>OZ010796.1:166642093-167842093 GCA_963932465.1 Maratus speciosus | reverse complement strand
AGCGTGGCTGACATTTTGAAACGTCCTAATATTTGTCACGTGGTGACAGGCGTATTTATGAACCGATATGGATGTACTTTGGTGTGTACATAGTACATACAAATATCTCGACCGAGTTCGTTGGCCAGCTTCATCCGCCATCTTGTTTCATCATGGCGGCCATTTAAAAAAAATTAAAATTTTAAATGAGATACCAAAAAAATTGGAAAATGAAAAAGATTTTTTTTGTGTGTGTTTGACCTTAATACAAAGATTCCGGAACAGTTTTTGTTTCGTCTATATCTAAAAAAATGGCTGAGTTATAGCATTTTGAATTTTTATTGTGGCTGACATTTTAAAACGATCTGATTTTTGTCACGCGATAACAGGCGTATTTATGAACCGATTTGGATGTTACATGGTCTGTACATAGTACATACCAATGTCTCGACCGAGTTCGTTGGCCAGCTTCATTCGCCATCTTGTTTCAAAAGTGTTACCATTAAAGAAATTAAATTTAAAATGTAAAATGAGGTATTAAATAATTGGAAAATGAAAAAGATATTTTTATGTGTTTGGCCTTGATACAAAGATTCCGGAGCAGATTTTGTTTCTGAAAATTTGTTCTTTTGTTTATATCTTAAAAAATGGTTGAATTATAGCACTTTGAATTTCTAGTATGGTTAACATTTTGAAACGATCTTGTATTTGCACACGTATTCGCCTATTTCCATGTAAAAAGGCATGTGGATAGTATACATCAACATCTCAGCCAAATCTAAGTTGTTTTAAATAAAAGCAGCTTGGATAAAGATGACTAATTTCGTGAAATTCTCATTCATAATGATATAGTATTGATAAAAATTAGTATTGAATCTCCTATATTCGGTTTCCACTAAATTGAGCTTCGTGTGTTTGAATAATATAAGTTGGCTTTTTTAAAATAAGGAATTTGAAAGCTACCTCTTCCTCCCGGCACTGGCCGGAAGGACTTTTTGTAATGAAAGCTACCTAAAAGATTTCCAGACGGGCAATTTTTATCAAATCTGAATTTTAAAACAGTAGAAGATCCTCCTTGTTCTGAAAATATGTTGTAAATTGGTGTTCTATATAGGTTTCCCAAATTCATGCCTCGGTAAATATCTTTCAGTGAACGAATTTAATGTAAAATGTCTTACAATCTAAAAAAAATATGGACAACATGATATAAATGCATTTTCTGTAAGGTAGAAGCCACGCCCTTAGTCAATGTTTTTATTTAAATGAAAACGAGAATTCTCGTTTCCCGTCGAAAATGTGTTAAGGGGGCCTTGAACATCTGGTCAACACTCCCTCACATTGACTGGGTCAAGCCTCCCCACATATTCATTTTCTAAAGAATAGCACATTGTTATGTTAAACCTAACTCACTGTATAATCTTTATGCATGGAATGAAAGCTCGATATTTCTGCATTACTTAAAACCTACGCACTTAATTTTCTGTGATATATTTTATTTGAAAAAAGCTTACAAAATATTTCTAAAAAACACAAGTTTTAGGCTGAAAACGGGTCACAATTGATTTTTTCCGCACCTATTTAGATTATCTTTATGAAAAAAAAGACTGTTGTTTAAACCGGTAGCTTTGGTTGACACATATTGATAAAACTCTGAAATTCCTTTAAATATGAAAACTGATGGGTGGGTCAAACCTCCCGTATGGCCAACCCTCCCTAGTCTCCCCTAAACGATGACAGCTTTATTTCAGATATCCTTTCAACAAAGTAAACTGTGTAACAGAAAATTTCTTTACTACGCTCTTTTGATTTATCTTCAAATACCGCCGATAGATGTACTGAAATTTCTTAAACTGTAATACTGATCAAAATAATCTTTCACTTTCAACTTATTTTTGTGTGTCAACAGCTAAACAGAATGAACGTTTAAATCTACATGAAATGTTATCCATTTTTAGGCTAATTTTAGCATTATAACAGCTCGAGATAGTGCAACGCCATCTTCTGTGGATATTTGGAACTAAAACAAGCTAGCATAGTAGATAAATTCCCAATTACACACACTCTTATAAAAATAAGTTCAATAACTCTAAAATTGTCGCCCAGTGCCATGATCGATAGCGACAGCCGCTCACAGCGAGGGCCCGGGTTCGAATCCTCGGGTAAGATATGGATGTAATTGTGAGTGTCCATCTGTAGTTACATAAAATGTGATGGAAAAAAAAGAAATACAATTGTTGTGGTTCGTTGTTGTTGTTTCTGTGTCATAAGGATCATTTGAGGCGAAAACCCGTAGTTGCTATATTAAAATAGCAATTAAAGCCTTTGTGCAGGAATTATTAAAAAGCAGAAAACCAGCTCTTAAAAATGCACAAATAATACGGGAAAAGCACCAAACAGCTGTTTCGAATCTACTAGTAATATTCGAAACAGCTGTTTGCTGCTTTTCACGTATTATTTGTGCATTTTTAAACGTTGGTTTTCTGCTATTTAACATAGTTGCTATAGGTTCTAAAACAATGACTCAAGCAAGTTCTCAATGACTGCCAAATTGTACTTATTATTGCATTTTAAAAACATTCATTCGATTTTAAAACATTTTCTGCATGCTTGTATACGTTTTGTTATAGTCCCCTTTTTATGCAAACTTAAATTAATTTGCATTAATAACTTAATGAAGTAACTTCAATACTTTTCTTCCTTGACAAAAAATTTCACAACTGCATGGATTTATTTCACAAAGAAAAGAATTTGGAGATTATTACGTGAACATAAGTTTATAGAATATACAGTTCCCGCAAAAAAAATCTTGACGGTCATTAAAAAAATAAAAAAAAACCCTCTTTTCATACCACTACCAGAACAAAAACAAGGAGAACGTTGAGTCATCTAAAGGTGCAAGGGCCACCACTCTACGCGACTAACGCGCGGTAGAAACTCTCGCTCGCCTGTTCTATTTAAAGCAGGACAAAGTATAATAAAGCATCTGAAGATTGGCTTGAGTGCCAAGATTTTTTTTGCTGGCACTGTACTTTTAAAAAATGAGAAAAGAGGTAAGATTTATCGTTTTGAATTCACGAAAGCTGAAACAGAGTGCATCTTATATTTATGCATTTTTGCATGACTCTTTTCTATTAAAATTTGTTTGCTCGGTAATTTATATATCACAATTAGCAGTTGGGATACCCTTAATATATTACTCAATTTTCAATACCCAAGAAAAAAAAACTTAATTTTAATGCATAGTTTTAACTTTAATATTTCCATTAGGATGTCTATGTTTTAGAAAAACGTAATTTTTAATATTATGCTAATATTTTTCAATCCTGAAAATCACCCATGCTAATGAATATATTCACCATTAAATTTTACTGCATAAGTATTTTATTTTTTATCATAATTTCTCATGAAATTCTGTCTCTAAAAAATATCTTTTAATGGATACTTTTATAAATAGCTGCATATATGTTTTTGTGATTTGCCTTAAATATTAGTCTTTACAAAAACTAGAGAATAGCTAATGGAAATGAGGGTGTTCTAAGAAAAAACAGTGTCATATAATTAGAAAGTACTTTTTCTATTTTCACATTTTTCTATTCAATATTCAAATTTTATTAAGAGATTTTCGTGATGAGTAAACTTAAAAGTTTAATGAAACTTATAATACGAAACATTTTTGAAGAACGTGACAAAATTTACATTAAGTAGCAATAAAGGAAAATTTAGAGAAAACCATTAAAAATATTTAAAATCAAAAAGACATTTTTTCCCATATAGGCTAGGTATTGTTATGTTTCACAAATATAATTACATCAAAACTATAACGCTTTAAATACACTGTTAAGTTTTATATCTAATTTAATTATCATAACTTCTGGTTAAATTTTACGGTGGAAAAGGGACAATTTTATGAATTTTTAAGATTCAGTTAGGGGAGACTGGGGAGGGTTGACCATAGGAGAGGCTTTACCCACCCTTCAATTTTCCTATTTAAGATAATTTCAGAGTTTTACCAATAGGTGGCAACCAAAGCTACTGAACGGGTCAAGCAATAGTCTTTGCTTCATGCATGTGGAAAAATCAATTATAAAGTGTCTTTAGCTTAAAAAGTGTATTTTGTAGAAACATTTTGTAAGGTTTTCTCAGATAGAATATATTATAGGAATTTAAGTAAGTTTTAAGTAATGCAGAAATATTGCGCTTTCATTCCAGGCATAAAGATTGTACAGTGAATCAGGCTAAACAAAACCATGTACTATACTTTAAAAAGTGGCTATGTGGGGAGGCTTGACCCAGTCAATCTGACGCAGGGTATACCAGATGGTCAAAGCTTCCTTATTTAAGTGTTTTGGAAATCTTTTTACTATACACTGTACACAATGAAAGCTAAATGGTTATATTTCTAAAATGATGTAAATTTGTTCTATAAAGCTACAGTAAAAGGGGATGATAGAGAGGCAAATGTTTAAAATAGATTAAAGGAGGATCTGAAAAATTGCTTTAGAAGCACGAAAAAATTTAATGGAATATAAATTGGAAAGTTGATATGAACTTTTATTTCATTTAAATAGTACCCATAGTAGGTATATAGAAAGAGTGGAAAAGACTAGAAAGGATGAAAGTAGTAGACATTAACACGTTCACGCCGGCGCGGTAGCTCACACTCGATTGTTTCACAGCTGTCAAGTCTCCGGCTTTTTGCACAACACTGTTATTTTAGAGAAAATGTTGTTCTTTTAAATCGCCCAATTGTACTAATTAAATAAAACAACATTTTCTGTATTAAAATACTGGTACCCAGAAAGCCGGAGACTTGGCAGCTCTGAGACAGTCGAGTGTGACCCACCGCGCCGGCGTGAACGTGCAAATGTTAAGTGTTCATGCCTCTGCAAATGAAAATAACATTGATCAAAACACTTTAGGAAGGAATGTAGACAAATTTCACCAAGATGAACACAATGAGATGAAGCCAAGCAATGTGGCAAATAGTTTTGCTATATCGAGTATCACAGAAAGTGGCTTTTTAAAACGGAACTTTTCTTCAGTGCCTTGAATTCCATCTGAGCAGGTTTGTTTAAATATCACTTTTTCCCAAATAATTTTTAATAATAAATAAACCATGTAGCATAAAGTTATTTTGCCATTTTTAACTGATTTTATTTCACTTAACAAATATTTCAATATAAAATAAAGTGGGTCAAGTCTCCCATAACTGGGAAGCCTTGAACCATTATTTTCTCATGATTAAAATCAATCCTTTTTCAAATTTCATATATAATAATTATTGCACTTATGTCGCAATTTTATTTTGATAATTGATTGTACATGGAATAAATTTATATATGAAACTTTGTACTATGTTCAATATTTAAAAAATAAAAAAATAATTTTGTAAAAAGTAAAAATTAAATATAAAAAATCAAAAAACCCGACGGCGTATAAAGCGAAGTAATTAATTATATTTCTCATCAATGTAAAACTATTTTTTATATTACTTATCTATTACTTACCTTACACGTTACATAAATCTATTTTCTGTACAGAATATGCAGTATAAAAGAAACAAAATATAAAACAAAAAAATTAATAAAGAAAAATGGAGAATTTATTAAAAGGACAAAAAGTTTATAGGCGGTCTTTCATGGCAGAAAAAAACTACAAAAATTACATTTAATTTGGCTACAAACCGTAAATCTTCTGGTTCGCTTAAAAATGTAATTTTAAGGGGACAATAGACGTTCAAAATCTTTTTTTTTTAATTTTTGGATCAATTGTAAGGAATTTTTTGTAACATAATTCATACATTTTCTAAGTAAATTCCTTAATTTTTAGACCAAAAAAGCTATAAATAACTCTTGCTGATCGGCGTTCAGAATTGAGAATTATGCATAGCTGCCAACATTTCCGCTTTTTTGTACCACAAAAATTTAAAAGAAATTTTTGCGTTGTTTAATCAGCAGATTACACCTGATTTAAAAATTAAAATTTACTATAAAATGTTTGTGGTACAAAAAAGCGTAAGGTGTTGGTAGCTAAAGTTATTGGATGAAGATGATACGCAAACACAAGATCAACTTGCAGAGGTATTAACCCTCTTGCTGCGCAACCCGAGATTTCCTCGGGCAACGTAAATGTATCAAAATTTGCACAACCCGAGATTTCATCGGGGATGCATATTTTCCGTCTAATTAACCCTCCTTGATTATTCCCACAAGTTATTTTTTATCATAAATTTTGCTTTATTTAATCGGAGCATTTTCCCGATTAAATTATACAACAATTTTTGTTTTGAAAAACCTGTGACAAAAGAATAAAAATTCTTAAAAGACGCTCGTCGCGAAGGTTTTAAATATGCAACTTTTGAAGCTATTTTCATAAAACAATTACGCAGCGAAAGGATTAAACATGACTCGCCGAGATATTTCAAAGCGTTTACATGTCATGCGAAAAACTCAAAAGTAAGGAAAATGGATGCCGCATGAGTTGACTGAGAGACAGATGGAAAATCGAAGAACCACTTCCGAAATTTTGCTCTTGCGGTATGAAAGAAAGAGTTTCCTGCATCGAATTGCTACTGGCCATGAGAAGTGGATATATTTCGATAATCCCAAACCCAAAAAATCGCGGCTTTTACCTGGCGAAGCATCAACATCAACAGCATGTCCAAATCGCTTCGAACGAAGACAAAGCTCTGCAGTTGGTGGGACCAGAAAGGAATCATCTACTATGAGCTTCTGAAAACGGGTGAAACTGTCAATGGGCATTGCTATCGACAACGACTACTCAATTTGAAACCTGCATTGCTCAAAAAACGGCCATAATGGAACCCGAGACACGAACGAGTGACACTGCAGCACGACAACGCCCCGTGCCATCGCACTTCCATCGTCCAGGACACCATCAAAACGCTCAAATGGGATCTGTTACTACACACGCCGTATTTACCAAACATGGCACCTTTCATTACCACATGTTCCGGTCGATAGCGCATGGCTTGACTGGGCTACACTCGACCAACTTTGAAGAAGTGCAAAATTGGTTGGATTAATTGTTTCGGTCCAAAGACCGAATCAGTTAATAAATTATCGGATAAGTATGAATATCGGTCGCAATAAATCGGTTTTATCGTCGCGGTATATTCATGTATTTCCAGAAAGATGGGAAAAATGTGTAGCTAGCAAGAGTCGATACTTTGAATAAACATTTTTTTTTATTTTTCTCCATTTTTCATTGACCAAAAAACCCTGAAACTTAGTTGTGCACCTAGTACTAATCTGTTGAGAAAAAATAATAAAAAACTTTCAATATTTTACTTTTTCTTGAAATGACACGGAAAAAAGTTATTTACTAAATTTTCCTTTTATGTACCGTAATGCATGCATATTAATACTAAGTTTTGAGATATAGCGTATTGTAAACGATAATACGTAATATTATGAAAACTAGATAATAATTAAAAGACTCATGGAGCATTTTGAATACACTAACTTGACGAAAATTCACATTTTGAGAAAACGCGTTTTAAATATTTATTTTTAGTGTAACTCAATTACGGTGTGCAAATTTGAAATTCTTGTAACTTGGCTAGGAATCTAGCAGGAGAGCTATTGTACATTTTATGATAGGTACTTGAGGCACCATAAAAATTTGTGTAACACATCTTTTGCAGTGTCTGAATCCAAAATCGAATGTCTGGCTGAAGGATCGTGGCACTAACCCACCCGTGAATTTTTAAATTTCCAAAATTTTCGTTGCAAAAGAAAAATATCCTTGACGCATTTTGAAATTTTAATACCTTCAAATTTAGTATTTAATGAAATAAAAAAAATAAAAGCCAGACACTTTAGTCGGCCCAAAAACTGTGCCAGACACGTGTCAAGTGCCATTTTATGACTACCCCCAAAAGGTACTTGAGGCACGCTGAGAATGAAACAGAATAATATTTATGATTAGAAAAAAAAATATTTTGAAAATGACAGACACTTTTGTTGGCACTTTCTACTTGACAGACAGCATAAAATGTTAAACGCGAGTGCCAGTAAAGCTGGACTTGCGGTGCCTCACTGAAGATCCATTTACTGACTTACCATACAAACAAAGCGTAAACCGCGTTGCATCTTAAGATGAATTTCAACCGGATGCAATCACAACAAATCTAACTGCGATAGGCTCTCGCAACACCACGTGACTCATAGCAAGCATGCAGTTGTTCGAAAATTTTTGGAGTAGTAAAAAGATTCTCAATCGCAGTATGAGTATGTTTTTTTAGAATTTTCACATATTTAGCATTAAATGATAAGGATATGATGTATATCTATTGATACGCGATATAACAGAGAATTTCAGAGAATAGACGAAAATGTACTTGAGAACTTTTGTGCAGCCCTGTATATTATCTGTATAATTTATACCCAACAAGCAATATTTAAAAATATAGTTCAGTTTAAAAACGCTTCCACAACTGAAAATGCACTTTTAGCAATTATTTCTTATAGGTTTTAATTGTTCAATTATTGTTCAATTTCTTCTGTAGTAAAATTATTTTGTGTGTCCCTGTAAATGAACTATAAATTTTATGCATGCCATATTATATAACAAGTTCCATGAAGTATACCTCAATACTATATATAATTTCTGTATGTTTAAAATAGTGTAATATCATTAAATTACATCGGAAACGATTTTTCTACATAGGCCGTAATGTAACGAAGTTTTTTGAGTGTCGCTGTAAAAGAACCATGTATGCTACATACTTCATTTTCTATACCGAACATGCCATAGTGTTACCAAATAACATCTGTGAATTTCGTGGCAATCGTACTATATTTACTAGAGATAGAGAACCGAGGAACAGACAGACAAGCGGCAAACCAAATTCACAAACACTTTTTAACTTTGTTGGAAAGTGTTAAAACTGCTTATCAAACTTATATGCTTATTAAATGTTTATTATACATACGTATGTTTTAAAGTATCAGTAAAATTTAGCTGCGAAATTACAGTAGAAAGTCTTAAAAAAATATATATATATTTTGGATTATTTGGCGCTAAAAGACGAATGCGCACGCAATTTGGCCGCCAAAACTTTTCCTCACCGAACGCGAATATTTTAATGTATCTGAAAATTGCTTGTTAAAAGATTATTCGAATGCTCGGTACTTAATGAATTTAAACTTAAACAATGAAACGTTTTGTTATTTTTTCTATAAGCTTATGTAATATATACATGTTGCGTGTTGCTGAAGTTATTTAATTTTCGGACGGTTTGACCGCCTGGATAAATTTAAGTGCACTTTAAAAGTAACTGTCCGATTAAGAACTATTTCATTATACATTTCGACATTAAATAATTCGTTGTTTCTATGACAACAATACTTTTCTCATGTCGTCTCCGACACTAACACTATCGAAGTCAAATTAGCAGTGCTCAGAATCGGCCCTTAGCTTTGAGTTTGAAGCAATTTTAATCAGTTTAAATTTTGTACTAACCGTCCTTACGATCGTTAAATTTCATTACATGTACATATAAATGTATATGGCAAAATCATAGTTATAAAAGTATTTCACAACATCTTTGTTGCGTTTTTTCACGAAAAACGTGATTTTTTCGTCGCTTTTTGCGTAAATAACAGATTTTTTTTTTTTTTTTTTTTTACTTTCCATGATTACTACTCCAAAATCTTCAGAACAACTGAATGCTTGCTATGAGTCATGTGGTCTTGCGAGAGCCTATCACAGTTAGATTTGTTGTGATTGCACACGCATCCAGTTGAAATTCATCTTAAGATGCAACGCGGTTTACGCTTTGTTTGTATCGTAAGTCAATAAATGGATCTTCAGAGAGGCACCGCACATCCAGCTTTACTGGCACACGCGTTTAACATTCTATGTTGTCTGGCAAGTAGAAAGTGCCAACAAAAGTGTCTGTCATTTTCAAAATATTTTTTCCTAAGCATAAACATTATTCTGTCTCAATCTCAGCGTGCCTCAAATACCTTTTTTGGGTAGCCATAAAATTGCACTTGACACGTGTTTTTGGCATAGTTTTTGGGCCAACTACAGTGTCTGACTTTTATATTTTTTATTTCATTAAATACTACATTTGAAGGTATTTAAATTTCAAAATGCTTCAAGAATATTTGTTTGTAACAAAAATTTTGGAAATTTAAAAATTCCAGGTTGGGCTAAGTGCCACGATCTTTCAGCCAGACATTCGATTTTGTACTCGGGTATTACTAAAGAAGTGTTGCACAAATTTTCATGGTGCCTCAAATACCTTCAATAAAATATTTAA
Source organism: Maratus speciosus (assembly GCA_963932465.1). NCBI lineage: Eukaryota > Metazoa > Arthropoda > Arachnida > Araneae > Salticidae > Maratus > Maratus speciosus. The sequence continues at coordinate 167,831,823 of OZ010796.1, read as the reverse complement.
CAGATCTCGCGCTAATCTTTGCAATTGCATGCGGTTTTTGGCAAATATTGCAGTTAAGATTGAAATATATTAACCCCTTGAGGGGCAAGCAATTACTTTTGTGAAATGCTGAATTCCCATCAGAATATTTGAAAAATTCTATTTCAAAATAAGTAAATGCAATTTTGCGGCTTTTTTCCCCCAAAGTTAGAAAAGTAACATTTAATAAAATTTTTCTGGTGTAAAACTTCATTAATCGTAGGTGGTATATAATACACTATATGGCCAAAGGCGACCGGTCACTTGCGATTTTTGACGTTTTGTTAAATATCTAAAAAAACACATGAGGAATTAACCTGAAATTGCAGGTGTGTAAACAGTATAGTATAGGTCATATATTTCCGCGAACATTTTTTCCTGAAACCCTATAGGGGACCGTCAAATAATTCAAAAAGAACGAATATCTTTTGGATAACCCTGTAAAAACTATTGAAGCAAAAGCGTTTAAACTCGAGATTATTAATAAGTGGCTTATTGTAATATACTGTGTACATTTTTATGAGGATAGCATCTATACTCGTAGAGAAATTAAGGTTTTTATAAAAACAGTCCCAAATTTCGCCAAGTTTTTTGCTTATAATTTGCAGAATTTAAAAAAAAAATTTCTTTTCAGAAAATATGACGAACAAGATTATACAGAATACCCCGCAATCAAAATGAAAAAATAATAAAAATTGGATGAAAAATGAGCAGGTTTACTACAACATATTTCACTGCGCATTCGCGATTGCAATCAAAATGTAATGTACATAATGTGTTAGCTAAATGTATAGAGCAACTTTTGTGAAAGTCTCAAAAACATAGTGTGAAAAGTCTGATAATAATTGTTTATAGAATAAGCTCAAAATCCGTTGTTCCAGAATGAAGTAAAAAGATGAGGGATTGTATCCAAATACAGTATTACGTGCAATATTGTGTATGCTAAATTGGCACTAATCAATGGATATATCTTCATTTTGGGAACAACGGATTTTGAGCTTATTCTATAAACGATTATTATCACACATTTGAAACTATGTTTTTGAGACTTTTACAAAAGTTGCTCTATACATTTAGCTAACACATTATGCACATTATATTTTGTTTACATTCGCGCATGCGCAGTGAAAGAGTTTTTAGTAAACCTGCTCATTTTTCATCCAATTTTTATTATTTTTTAATTCTGATTTCACAGTGTTGTGTACGATTTTGTTTGTCATATTTTCTGAAAAGAACTTTTTTTTTATATTAAGAACTCTGAAAATTATAAGCAAAAAACTTGGCGAAAATTGGGACTGTTTTTATAAAAACCATAATTTATCTGCGAGTATACATGCTATCCTCATAAAAATGAACACAGTGTATCACAAGAAGCCACTTATTAATAATCTCGAGTTTAAACGCTTTTGCTCCATTAGTTTTTACAGCGTTATCCAAAAGATATTCGTTCTTTTTCAATTTTTTGATGGGCCCCTATGGGGTTTCGGGAAAAACATTTTCACTGAAATATATGCTTTTACTGAAATATATGCCTATACTATACTTTTTACACACCTGTGATTTCAGGTTAATTCCTCGTGTATTTTTCTAGATATTTAAGAAAACGTCAAAAATCGCAAGTGACCGGTCACCTTTGGCCATATAGTGTATATACCGGTGCCCCTCAAGGGGTTAATAAATGATAAAAGAAAATTTGATTTTTTAGTATATTTTTGCACAACTGAATATCCACGTGCCCTTAAAAGAATGATATTCTAATAAATGAAGCACTAGGGATATCGCAATGACATGCAATTACAATCAATCTGTTTTGTGTCCATTTTTACTTGCTCATCGTAAGTCTTGTAATCGTTTTAAAAAATTAAAAAAATAATTTTACGGATTTACTCGTTTCAGACGCTGAAGATTCCGAAAAACATATTTTTAGAAAAAAAAATTGCCATCCGTCTGTCTGTATGTGCGTGTGTGTCTGTGCGTGTTTCTGTGTATGCTCTATCTGCCGAACAAATAGAGACAGAGACTTGAAATTTGGTTTGTACTTAGTATGTAAGAATGAAAAGAAGCCTATTCAATTTCATTAACCTCCATTATCCGGAACTATTTTTTTCGGACTCTGGAATTATTCGTTCTGATAAAAGGTATATCAAAATTTTCGAAAGTGTTTATTTTAAGGAGTGAATGGAAAAGACAATAAAAAAACATAAATTTTGCATAAAAATGAAGTCGATCGGATAATTAGTTGCCGCGATATTTGCAATCCTATTTTCCACACTCTTCGATTTTACATGGCCCCGTGTTTTCTTCAAATTTCAGTTCAAATTTCAATCAATTTTCAATTTTAATTGGAAATGAGACGCTTAATCCGACGCAGTAAACTGTTAGTTAATATGATTTTCATTTGTGAAGTTATAAGGATGTTTCTTTTGCGGAATTCAGTAATAGAACTTTTAAAGTTTATTACGTCATCAAGCTACGATTTTAAACACGCTATCTACCAAAAAAATTGAGATAGAGGCTTGAATTTTGGTATGTATAGAATGTAATAGTGCGACAAAGCCTATTAAATTTCAGTAACCTTATTTATCCATGGATATGCATTTTATAAATAGTTTACACATGTTTTATTTACATATTTTATATTATGTATATCTATGATGGGTAAGTATTACGGTGGACCCCAAAGACTAGTTTCTTTGTGTCTCTCTAATTTCTGCCCCTTTTTTGTAACTCAGGGTAAAAAATCAAATCGTATAAGAATTTTTCAATTCCAAAAAAAAAAAAATAATAATAAAGTTCCTCTGATTAACTTTGAAAATGATCATAATTAATCTTTATACTCAAATGTAGTTTTAAACTAAACCTCAGCTTAAAATGATTGCTTGATAAAGACAAAACAACATATTACGACGTATCAAAATACTACAAAGACGAATTATTTGGAATCGATAATTGAGGACTAAGAATTGTAAACGCTGAAAATCCAGACGAGGAAATTTTTCAAGAGAACGATAAAAAGAAAAACGCCTACTTCTGGTACTTACAGTGTTTTCCATTTTACTCCTTTTGGGCTCTTGGTACTTACAACGTTTTCCATTTCACTCCTTTTGTACTCTTATTTCAACACTTTAAAATATAAATACCTAGCTTATTTTCGTTTAGTGTTTAAATTCCTAATATTATCATTAATAAACGATTCTTTTATTTATTTGTTTTATATTTTTCACCTTGCTTAAAAATATTCCATTGATGTAAACAATATCAACATGATCAAATGGTGTAATGGCCACCAGTCTCCGAGCATCTTATCACTGGCACTTTCTTCACTTCGTGTGGCACATTTAGTGTTCTCCACTATACTTCGTGTTTCACTTTCAACCAGTGACATTTTCTACTTGTTTTAGAACTATTTATACTAGAGTTGGCACTTCAAGGGCTCTCGTATTTGTTAAGTTTGGAATTTAAGATATTTTTTCGTAAAAAAAAAAAAAAAAGGTTTTCGATTATTTGGTACTTTCAGCGTTTTTCATTCTTGGTCCTCGATTTTAAGAATGCATGTTCGAAGCAAATTATAGTTATTTACTATGTAATCATAAAATTTTAATTCATGTAAAGTATAAAAAATGATTCCTTTCGTCTGCATTGATTACCACCAAAGGTAAAAGGCAAGAAACATATACAAAAAATATTTTAATAGATCATAAAATTTTTATTTTATCCAATTGTATTACTATTTATTCCCTTAAAGTGCCATTATTTTTATTTTATCACTATCCTTCAAAGTCATTCCTTTAAAATTTAAAGTATAATTCCTATTATTTTATATATTTTTATTTTGATCCCAATACACTATCGTAGCAAACACTAGTTATCTTGTATTATTTACATGTACTTTGTACGTGCATTGTTACATATTAATTACATTTTAATCAGTATAATAATCTACCAAACAATTATTTTTTTTTAAATCAAAATCGTGTATTTTCACATGGATATCTATGTCCGAGTTAATCATTCAAATAACGTTTCTGTTGACTGTAACTAGTTAAAAGCAACGTTTCTGCAAGCATTATATACTTAAATAATTATTAAATTACTATTAAACCCAGTTTAATTGAATCCACATGTTTATAAAAAGTAACAATACTGAAGAACAAATTAAAAAATTGGAATTGAATAAAAGCGGTGAAAAGTCCAAATATTGGGCAATTGAGTTTATAAATTTATATTTATTTGATTTGTGAATTTCGTCTCCTAAAGTGTAGTATTCTTCTAATTATTAAGGAAGGTTGCAAAAAACCCGGATTATTTCAGAGTGTTTCAGACTTTTGAAAAGTTTTGCTAAACTGGTACGTGCAACTTAAATAACATATATATCTATATATGCATATGAATTAGAAAGTCAATAATAATCATAATTAAATATTTGTTTGTGTCAATTGGATTACTATTAAATATTTTATCAATGAAATTATCATTCCAATCTAGTATTGAATAAGAAGTTTTAAACTAGCAAAAACTTTCAAAGGTTAACGATATGAAATATTTATTAATTTTAATTCTAATGTTTCACATTCAATTCTTGTTTGGATAAAAATTCGTTCTACAAATTAAACTCTAAGACAGACAGTCTAATTCTGACTTTACATTTCATAACATATTTCTAAATATTTAAGGATGTTTTCCATCCAAAATATGTTGTTTTATTCTTGAGCGCAATAAAAGAAGGATTTTAGAATAAATTTTCCCAAATCTCAGTTAAGCAGGGGAAGTGAAATTTTCAATTTTCCATTTTGAAAGGATTCCGCTTCAACTTATTAAAAGGATTTTCACGGCTTTTGTATTGGTGTAGTCTTAACTCAGAAATAGACTTACAAGGAGAGGGCCAACCTTGTTAATCACAGATTTTGATTATTTTAATATATGTTGTAGGGTAGAGACCCCTGAGTGTCAGGTTCAACGGATTTTATACAACGCTCCTTAGTTCTTGAGAAACCGGGGGGGTCTAATATTAGTACACAACTTAAATACTAACTTTGAAACCAAAACAATAGATTAACCGTAGCTCAGTTCGTATGGCGTTTGCCGGCTGATATGCGGGCCCGGGTTCGATACCTGAATTCGTTGCAGTTGTTTTTCTCATTTTTTGTTTTATATATACTTGTAAGTATAACTTAATAATCTCACTGTCAATTAAGCTTTTTAATATTGTATATCAATTATAATTTTAATCTATTAAATTTTTTACGTTTAACTAAATAATTGTAATAAAACATCATAAAACTGTTATTTTTTTTAAATCATTTTTAAAATGTATTTCATATATTCTTTATCGATGCAATGATATTGAGTAATTGTGTCAATTCGTGATTTTAAAGAAAAATCATTTACGCATTGCTTTAACATCAAAGGAAGTCAATGCGATAATACTATTATTCTGATTTTAAAGTAAGAAGCATAATTATATTAAAAATTAACATGAAAATTTAATTACAACCGGTTTTTTGTATATTAAAGATTTTCAAATTTGTAATAACTAATAAGTATGCTTGCGCTTTAAATTACTTTGTTTTCATCTTTATCTTCTTTTTGCTTTTATTTTTATTTTATTTGAATATTCTTTTACACTATCATAACTAGGTGGCGCCACAAAACATTTTGTCGCGATTTTGGAATTTTTATCATTCAATAATAGATCCAATTTCTTTTAAAACCTCTTTAAAGTATGAGAAATAATAGTTTACAAATGAGAAATGATAAATTTAAGTTTGTTAACATAATAATTAATGTATGATACTAAAATTTTTAATTGAAATTATTAAATTATAATTACAAGTATATTTATAAAACAAAAAATGAGAAAAACAAATGTGACGAATTCCGGTATCGAACCCGGACCCGCATATCAGCCGGCAAACGCCATACGAACTGAGCTACGGTTAATCTATTGTTTTGGTTGCAAAGTTAGTATTTAAGTTGTGTACTAATATTAGACCCCCCCCCTCGGTTTCTCAAGAACTAAGGAGCGTTGGATAAAATCCGTTGAACCTGACACTCAGGGGTCTCTACCCTACAACATATATTAAAATAATCAAAATCTGTGATCGAACCCGGGCCCGCGGATCAGCCGGCAAACACCATACCAACTGAGCTACGACTAACCTGTCAGTTTGGTTGTAAAGTAAGCATTTAAGTTGTGTACTAATATTAGACCCCCCCCCCCCCGGTTTCTAAAGAACTAAGGAGCGTTGGATAAAATCTGTTGAACCTGACACTAAGGGAAACATATATTAAAATAATCAAAATCTGTGATTAACAAGGTTGGCCCTCTCCTTGTTAGACGTGAAAATTCGAAAACAATAGTAACAGGGTTATAGGCTGCTAAATGAAAAATTTGTGAAATAAACTGGTAACGTTAATGTAAAATAATTCTTTTCTAGTAATTGGAATTAGTACAAAAATGATTAATTGACAAAAGTTTCGGTTGCTAATGGGATGAGAAGTATCGTATTTAATTTATAAATATTTTATAGACAGAATGTTAAAATACACTTGAGAATAGGTGTAACAGAATCTATCTATGGGAGGGGATTTTTTCTTTTTTCTTTGTTGTAAAGTATTTTTATTGAAACTTGCACAATACAATAAACCAAAGAAATTTATAGCATTGAATTTGGATTATCAATGTAGGTGGTATATTGTCAAAATGAGTTTTAGCTAGTATGTATTATGAACAATACGAAATTATTTTTCAACATCGTTGTTTTACATTTGAATTGTTACATATACTTGAAAAAATGCAATTAAAAAAATTAAGTTTGACGAAACAGCAAGATAAAATAAATAGAAGCAACGAAAATACATTTATATTTCCATTTTGGAGGAAAATGAGTTTTTCATGTTTTTTTTTCTTTTTTTTAAGATTGTAAACCTTATTATTGGTGCTCTAATACAAGAAATTATTTTATTAGTAATATTAATAAATATTACTGCTGCATGCAAAAGTAATTTCTAATTGTAAATAAATAAATAAATAAATAAATAATTAAATAAATACTTTTTTTTTTAAGTATTATTTTTTCGGAAAATCCCACACGGGTATTTTTCTGATTCAGGCAAATCATAACAATCCTGTTAGTAAGCGATATTTTAAATATTTATTCTGGAATATGAAAAATAGTTACAAATCATGCTTATTAGTGAAAGAAATTTATGTTTGCAAATTAAATTATAAAACAAAATATCTAATTCTGACTTTCCATCCGATAAATTAATTCTAGTTTTTAAGGGCTGATTTCCTTCTAAAATATGTTGTTCTATTATTGTATACAACAAAATAAAGAAAGAAATGTAATAAATTCTCCTAATCCCCAGTTAACCTCTAACTGCTGTTATCGGTCTCACAGACCGCTTTTTCGCCCTTTTCAAAGGTTAAAATGCAATTTTCAGTTAAACTTGAGATATTAGAGAAATGTCGTTTCATTTGGAGTCGTAGTACTATCGCTAAGGACTTCTAAATGGGTGAATAACAGTCCTGTACATAAAGTTTAATACAGATACAGTAATCTATGAGTTAATCGAACTTTTAATTCATCTTTCGGTCAAGTTGTCTCAGAGTAGCTATGTGACAATTTCTGTCACAGTAATTAAGGGTCAAACAGGTAAAACAGAATTTTCAATTTTTCATTTTGAAAGGTTTCCACTCGTACTTATTTAAAGGATTTCCCAAACTTTTGGATAGATGTGATCTTAACTCAGTAACAATATGGCTGTGAAATGCAAAAACAATAGTAATAATTAATTGGTTTCTCAATGCAAAAATTGTTGAAATAGAATTGTAAATATGACGAAAAAAGTTCTATTGAAACAATCTGACAAACGTTTCGGTATATATTGAGTTGAGGCAGATCATATTTAATTTGAAATGGCAGCACTGAATATATATTTATATTTTCACTGCGAAAAACAATGTTATTTTCTTTTCTTTTTAGTGTTATATTTTTATTGCAAAAGACAATGATTATTTTGTTTCTTTTTAGGGTTTTAAATTTTTTTATCGGTGCAATAATATAAGGAATTTTTAATTAATAATATTAAGAAATATAACTGTTGCATGAAAATGCAATTTTTAGCTGTAAATAAAAAAACCCCGAAAAAATTGCATTTTTTTTTAAGTTTGTGTTTTTCGGAAATTCCACACTTGTAGTTTTGGCTTGAGCGATATCGTAACAACCCTGGTAATAAACCATATATTAAATACTCGCTTTAGAAGAAGAAAACTGGTTACAAATACGCATTCATCAGTGTACAAAAATAATAATATGTGAAATTCATTATTTCAGATATTATTATTGTGAAATAATAATATGTGAAATTTATTACACATATTATTTATAATATGTGACTTCCCATCTCTTAATCAAATTCTAGTTGTCGAGAGATGAAGACGAGAAATCCAAAGGAGTAATCAATTCTTGTCTGGATAAAAATCCATTCTATAAATTAAATCCTAAAAATTCTAAAATAGACAAACTAATTCTGACTATCCATTTAATAACATATTTCTAAGTATCTAAGGATATTTTCCGTCCAAAATATGTTGTTCCATTCTTCAGTACAATAAAAGAAGGAACTTGGAATAAATTTTCCTAAATCTCAGTTAAGCAGGAGAAGCGGAATTTTCAATTATCCATTTTGAAAGGATTCCTCTTCAACTTATTAAAAGGATTTTATCGGCTTTTGTATTGGCGTAGTCTTAACTCGGAAATAAACTTAGATGTGAAAAGTTGAAAACAATAGTAGCAATCTATAGGTTACAAAATGAAAAATTTGTGAAATAGACTGGTAACGATAATGTAAAAGAAAATATTTTCTAATAATTGGAATTACTACAAAAATGTTTAATTGATAAAAGTTTCGGGTTGATAAATATCGTATTTAATTTATCAATATTTTATAGACAGCAAATTGGAATACACTTCAGTATGGAAGAAACAAAATCTATGAGACGGGATTTTTTCTTCTTTTCTTTCTTTTAAAGTATTTAGGAACTTCCACGACAACAGAAAATTTTTGCATTTATATTTTGAATGCAAATATAAGTGTGATACACCAATTTAAAGCTAAAGAGTTGCTGTATAGCAATTTGTAAGTTTTAATTTCATAAGAATAAGGCTACAGCTAAACTGAGCTGTAAACTAACAGCAGTAAATTCCATTTATATTTGAGCAAAAAATTCACTTATTGAGTTGTATGTTTTTTTTTTTTTTTTTTTTTTTTTTTTTTTTTTTTTTTTTTATTACTTCTGTTCATTAAATGAAATTATAATGAATTGAATATAACAAGCTATTATTACTTCCGTCAGATCTACATAGTTAAAAGGTTTTAGCTAATGTATTAAATGCGATTTTGACTTTATTTAATAGTTGATAATTATATGTCACAAGAGTAACAGAAAACATATTAAAGTTTTAATTTTATAAAAACTACATAACATTTTTACACAGAACTTGTAACTCTCTGATGTCGAGGTATAAGACAGATTTTACATTAAGGGGACAAGGGACCTTAAAATCCTTAAAAATAATTTTTTTTTATTTTTTGTAAATTTCACCTAATTATTATTCAAGGGTACTTTATATGCAATATAGCATGCATTTATCACAAAAAAAATTTTAAAAAAAATTTATTTTTATGAAAAAAATGTAATTTTACGCTTCGTCTTAGAAATCTTCGAAATGTCGCTTGCGCATTCCATATCAATGAAAATCCCCAATATTTTTTATAAAAGTCTGTTTTATATATATAAATAAAATAGAGCATCGAATTTTATATATTTGAATTTAAAGGTAAGAAAAAAAAATTAAAAATTTTGAAATTTTTTCGAAAAAATTTCAAAATTTTTCATTTTTTTTCTTTTTTTTAACCTTTAAATTCAAATATATAAAATTCGATGCTCTATCTTATTTATATATATAAACCAAACTTTTATTAAAAATATTGGGGATTTTCATTGATATGGAACACGCAGGGGGCATTTCGAAGATTTCTAAGACGACGCGTAAAATTCCATTTTTTTTATAAAAATAAATTTTTTTACAAATTTTTTTTGTGATAAATGCATGCCATAATGCATATAATGTACCTTTGAGTAATATTTAAGATAAAATTTACAAAAAATAAAAAAAAATTGAAAAATTTTTAAATTTTTTCGAAAAAATTTTAAAATTTGCAATTTTTTTTTTTTTTTACCATTAAATTCAAAGATATAAAATTCGATGCTCTATTTTATTTATATATATAAATCAAATTTAAAAAAAAAATATTGGGGATTTTCATTGATATGGAATGCATAGGGGGCATTTCGAAGATTTCTAAGACGACGCGTAAAATTCCATTTTTTTCACAAAAATAAAATTTTTTTTACACTTTTTTTGTGATAAATGCATGCCATAATACATATAATGTCCCCTTGAATAATGTTTAAGATGAAATTTCCAAAAATTAAAAAAAAAAATTGAAAAATTTGGAAATTTGGAAATTTTTTCGAAAAATTTTTAAAAATTTTCATTTTTTTTTTTTTTACCTTTAAATTCAAATATATAAAATTCGATGCTCTATTTTATTTATATATATAAAACAGACTTTTATAAAAAATATTGGGGATTTTCATTGATATGGAATGCGCAAGCGACATTTCGAAGATTTCTAAGACGACACATAAAATTCCCTTTTTTTCTCAAAAATAAAATTTTTTAAAAATTTTTTTTGTGATTAATGCATGCTATAATGCATATAATGTACCCATGAATAATATTTAAGGTGAAATTTACAAAAAATAAAAAAAATTATTTTGAGGTCCCTTGTCTTAAATATTTTGTTTATGCTATGCATGGAATGAGCTCTGGGGTGTTGTCACAAGAGTAACAAACGTCTGTGTCACAAGAGTAACACATAGCACTCTTGTACGTAGTTTGACATAAAACTGCATTACTACAAAAACAAACAGAATGCTTAAAGTTTAGCTGTTTTTTCCGTTATTAGAAATTCTTGAAATAGTTTTAAGAAGAAAAATTTTCTTTATTAGTGTTTTTTTAATGGATGGATTTATTCTTATTCATTTTTGTTATTACATAAGATTATAATATAATCATGGAAAGTTCTTAAAGATAGATTAAAACAACCGAGCTCGTGTTATTTTTGTGCGGTTTCTTTTGGTTTAAAGCAAATTGTCTTTCATCAGATAATTTATAGGCTTTGTAAAGCTCGTTTACTAAATTCTGCTGTATGACAGATTCTGCTACAGAGATTCTTATAGTAACTTTTATGGAAACTATTATGATAGTATATTTTAAAGGAAAGTCTTAATATTGCTTTTTATACACGATATTGTTTTAAAGAGCAGGAAAAATTCTGCTGAGCGCCAAAAATTGAAGAGAAAAAATGTGAATGAAACTAAATATCTTGATGAAAGAAAGAAACAAAACGAAATATATTATGATAAAGTGAAGAAAAATCTTAGAGCCAGCAAAAGCTTCAGAAGAGAATGGAATTATTAAGAATAGGAAAAAGTGTAGAGAACTATCCAACATCGGATTCTGTAATGAAAATAAAAAACTAAGAATTTTATGTCGATGAAGATTTCAGAAGAAGTTACTCTTCAGCTAAATATACATGAGTTAGGCGTGAAAAAGTTCGCATAATTTCATCAATCCTAGGTGACATTTACTAAGAGAATAGGCTTTTTGTTTAAAGAAGTTTTCCTAAATGGAAAAATTGTAGATTACTTTGCAGCTTTAAAACCTAGTTTCATAAAACAATACAAAATTATTCACTTGAATATCTGCATTTGTCGTTGTCACGAAAGCATTATAGCAATTCATAATGCAGTGACTGTTGCATTTCTTGCAGTAAACATTTCTGTGACGGATTTAATGGCTTTGTCTGCTGAGATACATCATAATTAGAATGTATGAATTCAGAATATCTAATTTGCGAAGATAACATTGAAGAATTATTTGAAACGGAAGTCCATAATACAGAACTTCTTATAAGTTACTGTAAATAGCAAAACGTTGATAAACATTCTGCTATTGACAAAACGTTCATCAACATTTTGTCAATATTGTTACTTTCACAAAATGTTGATAAACGTTTTCAAAAAAAAAAAAAAAATACAATTGCAGAAACCATTTTCCGATTGTTTACAAACTTTTCGAAAGCAACTAAATCCATTTTTGTGGCACACATTCATTAAAATTTGTATACAGGATTATTTGTATAATGCCAAAAAAAAACTTTTTTCAAAGAATCGTTATGCCAGTGGATTTTCTGAGAACTGTACATTTTTACCCCAAGAAAAAATATTGGTACGAAATACTGCATTACTGGTCAAATCCACAAACGACTGTATTTTCAGCCATTATTTAGTATGATCCCAATAAACTGAAATCTTATGCTATAATTTCAGACAACGTAACTCATAATTTATTTTCTGTAAATACTTTCGTACGTAAAATTTCAACTTAGCATCTTTAAGGGAATAGCATTTTCCTAAAGTACATATGTTTTGTTTTTTTATATGACGGTTGTGCTTTCCATTTTAAACAAAACTATAACTATGTAAATATGACTGCAATGAATAAGACTGTTTTCTCAATTAACTTAATTGGGCAGTTTTTTTTTTAAATACTCCTGGTGCTGTAGATTTATTTTGTGCTATTTTACAACGATATGTGTGGAATGAAGTACGTGCTAAAAAAGCAATTCTAATGAATACTGCTTATTTTGTTAAACTCGTTCATAGAAAAGCAAAAGTTAGCATACTCCATGTATCAGATGAAGAAATAAAACAATAACGTTTCATTACTTTGAGAGAAAATACCAACAGCGAAGGGCATTCAACAAATACAATTTGTTAAAACGATGAAAAATGACAGTATCTATTACAAACTATACACTAATATGATTTGTACAAAGAATTTGTGTTTCATTAAGTAAATAATGATACAGGAGAAGTTGCAAGTGATATTATTGATAATGAAGACAATCATTTATTCTGTTCAGTAGCAGAAACTGAGAGATTGCTATGTTATAGTGGTTACAGTGAGTGATTCTAAAATGTGATGATTTAAAGATTCATGGTTTTACTATTGAAGTATTAAATAAAAATTATCAAACAAAGTGCTAAAAGCAATGAAAAGCAAAAGAAATTCTCAAGTTTGATTCTGATGACCACAATATTTGGTAAAATGAATTAAATTGCGGCTGACAATGATGCTCCTAGATTGATAAACTCTCGAGGATTTTACAAACTCTAATTAATTTTACAATTTTTTACATTCTTTTATGTTATTTTAAAATTTAATTGCCATTAAAAGTTGTTTTGTATGGAAAATATTTTTTTTAATTTTTTTTAATTATTTTATTTAGTACTTAAACTGAATTTTTGCTAAAATTCCATTATGGACAAAATGTCACAAGAGTAACACTTCGCAAATCAAATCACACTTTGCAAGACATTTTGCAAAATCAAATGTAACAAATTCATGTGTTATCAGATGAGTTCAGAGATTAATCCTTTTTAAAAAGATTTAACTACTCTGCTACATTCTGTAAATTTTATTTCTATATTCTCATATAATGCACAGAATTTCTGCGACAAACACAGTTTTTGAAAATCGCAGTTTTTGTGGCTACAAGAGTAACAAAAGTTTCATTTATTATTCGGCAAGTAAAATGCTTTTTGTTGCAAAGTGCATATGGTTTATAAAAGCACATGCGTTTTTAAGTGGTTGCATCAAATTTATCCTAAATATATTTTGTAACAAAAGAATTGGAAACATATATGGAAATTTGCTCTGATGGTCACATAAGTAACAATGGACTTTCCCATTTCTATTGTATCTTAAATCTTAAACAATAAACCCAAGAACTCTTCATGTTTATAGCATTGAATTTGGATTATCAGTGTATGTGATATATTGTAAAAATGAGTTTTAGCTAGCATGTAATATGAACTATATGAAATTATTTTTCAACATTGTTCTTTTATATTTGATTGGTTACATATACTTGAAAAAATGAAATTGAAAAATTTAAGTTTGAGGAAACAGCAAGATAAAAAAAAAAAGAAGCAACAAAAATATATAATTTTCATTTTGGACGTAAATGGATTTTTCATTTTTTTTTCATTTTTTTAGGATTGAAATCCTTACTATTGGTGCACTAATACACGAAGTTATTTTATTAATAATATAAATAAATATTACTGTTGCATGCAAATGCTATTTGAGTTGTAAAAATAAAAAAAAAAAACTTGATTTTTTCTAAATGGTATTTTTCAGAAAATCCCACCCGGATATTTTTCGGGTTGAGGAAAACCGTAACAACACTGTTAATAAACAATATTTTAAATATTTACTCTGCAGTATGAAAATTGGTTAAAAATGCATGCTTATGAGTGAAAAAAAAAAGTTTGCTAATTAAATTCTAAAACAAACAATCTAATTCTGGATTCTAATTGGATGGAAAATCCAATAAACTAATTCTAGTTGTTAAGGGATGATTTCCTTCCAAAATATGTTGGTTTATTCTTCAACACAACAATAGAAAGAATAAAAACCCCAATAAATTCTCCTAATCCTCAGTTAACCTTTAACTGCTGCTATCGGTCTCACAGACAGCTGTTTCCCCCTTTTCAAAGGTTAACATGCAATTTTCAGTTAAACTTCTGATATTAGTGAAATTTTGTTTCATTTAGAGTCGTAGTACTATCGCTAAGGACTTCTAAATGGGTGAATTTTAATTATAACAGTCCTGTACATAAAGATACATATGCAGTAATGTATGAGTTAATAACGATTTTAATTCATCTTTCGGTCAAGTTGTCTCAGAGTAACTATGCGACAATTTCTGTAACAGCAATTAAGGGTCCTGTCCCTGCCGGCGAAGACACTCACGAGCTAATGCTAATCCTATGGGGAGGGATTTTTCTAATATCTCGTTTGCATTTCGACATTTTTAAATAATATTTATTGCATTGGATATCCGAGGTCCGTCTCTACAGCGCACCTTGGTTAGTTTTTTCATTTTGGTCGCAGATATTTTTTATGAAGTTACTTTCATTTTCAAAACCGGTTCTGAAAATGAAAGTGTCATTCTAAAAAATATCTGCAATCAAAATCGAAAAAGTAACCAAGGTGCGCTGTAGAGACGGACCTCGGCTATCCAATGCAAAAAAAAAATTATTTTAAAATGTCGAAATGCAAACGAGATATTAGAAAAATCCCTCCCCATAGGATTAGCATTAGATCGTGAGTGTCTTCGCCGGCAGGGACAGGACCCTTAAGGATCAAAGAGGTAAATCGGGATTTTCATTTTTTCATTTTGATAGGTTTCCACAAGTACTTATTTAAAGGATTTTCTAAACTTCTTGATAGCTTTAGTCTTAATTGTGAAATGCAGAAACAATAGTAACGATTTTTTGGTTTCTAAATGCAAAAATTATTGTAAAGAGGACAAAAAATATTGTATTGAAACAATTTGATAAACTTTTAGATATATATCGAGTTCAGATAGATCATATTTAATTTGTAATGGTAGCCCTGAAAATATATTTATATTTTTATTGGAAAAAATAATGATTAGTTTGTTTCTTTTTAGGGTTTTAGATCTTTTTATCGGTGAAATAATATAATTAATTTTTAAATAATAATATTAGGAAATATAACTGTTGCATGGAAATACAATTTATAGTTGTAAATTAAAAAACACACAAAAAAATTGCATTTTTTTAAGTTGGTGTTTTTCTGAAACCCCACATTTGTATTTTTTGGTTTGAGCAAAATCGTAACAACCCTGTTAATAAGTCATATTTTAAATATTCGCTCTAGAAGAAGAAAATTGGTTACAAATATGCATTCATCAGTGTAAAAAAATAAGAATATTTGAAATTTAAATTCTAAAAGATAAATTAGATTAATCCCGACTTTCCATCTTTTAAACTAATTCTAGTTGTTCAGGGATTCTTCAAAAATATATTGTTCTATTTTTAAACGCAAAAAAAGAAGGTTTTAAGACAAAAAATTACTAAACCTCGGTGTAAGAGGTAAAACAGAATTTTCAATTTTCTTTTCTGAAAGAGTTCCACTTCTAAATATTGAAATGATTTTCTAAACTTTTTAATTTGTGTGGTCTTAACTCAGTAATAAACATGGATGTGAAAAGGCGAAAACAATAGTAAAAGCTTATAGGTTTCTAAATGCAAAAATTGTTGAAACAGACTAGCAAAGAAAATAGAAATTGGAATGATTACACGAGGACGTGAGTTTCAAAACTCGCCTTATCCTAAATTTAAAAAATTGAGTTTTCTCTATCAATCTGTTCTACTGGTGAACCTGAATGGATAACACAATACAATCTGCAAAAAACTAGTTTTATCATGTATTTCTGGCAATGTAAAATCTTGATTTAAGCCAATGGACGGAGTAAGTTGTGACAGCAAACAATTGTATACTTTCAAGTTGGTATTTTCCGAAAAAAATGCTTTTTTTTTGGGGGGGGGGGGGGGCTGAGCAAATTCTTAAAAAATACTTGAAAAATCATTAATAGCCATATTTTAAATATTCACTTTGGAATTGGAAAATTAGTTAATTAGTTACCAAAACATGCTTATCAGTTTAAAAAATATAAAAGTCAGTTGAAAATAATTTAAAAAGACGTGTATATGCTAATATATTATATGATATATTAATATTTGTAAACAAAAAGACGTTTGTGATCGATTTTTAAGGAAAAAGAACCTGTATTAAATATCCTTTTTAAAATTTTTCATAGCCAGATATTAAGTATAAAGCAAAACATTTTTTTGGAAAGCATTAAATGCCAGACGTGAAATCTCTAATACATTTATAAATTATCGTTCGTTACAGAGTTTTTTATAAAATCTATCTAAAGCGCTTGAAAAAAATCGGAAAATAACAACAAATATTGAAGAATGTAAAGTATAAGAAAAATTGCTACTATTATTTCATTGTAACGTTATTAATGGAAGAAAAGTTCTAGAAATATTTTCTAATGTAAAAAGGGTTTTAATAACATAATATTTATCGAAGGCTAATGAATTTTCAAACAAATTACAGTCTGATATGGAGTGATTCACAATGTATTAAAAATTCACATCAATAAATGACACTTAAGGAAATTATGATACTATACATTGTATAGACACGCAGGAAATTTTCTTATTTCAATCTACTAAAATTTAACCCGCAAGAACTTTATCTGAGAAACTCGTCGCATTGTAAATAAAATGTACAAAAATATTGTAGCAAGATTTTGATTAATACGAAAGGAAATCATGAATGTTTGAAGCTCTTCTCTGGTAACGTAATTGATTTTCTGAAAACTACTGAAAGGCTTCTTCGTTCTACATTTACTTTTATGTTCCGATAAATATATTTTCATTAAATATCTTTTTGATAAATATATTTCCGTTAAATATATTTTCTTTATTTTGATCCTAATGCCAGGGTTACAAGTGCTGAGCCACAAATGGCTTACTGCTACCACTAAATTATAGTATTTCTCACCTTATTCAATGACAGACTTTCTGAGATTTAATAAGGTGAAGAATACAATTAAAATTTTGTGGTGAAAATCAGCGATTGGTGGTGCAGCACTTTCATCCCTGTAATGCACTCTCTTGACAAACTTTACGGATGTTAAATCCTTTGCGTGTGATCTTATCGCATAGTAAGTTCATGGATATTATTGTTCGTGTGCACCGTAATATCCTATGTAAAAAGTTAAAAATGAAGCATTTTCTTGTTTAACCCTTTCAGGGGTAAGGTACTTCTATTCGTAAAATGCTAAGATGAGTGATCGACACCAGAATTTAAAAACAAATTTATACCAAAGTAATCAAAAGCTTTTGTTCGCGTATTTAATAAAAGGAAAATTATCATACCGGTATTCTGGTGCTAATGTAGAATTTAGTATTTAAAATTAGGTGGTCCAAAAATAAAACACCGTCCTTTAATGGGTTAAATAAGGAATCTGAATGTTGATATATTAGTCAGTGAAAACAAAACGTACCATTTGAGATAAAAAAAACCGTTATTTCTGAAAATTAGAACTTATAATACACCTAAAAGTAAGACAAAAAATTGTGTTTGTTGGGAAGGAATTGTCACATATTACATGTGTTGCCATATTGGGGACTTTTTTAATTCAGATTATTTGACAATCACCACTTTTTTAAAATAGTATAATTCGCTTTATTTTTGAGAATTTTTAATCTATTTTTAAATAGGCCAAATATTTCTATCTTTAAAAAAAGGTGACAACCAACAATCTGGGGGCAAAAAAGTTCCCAATCTGGCAACACTGCGTCTTGCATTTCTTTTATACGCATAAAATTTTTACAACAACAATTTTTAATAATGCTATAAACCTGCAACTCTGAGCAATTGTAAAATACAATTCTCTATAAGTTTTATGCAAAAATAAGGAGAAATTTCAAAATGACAATTGAAAGACAAAATCACAGTTTATTGGACACAGAATAATTAAATCCAGATCTTTAGAAAATATAACATGATTAAAGAACATCGCAAAAAGTTTAAAATAAATAAACGCTGTGTAAAACCTTAGTCTCAAAATGTTCATATTTTTAATTTAATATCTGAATTTTGATTCTTAACTTATAATAAATTATTCCAAATGAGCCATATTTAAAAACTTCGTTCTGGATAAGGAGAGTTGTTACAAATACAGTAGATATTTGCTAATCCGAAATAATTGGGACCGTTACGTATTCGAAATAAAAAAATTTAAGTTATCATGATTGCGATATGAAAGAAAAAAAGCAAGAAGGCAAGAACCGTTTAGAAATTATGAGTATGTTAGCAATCTTTTACTTAAAACACAGCAGAAATATAGTAAAGATACGATCACACATAACCTACTGTTATAAACAGTATAAGATAGATTTCCACAAACAGGTTTTCCAAGAGGAAACGTCGAAAACGTACTGTGTGATAGTTTAAAACTCATAAAATAGTCATTGAAGAACTTATCGTTTTCTGTATCTCTTACTATAGATATCAACTCTAAAATATAGATATATGCTATAGCATATAGATATATACTCTAAAAATAGTTGTTCTTAATTTTCTTTGGTTACACTAGTTTTTTAAAACACTTAACAGGGTTTTTTCAAATGAAAATCAAATTTCAAACCAGATGACCTGGGTTCGATTCCCGGCATGGAATATTTTTCACTAAGTTGGTCTTTGCGCCTTTTAAGCAAAAATAATTTGAAATTTGATTTTCATTTGAAATATTGTATTCAAGGCGAATGTTTCTCTCTGGAAAAATTTCCAAATATTAATATAGATTCATCGATGCTGGATTTAATTAAGTGTCTGTGTTTGCCCCGTGTTGGTGGCTCACGGAAAAATATTCCATCTTGTGCTGCGTTTGTAGCCTTGCCAACTTGTAATAGTGAGAAGTTCCAGGCTGGGTATCGTTCCATGTGGTTTAGCGGTAGAACGTCAGTGCGCTATACTGATGACCCGGTTTCGATTCCCGGCATGGAATATTTTTCACTAAGTTGGTCTTTGCGCCTTTTAAGCAAAAATAATTTGAAATTTGATTTTCATTTGAAATATTGTATTCAAGGCGAATGTTTCTCTCTGGAAAAATTTCCAAATATTAACACTTAAACAGGGTTTACTCGCCAAATGTGCCACATATTTCTTACTTTTGTGCATTTCATTGAATCTTGATAATAAACCTCTTTGTAGGGCGAAATATTCGCTGCACGAAAGTTAGAAGAAAAATATAAATATAGATATATGTTATAGCATATAGATATATGCTCTAAAAATAGTTGTTCTCAAATTTCTTTGGTTACACTAGTTTTTTAAAACACTTAACTGGGTTTACTCGCCAAATGTGCCAAATATGTTTCTTACTTTTGTGCATTTCATTGAATCTTGATAATAAACCTATTTGTAGGGCGAATTATTTGCTGCACGAAAGTTAGAAGAAATAGTTTATTATTCAGATCGTAAGATAGTTGATGTGATTAAAACTTTAATTTTCAATTCCAAACCTAAAGATTACTCTCATCCTAAAGTATCCTATGAGGCAGATTGTTTTCATGAATTACATACTGATGCTACAAATGTACTTGAAATTGAACTTTAAAATGTGGAGCAGCATTCAAACACAATGCTAACTGCAATTACACAGGGTGTATCAGGATTGATCATTCAAATTTGATTGGGAAGTAGAATTGAGCAGAAGAAGACGATTTCACATAGGAAAGTATGACTTCAAATGACATATAGTAAGGCAAAATTTGCTCGATAAGGTGATTTAAAAAAACATAACAAGTAAGTCAAAATATTTTTATTTCTCCATCGTTTGTACACTATTACAGTAAGGGTTCGAAATTTTGACTATTTGAAGTAATACATGCCAGGCAATGGCGTTGCATGGACAGACGGCCATTGAGGAAAATGCATGAATTTTTTCCGGACGTTTTCAGAAGCAAATTAATATGCGCACTACAAGTTCCCTATGAATGCCAATAGGAGTCTCGTACAGTATGTTTTGTCATTGAACCCAAAGAAAATAAATCAGTTGGCGGTAAATTCGCCAAGATATTTGTCCACTGCGACGAATCCATTGAACTCCAAATTTCCTCGACAGGAACAATCCGCGTCGTTCTGTTGCATCCTCTATCAAGACGGATACTGGTAACCAATTCGGTTCCGCACACTTGTTCATTAAACGTGCAAACATTTTATGCTGAGGCTTGTGGCGATGTGGTTAACGTTCTCCATACATTTTCGCTGCTCTCCGATCCCTTTCTCCTGCCGCACCGTAAGTTAGATGCATATCTGCGTATTCATTGAAAGTATAAAGATTGATTTTACTCCTACAAAGTCACCTTGTCAAATGACGACCTCTCGATTTGTCAGAAATCTTTGCGCTGATGAGAAGCTTTGGATGCTCAGCGCCTTCTACAATGCCATGCGTTCGTTTACTTTCCTATGTGAGATTGTTTTCTTTTGCTGTTTTATACCTCCCAACAACGTTTAAACGATCAGTCCTAATAAATCTTGTAATTATGTGATTTTAGCATAATAGTCAGGCCTTGGAGAGATCACTTTTTTAGTCACCACTAATTTTATAAAACTATTTTTAAGGCACATTACAACAAGAATCGCAAATTGCATCGCGAAATGCGTGATTTTAAAGAACTCATCATGAAGCGGGTTTTAACGACGTTTCCAAGATAAATCTGAAATACTTTTTAAAAGAAAAGAGTGGTGGTAAAAGTTTTGACTTATTCTCTAAAAAAGGAGACCGCTCCGAGGCATTACCGTCTCAATACTCAAGGCCTCCGGACTGATTTCGGGACGTACCAAATGAAGATTAACCCCTTGAAGGGCAAGTAATTGCGTTTGTGTAATGCTTAATTCCTACCGGAAATTAAAAATATATATATTTCAAAATAAGGAAAAGCAATTTTACGACTTTTCTCCACTAAAGTCAGAAAACTAAAATTTCCTAAAATTTTTCTGGTGCAAATCCTGATTAATCGTAGGTGGTATATATTATATACCGCCGCCCCTTAACCCCTTGAGAGGCGGTGGGGTATATTTTATCCCACTTACGATTAATCAGGATTTGCACCAGAAAAATGTTAGGAAATTTTAGTTTTCTGAATTTAGTGGAGAAATGTCGTAAAATTGTTTTTCCTTATTTTGAAATAAAATTTTTCTAAATTTTCGGTGGGAATTAAGCATTACACAAACGCAATTGCTTGCCCTTCAAGGGGTTAATCATCATTTGGTACGTCACGAAATCAGTCCGGAGGCCTTGAGTATTGAGACGGTAATGTCCGAGGCCTGAATAGTGCTTCATTATCCAGATTCACATCTCTTTGGCAAGCAAATAAAAATAATTTCTTAGAATCATGCAACGTAAATGCAGAGTTGCCAGAATGGAAACTTTTTTGTCCCCAGATTGTTGATTGTCACCGGTTTTTTTAAATTGAAATATTCGACCTATTTAAAAATAGGTTAAAAATTCTGAAAAATAAGGTGAATTATACTATTTTAAAAAAAGTGGTGACAGTCAAATGATCTCAATTTAAAAAGTCCCCAATCTGACAACACTGTGTAAATGTATCAATAAGCAATTCTCTCGTATAAATTTAGTATACTTTCTATAGTCACGAGTGTACTTTATATAATCCCTAGTAGCGCAGTTTTGTTTTTAAATCGTTGAAAAAACGACAACGCATTTCGTTGAAAGACCGAAAATATGGAAATATGTCTGGTTGATTCTATCATTTTTTAAACATAAATTTAGCTGTATTTTAAACACAATAACAAACACCATTCCTATAAAAATTCTTAAAATTTGCAATAGGTCCACAATGCCTTCCTTACTTTTGCTATATTTATGCCTTAACCCTTTCGGGACCGGCGCACAGTGGTCCCAAATTGCGATTATGTGGCCAAAAATCAGAAAATCGAAGTTTCGTATTTCGAAATGAAATAATTTCCACAGTACTTAGAAATATCTGAAGATTATATTCTTTAGTATTTTGGTTTTATAAGCTCCCATGAATTCGCATTCTTTATGTGAAGTTAGGAGTTTTGAGCGTTTTCTGCTGTTATGTGAATTTCAGGCAAATTTGCTGCATTCACACCCTAACTAAGACCTTTTCAGATAGTTTGTTGTCTTCTCTTTACGCTTCTCTGAAACACCATTGAATTACGTATTTAATTTGATTTTTAGATTGCAAAAATCTCTAAAATTTAAAAAAGAGGAATTTTTTTAATAATACCTAGTTTTAAGGAATTTTTGTACATAAAAAGTGATGTATAAAAGTGATACATACAAAATACATAAAAATTGATGTATATACCTAGTTCTTCGGACTTTTATAGTACAAAATGTAGAATGAACTTTCTAAAATCATATCCCAAGAGATTTATTGCGACTTTGTGAGAACCAGTAGTTTGAAGTTGGACATTGGATATTGCCAGTATTAGTGCAAAATAAGTAATCGAGTTTAAAGTCATTCTAATTTTCACACTGACCCGAAATTTTCTGTGTTTATATAATGCAACATTCTAATAACATAACACTGTCAATTTAATTCTTTTAATTCGCGGGTGGGGGGGGGGGGCTTAAGAGTTGGGGATATTTTTTTTATTTATGTATATTTTTGTATTAGTATTTACAATTTTTCCCTTTTTTTTCGTTTATATAAAAAATAATATTTAAACTTGACCTTATTTTAAAAAGTACATATTTAAAGTTCAGATTATATATATGTATAGTTATACATATATTTATACATATATATATATATATACTAAATTCTACCATAATGCATGTATGGGAAATTCAAAAACCGGAATCATTCAAAACATCATTCAATGTTTTAAATTTCCTGATTATTTGAAAAGTATGTTTTACATACTTACAAATAAATTTTAATAAATATGTTTTTTAATTTTCACATATTGTCCTATAAATCTATTGTAAAAAATTTTATTAACGTTATATTTTTTTTCAGCTTATTATAGGAATCGTAATTTAATTATATTAATTTATATGCACATTTAAATTTTAATGAATACTTTAATGTAAAATACTTTAATTTCCTGATAATTTGAAAAGTATATGTTACATACTTACAAATAAATTTTATTAAATATATTTTTTAATTTTCACGTATCGTCATACAAATGTATTGTAATTTTTTTATTAATGGTATTTCTTTTCATTTTATTATATGAATGTTAATTTAATTATATTAATTTATATGCACATTTAAATTTTAGTGAATACTTTAATGGATTTATATGGATTTATATGGATTTCCATACGGAATTATATGTACAGTCCACCCTGCGCGCTTTTACTATTCTAGAGAAATGTGTTGACCTGAAACTGGAAATGGTGTTGACGTATAACCCCACATTGAGTATATACATTGGGTATAGTCAATGGGCTCTCCTCATTTCATACCTCCGCTATCCCTACCTCTGATGTACCCCCTCTTCTTGTAGAAAAGGAAAGCTTCCTACACATTATCTGGAGAAAACCAAAGAACGTCTGCAATTTCTTTGAGAAAATATTAAGAAACATTCAGAAGCGGAAGCTTCAAATATATTAGAAAATTAGATAGGTAATTATTTATTTAATATTACCAAAATAAAGTAACAAAGGCAGATTCTATATTTTTTATTGAAATTTCAAAGGTATTATTCTCTGTGTAGTAGACAGAGGCAAAAGAAGGGGGGGGGGGGATTTTGAAAGCAATCAAATTAATGGATTGGATGATTTTTTTATTAATTCATAGTAAATAGTCGCCGAAAACTTAAAAAAATAGTAATAATATTTTTAGATTTTCCTTGTTATGGGGCAAATGGAAAAAGGGGAGAATTCACGTTAATGTGTTTGGGGGGGGGGAGGAAGGTGACAAAATTTAGCTGGTTCATTATTTATGTATTTTATTGATTGCTTATACTCTTTATTGTTACTTTGCAAAAACATTAAAAAGATAAAAAATAAGATTTTAACCTGTATATTTTCAGGGAGGGAGGAAGAGCGGGGGGTGGGGGGTGTTAAAATTTCAGGGGAGACTGAATTAGATGATTTGTCTTTAAAAAGTGAAAATATTCAACATAATGAAAAGTGGAAAATTCTCATTTCTGCAAAAGAAATCCTGTAAAAAAAGAAAATTAAAATTTAATACAAGCCTGCCCCCTTTATTGCACACCCCAATCTCCTACCTCAGAACCCTAATTACATTTAGTTTAAATTCAGAATGTAATATCATTTAGAATGTTATAAAATTAAAAATGAATCATATACAACCACTAGGAATGCCAGAAATCATTTTTGGCCACTTGATCGCGATTTGGCACCACGGTGCATGGTCCCTTAAACAATTTTTTTTCGCTTGACACTAATTTTTGAAAAACAGTTTAACCTTCAATTCCATAACTTTAAAAATGCTCTAATTATATAAGGCAAATATTACTTTTCTTTATTACTGGTGCAGTAAACAAATTTTGCAAAGAAATATGATGTCGAGTCAGATTCGACGTTGGACCGCAAAGCAGTGTTGCCAAATTGGGGACTTTTTTAATTCGGATTATTTGATTGTCACCACTTTTTTAAACTAGCATAATTTGCCTTATTTTTCAGAATTTTTAATCCATTTTTAAATAGACCGAATATTTCTATTTAAAAAAAGCGGTGACATTCAACAATCTCGGGACAAAAAGTCCCCAATCTGGAAACCCTGCCGGAAACAAATAAAATATTAAAAAATAGGTATATGTCTGCAACTCTGCCTTGTTAATTTTATTATTTGTCAAAGGCCTTAAAAAGCGTTTGAAAATAGGCAAAAAAAAAAAAAAAACAGAAAATTACAAGCTATTATTATAAATTTCGCTTTCCACTGAATTTCAGTTTCTGTTTTTTTTTTCCCAAATGTTGGTTATTATAAATATCGAATTATTTTTTCAAAAACTTCTTTGATAATTTTCGCTTCCATAGAAAAACAGATTAATTTAACTTGATGAAATTTCTCGTACTATTTCTTTAAGAAGATGAAAAAATTTCTTTTTTTTTAAAGAATATTTACTTATTTATTGATAAGTTGTCAGAATAAATTATATGTTTAAAATGTTTTAAATATTTGTTCAACATCATAATTGATGAACTCCCTTACATAAATTATCACATGTCAAAACAAATCAGAATACTTCTAAACTTTTAATATATATATATTTTTAATTTATAGTACAGATAACTCTAGTACCTTATTTATAACTGTTTAAGTGAATATTTATTTTTTGGACCTGCTAATTAGAAATAGCAAAAAAAAAAAAAAAAAAAAAAAAAAAAAAAAAAAAAGAGAGAGAGAGAGAGAGACTTTAAAGAAAAAGCATTGCTCCTTTAAAAAAAACTGATTAATTTATTTTTACTAATGCGTTTTCCGATACTAATTTTTCAATAAGTATGTAATGAAAATATTTTTTTTTAAACTGTTCATTTCTTTTTCAATAAATATTAAGAAAAAATGGCATTTAATGTACCTTTTAAATATTTGCTTCACTAGTCATAATATGTGGGTTTCCAGCAATGTATGCATTTTACGAAAAGCGAGTCAAAAAATCAGTAATTACTCGGTAATCATCAGTAATTAAATCAGTAATTTCAAATTTTGGATAATTTTATTACAAAAATAAAGTATTTTAGTTAAGTTATTGGTTTTTTGCCGAAATTTACCTTCTAATTCAAATTTAAAATAGTCTGAAGACAAAAATAAATAATTTAAAGTAAAACAGTTATTGATAATTTACAAAAATGTGAGGAAATAGACAAGTTTAAAAAATTGTTAATTTTTTTTTGCATCATCCACTTAAACACTCAATTGTGCTAAACATGCTTAAATTTTGTTATAAAACAATGCTTACGAACTCGTTCTAGTCACACATGTTCCTGTACTGATTGCACAGCAATAAACTAACAAACAAAAAATAACGTATAAAATTTTCCTAAGCTTGTATGCAAAATTGCCAATTTTCCGACTTTTTGTATACCAGTATTATCTTAGAGAAAATGTTATTATTTTAAATCGCAGAATGTTCCGATTATATAAGACAGTATTTTGTGCACTAAAATACCGGTGCCTAAAAAAGCCGAAGACTTGGCAGGTCTGTGTATGTATATATTTACCCTTTATAGGAAAATCGGGGAAAATTCATAAATCAGTACAAACATTCAAAAAGGTATATACTACTTCTTTTGAATATGTATACATAAAAGCTTCAATTTCTATAGTTGTCATATACATGCATAATATAGAATCTCGTGAACAGATGCAAGTAACTTTTCACTTCTCTATAAATCAGTTAATATTAATATTTTGATGCAATGGAATAGAAAGTTAACAATTGTTTACTAATTAATTTTCCATTAAATAATAAACAATTTCTACAAAATGAGAGGAGAAACCAAATTTAACAGCATATGAAATAAATATAATAAATTATATAAAGAGTTCAAAAATAATTAAAAAAAAACAGACAAGGAATTATTTGTTAAAAATAGAAGCTTTTATAATAAAACAAATAACTGAAAATTACTTTTTTGTGTTTAACCTAGAATTTATTATTCAATAACAATCTAATAAAATCTTATGAATAACAACTCATATTTAAATTCATTAAATGCAACAAACTTTAAATTAATAAAATATTTATATTTTTAAGATAATGTTTTCTTCACAGATTGAACATTTTCCATTTATTTTTATGTAAAAGAAAACTTAATTAGAAAAAAGTATTCAAAATATATAAATATAAGTATAAATAAATATAACAAATTAATTAAAGAGAAAAAAGTATTCAAAATATATAAATATAGGTATAAATAAATATAAAAAATTAGTTAATGAGTGCTCATTTAAAAATAATTAAAAAAAAAACAGAGAAGGAATGATTTGTTCAATAGAAGCTTTTATAATATAATTGTTATGGAATTTATTATTCAATAACAATCTAATAAAATCTTATGAATAACAACTCATACTTAAATTCATTAAATGTAATAACTTTAAATTAATAAAATATTTATGTTTTTCAGATAATATTTTCTTCACAGCTTGAACATTTTCTATTTATTTTTATCTAAAAGAAAACTTAATTAGAAAAAGTATTCATTCATAACTAAAAAACGGCCAGTAATATAAACATAAGCTCCAAGTTTATATCTTAATTTGCAAATTATACTTAGAAATATTAATACGTTTAAAAAACATGTAAGTACCTTAATGTTAGATTTCAGAACTTTAAAAAATAATAATTACAACTCGAGGCAGGAAAAAATGAATTTTGACAAAACTGTGTAATAATTTATAATATAATTTTTTACTATATTAAAATGGTTGTGTACCAGTTTAAGATTGTATATCCAATTTTTTCCAAGAAAATTAAAAATAGTTGGAATAAGAACGAATGAAATAAAGTCTAGAATGTGGCTAGTTTACAATGGAGAGTATCAAAATCAGTTCGCAAACTTACTCAGACTCCATTTTGTCGGCTGTTTCAGTCATGGAGCAGTGTAGCATCAGATAATTAATTGCCACCACTAAATTTTAATAGTATTCATCGTCTTATTTCAGGATGGAATTTCTGAGATTTTTCAAGGCGAAGTGTACTTTTAACCCTTACATGCCTGATTTTTCAAAAATTATTGTAATAATGTTTTTCAGCTTTCATTTTTTAAATAAATCATGGGAAAAATACTTAAAAAATCATATTTTGTTTTAAGTATGGTTTACGGCTAAAAAACTGTTTGTTATTAATCGGCAATACTGGTAATTAATCGAAAAAATAATTTTTCTCGATAAAATTCTATAATATTAAACACACAAGAACTTTAGGAACTATAATAAGAAATAAATTTTACTTGCTCATTGCAAAACAAAATAGGGTATTTCACAAGCTTCCAAACAAAACAAAAAGAACAAGTAGCAACAAACGAAAAAAATAAATCTATCTTTATTCTTAAACAGCACAAATGTTGTCATCTACATGTTATAAATCGATTTAATAATATTTTCAGAATGTATTTTATTGGCAATATTAGCCATTATAGCTTCAATATTATTCTAATAGCATTTTAGAAGCCAAAATTGGGTATGTTGCAGAAAAGCAACACCCGAAATTTAAGGGTTAAAATTCAGTAGTGACAATCGCCCAACTCCTGCGTTACTGTTCCATCACTGCTGTTTTATTAGATTAACCTTTCACTGCACCACATCACATCTAGCACATACCTAAAAACACTGTAATTCTTATTATGTGCCATGAATTTGGCCAATATGATCTCTATCCCTGATCAAGAACAGTCCAAAGAACGGAATAACACTTATTCTGTTCGTGTCAGATGGCTGCATTTGACAAAAAACTGGAATTTGTTCTTCGGAAACCAAAAAATAATTTCGATCAAGCTATTAAGGTCAAATTTACTTTCATTATTTTTACTGAATACTTAAAAATATTAATATAAAATAAGTCGCAGAGTGTTAAACAGATACAATTAATTAATTTAAGCTCATTTAGTTGTAATATATATATATAGTAATACAATATTTTAAAACCCTAACTGTATACATAGGGTAGAAGCCATAAAATATCAAATTTCAGCTGAAACTTTGAAGTTTAATTTTGTTTACTATTTTTCCCATTATTAGAACGATATACAGATTTCAAATAATTTTTTTTTTCATAAAAATAGAAAAAAATCGTGCACTGAAGGGTTAAAGTAAATAAAACTAAATAAACTTAATTAGGTGTATTTTTATTCACATTGCTAACAAGGCGTAAAACCAACAGAGTGAAAAAGTATCCAAGCAATGGTTCGAGCCTGGGTCTTTTGGTTCTCTGAGCCACCTGGAACGACGCACAAGAAGGAATAACTTCATGAGCCACAACCCTGCGGCAAACATGAAACCAAATTAATCCAGATCGATAATATATATTTAATAATTTTAAACAATGACTTACTATTCGCAAAAATAAATAAGTTTGCCTTCAAAATAAAACATTTTAATCTAATCGACCTGCACTTTCCTGAGTCTTGAGATCATCTGCTAAAAACAACAACAACAAAAAAAAAAACATGGTCGGCGTGTTGACTGTAGCGGGTGCTTTTTTCACGTGGTTATATATAGCATTTCACGACTGGATTGTCTTATTCAATTTCAAATCTGAACTTCAGATTTTTTTTCTATGAACCCTTTATATATTGAATTATGAATTCGTGAAAATTTTATCTTCTAAATCATTTTTCGAGAATTGTTTAAACTACATTACAAGATTTACATAATCATTTAATAAATTTCTGAAGGATTTTAGAAGGATTGAAAGATTTATAAGGATTAATTAAATTTGAATTTATTAATATTTATTATTATTATTTATTAATATTAATATTATTTAAATGTAATATTTATAACCCCACTCAAATCTTTTATTTTTAATATTTTTCATTGTATTTTCTAGAATTAGGAAATGTAAAAATATGATGTTCTGACAATAGAAATACAGAAATATTTCAGAATTGAAATATCTCCTCCCCCCACAACGCCAAGAAAGCTGAAAAGATGCAAAGACAAAATAAATCATCCTTTTAAAAATATTTTAGTTTTGTGTAACCAATAATGCTTTTGGAACAAGATAAAGTAATGTATGTATAACACATTCTAAACCGTATTACAACTAATTGATGTATTAAATGAATTTTATAACAACTTATTTTAATGGTACTTATCAGTACCGTCAGTAAATAAAGGGTTAATATTTCATCTGTATCTTTAATCAATATGGCGACTACGGATTGAAAAAACAATAATTCGCCATATTTCAGTTGCGGGAACAGGTCATTTAATCATTTGAATTTCTTCGGACAAAAACCGCAACATATGCCTAATAAAGAATGTCTTTTACATTTTTTTCCATGATTGATTAAATTTTGAAATTATTTAGTCAAAAATATTGCGAAATAAAACATATTTTTTAACGAACATAAAAGAACATTATAATTTTTAACAGTTCAGACTTTTTTTCAACGCTACAATAACGTCATATGCTGCCTACGATATTAATCATTAGTGAGTATTCTTCAAACAGCTGTCAAAAATATATACTAAGTTTCTGGCAATAACGAAAAATATTGAAAAACATAAAATAGGGCATCGATAAGTTAACAAAGTTTGTTTTTGTCCTTTTTTCTTCAAATTAATACAATAATATGCATGCTAACAAATATTTTTTATGATAATTTTAAATTTTATTCTTTTTTAAAACTCATTTTTATTTCAGGTATATTTCGATTAGGATTATCTGAACTTCTGGATTAGCGAAGATAAGATTGATTATTATCAGTGTATAATCATCAGTGAAATAGAATAATTTACAAAAAAATTAACAATCCATAAAATAATATTTTCATTTTCATTTTGTGAGATAAGCAGCTATTTTTAAGCATAAGCACATAAGATTAAAATTAATTTGAAAATATTTTACCTAGCATGGGTATGCGGATAAAAATGTATCTTACGTTTATATTTTTAAACACGAACACTTTCGTCATCGATTTATAATAATAAAGAAACTGTATTAAATGATTTTATTTAAAATTTTCCTGGACGGGTTTTAAGAGTCCAGCAAAGAAGTTCTTTCAAAGAGTTTTAACGATCAGACGGTTTCTGGTATACTTTATATATTATCAATCATAAGAGAGTTTTCTCCAAAGATCTGTCAAAAACATTTCATAAGTTTTAGATTATAATAAAAAATATTGAAAAACAATGAAGAGAAAACAATGCTTTCATTACTGGATTTTAACGATATTTATGGACGAAAATTTATGGACATGTTTTCTAAAGTAACAAGTTAATTTAAACACATATTATTTATTGTAGGAAAAAATATATTTGGAGAAATTTGGAGGCAGTTGCGCAGTGATTTACAATGACTGGCAAATTAATCTTTCTAAAATATATTTTAAGAGCTACAATCAATGAATAAAGAATAAGTAAATTATAGGACAACACTTTTAACGCATAATAATAAAAAAAACCATTCCGACATTGAAATCTCGCTTTAATCTAAATAAATTAATCCCAAAGGACATTATCGTCTGGCAAACTTCGAATTGTAATTGAAATGGACGAAAATGTTGTTTGAGGAATTTAACTAAATGGGAGAAAACATCAGAGATGTTAGAAATTGTTGTATGATGAGATGTTACTTAATTGATTTTCTTAAAACCAGTAGAAAGATGTTTCGTTCTAAATTTTATTGTATGTTTGTTTTATAATCTGAGATTTCTGAGTTGTTTGTTTTATAATCTGAGGTTTCTGAGTTGTTTATTTCTATTTTTTTTTATTGATTTATAAAGATATTTTTTTATGTTTTCTTTAATATAATTTTGAAATGAAAAATTTTACTTAAAAAAATATGATGAATGATCATAATTTTAAAAAGGATTATATATGCTACAGCAATAGAACTTTTTGGGATTTTGTTTCATTTCCTGTCATGTTAATATTTGTATTTTTGAAAATCGCTTTATAATATTGTGGAAATATTTTTGGTAGCAAAAACTGGCATTAAATATGTACTTGAACCGGTGATCTCGTTACTATTGCGAATTCGCATTTTAAAAGTCGATATTTTTTAAAACATGCTTCCATTTTTCACTAACAAATTTAAATAAATTGCAAAAATAAATATCATAGTTGGGTTCCCCATTAAATTCCGTATAGGAATCACGTGTTATATTTCATTATCACTATATTTTGTATAAAAATATATGCAGCAGTTACGGAATCCCAAATCGCATTAATGTAGAGTGCGCAGGTGCTGAACCGAAGTGTGGAGTCAACGGGTTAAAATATACATTCAATTCTTTTCTTCGTGCAATATTATATTTGTTTAAATAAAAAAGAATCATTATGAACTTTATTTAAATGTATCGGAGTCATTTTTTTTTTTGCCGCAGTATCTTTATTTTTTATTAGAAAAGCTATCTGCCTGTTTAAGAAAGCTTCAACGCGCGATATCAATTAATATAGTTAACTTAAAAAATTCTAATATACTAGAAGATTCAAAGATTGTATTGAAGAAGCTCGTATATTTAGACGATCAACGCTAGTCTAGCCACTTAACACGTTCCGTTTTTATGTATGCGATAGAATAATTTCTATTTGATTTATTTATTTATTTATATTTTTTAAAATTGCCTACAGTTCCCAGTGTAGAAATAATCCTAAAATTAAATGGTTAAAAGCATTTTAGTAACTAAAATAGTCTGTTTATTCATAAAATAGAGAATGTTAGGTAGTTATAGTAAAATCTTTTACTAGTAATTTTCTATAGGCAAGCCTGGAAGAACTTTTTCTATAATTTCGAAATTTCAGCTTTTAACATGCCACCAAATTTCCTAAGCTGCACTGATTAAATTGATCTTCCACAAACCTCTATACGTGGCGTGCAATTTGTTAAGCTGACGTCTAACGTCAGAGTTAACGTCTTTTAATACACACACACACACATATATATATATATATATATATATATATATATATATATATATATATATAACCATTAATTAAACATTACCGACCATCATCAAAAACCGCAATATTGTGAATGAAATGACAATATATATATATATATATATATATATATATATATATACCGGGTGTCCCAAAAAGGACTGACTGATTTTAAAATTCAATAACTTGTAAACGATGACAGATATTTAAAAAATTCTTGCAGGAGGGTTATGCATAAGGTCAAAAGTTTTATTACAGTGATTTTCGATTTTAGTTCGAATTACAAACAATAGATGGCGCTGTAAGCAATAGTCGCTAAATACAGGCTCGATTTCTGGTCCTTTCTCTTGTTCCATGCTGAAAAAGGAGATGGAAATGTATTATCCGGGCCACGAAGTACCAAAAATCGAGCCTGAATTCAGCGTCTATTGATCGCAGCGCCATCTGTTGTTTGTAATTCGAACTAAAATCGAAAATCACTGTAATAAAACTTTTGACCTTATGCATAACCCTCCTGCAAGAATTTTTTAAATATCTGTCACCGTTTGCAAGTTATTGAATTTTAAAATCAGTCAGTCCTTTTTGGGACACCCGGTATATATTATGCGTATATACACATACACACACACACATATCTCTGTCTCTCTCTATATATATAGATAAATTTCTGAGATCATGCCATTCTTTTTTATGTGTTAAACTAATTTTATTTTTCTGTATTATCATAATTTTTTTCTTTATTTTTTTAATTTTTTTACTTTATTTATTTTTATCGATAGTTCGACTTCTGATTTATATACTTACTTATGTGCATATGTTTAAAAATAATTCTTTTTTTTTTCTTTTGTGTGGTAAAATTTAATTGTTAATTAAAAGTGTCCTTTAATTTACTGGTGATTTTTTTTTCATATTTATACAACACAAGTTTTTTCCCGGAAATGGTTTTTGTTCAAACATGTTCTATGTTACATCTCAGAAAAAAATAAATGTATCAAAATTAAAATAAAAATATATGGGAAGATTTAACAATTTTCTTCTTTTATTTAAAATGAGCTTAAAAATATTGAAAAGTACATAAACAAATTCAACCATTTTTTCTTACTTCCATTTCTTTCTTAAACTATTTCTATTAATTTGAATGTTACCAAAATCAATTTGAATGTTTCAAAATCTCGACAATAGATGGCACTACTCCAGATAATTCCATGGAATAATTACATATTCCTCAGAGCAAGATTTGGATAAAATAAAACATTAAAGAATACTGCATATACCCTTTTTTTCCATCCAAATCTTGCGTTGTGTGAGCAATATGGAATTATGTGAAGTAGCGCCACCTATTGTCATGATTTTAAACTAATTTTGTTTTTGATGTGATACGAAATGTTGTTCGACACAGAGTATTTATCTGCAAACCGCATGTCTTTCCGAGCCATAGATATTTTTTTATCGCGTTCTTCTTTTGCACCGCCCTTTTGAAACACTTGGTAGATTCTAAAATTTCTTTCTGAAATATAATCTACTTTCCCACTCTAAATCGAGTTTTAATTGTTTTAAAATAGATAAAAATCCTCCGTTATATATATATATATATATATATATATATAACGCATTATATATATATATATATATGCCCGCAGTTGCATGTCGCAAGTGCATGCCGCCTGTCTCCATGGATTCAATTTCTTTTGGTTTTAGTTTGAATGTTTTTAAAGTTTGCCGTTTTTAAAGTATGTTGTTTTTGCAGTTAGTTGTTTTTAGTTATTTTGTTGTTGTCATTTGGTTTAGTTTATTTATTGTTGGATCAGTTCCGTAGTTTCGAATTTTTGGTTTGGTTTTTGGATATATATATATATATATATATATATATATAGTCCGATATAGTACAACTTATAGAAATACATTACGAATCTTTTATAGAAATTAACATCTTCATAGCTGCCAAGTTTTACGCTTTTTTGCTACCACTAAAATTTAATAGAGATTTTTGTCTTCGTCGAAATCTCACGATTAAACAGGACAAAAATTTGTATTAAATTTTAGTGATAGCAAAAAAGCGTATAAGTCGGCAGCTATGACATCTTGTATAAGTCACAGTGAAAACACATTAGTAAGGATTGTACAGTTTTCACCTTTGAGTATCTTTGTTAGTTACTTAAGATTATCTTATTACAGAATTACTTCCATTAAATAAACCGAATGTTGCATTTCGATGATAATTATATTTGAATCTGCAAAGTCATTAAATTCAAGGATCTCACGAACTCTCAATTTCAAGCACTTACGAATCGAACATGGTAGTAAAGGACCAATAGTAAAGCGGCTCAACAGGTATATCATAAATAAATTTTCCCATGCTTATTTATTGTACCATATACTTAATAAATTGATTTTATTATTTTTAATATTATAGTCCATAAAATGTATTATAACTGACTACATTTGACTTACTGACTAAAATTTCTACGATTTTTATTTAAAGATTTAATATATTCAAATTACTTAAAACTGCTACTGTGTGCCACTATGATACGAGATCTTTATTAGTAATGTGAGTACGATCATGGGATTTCGGTTTCACTACAGATATAGTACTATCTAAAACTTCTCTTTGAACTGTTTGATTCTCTGCATATTTTTAATTATATTTTCATAAAACTTAGGTTTCGACACATTTTTGAAAGATGTGCTTTCTAAACTTTTGAGTGAATATGCTTTCTGTTTATGAAAAAATAACAATTCCTAAATGCTAAAAAAAGGCAGTTAGATACACTAATTGCAGAACAATGTGTTTAACAAAGGAAGCAACGGGGATGTTGTTTATGTCATATGATGCGTCTTCAATTATAATTATCTTATTAAAATTTACTGCATCCGTTAATTTCTCCCATAAATCTTTGCAGAACTTTAAATAATACATACGATTTTAAAGAAATTAAGCATTTATTTATTTAACTGCCTAAAAATTTGAGTTTTACTGACATGAAATTTTTCACAAAAGGCCTAATGCTGCACCAATCGGCTGGGTTATGTGACCTGATCTAGTTAGTGTCGTGCCATTTGCTGTCTTCTATTTCTTTATTTTATCTTTTACGCTCAAATATTTTCAGGCATTTTCCGCAAAATTACTGCGCTTAAAACTCCCTTCTATCGTCCTCTGTTTCTTTGCGTTGTCAATTGAGCTTCGTCAGGATTCTTAAAAAGAACCTACTATTTTCCTTTAAATTGAATTTCTACTTAAATCTTATGTTTATTTTGGCATATTAAACAAACAAACTGACCAAACAAGAGTCATTACGTTTGCGTATGAAACTTAATCCTGCTGCTGTGTTCGGGTCCATTTCGACCCAGAAGCCGCATTCAGAGGTCCAATGTCTCCGGCTCTTTGAACATGACTATTATTTTAGAGAAAGTATTGTTCTTTTAAATATCCCAAATGTTCCAATTAAATAAAAGAACATTATCTGTATTAAAGTACTGGTAGGAGACTTGGCAGCTCTATATATTCAAAATAATGTTATATTCAAAATGAACACAGCAGCAGTGTGAAAAGAAACTTGAAAAATTCGCAGATATCTTGACGTCTATTAAATTTGCAGATTTGAACTAACAAGTTTAATGCATGTTTGAAGGCATGATTTCTCAAAGGCAGTAAAATACAAGCATTTCACGCTTTCATCAAAATGTGGTATAAAAATCTAATCAACGGTAGGAGAACATCAATGTGTTTTCTATTGAGAGACACAAGTTTGACACTGAAATTCTCCTCCATGTGGTTTCGTGTCTATAATTTTTCAATTGACATTTCTAAATCTATATCTACAAATATTTTTATTGATTTATTTCTTAAATATTGCCATGGTTCTGCTTTGTGTTTAAGAGAAAATAACAGCCATGAAAAGCATAAAATCTCATTATTTTTAAGCTACAAAACAAGGACCTAATTATCAAATTGATGATGGTGATGTGTCTTTCATAACATGGTTTGTCGTAACTTGGGACTATTTCTATAAATACGTTATCTCTAATAGTTTCTTCTATAGATTTTCCTAGAACAAATGATTCTACAAATATATTTCAAATTACATGTTAATACTTTGTTCTATATACAGGGTGATACTAAATTCATTGTATAAATTTTAAGGGTCGATGCAGGACACTGTAATAATCATTTATTGTATAATAATTTATGGGCGCAACTGACGCGCTGAGGTGCAAACACCAGGGGGCCAGATTGGCCCCTTTTTTATTCCAAGATTTCTCATTCATACCAGAAATTCCTGTATTGTAAATTTCCGATATGAAAACAAAATTTTTTAATAAAAAAAACTACCATTTCTATTTCTTTTCATGTATTTCCTGTGTTTGACAGATTTGCCAGTTTTGTGGGGGGTTTTTTATACAAAAATTTCAATTTCATACCGGAAATTTTCAAAGAAGAATTTTATCTTTATGTAATCATGAAATGTCTGCCTTAAATAAAGTAAAGAATAGTATAGTAATTTTCTGGTGTGAATGAGAAATTCTGAAAAAAAAATGGACAAATTGCCCCCTGGTGTTTGTACCTCAACACGTAACTTGCGACCAAACATTCCTATGCAATAAGTGATTGTTACAGTGTCCTGTACCAACCCTTAAAGTTTGTACCATTAATTTAGAATCACCCTATATACAGTGAATCAGCACTAAATATTGAAATATTTGAATAATTTCAGTTTTCTAATAGTGTACCCACCAAAGTAGTACTAAGAAAAAAAGTACAGCATAGGTACAGTCGTGGAAAAAAAAGTAAACACCCCCCACTAACTCCTCAACAAATTATCGTAGAAGAAAGTTACTGGTACCGAACGATTGGAAATAAAGTCTACTTTTAAATGACATAGATAAAATTTGCTTAGGGGACCATCTACATATTAAAACGAACCATAACTTTGTTTTTTCAATAGCAGTACACAATTCTGACAGCATAAATGTACTCTGCACCCTTCAATTAGCCTAAAAACAAGTTTTTATGCAATTCGTAACATAAGTTTCTGAGAAATTAATTATTTTAAAACGAGCGTATTTTAAGGGCTGTATCCAAATTGAAGTTCGGAAATCGATTGTTAACCGAGAGAGCCCCTATCTTGATCAAGGCACCTTAAGAAGTCAATGAAGCCTGCTAGATTACAGAACAACAGAGGAAATTTCTAAATATCTACTCACTTCTATTATAGACGGCCCCTTAAATCATAATTTTGCCTTTTTTTAAGCATAATTTGAAAACTACTTGGAAGAAAAATGTGAAATTTCGTATTTACATAAAGCAGGACTTAATAAATCTAAATCCATCAAATAAATCGTAGGTTGCAATTGATAATTTTTTCGAATATTAAATTCATAATTCATAATTCATATCATAAAATTATAAAAATTGCAAATTCTGCGTATTTATGTTTGGGTATATTAGTATTATTGCTACAAAAAAAAAAAAAAAAAAAAAAAAAAAAAAAAAATTAGCTCATTAGGAGCATAATTTCAGAGAGATATATATAAAAATGTGAAAATGTAATTTAACATTAGAAGCACTAAATTTTGAATGTTTATATTTCAAACACTTATCATTCAAATGACTTGAAATTCGGTGTCTAGGCACAATTTGAACCGAAGATCTGAAATATCTTGTTAAAATTGGGTATTGTCATTGAAAAAAATGAAGATTGGATTCGTTTTAATAGGTAGATGCCCCCCTAAGCAAATTTTATATACATAATTTAAAAGTAGACTTTATTTCCAATCGTTCGGTACCAGTAACTTTCTTCTACGATAATTTGTTGAGGAGTTAGTAGGGAGTGTTTACTTTTTTTTCCACGACTGTACATTTGTGTTTAAAAAAGTAAAGCGTAAAATTACGAAATCACCTTTTATTATAATATATATGTTAAAATAAAATTTATGTTTTATGCGCGAAAGATGTTGGACGACATTGAACAATGAATATAAAAATACAGAAGAAGCGAAAGCTAATATAACTTAGAAAGAATAAATAACTAAAAAGAAACGTTTCTTATTGAGGTGTGAAAACTAAAAATAGGGCTTTAATATGCCCCAAAGAGCTCAACAAACAATGACACCATTGTTGTGTTTAGATAGGTCTTTTAGATCACACTTTGTCTGGGTATAATGGAAAGAAAGCAACTAGATCAATGGGATTTATCAATAACCAAGCTATATCAGCGCAGTCATTACCTCTTAATTTATTTATATTTAAATATTTCTTAAAGGTTTAATGAATTGTTTCTAAAAAATTAAAAAAAAATAGAATTTGCTATTATAAATAATGTATACGTAAACTTAAAATCATGATTAAAATTGTTAAAAGGTTTGCTTTGATGAGAACTGTTCAGTGTCTATAATTGCTTAGAAGTATTAATGTTTTAAATATAATAAATATTAACCATTTTAAATACTCCTAATTGCCCGCTATTCAAGAGACAGGAGGTATATCTGATAATCAAATTATCGGTATCGAGAAGATACATATTATTAATGATATTTTTAAGTTTTAAAACAGTAAAATTGAAAAGGAAAGTACCATGAATGCTTATTGGCATATGGAGTTCGTCTTATGAAAAAAAAAAATCCTCTGCAATCCCCTCTTTTTTTCTCCGCTCTTAACCCTTTCAAGGGCAAGGTACTTGCATTCGTAAAATGTTGAAAACCTGTATTCACAAGAACATTTATTTGTAAAAATGTAAATGTATATTTACGCGTACTTAATAAAAGTGAAATTTTCCTAAAAAAAATCCGGTGCCAATGTGGCAATTAGGGATTAAAAATAGGGCGGTGATGCCATAGTGGCATCACCGACCCTCAAGGGGTTAATAATAATAGGACAGGCTTAACTAGTTTGCCAGATGGCCTGCGTACATTGGGGCGCCATACGCTCTGTATATCCGTATTTTAAAGTTTTTTTTCTTCGCCTTATCTGCGATTAAATATGACGAAATATATTTTAAGAAATTAGGGGTGTTCAGAGAATTTAGAGCCCTGATTTACGCGGGACATCTGGCAATACTAGGCTTAACTTTACCGCACAGGCGGCCAGTTTTTAGCACATACAATAAACATTTTATTAGAGCAATATAAAATGTAGAATTATAGCACTTGACACAAAAAAATATTTTAAAGCATCAATAAGAACATTTACTCGAATATTTTCTGCAACACGCAAGAAAAAGAGACGAAGTGAATCAAAAATATCTTATCCCGTGTTCTTAAAGGCTAAAAAAGGACTGTGATACAGGTTTCTTTTATTTATATTTTCGTCTTCCAGAAAGAATTAGGATTCTGTGCAATAACACTTAGTCCTCATTTTCTTTTTCTGAAAAAGAAAACCTACCGATGCATTTAGATAGGAATTTTGTAATGCTCTGCATTCACATATTTTATATATAATAGGCGCTTATATATTTTGGAATTCCCCTCTGACTATAGTGTCTCTGAATTCATAATAGCAACGAATGAAGAAACAAAATTAAACAAATTGTTCGTTATGACATTGCGCTAAATTTATGTACAAGATGAGTAACATTTCAACGGACTCACTTAATTTTTTTAGAGGTAAGTGGCATATTTTTACACATAGTATTTACGCTGTCACAAGTGCAAGATATTTCAAATGAGTAATTTGAGACATATTAAAAGTGAAACTGTACATACCGGGTATCCAAAAATGGCTGAGAGGATTAAAAATTCAATAACTTGCAAACGGTGGCAGATAATAAAATAATTATTGCAGGAGGGTTATGTATGATATCAGGAATTTTTTTTACTGTGATTCTTGATTTTAGTTCGAATTTCAAACAATAGATGGCGTTGAGAGCAATGGGGTCTCAGTCCATACACGATTTTGGGTACTTCGGGATACATTCAATACATTTTAATCTCCTTTTTTTTACATGGAAAAAGAGTGAGGCCGAAAAATCGAGCCTGGATTTAGCGGTTATTCTTTGCAGCGCCATCTAGCGATGCTATTTGTAACTAAGACTGAGAATCGCTGCATAAAAACTCCTAAAATCTTACATAACACTCCTGCAAGAATATTTTTAATATCTGTCACCGTTTGCAAGTTATTGAATTTTAAAATCCATCAGTCATTTTTGAGACACCCGGTATCAGTAATGAAAATTAAATTTGAATATTAGTACAATTGTATAAAAGGAAGTTCCGAAAATGTCTCGCTGTCGTAAATTTTGTGACAACTCGGTGGCTGGAAGTTTAATTCGGTACCTAATGAAAGTTTCAGTTAAGTTTACAATTGTACAAGCGTGGATTAACATATATTGTTAAATAATTGTGTATTACAGAATGCAGAGAAAGTCATATATTTATGCGTTTGCACTATATTTAAATGTAAAAATATGCGTTTGGAAAATGCAGATTCTCTATTAAAAGTGCTTTTAAAAATTCAGCGAATTTTATTCAAACACACAAAGCTAAAATGGAACCCGCTTACAGAAGATTCAATCCCAGTTTTCGTTAATACCGAAGATGAATGAGAATTTCTCTAAGTATCTATATCCCTATATCACCTATATCTAAGTTGGCTTCATTTATGGCGATTTAATTTTCGTCGGGAAGTTTGGAGAAGTTTCGGCAAGTTTGGCAAAAATTTTACTTTGGCGGCTATATATGTTTAGTTTTAAGCGTATGAGAGTAGAAAGAATAGTTACAACAATTAAAGAAAATTTGCGAGAAACCACGTTTTCTAACGCTCATAAATGAAATCTGATTATGGAAAAATCGGCCACACATTAGCTTCAAATTGCTAAATCTCAGCCATTTTTAAGTTAGAAGCAAAATAAAAAAAAATGCTCCGGAATCTTTGTATGAAGGCCGAACATTTAAAGGTAAATCCTTTTTGAATTTCTTATTTTTTCGTACATATTTTTGAATTTGAAATATTTTAGTGGCCGCCATTTTGAAACAACATGGTGAAAGAAGCTGCCCAACGAACTCGATAGGAACCTTAGTAAGTCCTGTATGTATTCTTAGTCACATTCAAGTCGGTTGATAAATACGAGTACTATTACATAACATAAATCAGATTACTTCAAAATATCAGCTACCATAGAATTTCAAACTGCTAAATTTAACCCTTTTTTTAGGATAGAGGTTGAACAGAAATTACTCCGGAATTCTTTTTTCAAGGGTGAACACCTAAAACACCACTTCTTTGAAGTTTTAATTTTTTTGTACAGTGCTTTGAATTTGAAAATTTCTGTGGCCGCCATTTTGAAACAATTTGGCGGATGAAGCTGTCCCGTGAACTTGTTCGAGACCATTGTGAGTCATGTACACATATGCAATCACAACCAAATCAGTTGGTAAATACGATTGCAATCGCATGACAAACATCAGATTGTTTCAAAATCTCAGCCTTGCTAGATTTTAAAACTCCTATATCTCAGCTAATTTTTAAGATAGACACAAAACAAATTAATGCTCCGTAATCTTTGCATCAAGCACTTAAATGTAAAAAAAAAAAAAAAATGTATATTTCACTTTTTTCTACGACTTTTTGAATTTTAAATTTTTAAATGGCCATCATTTTGAAAAATATAGCCGAGGAAGCTGGCCAACGAACTCTATCGAGGTCTTGATAAGTCCTGTGTACATCTAAAGTGTTTCAAAAATACGAGTTGTACAGCATAACAAATTTAGCTGTATATCTCTTTGTATATAGAGTGTAAGTTCGTGCAAACTTAAAATAATAATAATAATAATAATAATAATAATAATAAATAAGTAAGGTTGTGAAAAAAATTCGGTTTGCACAAATATGATCAGACTGATATTGAAATTCCCCCCCCCCCCCCCATGTATTTAAAAAAAAAAAAAAAAAAAAAAAAATCCAAACTTAACCGAAAAATGGCGCTTACACATCATACTGAG
Organism: Maratus speciosus; assembly: GCA_963932465.1. Taxonomy (NCBI): domain Eukaryota; kingdom Metazoa; phylum Arthropoda; class Arachnida; order Araneae; family Salticidae; genus Maratus; species Maratus speciosus. Next base: position 167,788,691 of record OZ010796.1, on the reverse strand, counting down.
ACAATTTATGCAAATCACGCAAAAACAAACAGTACATTGAAACGAATCACAATAACATGACACTATGCATTTAAAAGTAAAATACGTTCAATATGACCACCACCAGGTATTAGGCACGAGAGGCGCGTTAATACGCCTATTATAGTTGAGTGTAGCAAGTTGGCATTGATGCCACCGATGATCCATTGAATGGTATCTTTCATTAGACCAAATTAACTGAGGACACTATAAGTATCCCTACAACCAAAAATCTGCCGGAGTCAAGACTGGAGATCTTGAAGGTCGCTCAAACTTAGAACCTCGACTTATCTCTATGTCTCCAGTGAAAACGTACAACAGGTCTTGTCTTCAAGTGGCAATTGGGGTAGAGCACCATCCTGCATGAAGGTGATGACATGAAACGCATGTCTTTCCTGCAATGCTGGCACAACGTGGTCACGTAAAACGCCTCACTTACCTCATACTTGTTAGTGGTGGTCATGTTAAACATATTTTACTTTAAAATAAATGCACAGTGTTATGTTATTGTAATTTGTTTCATTGTCTGTTTGTGTTTGCTTGATTTTCATAAAACGTTTCAAAATGAAGTGTGAACGCCCTCCGTCGTCGGTTACTTTTGGATTTTTTTTTTTTTTTTTTTTATATATATATATATATACATGGGGGAAAATCCAATGTTCCTCTGATCATATTCGCGCAATCCAAAAAATTTCGGAGCATTACTTGTTTTATTGTGATTATTTTAAAATTTGCACGAAGTTATGACGCATACTGTATATATTATATATGAGGTCGTAAGTTTCAAAACTCACCTTATCCAGAAAATTAAATTCTGGGAAATAGCGAAAAACTTCTGATTGCGTCCATTGGTTTTCACTGTAAACCAAGATTTTGCAATGATAGAAATACACGATAAAACTTTTTACAGATTGTAGCGTTTTTTCGATCCAGGTTCACCAATAGGATAGACTGATAAGAGAAAACTCATTTTTTTTAAATTTTGGATAAGGCGAGTTTTGATACTCATGTCCTTATACATATAAATCAGGATTAGAATGGGGATGGTTTTGTGGTATAAGGGTATAATAGGTAAAAATATAACAAAATATTCTGAAATCGCATTTCTCGGACGGCTTTTTACTTTTTGTCATAGAAGTTACCTAAAAGAGAAATGTTTCTAGATCTAGATTTTAAAAAAAAACGTAACATGACCTCTTCCGATTTATCCTCGATTTAGAAAACCATTTCTTATCTTTCAGAAACCTTAGAAAGTTGAGATATCCGAGATTTAAAGTATCACTTCTGTAACAAATATCATTTTTGCCGCCTTTTTTAGAAAGAAAAACGAAATCTTTTGGAGCAGATTTTGAAATGCATTAATAAATTTTCTCATGAAGAAATATTGGTTTTATAGATGCTATCAATTCTAATGTAAAAATTTTCTTGTTCAACAAATAGGTTCAACTGACAACTATACTACATTAATAGCATTAAAATAATAATAAAATTATTATTATTTTGTTACTCTAGAATGAATAAATTATGTTTAAAGTGTTGCTGAATGTGTTTATTTGAAAATTGATAACATTCGAAAAACCGATATATCGTGTTGAGAAAATTGATTAATATTCTGTAATCGCTCCTCTAAATCTTTTCGGCTATTTCTTTATTTTTAAAACGGTTAGCAACAGAAACTTCAGTTTAAGAAATACTTCTATAAATCTCCGAAATATTTCGGTTTCTGTTGATAAAGGAATGAATTTCAAAATCGTGGATAACTCAGAACTTTTCTATTCTGTTACACAGTATGTTGCAGATGGTTCACACAAAGATTATATTTTGTTCATTATATAGGGTGAACAAAATCTCTTGCCCTGATTATAAATTTTTGTTGTTTTCTAACTATTATAATCAGACATATGTTTGTTTGGATACATTGTAAGTACTGTTGTAAATTTTTGTATAAGACTACGTACCTTAGTAAATTTCAACGTGTACCCCCTTGGTAGCTTGGAGAATGTCTAAGCGGTATTCTAGTTCCTGCCAAGTGTTCTTTAACCTGTCTTCTGTTACAGTACACACATCAACTTGTATCCTAGTCTTCAGTTTTTCGACGTCAGCAATTGGTGTGGCAAAGACTCTGTCCTTGATATAGCCCCCACAATAAAAAAAATCCAGAGGATTAATTTCTGGAGAGCGCAGAGGCCGGGTTGTTGGTCCATCCCTTCCAATTCACCGGTCTGGAAATGTTTCGTTCTATTGCACAAAAACAACCTACTAAAACTGACCTATCCAATGATACAACGAGTTACATTATTATTCAATTGGTTAATTTCTAATGAATTATTATAATCATGGCAAGACTTTTCGTTCACCCTGTATGTTCAGAAATAAAAACCATTTCTTTATTACTGGCATCTCTATTCGAATAGAGGAATGCATGAAAGAAGTAATCATTTGTATTTTTTATACAAATTTTTTCTTATAGATTTATTAGCTTATGTATTGGAATAGTAGTTTACACATTTTTATAAATTATAAGAAAAATAAAAATTCACAACAAAAAATAAAAATTCACAAAAAAAGAATAAATTTGCTTACTTTACGTGAACTCATTATTGAACTAAGCGTGTGATGCCAATTATGCAGCTACCCTTTAAAAAAAGAAGTTTTTTCTGACATAAAAAAAAGAAGCCGCACTTATTTGAAATAGAAAAAAAATGAAAAAATAAGCTCCTTCCCATCTATTTAACTCAAAATCTTTTCCGAGATTAAAAAGATGGATTCCGTGTATATGTCTTTACTCTTACTGGTATGTGTTTGCATTCATTACGCAATGTGTGTTTATGTCATGATTCAGAATTAATGATAGTATCAAAAAATTACTAAAGCCTATTATTTGTGTTCTTATATTTTTATATATTCTCATTCAATCTTATTTTTCAGAAGGGAAATTCCTTTTTCTTCTTTCGAAGTACCTACTGTTTGCAGCATCAACACATTATACTTATACTTCCAAAATAACTTCTTCTATTATTAGAAGGAGTATGTTACCGGAAGAATCATTATTATTTTTATATTTAGAAAATACGAATAATTAGAATAGTACTTTAATATGTCTGAAAGTTTTTCTTTATTGAAACTCAAATTTTGATTGTTAATAAAATAATGAGTGTTCAATACAAAAGTAAATGCAACGGCATTTTATGAAAATTACTTTTATTCAGTTTGAATTTGTTCAACTCGTGTATGTATAATTCATTAAACTAGATAAGATTACATTGTTGAAAATTTAAACTGTAAGTTCATTGTTTGATAAGTAAAACATATGTTTTAAAGTATATGAATATTTATCTAACTATCTATCTATTTATCTTTCTTTACATAATATTTGGAAATATATTTCTCTTTTTTCAACTACCCAAAACCATTATTCTTTGTTTTACGTGACGTACCCTCAAGAAAAAAAATTTTCTTTTAACTTTTAACACTAAATATACATAGCGGCAAACTCTTAAACTTTTTTGTACTACAAAAATTTAATAGAAATTTTTGCCTCATTTAGGCAGCAGATTACGGCGATTAAAAAAAGTAACATTTACTATTAAATTTTTGTGGTACAAAAAAGCATAAGCGTTGGCAACTATGAGTATACCAAACACTAGTCTCTTTGACTGGATCCAAAATTAAAATATAACCAGAAATTTCTATTTAAATTAAAGAAATTATAAATCACACAGAAGTTAGTTAAATAAAAATATTAAATAGTTTTAAATAAAAAATCTCGTGTGAAATGAAGAGCTCAAACGATATAAGTGGTGAGTGACACAATAGTCATTTTGAGAAAATGAGCTGTAAGGTTCCAAATCGGGTGACCGTGCCAGTAATTGATATCCCTCCAGTTGTTGAACAAATTTTTGAAATACCATCAAATTTTCCCACGATCGAATGACGAAATTTACGATTTTCCCCCCGTGACTGAGGGACAAATTTCTCCGAATTTTTTTCCGCAACTAAGTTTCGCGATAGTTTCTTCGGAATTTCGTGGTTTCATCCTGAGACAGACTGACATAATCCACGATTCTTTCCCCGGTTTTCCGACTGAAAAATTTTGCGATTTTTACCCGGGAAGACTGACAAATTTCAAGATTTATTTCCTGCGACAGATTGACAAAGTTTTCCGCGATTGATTGACGAATTTCTCGATATTTTTTTCCTCGAACAAATGATGATACTTTGGGCCACTTTTTCCTGGTTCCACTAACATTTCCATTATTAATAATTATTATATATGATTTTTTAACGTCGAAATGGAATTGTAATCAATTAACAGGAAACAGTAAAGCAAACTGTATGGTTTTAAAGACGCAATTTTTTATTGTTTTATTTTTTAACTATTTTTAAAATTTTGGAACAAAGTAGCCCCTGCTGGGGGCTTCATTGGTCCATTCACTTATTTTCGTATAAAAAAAAAATACAATTCATGTATTGGAATATTGAATCCAATTAGCAATTTATTGCAATATGATCTGCTAATGAATTAACACTCCAAACTTGATAAACAAACGTTTTTTTTAAACATTTAAACACAATAAACCAAATGTTAATGTTAAAGACACGAAAAACAGTTTTCATCATGTTATCCTAAGCGACGGAATGAAAATAATTACTGTAACATTTTGCTAAAGTAACACTTGAAAAAAATGTTACTTAATACATTTTTTAAGAGATTTGGTTCTATAAAAGGCATTTCTGAGTAACTGGGGCTAATTCCGGACCAAAAAAACAACTGGCACAAAGTAGCCCCGAAAAACTAGTTTTTATGTTAGCTTTATGAAAACGTAAACGTATTCTGTCAAAATGAAAAGTTAAAAGAAAAACTATGATCACGCATAGGTTACAGGTTACTAAAGGTAATATTTTGACACTTACGTTATTTGTATCAAAATCTAAGCATTATTTCTAAATCTACTCATTGACATTCATTAAATACAAACTCCTTTGCTGAAAGCCAGATAATAAATAAAAAGAAAAGTCCCCAGCTAAACTGATGGCATTCAGCTTACGGGCTATTCACACTAATTGCATATTACACACGTATTTAAAAGAATAATACCCCTCGAAAAATAAATTAAGGAGAGATTCGGCCCCCACCCGTATCCCCCCTTTAGAACAAACTTGTATATCAAATTTGAAGCAAATTGGATAATTCTGCATGAAAAACACATTTAGCTAAATTAAGGGAGATGAACTCCCCCATCCTCCCCCTTTATACTTAACCAATGGACCCCCAAATCTAATCAAGGAAGAGCCTTATCAGAATAAACCGGTATACCAAATTTGAAGCAAATCGGGAAAACCCATTTATCAAAATTAAGGGAGATTAGCCCCCCGTTCCCCCTTTCATACTTAACCAATGAACCTCAAAATCTAATCAAGTAAGCGCACTATCGGAATAAATTAGTATAACAAATTTGAAGCAAATCTGAAAATTGTGCATCAAAAGCCCATTTATCTAAATTAAGGGGAGTGTTAGCCCCGGTCCCCCCACCTTTGTGCTTAACCAATGAACCTCCAAAACTAATCATGGAAACACCTTATCCGAATGAACATAGAAAAAAATTTGAAGCAAATCGGATATTTCTATCAAGATCTATCGTATGTATACATACACACGTACATACATACAAAAAAAAATAATAAGATCAGTCCAATATCGATTTAAGTTTTTTCATTTTTACCTCTTTCTTTGTGTCAATATTACTTTAAGCTCTGTGAAAAAAATTAATTTATGTTTTTTTTTTGCTTGATTACAACAGCATTGCTAAGATTTAAAATTACCCAAACCAAAACAGTAAAAACATTGCCTGTGATCAGAAGAGATAACATTTTTATATAAGATGCAAAGCGACACACATATATGTTGCAGACGCATAATGTCTAAAAGAGAAAAAAAAATATGCGACCAGCGCCAAGATGTAAGAAATTAAGCGAGAGCAACAATATCTGCAATCCTAGGCCAAAAGAGATAAGAAAAACAGCATCTCATCTCAGAATTGCGACAATGTGCCACACCGCAAGATATATATTATGTATTAAATAAAATTTGGAAAGGTGGAAAGGAAAAAAATTCATATAAAAATCTTTCAAACTGAACTGGATATGAAGCGTTTTCCTAGACATACAAAAAAAAAATCTTAGCATGTTACTAATAAAACTAAATGCTTCATTTTTAGTAAGAAGTGGTTTATACAAAAAATATAATTATATTAAAAAAGCAACATAATCCAGTCATGATAATTTTGTATTCGTAAAGTAGACTGCATAGCTAAATCATCATTACTTGATTTAGTATAATATTTTTCAATATCTACTGGTAAAAGAATAGCCAAAAAAATTTAAACCAAATACTATCTACACTGTATTATTTAGGAAAAAACATAAACGTATAATTCTACCTTTACCACAAGCACAAAAATGATAAGAAGAGAGAAAAAATACTTTTAAAAGTGAGAGAAAAAAAATCTACATTACAAATTACACTGTAAATATATATAAAACTTGCCATCCAACTATCAAATTTTATACTTTAAATAAAATAACAGGTACTGAAGAATTAAAAGTAATCTTTCAAATTTCTTTTCATTGCCCTTTAATATATATATATATATATATGATGTATTTGTCAGGAGTTCATACCACTTTAAATTACTTAAATATAGCATGCCTCTATTTCATAAGAGCAATAAAATATAGTTATGGTAGTAAATGACTTACTCTTGAATACTGTAAAAGAAAAAATTAGAATAGCTTACCTGTTATAATAAAGACAAGAAAAATGATTTTTTTTAACAATTAATTTCCTGTGTTTCCGCATCTTATTAAGTAGTGAAAGAAAAAAAAATATTTATTTTTGTGTGCGCCCCAGTGAATTTTAACTGTATTTAAAGTTTTTTTTTATTAGCAATGAACGTTCTTATTTATTTTGTGAAATCAATCAGTTGTTTTTGTACACTGCAATCTACATATTCCACCGAATTTTGAGAAGTACGTTCAAGATTTTCTTAAATTTCTTCGTTCATTTGTAGATGTCCCAAAATACAACGCACAGAAGCGCTGAATAATTAAAAAGTCTGCGACTGCTGAAAGTTTGTGAAACGGCCGGCGCATCCATCCAATAACAACAACAAAAAAATCTTGCTTCGACGGCGAGAGAAAAAACCTACGTTGAGTCATCGATAAATCTGTATTTTATTCCTCTCTCTTCTTGCCGGAAAAAAACCGAAAGTGTTTGGCGGACTGTGTGACGGGATCCCGCTTGAAGGCGATGCATGTATTTTCCGGTCACCACCAGGTAATCTGCGCTACAGTGCTGTACTAAGTTCATTTTCACATTAATTCAGGATCACGGGAACCAGTTTTTTTTCTTTTTTTATAACAGGCAATATTCACCGAACTAGCCCATAAATTTTGCAGTTTTTTTGTGATAATCCACTATTAGTAATTAGTTTGAATAAACTATATATATATATATATATATATATATATCTCACGTGCTCCCCTTCTCCAAACTGTAACTCGGTATGCCGGCTCTATGCATATTTTCTGTAACGTTGAGGTCACGCACATGTGATTAATTTTTGATGAGCTTCTATCAATAATAGAAGGCTGAAAATGAACTGTTATTTATATTAAGAAAAATCCAGGAAACTGCTAAATTAAGAGCAAACAAAGCAGAAATTATCTGAAGGTCTTTATTGTCCACCGGGATCGTTTCAAACACAACCGAGTTAGGCGGCTAATGCCGGCTGGAGAAGGGGGCAAAAACATTAAATTTTTTATGCTCCCAGCATGCGAGTTAAGAAGGAAGTGATCACAATTACATTTTCTCCAAATGATGGAGTATTGGCAAGAGTACACATACACTTTCGCCAATTACGTATGCAATATGGCGAGAATACCGTGAGAGGAGAGATGCGGTCAGAGGTTGGTAATTGTATTTGAATGGGGAATGTAAAAGAGTAATATGAAATATTTTCCACCAAGTGATTGCTTAGGAATTATAGCTCATAAACCACAAAAGAACATCTATAGGGTTTGCCAAAAATCTCATGGGATTGGGGCGGCCAAAAGCGCCCGTTAATAAACTAAAAGAAAATAAAGACAGGGTTAATAACTGAAATGACTAATATACACTCATTGTCATAAAAATTTGCGCACCAAGAAATAATTGTGGGATCGTAACGAAACTTGGCATGAAGGTACATATCAGGTAGCTATGCAAATGATTAGAAATGCAGCGTGATTGCGCATTGCGTAATACCACTAGAGGGCGTTGAACTTCGTCCTCCTTGGAGTATAAAACTGGTAAGCAGAACTTGTCTGAACGTACCTTTTCTTTTGCAATGGAAACACTGAGGTAGCCATGCCGTTACACAGCCATCGAAGACAATATGAGCGGCTGTCGGAGTTCGAGAGGAGAAGAATCATCGGGATGATAGAAGCTGGGTGGTCAGCTCGGCGAGTATCCCATCAAGTAGGCCGTTCTGATTTTATTGTGAGGAGGTGTTGGGACCAGTGGACTGAAGAGACGTCATTTACACGGCGACCAGGCTTGGAACGCCCTCAAATGACCAGTCTTCAAGAAGACCGTCGCATCATACGAAACGCACACGTAGAGCCAACTGCCTGATCGGCCGCTATCCAGACACAGGCAGCACCTTCACTACGGACCCCTGTCTCTTCCTGAACCATCGCAAGGCGCCTGGCTGAAGGACATCTTGTATCGCGGCGCCCATTACGTATGCTGCCAATGACACCCACCTACCAGCGCCTCCGTTTGGAGTGGTGTCGCGCACGACGGGATTGGACTGCAGCGGAATGGAACCAGGTCGTCTTCAGCGACGAGTCTAGATTCAATATGAGCTGCGATGACAATCGTATTCGTGTGTGGAGGCTCCGTGGTGATAGCCTCAATCCTGCCTTCGCTTTACAGCGACACACCGCTCCCACAGCTGATGTGATAGTATGGTATGCGATTGCTTTCGATACACAGTCACCCCTAATATTGATCCGTGGCACAATGACAGCCAAGCGGTACGTCCAGGACATCCTTCAGCCACATGTGTTGCCACTCGCGGCAGGGCTCCCAGGAGCCATTTTTCAGCAAGACAATGCTCGGCCACACACAGCAAGGATGTCACAAACCTGCCTCCGCCACATTACCACCTTCCCTGGCCTGCTCGATCCCCAGATTGGTCACCAATCGAGCATACCTGGGATCATTTGGGATGGCAAGTTGAACAACCTACGAGTTTGGTTGAACTCAAGGCGCGTTTACAGCAGCTGTGGAACGAGATGTCTCCGGACATTATACTGAACTTGTATGCCTAAATGCTCGCTCGTATCGCATCGTGTATTCGCGCTAGAGTGGGTCCAACAGAGTACTAAAATTTCCCTTCATTTGTACTTTTTTCTGCAATAAATGATCCTCTTTCTTTGGTTTTCTACTCACTTACTTATATCACAGTAGTACTTACGCGTGTAAAATTTCGTTTCATTTGGACGTCATTTTCTTGGTGCGCAAATTTTTATGGCAATGAGTGTATATTGTATCTGTACCAACGGTTAAAAATGTAGAAGTAAAATGTCTGACTAATTTCTGCATATTATCAAAATTAAGGCAGAAGGGTGAAAATTTAGAACGCTGTTGCTAGGCGAGAAAAGGAAATTATTTCTTTTCTTTTAAATGGTTTAATTCGGTTAAAATATTACAGATACAGAAAAATGATTGCTTAATTTATGAAGGGAAAAGAGCGCTAGAAAACGAATTGAATCCAAATGCGGACAGATAATTAAATTTAAGAATTTAAAAAAACGTAATTTTAAAGGGGGGAAAGGAGAAAACTATTAATATTAATATGTGAAGGTAGACGCCTTCACAGTACATACAGAATTTGCGGGAACATAAGCTCTCGGGATTTGATGGCCTGTGAGCTAAAAATGACAATTTGTGGAAAATCCCTTATCTTTCAGCAGCTTTTAGAGAGCAACCAAAAATTCGCTCACTACACTGTAAAAAAAAATCTGTAAAGTTACTAAAGTTTTTCCAGGAACTGTGATTCCTAGAACTTTTTATGTAACGGTACCAGCAAAAATTCCTGTAATAGACGCTGTAACAGGAATTTTTGCTGTTGCTGTTACATAAAAAGTTCTAGGAATCCCAGTTTCCTAGAAAAACTTTAGTAACTTTACGGATTTTTTTTCAGTGTATATTGCTGATATCTTTCTGAATTTTCACGCTATTTCACTGGCATTTTTTATGAGTTGCTCCATAGAGTTGACTATCAAATCTTGATAAAAAAAAAAAATTATCGTGCACGCATGAGCAGATAAATAATATTTCATTCAACTGCTCATATTTCATAAAATGATTTTTTCAAATTTTCTGAAACTGGCGTTAAATTTGGGAAAAAACCCTGCATGATATAAACAAAAAGCATGCAAAAATGTTTGAACTTAAAAAAAAAAAAAATCGATATATCTCCCTGTATACATTCTATTATTCCACAAATGAATACATATATTGTACAATATTCATATATTCGTAAGCTATAGCGATAGGTCATTTCATGCATTTTATTTTACAGGGTGATCCCAAACATTTTTCTTTTTCTTTGATTTTTTGTTGGCCCCCTAATTGTCGTTCTGATCAAACCGCCGTTGGTAAATTTGAAGTCGAACATATTCTTCATAATCCTGATGTTCCAGAAAAATCCGACAAATCTATCTTTAAATATTCGTCAAAATGGCGAAAATTTAAAGTGTCCGATCATTAATGGCCATATACAGTATAATGTTACATGGAGCAACTGGACCATGATTTTACAATGTGACTCTGGAGATTCTGGCAATTCAGCTTCAAAAAGCTAATTTTCATTTGAATTAAAGTCTGAACTTTTGTAAATGTGTTCAGTCAGGTTCCCTCTATCAGACAAAAATGTTGAAAAATACATATTAATGTCTAAAAATAAAATAAAAAATGTATATTTCATCTTTCTTTCCTCATGGGTCCAGTTACTCCATAAAAATTGGACAAGTGGACCAGGAGGGTGTATGTTCCACACGATTTTTTTTTATTATTATTCTTGGGTATGAGGTCCTATTTGAAAAATTGTAAACAACTAACAAAAATTTTAAACCAGGCAGATACATTATATATCATTATATATCAGTACATTATATATCAACTAAATGGTGTTGTAATGGAAACTTTTACTGTCAATGTGTCTAAAAAAAGCACTAAAAGTTAAAATATTAAATTTATTTATATATGTAAAAAAATAAGTAAGTATTTATGTGCTTTTGTATAGGCAATAAGTATAAGCTTTAGATGGATATTTTAAGGAAAAAAATAACAAGATGAACAAACGGCTGAGTAAGTACTTAAGTATCTTATTCTCTTTCTTAATTACCACAGTGAAAGTTCGATATGTCCAATAAACCTGTGGAGAATGTAATCCTATTTTTATATCGAACAGAAATATTTTTTATTCGTTTCAAAAAGTTTCCAATAATCTCACTTTGCGTTATGCATGCCTCTTCATCTGTATCGAAAAATTTCGAGCTATAGCTATCACACTTAAGAAATTTGGTTTGATACCCCAACATGCTTCTTTAAAATTTTATTATGGGGCATTCCACGTCAAATCAGGCAGTAAAATATCAATATGTAACCCACCATCACAGATTTTAATGAAACTGCGTGTGTTTGTTCTTACTATTAAGATATGATCACCAGTAATTTTTTTTGCTCCTTGGTGAAATAGTTTCTGAGAAAAAAATTGTCAAAATTTTGAAAAACTGCCGTCAGTTGGCATTCTTGATAGCTTGGTTTTCAAATGTAGCATGTCATATATATAATCATATTTCAATATCTACTCTACAAATCATCTTCAAATAATTTATGCACAATATTTAAGGTACGCAGCTTATGAAAAAAATATATTGTTACGCTTATAACATTTTAAGTGTGTCTAAAAAAATATTTAAACTTTGAAGTCGTGAATTTTTTATAAAAAATAATGCATTAACAAAAAAAGCATTATCAACAAAAGGCGGTATTTTTATTAAATTTATTTTTTATGGGAGATATACTTAAAGGTGTCCTTTACCTGATTCTGAAATAAAAATAGTGAGATTTTGGGTGTTTTTGGTAGTATTTCATATTTAAAAATATTTTGAGGTGCATTTCATATCAAATCAAGCAGAGACATTCCATGTCAGTTCCCCTAAGCCATTTAATCACTGTCACAAATTTCAATGAAATTGGGTTTGTTTATAGATTATTTTAAGACGTAATCACCTTTAATTTTCTTGATACTAAGTAAAATATTTTTTAAGATAAAAAAATATCAAAATTTTGAAAAATGGTTTTAAATTTTTTTAATGACAGCTCGATGTTCAAAGACTACATAAAAAAAAAAAAGTCATTTCAATATAAAATCACTAAATAGGTTTCAAATAATGTATATGTGACAAATAATGTAGGCTGATTATTATTTCTTGTTTTTTATCATGTTTAAACACTAAGAGTGTCTTTTATCTTATGAATTTTTAAAATCAAGAATTTTGTCAAAAATAATGTGTTAATCAAAAATTTATTATTAACCGAAGGCAGGGTGTTATTGCTTTTTTTTTAATTGTACGTAAAAATATCTTTTAAATGGTTATAAAATATAAATAGTGAACATATGAGAAAAAATTATCAAAATTTTGGAAAAATGCCACGAGTTGCCATTAATGATTGTTCAATTTTCAAAGGCCTCATTTTATATATAAAATCATATTTCAATAACTAATAAGGAAATCTTCTTCGAATAATTTAAGCAAGGTAAATAAAGTATGTAGCTTATGAAAAAAATATTGCTGTAATGTTAAAAAATATTTAAATGTGTCTAAAAAATTGTACAATCTTTGAAATCAAAAATATTTTACAAAAAATAATGAAATTATTAAAAAATCTTTATCAATCAGAGGCGGAGTTTCTATGACTAATTTTTTAATTTTAAATTGTACATAATGCTACATTATAACTGGATCTGAAATAAAAATAGTGGGATTTTGGTTGGTTTTAGTAGTATTTAAATCATATTTAAAATTATCAATATTTTCAAATGTAGAACCTATCTAATGTATCATCCCTGGAAATATTTTTATTTATACATTTATTTTATTTTTCAAATTATCTTTTATGTTCGTTTCTTAAGGAAAAAAATAAACAATATTGTTTTTTAGTAAAACTTCTAGGGCGAAGAGCAATTATCCCTTTCCAAAAAAGAGAAAAATCACTAGCTCCTCACCGCCCAATAGGAATTTTCAAAATGACAGTCCTAATCTTTAAACTCATATTTGGCTGTTAATATTGAAAATTTAGCATTGAGCTGCTAATATTGAAAAAAAATACCAAATTTCACTCTGTTGAAGAAAATTTTGACGTATTGTGCTTTAAATATATGCAAAAAAAATGCATAATCCATTATATTTATATCTTTCAAATAACTATATCTAAAAAAATATTTAAAACTTAATGAGTTGCACTTTTGTAACTTTATTCAGTTTCTAGTGATATGTACCGTAATTTCGGGTGTATAGCCCGCAGATCAAACAATTCAGTTTGGACCCAGAAATTTTATTCAGTATTTGAAGACCAATATTTACTGTGATCTAAAAAGTTACATTTTATTTTTAAAAATTTCTGGGTCGAAACACGATTGTTTGATCCGCGGGCTATACACCGGAAATTACGGTAATTTGATTTATTTCATCACAATATTGCTGAAAGATGGATTTTCAACATATATATGTGTGTATATATATATCCCTGTTCTCAAACAAATTATTTAAAAATTATTCATTTATGTTTAATAAAGCATATATATATTGATTATACACTTACAGAAAATACATATAGTAAATTTTATGATATTATGTCAATAATGTCTAAAAGTAAAGAACTTATCTAATAGTATGCAACGAAAAATTTAACATCTGGTGTAATGACAACAAAATTTTATAATTGTTTTACTTAATTTGGATGAAGGAAAAAAGCTTACATGTTTATATTTTATTGAAGTACAGGTGAAAATGTCACAAAGACATACCTCAACAACCACTGAGTATGTCACATTCACACTACAGATGATTTTTTTTTCTTTTTGATCTTTCGGGTTTGATTTCAGATGGTAATGAATTAATTAGTTTTGTTAGAAGTGTCATTGCAGTCAGCATATTAGGCTCACTATTTTTTTTATATAATTTGTTTTGATTGACTCGATGAACAACAATATTTAAAGGGACCATTTCATGACTTTTCAATTAAAAGATGATTTATAAATTCATCATGTTGTTTAGTTATTATTATCGTCTTAAGATAATAAGTTGATATTAAAATTTTTAAATGCAGTTTATTTATTATTTGAACAGTTGAAAGTATTTTTCAATAAGAGTGCGGGCTGTTGATTTTAAGTCGGCTGTTGAGCAATGTAGTGTTGGTAAAGGAACCGGTACTATTTAATTTAATTTTTATTGCTGTAAATAATATTTGTTATTTTATTATTGTATGTATTACATTTAAGCAAGAGTAGAAATACACGATATCGTAGTCATTTTAGTACATCTTAGCATGAAAAGCTTCAATATTTATCATTAAACATTCACATTTTATGAAAATTTTGTTAAAATTGCTCATATTTTCAATATTTTTATTTTATAACTATTGAAAAGATATTTTTACGTACAATTAAAAAAAGTAATAACAGCCTGCCTTCGGTTAATAATAAATTTTTGATTAACACATTATTTTTCACAAAATTCTTGATTTTAAGAATTCACAAGATTAAACACACTCTTAGCATTTAAACATGACAAACAACAATAAATAATAATCTGCCTACATTATTTGTCACATATACATTATTTGAAACTTATTAAGTGATTTTATATTGAAATGACTTTTTTTATGCAGTCTTTGAATATAGATCTGCCATTAAAAACATTTTTAAAAAAATTTCAAAATTTAGATATTTTTTTTATCTTAAAAAATATTTTACTTGTAATCACCTTTAATTTCCTTGATCCTGTCTTAAAATGAGCTATAAACATACCCAGTTTCATTGAAATTTGTGACAGTGAATTAAATATCTTAGGCGAACTGACATGGAATGACTCTGCTTGATTTGATTTGAAATACGCCTCAAAATATTTTTAAATATGAAATACTACTAAAAACACCCAAAATCCCACTACTTTTATTTCAGAATCAGGTAAAGGACACCTTTAAGTATATCCCCCACAAAAAATAAATTTAATTAAAATACCGCCTTTTGTTAATAATGCTATTTTAGGTAATGCATTATTTTTCATAAAAAAATCACGACTTCAAAGATTAAACATTTTTTTAGACACACTTAAAATGTTATATAAGCGTAACAGTATTTTGTTTCATAAAATACGTACCCTATATATTATGCATAAATTATTTGAAGATGATTTGTGGAATAGATATTGAAATATGATCATATTTATGTCATGCTACATTTGAAAATCGAGCAGTCAAGAATGCCAACTGATGGCAGTTTTACAAAATTTTGACAATTTTTTTCTCAGAAACTATTTGACCAAGGAGTAAAAAAAAATACTGGGAATCATATCTTAATAAAAGGAACAAACACACGCAGTTTCATCAAAATCTGTGATGGTGGGTTACATGCCTGCCTGAACTGACATGGAATGACCCTATGTAATTTTAATAAGGTATTGCGTAATTTTTTTTTATTGCAAGCCAAAAAAAAAAAAAAAAGGAGAAATTTATTTTCCATAGTAAGAGAAACTCAAAAAGATATTTATAACTGCTGCGGTAACTGGATCTCACATGATCCAGTTACCCCTGATACACTATAAAAATAATCTATAACTCTACAGATGTAAAGTTGCATGCTTACTAAACTTTCATCTATAACTGTGCAAAAAAAGCTGTAAATCTACAAAACTAGTTTTTGTAAAGGTACAGAAATCTGTAGCTTTACAAATGAATCTGCTAAAATTACAGTAATCTTACTAAAATTTTATGTGTAACCCTGGATGCAGTTTCATGAAAATTTCTAGGCACCCCAGTTTCCTAAAAAACTCTTAGTATCCTTACAGATTTTTTTGATTTTTGGTGCAAAAGTGTATCTGTTACCTGAATTTTTGCTGTTACCGTTGCATACAAATCTTAGGAATCACAGTTTCCTAGAAAAACTTTAGTAACTTAACAGATCTTTTTTACAGTGTACATGTCCCAGTTACTCCATTCATGACAAAATTATGGGGTAACTGGGACACCGGCCTTACATTTGAAACATGAAGTAAATATGTATAGATACCTAATAATCCAGGCAATAGAGACCGTATAGGGACTCTACCTAGCAAAATTCATGGTAGTTCTGGAAAAAGGCTTACTATATGTTTTTTGGGTCGCGGAATCTGAATTTTTAACTCCCCACCAAAATTTCCCCCGACAACCCTCCCCCCCAAAAAAAAATTTGGTAAAATGCCTCCCAAAAAAGGTTTTATTAAAAAAAATCAATCTTTTTATTGTTTTAGGGAAAAAGTATTTCGAAATTCAGAAAGTAGACAAAATTTGCAACAAATTAGATATATGACATTATGACTTAGGATGAAGGGGAAGGGGGATCAGCCTCGGAACATGCGCGGTGCTGCGTGAACTAAGTTGCGCAATCACACTTAATCACTCACACGTTTATATTCGCCCTCCCAACTCTCCTCCGAACTTTCTCTATAAAGTTTACTTTAAGTTTTTTGGGTCGCTGAATCCGAATTTTTAACTTCCGCCCAAAATCCCCCCGAACCACCCCAAAAAAAGTTGTTTTTAACTTAATTTTCTTATTGTTTTAGGGGAAATGCATTACGAAATTCAGAAACTAGACAAAATTTGCAACAAATAGGATATATGACATTATGACGTAGGATTGAAGGGGAGGGAGAGGGCTGCCTGTGAACATGCAATGCGGCGCTACGTGCAATAAGCTATGAAGTCCAGGCAATAGGGGATTTTACCTAGAAAAAATAATACTGGTCTGGATTTCGACTCATTTTATGTTTTTTGGGTCGCTGAATTCGAATTTGTAACTTCCCACCAAAATTTCACCCGGCAACCCCCCCAAAAATTGATTTAAAAAAAAATTTGGTTTTTGAGAAAAGCGCGCGGGAAATGCTCCGAGTCAGCCCCCTTTCTCCCCGTTTATCCTACGTCATAATGCCATATATCCTATTTGTTGCAAATTATTTCTAGTTTCTGAATTTCGTAATGCTTTTCCCCTAAAACAATAAGAAATGTAAGTTAATAACAACTATTTTGGGGGTTTTCGGGGGGGGGTGGGAATTTTGGGGATAAGTTAAAAATTTGGATTCAGCGACCCAAAAACTTAAAGTAAACCTTATAAGGAAAGTTCGGAGGGGAGATGGGAGGGCGAATGTAAACGTGTGAGTGGTTAAGTGGAATTGCGCACCTTAGTCCACGCAGCACCGCCGCGCATGTTCCGAGGCAAGTCCCCCCTTCGCTTTCATCCTAAGTCATAATGTCATATATCTAATTTGTTGCAAATTTTGTATACTTTCTGAATTTCTAGATACGTTTTGCCTAAAAGAATAAAGAAATTGATTTTTTTAATAAAAACCTTTTTTTTGGGGGGGGGGGTGCCGGGGAAAAGCTTGGTGGGAAGTTACAAATTCGGATTCAGCGACCCAAAAAACCTAACGTAAGTCGATTTCCAGAACTACCATTAATTTTGCTAGGTAAAATTCCCTATTGCCTGGACTATAATAATATTAATGTATTTCTGTCTAATCTTTAAATAAAAAGATTGTTTAATAAAAGTACTTACCGTATTTTAATAAAAAGCCGAGGAAGTTCAACCAAATGCACTGTAAAAAAAATATGTAAAGTTACTAAAGTTTTTCTAGGAAACTGGGATTCCTAGAACTTTTTATGTAACGACAACAACAAAAATTCCTGTAATAGACGCTGTTACAGGAATTTTTGTTGTTGTCGTTACATAAAAAGTTCTAGGAATCCCAGTTACCTAGAAAAACTTTAGTAACTTTACAGATTTTTTTTACAGTGTGGACGTTGTTTTTAGAAAAAGAAAGCTGTTTTTAAAAAAAGAAACATAAATGTTCGGCAACCTATCACAGCAAAGTCAGAGTTATGATTGAGTTGACACATGTTGTTTTAAGAAGTAGAGATGGGGGTGCAACGTTGACAAAAGCTAAAACTTAAAAAACAACAAAGGAATTTTATAAAATAGCCTATGGCCCAGTTACCCCAGCTTACCTTATACATACATATTTCTTTCAGAAATTATTCTTCATGTCAGAACACTAAAGTTGAACTTTTGTAGTTTAGTACTCTAAATTATTCTTTTAGACATTTCGGCATAAAAGCTTTATTTTAACAAGTCGGAAATTGTACATCAAACGCGGCAAACGAGTTGCATTCGTACTATAACCAGTTTTACAAATATTCAGATCTTGTTTTTTTTTTTACGATTATATATATTAAATTCAGTAATCCGGAAATAATAGGACTCCATCTTAAATAGGACGTAATCTCCATGACAACGTAGAATCATTACCTATCTTGGGATATCTTTGAATTAATTGCGTATGACAGGATTTAATAGAATGAATAAAACGTTTATTAATATCTTGTTAAGCTTTGATACGATTTTCATAAAATTTGAACTGAATCTACAAAATCCCGAAACGATTATATATATTAAATTTCAAACTATTCGGTTGGTTCGTTTTTGTGCTATTATATGCAGACAGTCAGACAGACGGACGTACCAGGCGACAACTATAGGTCAAGTTATTTATATAATTACGAACGCACCTAAAAATATTGACCGATCCATAACAAAAATTAACCACTACCACTCTTTGTGAAGTTTTTACATATAATTGCAGTTTAAAAAACATATTTCTTTTATTTGCATAACTATAGTGAAATTAGCTACAGAAAGAACGTCCAAAACGTCTAAGCCTTAGGCACTAGAAGACGAATTTCATTGTTCATTTTATCTAAAAGTAATCTGTTTGAACAGGAAACAGTTTTTGAATAGAATGTTTTTAAAGATTTAAAAGTGAATAAAAAATAATGTAATTTAAATAGAAAATTATCTATTCATTAAAAAAAAAAGGGAAAGGCAAAGATTGACCTTGGCAGAAGTGTATGAAAAAGAAACAACACTGAAAATCAATTTTCATTTACTCTATCTAAATGGCAATAAATCAGCTAAAATATCTAAGCGCATGATGCAAAGTACATACGTCAACTACCAATAATATACTTTCATTTAGCTTTTTTGGAAAATATATGTTAAATTTACCATCATTGCAATATTAATGCAGCCGTTTAGTAATGATAAAGTTTAGTAATGATAAGCCGTTTAGTTTTGATAACAATCCTTTTTAAACAGTTTGTACATGATATAATAAAACTTTCAGGCATTGTAACATGCTGTATTAGGAAAACTAACCTTTTTCAAATGTTTTCTTAGGGGTTATTCCCTGAAATTTTAAATACTTAAACTTTTATTCGCATTTCTCTAATTCACTGCATTTCACAAAACATCTTTGACAGCTTTAATTGAGAGTATATTACTTATATTTTGGTATTTAGAACTTAAACTCGAATATCATGCAGTTTTAATACTTTAAAAAATATATCATGCTGTTGATATAAATACTTCTTGTAAAAAAGAACAAAATGTCGCTTTTCAAATGTCATGATAGTAGCTGCTTAGATAAAAGTGGGAAAATGTGCAAGTTGTGCTTAATGTATTTAATATTAACTGAAAATGCTTTGATTTGTGTAATTGCTGTTATATAAAACATCCTACTTCCACAAAAATCCAAACTTTATTTTACATCGAGATCTTTCTTTGTATTTTCCATGAATCTCTCAATGTTGTATTTTTTCTTTTTTTAATCTTATATTAAACACACACACACAAACACATATATATATATATATATATATATATATATATAATCTTTTTCTATACATAATCTATTTGTATTGAATACTGATAATGTGGGTGACTTCTCTGATCAAAGTGATTTAGGGAATGATATCGAGGATTGATCTTTGCAAAAACTGGCTATTGGCCAGATACGGAAACAAACTGTGATATCAACATGAATTAATGAGATACAGCATCAATATTGATTACAACGGTCGCGGCACTTCTAAATAATTTACGTTATTTTTTTTATCTTTTTATTCGCTGATTTGTTATATAAACAGGGTTCGTACGGGTGCTTGAATTTCATGACTTAAAAATTCTTCGGTACCAGTATTTTCCTATGGAAAATCTCTCCTGAAATAAGGTGAAATTTCGTCCGTTTAAACTAGATTTATTTTTCTATAAAAAAATTCTGATATTGGGCCTTGAAAATAACGGTATCCGTACACTGTAAAAACAAATCGGAATCCCAATTTCCAAAAAAATTCTTAGTAACCTTACAGATTTTTTGATTTTCGGCGCAAAAGTGTGTCTGTTACATGAAATTTTGTTGTTGCCGTTACAAGAAATGTTCTAGGAATCCCAGTTTCCTAGAAAAACTTTAGAAAATTCACAGATTTTTTTTTACAGTGTACGAACCCTGTATAAAGTAAACATTATTTTATTAATCACGTTAATTTGATAAATTTAAAATCAATATTTCTTCGCAATCGCTTCATCTTTCTAAATAATTAACTTTAAAGTTTCGTAAAGATTGATATACTGTTAGCTGTACAATACACTTCATGACTTTTTTCTCATCTGCAAGGAAGCTATTAAGCCAAATAACTTATTAATACTCATTTAATTAAAATTTTGGCAAATTAAACACTTGAACAATTTGAATATTTTGAAGGAAATTGCGGCTAACAAAATATAAACAAAACTTCTTTCTAAAAAGTAAATAAGTGCTTGTTTCGATATATTTCCTTACTCATGGTAAATTTAAAATTATAAATTACAATATACCATATGAATGAAGTGCACTTCAAATATTTTGCAGAGGCTGGAAGAAAACAGTTAATAATTTCCTCCCGAACAACAAGGCAGGCAGAATTTTTATATTGATCGGAACTTCTAATTTAAAATAAAGAGAGGATGGAAAAGTAAAATAAAATGCACTACATTTAAATAAGAACGAAAGAATTAAAACGAAATAAATTTTATATTGTTATTACACAAGACCTACGATCTTTCTCTTTTAGTAATGGGTGTTTTTTCTGTATTTTTTTATGCTTATAAAATATTCACACAATTCTTTTAGGTACACGTGTGGGGTAGTTCTCTCTCATAGGAAAATTAAACATTATGTGATAAAATCTTCCGAAGTTCGAAATGGCAAGTCAAGTTACGAACTATATTTCGTATAAGTATAAAAGTAAAATTAGGTTTTTTTTCAAAAATCTCTTATAAGGATTTGATTTTTATATAAAATATAATGCCTAATTTCGTGACTTCAATTTATGTTGTTTAAAAAAATATCCGTTAGAATAAGCTTATTCAGTGGGAACCTCGATTATGGAAAAGGCACCAGACTAAAAACAATATGACAAACGACAGCAGAATACTACTGCCTAGGAAGAGGTTGCAAATGGCGTACCTTACAAAAGTATCTAATAAAAGGTGGAGGGGGGATCTATTCGAAGGAAATTAAAGGCATTGTAATACTTTTTAATTAGTGGTTGCTGTGTTAATCTTATTAATTTAAGTAAATGTAATAATATACAGTTTTTTAAGTGTTTTATTAGAAAAGATTTTCACTCTACACTGTAAAAAAATCTGTAAATCTACAGATGTAAAGTTGCTGAAACCTGTATGCTTACTAAAATTTTATCTTTACATTATAAAAAAAGCTGTAAATTTACAAAACTAGTTTTTGTAAAGCTACAGATTTCTGTATCTTTACAAAAGAATCTTCTAAATTTACTGTAATCTTACTAAAATTTTATCTGTAACCCAGGTTGCATTTACATAGAATGTTCTAGAAATCCCATTTTTCTAAAAAATTCTTAGTAACCTTACAGATTTTTTGATTTATGGTCCAAAAGTGTATCTGTTACATGAATTTGTGTTGTTTCCGTTACATAAAAAGTTCCAGGAATCCCAGTATCCTAGAAATTTTTTAGTAACTTTACAGATTTTTTTCAGTGTAGCAATTCTTCTGTTTCCTTTCCCTAGATTTTCATTCTGACTTCTTCATTCTGAATTGTTGTTTCCGTTACATAAAAAGTTCCAGGAATCCCAGTATCCTAGAAATTTTTTAGTAACTTTACAGATTTTTTCAGTGTAGCAATTCTTCTGTTTTCTTTCCCTAGATTTTCATTCTGACTTCGTAGCCCCACCAGTGGCCGAGAGGTTCTGCTCTCGAAAGGCGAGAGGTGCTGGGTTCGATCCAAATCGCGCCCGTCGGCCTAATCGTTAGGGGTTTTCGTGGATTTCTTCGAACCTGGTTTTCAAAGCGTAAATACGGTTTAGGTGCCCTTAGAAAGACCCTCACGGAGGGCAACCCCCCCCCCCCCTCCCTTAGGACCTATATCCATCGTGCTGATAACTGGCCGTCATAAACACAACCAACCATTCTGACTTCGTAAAAAAAAAAAAAAAAAAAAAACTTACATGACAAAGCGAAAAGCTAGGTATGTTTTAACTTAACAAATTGAAAAAACAGCAGAAGCACATAAAGTGATCTGGAAGGAACATAGAATTCTTATTTTCCAGGTCTGTGAAATTTGTTTTTCTCAAAAGTATTTAAAAACATTCTCGAAATTGTTTTTAGTATAATAATAAAAAGTGCATTGATATTTATTAATGTTGTTTTATTTATTAACATATGCGAACAGAAGCAGGCCTACCACTAGCTAATATATAGCTTTAAATTTTTATATTAATATTTATAAACAATAACAGTTACCACAAAGTTTAGAGTATGTAGATTATTGTTTTGCAGTAGTGGCTGACAAAATAATTTAAAAAAATAGTCGCCAGTAGCAATCCTATAATAGTTATGTTGGATTGGTATTTTACACCCTGTTGATTTTACTGGCTTTATAAAAAGATTTTTAATAATATATTTCATACAAAAAGAATTCCTGATGTAGTGCTCTCTACAAAAACTTAACACGGTCTAAGGATTTTAAAGTCACTCCGAATTTTTATCCGGCCTTGAACTGTACTTCGGAATTGATCAACGTTCACCGATTCATTTAACCAGCAGTCAATACTCCTACTTTACTGTGGATCTGAAAGATTTGTCCTGATCCTCATTACATGTTTTCCGTTATTGAAGTCACTTAAGCTTGCATTCTTCTCACTTAAAAAATTTCAGAAACAAGAGTTGACTACAAATGTTCTATTTTTGCAGTTCTCACTGAAATCTGTTAACCCCTTGAAGGGCGGTGGGACATAATATAATCCACTTAATTTTAATTCCTAATTGACAGATTAACACCTGAATCTTTAAATAAAATTTTGGATTTATACTGTACGCGAAGAAACACTTTTACATATTTTCAAATAAATTTGTTTCTAAATTTTGGTGTGAATCAGCCCTTTTAACATTTTTGTAGCAGAAGTCCTTTGGCCTTGAAGGGGTTAAATAAAATCGTATTTTTGCAACTGCACATTAACATCAACGCTGTTACACTGAACGCCTTCCACAAAAATCTTACTTAAGTTCCAGTGGCACGTTCGAGTTTTTCTAAAATTTTGTGTCACTAACCATGATTTGCAAGAAGCTTTTTCAAATATCATGACTTTAGTAATTTTGCCTTTTGGTACTTTTAATAACTTTTTGTGGGCCATTTTATACCATAAACAAGATTTCAAAAAAACATGAAAATATTAAAGGAAAGAAAACTCCCTTATCAAGCATAGAATATGAAACATTTTTCAAGACTCACAGATTATTGTTTTAAATATTTAGTTTTTCAAACAAGTAGAGGAGATATCTTACCAATAGTTTAAAGATGAATAATATATTTGAAAACTCATACATAACCGTCAATAGAGAGTTGTGTATTTGAAAACTTTCGGGTAGTCCTGTATATAATCTCAAGATTTGTATGCATGCTAAATATTGTTATGAAATTTACTTTTAGAGGAAAATTAGCAACACAAAGAAAAATGCTTTGCTGTAAATTACTATTCATAGAACGTTATATATACCAATTTGATCTTCTTTTTATATGCATTTCTGAGTACCTGGAAAAATATTAAAGCACTTTCAGTAATTCCCGTCCATAGACAGTACTTAATAAAAATATTTTTGGACGGCCCTCTGTATCAGCCACACACACATATTATAATACAAAGTAGTTAAGCTTGAAAGATATAACACAACGAAAAACACATGTGTGTAATTATGTCTCATACACGATAAGGTATCCCCATTCTTTTGTGCGACCCTGTAAAGGAACATTAAATGTGACATGCAACTTTATCTGAAGGGAGTGTGATAAAACAAAGTTTCCCGTTCCAGAGCCGAGAGGCTCCATGCGGTCCTTCAAAGTAGATGGCGTATCCATCTCCAGTCCCAAAGGCATCAAATGACGTCAAATCGTCGCAACAACAACCGCCAGCCAAGAACAACCAGAAAGCCCAGACCCCAGCCTATCAGGCACAGAGAACCCAGCAAGGAGAGGCCCCACCAAAGTACCAGCCACCACAGCCCAGACCTACGAGCCCTGCCACAATGCAGCACACCAGCCTGAGCCATACCGCAGAATTATGTGACCCTGCCTTCAGGGAGTATGTACAGGAGAGCGACTCGAATTATCGTTACACGCAAGGAAAACCCTAGGGAGTATGATAAAGTGCACCTCAATAATGTGTACATATTTCATTATATGCTAAATAGTATAGCATCGTGGAAGTGCACCTAAGGAGTACAGTAAATTCAATTGAATATTTTCGTTGCACTCGTAAGTAAACGATAAATTCTATGAATTCCATTTTCATTGAAAACGTGTAGAAGTGTATCTGCAATGCATATCTGTTGTAATGCTTTATTTAGTGTACTGAAAATAAAGTCTGCCACTGGATTCTAGAAAGTAAATTGTGGCCCTAGAAAAAAAAGATCCATGCTCTCCTTATAATTTCCAGTTTCCTTTGCTAGAGATTTCTACTTATCACTATTAAAATTAAAGGGCGTTTTCCTATATTATCGTGGTCAAACATATTTAAAAATCCCTGCAAATAAATACGAACACAAGAAGTTAGTTTTAGTAAATATAATTCTAGTTTATGAATTAATTCTACAAATCAAGTGATAATTTCTCGTAATTCAAACGATTCATAATATAATGTATCGTTTCATCACCTGGAAATTATACACTAGAAATTGTCGACCATTTCGCCTATTTAGCTTATTTGTTTACATTATTCTTATAACTGGGAAATCTATATTCTAGTTTAGGGATTTGGAAAAAGAATACCTATTCGTTCTAGATGAAGGCGGTATTTTTTTCAGTGCGTAATATCATTAAAAAGTACTACAAACAACTATAACCTGTAAGCTGTAGTCATTTCGAATTCTTTTGCTTACCCATGTAAAAGAATAAATACAGAGACAAACACAGAAATATTAAATACATTTTAACTGTGTTTGGAAGTGCTAAAAATTACAATAAAAACATTCACGATTGCTTTGTAACTACGCGCGAATTTTTTCAACTGACGATAATTTGGATGTTTTAAAATTTTATATATTTGACATCACTTCC
Organism: Maratus speciosus; assembly: GCA_963932465.1. Taxonomy (NCBI): domain Eukaryota; kingdom Metazoa; phylum Arthropoda; class Arachnida; order Araneae; family Salticidae; genus Maratus; species Maratus speciosus. The sequence continues at coordinate 167,762,842 of OZ010796.1, read as the reverse complement.
TTGGTACTGTTTTACTTTTTTAGAACTAATAGTTTGCTAACGTTGAAATTGCTGTTACTAGTTTTATATTAATCTTAAAAAAAATAGCAACTAATATGTTTCAAAAAAAAAAAAAACATTAAATGGATGACAACAGTCTGGTTGATGGTTGGTTGGTTGGTTGATTTTCGACGGCCGATTATCTACACTAGGGATATAGGCCCGAGGGGGGAGTGCCCTTCGTGGGGGTCTTTCTAAAGGAACCTAACCCGTATTTATACATGGAAATCCATGGCTCGAAGAAAACCACGAAAACTCCGAACGATTAGGCCGATGGGCGCGATTGGGTTCGAACCCAGCACTTCCCGTCCACCAGCTTCGACAGCAGAACCTCTCAGCCACTGGTGGGGCCAGTCTGGTTGAATTCTATGTATATTTACAAAAATTAGACTATACACACTAAGCATAAATTTGCGTTCATTTATAAAAGATAAACTATACACACTAAGTAGAAATCTATGTATTGGGTCGATCGGAAAATCGTGTCGTGTTGGGAAATTCGTACCGGAAAATTCCATTATTTTATTATTAGGCTTTGATTCCGAAATCCAATAACTACTGGGCAGAAATTTCCGGTACGAATTGATTTTCTCAACACGACACGACTTTCCGATCGACCCAATATAAACAAAAAAGTTAGAATATACACATTAAGCAGATACCGGGTGCCTCAAAAATGACCGACGATTTTAAAATTCAATAATTTGCAAACGGTGACAGATATTAAAAAAATTCTTGCAGGAGATTTATGTATGATGTCAGGAGTATTTTTACTGTGTTTCTAGAATTTAGTTCAAATTTCAAAAAATAGATGGCGTTGACAGCGATTGGCGCTCAGTCGAGGCCGAAATTGACGTCACTCAGCATTGATGCGAAGGGAGAAGATTAAGGCTATGGAGCGGATCTCATTCACCAGTACAATCTTGCTCTTAGGACCCGATTCTTATCTCATTCGATATGATTTCAATAGAATGCCTTGTTACCATGGAAACAAAAAATTCTTCGATAGTGGAATACAGCGTTCAGAACTGGTCAAACAAGGCAACTTCTATTATTTGTTTTGAGGTAGTTATTTTGAACAACAATATGCAATTAACCATTTTCATCATTATTATTCAACATTCATAAAAGCCTACTGACGAACTTCCTTAAAAGATTTAAAATTTCTTGGAATGTGTCGGGTGTCCCAAAAATGACCGACGATTTGAAAAATCAGAAGAAAGAAAAACGGATGGCGATAGAAATGTACGGTTCGCTGCATTCTGCCTAGGTAACCAGTAGGACTGTGCTATATAGACATTTCTTAAATCGATTTATCATCCATATATCAGCGCGATTCAGCACTAAATTGCGATTTAACAGATTTTACCATTTAGAATATGGAAGCCTATTTTTAATTTTTTAGTAACAAAATACGGTCTTTTTGCCCCCTTTCCCCTACCTCCTGCATTATTTAGTATACTTAGCTTTTAATTTTTCAAATACCTTTGAAAAAAAGGTAATATTTTACATCTAAATATCTTTCAAGCTCCCAAAACACTAATTTTTTTTTTTCATTTTAAAAATTAGTGACATATTTTAATGCATTTTATAAACTCATTGTTTAAGAAATATTAAAAAAGGAAAGCTTTTTTTTTTGGTCTGGCATGTTATGGCCGCTATAATCTAAATTTCTTAATGAGAGGGAGGGGGGGGGGGGCTTTCCCTAGTTTACTCAAATAGCAACTCATTACTAATAAGGCACACACTCTTTTCTTTTTTTACAGACACAAATTAAAAAACTTATTGGGGTAAAAACGAACCAGATTCAACGAATTGTATGATGAATTTATCTGTGTATTTACCATGAAAAAAGTATAAAAAAAAAGAAGAAGAAGAAGAAGTAGGAATAAATGAGAAATAAAGTGCACTTTTATTTCTTTTTAACTTTTAGATTATAATAAAATTTGTTTAACATAAATGCTGACATTCGTATAGTGGATGTTGAAGGATTGAAAGTGTGACCCTCGGAGAACATTTCTAAAATTGCTGATTTTTTTTCGCGCGTGTTGGCACCCTGTAAGTTTAGCAATAAAATAAAATCTTAAAATATATTCTTTTTAATGATAACAAAATGTCAAAAAAGTAGAAAATCACAGATCTGCAGAAAAATCTGATTAATGCCCCCTCCATCTCTCCCCAATTCTGCTGAAAAATCAAGTTACTTGATTCATTACAGAACTCTTTTTAATAAATTGCAAAATAATAATAAATTAAAACTACAATATTCCAATATTACCAAAACATATGAAAATTAATTTTTCATCAAAATAATGCATAAAAATATAAACTAAAAATGGATGAATTTGGATTTTAACTTCAAGACTTTATTTCTTTTCAGACATAAATAGTGAATCAATTTCAGAAAGATACTCAATCCACGTGGATCCATTGAAATTGGATGGTAAATCCGATGCATGGCTATTTAAAAATATTTTAACTGCAGAATAATGGAAAATAAAGAATATATATTAAAATATTGCCCAAACAAATGAAAAATTAATTTTTCATTAAAAGAATGCATAAAAATAAAAACTGAAATTCGATGAGTTTGGATTTTAAATATGAAACTTTATTCTCGTTTTTCATCCATAAATACCCAATTTCAGAGAAAAAATCTTATTTGAAAAATGAAAGTTATTTCATGCGAACCACGGCCAAATCGAAATACACGAAACAATGCAGTTCTGAACGCTGTATTCCACTATCGAAGAATTTGTTGTTTCCATGGCAACAAGGCATTCCATTGTAATCATATCCAATGAGTTCAGAACCAATGCCAATGAGCAAGATTGTACTGGTAATGAGACCCACTCCTTAGCCTTAATCGCTTTCCTTCGCATCAATGCTGTGTGAAGTCAGTTTCGGCCTCGACTGAACGCCAATTGCTATCAGCGCCATCTATTGTTTGATGGTCGAACTAAATTCACGAATCACAATAAAAAAAACTCCTGACATCATACATAACCCTCCTGCAAGAATTTTTTTAATATCTGTCACCGTTTGCAAGTTATTGAATTTTAAAATCGTCGGTCATTTTTGGGACACCCGGTATCTATGTATACTTACAAAAATTGGGTAGATTGGAACGATAGGCGAACAGACAGACAAACGACCAAAGTCCTAAACGCTTCTCAAAAACCTTGTAAAAGGTTAAAAAGGCAATGAAAGCCTAAGACTAATGTCAGACGAACGTCTATTTGCACGCTTTTTGTTTCAACATGAAAAAGAAACATCTTTGCTAGTAGAGGTTTCTTTTTCATGCTGAAACAACCTTTTACTAATAATAGGCCTGCGCGCTGACAAAAATGAAGACTGTCGTAGGCGAATTGTTCTCATTGTACGGTCCCTCCAGTTCTAATATCAGCTTTTTCGAAAAGTATTCTTCTCCTTATATCAGAAATAGGAGGGGGAAAACTTAAAAAAAATAGTGGTACTTGAATTTTTACAGTAGGGGAGAGTGTCTTTAATTTGTGTAATTTCCCTTTTAAATTTGTCCGGTTTCAATTTTTGATTTTTTGATTTTTTTTTTCAATCTCGCTTTTGCTAGAGAGTCTCTTACTCGGGACGTGGCTGGGGACCTATGAAACTTGCTTCCGCAAAGGAGTTGGAATAAGTGGAAGAATAAATTGCTGCGGACGAATAGGGGCCGCTCGCCGCGACGGTTATGCAAAAGCACATTTGAACAATTTTTTAAATAATCGACATATTTCTTACTTGAATTATATTTATTGAATTTTAAGTATTTCTTGAGAGAAATAATGTAATTCTGCATCATATGAAATAAAAAATTACAGTTCTTAAGATAAATTAAATATGTTGTGAGGCTTTAAAAAGCTGAAAGTTTTCTGTTCAAACCTGCCCCATGTAGGGGTACCTTTGAACAAGCTAGGGGCACCTTTGAACAAATAAATAAAATATGAAAATGTTGACAGTTTTTATTAAAAACTGCATATCTTTCCAAAATATAAAATAATAAGAATAAAATTACACAATTACATTTAACTGAAATTACTAATTTTTTTATTATTTAACCAAATTTGCATCCATCAAAGCCCATTGTTGAGACACAACGGTGGATTCCTCCAATTATGTTTAATTGTAGCAATTTGTTTAATATAATATCCTGAAAATCCAACAAATTGATATCTGATGCATCTGGAAAATATATCGCATGTTCCTTTTTACGAAGAAACCTGACATTAAGCCATTTAATCTGACCAACATAATGAAGAGTTCTTTTTGCATGAAATTGAATTAGAATGAAATCATTTTCAATCAAATTGTTATAGAAAATGGATAAAGCCCTGTTTTATGAAATCCAGAAATAATTTTTACCATTGTAAATGAAACAGTATATGGTTTGTTAGACAAATCTGATAAATCATGAATTATTGAAGTTGTGTGTCCTGAATTTGCCTGTAGTTGAAGTCCTGCATCAGTACAACTTTCATGTTAGGTATAACAACACTTAATTAATCTCTTAATTTTCATATTTAAAAAAAAAAATTTCAGCAATAATAATATTTAGATACATCTATAACTCTTTACTTCATAGTTTTTATTGTTCAATCTTGCCCTAACTTTTCCGTTCAATGGTGCCCCATCACATGGAGTTTAGCATTACAACTATTTACTCAATTAGGTTTGAGAATTTGAACAAAACAAACCTTATAAGTTAAAGCTAACGCCTTTATTTACGTATTAAATAGTAAATTATAATTTTAGGGATACAAGATTATCAACAAAATCTTACAACTTTTTTTTGTTAAGTTTAGATTCAAGAAAGCAAAATATACATATCTTGCTTAGACAGTAGTGTGCATGCAAAATAGTAAAGCTTTGTATTCTTGTTACATTGAAGCAGTAGTACTGTGCTGCCATATATATTTAAAAAATATAATTTATTTAAAGGAAAATATTTACAGTGTTCAAAGGTGCCCCCAGTTCAAAGGGACCCCCTCTCCCCTACATACGCTTTAAAAAAAAATACGCCTACGTCAGTCGCTTACGCGTTGGCCTAGCAAAGAACATTTTGAGACAGATGAAAGAATTTCTATTACAAATGTCGTACTATGGTGGTTGTAGTTTTAAAATTTATTTATATGGCAGCGATTATGCAGCGATTATTTAGATTATTATACTTTTATTTTAACTTAATTATATCCAACACTCTGTTCACATTGAAATTGTTAAGTGTTGTACCTGAAATTCAGTAAATGACAGCATTAAGTAGATGGATTCAGTAATTAAGCAAAAAGCGTTAGAATGTTGACAGGGTTTGTACAGGTACCGTTATTTTCAAGGTAAATATCAGTATTCTTCTCATAGAAAATTCAATCTAGTTTAAACGGACGAAATTTCGCCTTATTTAAGGAGAGATTTTCCATAAGAAAATACTGGTACCGAAGAATTTCTTAGTCTCGAAATTCAAGGACCCGTACGGACCCTGTTACTTAAAAAGATTCAGTATAGTAGACTTTCGTTTTTTAAGAACAGTGTTTTGTTTTCAAATTGCAGTTCATTTAGCATTCTTTTAGGAGTTACAAATGTCAAGAAATGAGTTTTGGACAATTATTTTTCCAGTATACATCGAAAAATGAAATCTTTAATTTTCTTAAAAGGAGATTAACCCATTAACCTCCAAAACTATAAGGGGTTAAAAAATTTTTTATGGAAATGATATTGGTTATTCATTTGACCATATATAACGTTAATTGTTTCTGGAAAAAAACAAAATTTGTGTTAGCGTATGAAAAATCGAGTGTTGCGTTCACGCAACGTCAGCGGAATAAGAGTACTGATGTTTAGTGAGTTCAACTGAGGATCAGCAGGGTTTTCTGGCATATTTGGGCACTGAAAAATTTTTTTCACTTCGTTACAATTTAGACAGCAAGAAATCACTTTAAGGATAATTAATTTATTATTAAAATTTAATTTATTTTTCTGTCTAAATTTCACATCATGTCCAGAGAACAATTTCAAGTATCAAAATATTCGCTACACTTATGATGTAAAACACTATCCCAAATTTACTGCAGCAATAAACATTCTCACTATGACATTGCTTATAATGCAGTTCTCTGCTGTAATCGGATTTGACGATTAACCCTTTCAGGGGCGGTAGTATGTTTTTGAAACCAATTAATTTTATTTCCCAAATGCCACAATGGCACCAGAATTTTGGTAAAGTAATTTTCATTTGGTATGTAATTGTTCGTAATTTCCAGTGTCATTCATTCATTAATACATGGAAATTATTGCAGAGAGAAACAATCGCCTTGCATACAATATTTCAAATGAAAATCAAATTTCAAAGCATTTATTTAAGAGGCGCAAAGGCCAACATAGTGAAAAATATTCCATATCGGGGCTCGAACCCGGGCCACAAGTATAGCGCACTGACGTTCTACCGACTAAACCACATGGAAGATCCGACTGGCCGAGGCAAATATTATACAGACGTAAGATTTTGCAGCTCCCATGTTAGGAGGCTAAAACTCCGTAACCAGGTAAGCTAGAAGCATGATTCCGTTCTCATTCTCAGCCTCTTCTTAAAACCAAAATTTTGATATATTGTGTGCTTATTTTCATGAATTTATTCAAAAGTTATGATTATTTAAAATTTTTGTTAATCTCGCAACAGCGATTTTCGCATTTCTGACTTCCCGAGCTTGTGGTACTACATGCACTTGTGTAAATATTGTTATGTTGTTTTATTATTGTTCTATACTTAAATACGAACATTTTAAGTTATTATATATGTCTCTACGCTTATTATTAACCAAGATAAAAATTTTTGAATATTTTGCAGTTGTGGTGCAAAATAGCGCCATTTTTGAAAAAAGCCACTTTTTAATGTACTTATATATATATAACGTATTGTTAATTAATTTTTGTTGCAAGATTTGTATTCATTAGAGCTTTGTCTTTCATTTAGTAATTATTTCATCAAGTTTTCTGCAGTATTAAATTTTTTTATGAGCATTTGATTAAGCATCACTTTTTCACTTTGGCAAATTTTTTTTCCCATTGACTTAACATGGTAGCGTCACCTCTTTTTCTAAGTCTGTAAAGATGTCATATCCAAATTTTTTTGATAAACAAATGGCATGGCACTAAACTTTGAAATGTCTTCTTTCTTCCGATACTACTTTTGTAAAATTTTGAGTACCCTAAGTATTTTAAATAAAATTTTCAAAATATGCTGTTTTGACACCTGTCACGTTGGCGTTTCCTATGCAAATACATGGGAAACGGCGGTTTGTTTACCTTTTTATCATAGCTAAAAATATATCAAGATTCACTTTTTTTTACTAACAAATGCCATCCCTGATAACTTTAGACCTTTTAGTTTGCTCTGCTGCCACTTACGGTATTCTGAGTTAATTATTAATATTTTTAAAAATTCTTTGAAAAAGTGTCGTTTTACTAACTCAACATTTTGATTTCCCCATAGGTTATCATTAGGAGTGACCTTTTTTCAAAAAATCAAATAAAATACTTGAAATTAAGTTATCGTTTAAAGTAGTTGTTTTTCGGAAAGATAAAGCTCTATATTTTGCTCCGCCTCTTTCCTCGTATTTTTAAATTGACTAGAAGTATTTTTAATTAACTCTTAAACTTTTGTACTTTCTGAAATCTCAAGGTTGATTAATTGAATAGTGCAAAGAACGGTATTTATATCCCATATCTGAAAGGAGTTTTAATCTATGGAGTGATGTATACCCAACTTAATTATTTTAACGAATGAGTGTATATTCACGAATACCAAGCGTCACATTTAAAGCATTATAAAAATTTAGCGATTCAGCCAGTATAGAGGTTTCTTAGTGGAGGTTGCTACTCAATTAGACAGTTTTACAGTAAAACTGAGCATTTATAATCTGTATTTACAGAGTTTCCAATCTAAATACCTTCCCACCCTTAGACTATTAGCCCTATGTGGGTCTGCGGGTTTCAGAGCAACATCACACTTATTTAGTAATTATTCTGGTTTATCATTAAATTATTAAAATTGATTTTTCACCCTCAAATAATGACTTTAGAGGCTCGTCTACCCTATTCGTACTATTTTGGGCTCGCCGCATCGATTGGCATAAATTGTTTTTCTCTAGCTCTGTCGGGGGGGAGGGGGGCTTAATCCTTAAATTTAATTTTATAGGCACTTGTAATACCTTGTTGTAAAGGTCTTGGTCTAAGCTTCTCGTAAAAGTTAATATTTTTAAGCTTAATTCACTTTTGCGCCAATAGGGGGCGCCAAAAGCCTTCAATTCTCCCCCCTCTTACCCTTCCACCACATATCTATCGAGTGTCAACTTCACCTTCACGCCAAAAGGGGGCAGTGTTAAGCTTTCTTTCTCTCAATCTCTACATTTCCCTCTTGCATTGGGACGTGATTCGTCGTAGGGGAGATCGTGGTTTTTTTTTTTTTTTTTTTTTTTTAAATCTTTCAACGTTATGTATGCTTTGACAATAGATTTATCTATACCATTTTTGTATCTGTAATTTTATTGTAAATACTTTTATGTACTTTTATTGCACAAGAACAATGTTGTTAGCTCGGGAAGCCATGCCTATAATATATCATTCCCTCACTATCACATTAACAGTAACACTAAGTTACATTTATCTGTTTTCAAAAACTCTACTTACTCTCCATTCTTAAAGATATTACAGCTCTATTAATACCTTAACTTTTAATGTATTAATATTTTTATTTTATTTTATTTATTTTTATTTACTTATTCTCTTTCCCCTTCTTTTGACAGTTAACTTTTACCTTGACGGTACTTTAACCTGACCATCATTTTCGGTGATCTAAATCACTGGTTTTTTTGCTATTCTCTTTACTATACTTCCTTTTCTCCAATTAGACCGGAGTTGTGCTCTAGTAATGCCTGGTAATTATTATATGAAAGTTCTCTCGTGCTAATTTCAGTTAGAAAAAGCTAGTAAAAAAAAAATAAACCTATAAAAGAAGTTTCCTATACATCACCAAAATAAGAACAGCTCCATGGCTCCTCCAAAAAATTTAAGCCTGCGGCGCAGCCATAGAGTATCGTCAGTAGCATTAACAACATCGGATTACTGTATATCAGATCTGGGCACGACTGGCCTCATCACATATGGAATAACACTGATAAAAAGTCTAATCAACATAGCCAAGAAGAACGGAAATGCAAGATTAGAAACCAAATATGCAGAAATTAGAAAGTTCTTAAGACAACTAGAAAAGAAAGAGGGTGAAAACCAGAAAGAGCTGGATAACATGACAAAGCAAATATCTTCGTTAGAACAGAAAATCATGAAACATGAATGTGCAAGAAACGAATTGCAGAATAACCATGACTCCCTAAAGCACACCATCGGTGACAAGCTAAACCAGTTCCCAACAATAGACGACATACAAACCATTGTTAAATCAGCCATAGCAGAAGCATACTGTCCCCGGGGAGGCAGCCTCAGCCTTCCGGTATCGGAGAAGGAGCCGCCCCGAATCTCAGCCGCCCCGAATCTCAGATTCCAACCACCTCACAAGTCAAGAAGCAAAAGCAGAGGTCATCTTCGCCGACTCTCGACAGAATACATAAGCGCACCATTATCCTAAGAGGAGCGCACACCAAACTAAACAGTAAGGAGATCCAGAATATTCTATCGAAAGATAACACCAGCACAGCAAGTGCAATCGAGAAAATCATACACAGAAAGAATCACATAGAAATAACCTGCAGCAGTCAGGATAGCGTTGAAACTTTAAAAAGAGAGATGCAGCAGAACAAAGCGTTAAATAGGGAACTGGTATTCCTAACCAAGACAGCAACTTCACACAAGATGATTCTCCTGTCAGTTCCCCCACAATATACAGAACAACATATAAAAGAGGCAATCCAGCGTAAATATATAGCATATGACGACGAGATTCAATTCTTGGCTGCTCAAAAATCGAAGAAGAACCCTGCAACCAAGGACTGGATAATGGTGCTCCCCAGAGCTTTTGGCAAGTCGACAATCAGAGGGAACGGAATCACCTTGGGGTTCCATACTTGCAAGATTAGACCGCATACCTCAGTCCAACGTTGCAACAGATGTCAGGCATTTGATCACCCAACAAAACATTGTGTTAACAACCGCTACTGTCCCATTTGTGGGGAAAGGTCCCCAGGGCATGAGCCAAGAAATTGCGACAAAATTCCGAGTTGTGTCAATTGCCAGTTTAACAACGAAAAAGAGGGTGCGAGATATCCGACAGACCACAGAACCTCGGACTCCTGCTGCCCAGTCTTTCATAACACATACCGTGCAGAAAGAGAGCGACTAGACAATATCTTCGTGCTACAGCAGAGGCCAGAAAACCAGACACCCTATAATGATCAAGATCAGCAATCCCCGCCATACCATCATCCAGGGGGCCACCCCCACAATGTAGCCTGCCTTGGCTAGGCCCTTCCCAGCCAATGTTTAGTCACTGGCCACTACCGGCCCAGGAAATGGCCTTCCAGCAATTCCAATACGCTGATCGCAGATGTGGGAATTACAATTCCCATCATAGGACATCTAGTAAGTAATTTAATTTATATCTCTAACTTTTACTAACCTATTACTCGGTTACCATTATGTCACCTTCACAGGATCCCTCAACTTCCCAAAACCATTCTCGTAACACAAAAAGACCTAAAACTCCATTTGGCCACCTTAAATTTATTCATATTAACTTAAATCACTGCAAAACAGCAAGCGAATCCCTATGGGATTACCTAAACACTGTCAATGCAGACGTGGCATTGCTGCAGGATACCTACTGCTCAAACGGCAAAGTATCGAACATTCCTTCATCCTGGCCAGTTTTCTCTTCAAAAGCAGGTACCGCACACCTGGTAGTCCGGAATACAAACATGACATACTCTCACCTATTCACGGGAGAACATTGCGTATTTATCACGATCATGGCTAAAGAAGGCCATTTGATCGTGGATGCAACATATGCAGCTCCCAGGCTCAACTTTGAGGATACCCTCGAGGAGTGGGAACACCTAATAACACATAGGAGATTCTTCATCTGCAGCAGCGACTTTAATGCTCAGTCGCCCCTCTGGGGCTACGAGACTGAGACCACGCGGAGTGGAACTCTTATCGAACATCTGATCAAACACAACCTTTCCATAGCAAACATAGATAACACAGAACACACATTCGTAAAAACAAATAGCGCGGGCTTAGTGGTGGCGAAGGGATTTCCAGATCACACCTTGGTCAATCCAATGGCCCATAGCAAAATTAGGAATTGGCACGTATCAGATGTTCACAGTGATTCTGATCATAAATACTTCTCTTTTGGCTTCGAAATTACACCAGAATACACAGCAAGGCGCAGATTCAACACCTCTAGGGGGAATCTGCGCAAATTCACTCACATTTTTAAAACACACAAACCTCTCCTCAACCAACACCTGAAAGATGCAACAGATACAGATTCGATTAATTCATTGACACAAGTCCTCATCGAAGCAATGCACAAGGCTGCAAAGGCATCTTTTAGATTCAAAAACACACACAGATCTGCTAATTTCTGCTTCTGGACGGCAGATCTGCGGGCTAAACGCAATCAGCTAACAGCAACGCGGAAGAAGATTAAAGCCAAGAGACAAAATGATGAGGATACAGAGTACTTTCGTACTCTGGCAGCAAAATACAAACTATTGGCATCAAAATACAAACGCAGTATTCTGGACGCCAAAAGCAAGGCATTGCGGAAGTTCTGTAGCTGCAGACGAACCCGCATGGCACTGCTCAAAAAACTTTTCTGGAAAATTCTTCAAGCCCGACGAGATTAGACTCGAGCTGCCCTCACACGTATCTTCACGCCAAGCAAACCTAGAGCACCTTACAAAAGAACTTTTCGGACGTTCGGCTTACCCTAATATAGACAATTCAGATTTAAACTTTGACGCCCCCATGACCTCCCCTTCACTAAAGCAGAACTATCAACTGTACTGCACAGTCTGGACGCAACAAAAGCCCCGGGTACAGACTGCATAGACTTCAAAATTCTAAAACTGACCTACAAAATCATACCAAAATTATTCACTCCTTTGTCAAATCTTTGCCTCGCGCATAATTACTTCCCGCTCACACTGAGGCAAGGAAGTAGTATACTTCCAGAAGCAAGGGAAGGATCCCTCTGAACCTTCTTCATACAGACCGATCTGCCTGCTTCCAACTCTAGGAAAATTATTAGAAAAACTTATTGTTAACAGACTAGTACATTTTTTATAATCTAACAACCTACTTCACCACAGACAATTCGGGTTCAGAGAGGGCAGATCCTGCGAACTTGCTTTATCTGAAATTCTATCCTCCTGCGCCTCCAGCATCAAAGCCGGAAACTACACTTCTCTTGTCTCACTCGACATAAAAGGTGCCTTTGACAACGTCGAGTGGCGAGACATCTTGCTTCAACTCATTGACATTGGCTGCCCGGGAAACCTGGCTGGAATCATCAGGTCCTATCTATCAGAGCGTAGCATTTTAATCAACTGGGTCTCAGGCTCCTGAATTCATAATCTACAGAAAGGGTGCCCACAGTACTCCTGTCTAGGTCCCATCCTATGGCTCTTGATAGCTAACGTAATCCTCAGGGAAATCGAGAAGCTTGGGTTCCTCCTTTTCGCGTTCGCCGATGATTTCAGCCTTGTCCTCTCGGGCCGTCGGAGAATCGACATTGAAGACCTGGCAGCTCGGGCTCGCCCCCTCTTCCACCAGCTGCTGACTCGCTTACACCTCCAGCTCTCTACAGGCAAATCACAAGAAGTTTCCTTTGCCAAACCACGCAATCTTAAACGCTCTCCAATGATGCGAATCGATGGACAGGTGGTGAAACATAAAGACAAAATAACTCTTTTAGGACTCACAATAGACAAAAACATGAGCTGGATGGCACACATTAACAATACCAGAGAAAAATTCACAAAGCTCTTCAATAACTCACGTAAACTTACAGCAAAAACTTGGGGCATAAAGCCCCAAATGCTTAAAATATGGTACCACACAATAGTGGAACGGATCATCTTTTACTGCGCGGGCATCTGGGGAGGAAATCTCACCCAGCAGGCGAAGAACAAATTGATCTCAACTCAAAGGATGTTCCTACTCCAAATGAGCAGAGGCTATAAGACAATCTCCTCAGATGCCCTTGCAGTGATATCGGGGATCCCTCCCATAACAATCACACTAGAATTTGAATACCTAAGAAATAAAATCATTCACTTAAAACACGAATCAACGCATCACACACATTTCCCTAATACAGATATACAGACTAAAGTCAGCAGTTGGATCTTGCATCCTGCGAAACAGACATCTCATTTACAAGTTTACCCAGAAAAACACACGTACAAGCCATCCTGAGATCCAACCGTATACACGGATGGGTCCCGAACCGAATCAGGCGTGGCAACAGCATTCTGTGTCATGAGTGATGGGGAGGTGACCCATCAGTGGGCCAACAGGATTGGGGATCATAACTCCGTTTATCAAGCGGAGCTCCTCGCGATCCTGCGGGCACTGGAGTGGATCTCTGGTCAATCTTTCCTCTTCGTTAGGGTCTACAACGATAGCCTCTCCAGCCTCCAAGAAATTTTCGCGCACCGTACCAAAGATCCATTAGTACTTAAAATTAAACCACAACTCTTAACACTAGTCCACAAATCTTCCCTTGGTCATGTATCGGCCCACATTGGCGTTGAGGGCAATGAGCGAGCTGATGCACTGGCTAAGGCAGCAACAGAAAAACAGGCAATAGATTTTGAACTCCCAGTTCCCCCGTCCCATGTCAAACGAGTCTTAAAAGACAGAATTCTTCCAGCCTGGCAGGCTAGGTGGGACGACTCTGACAAGGGACGCTACACACACAACCTCATACCTAAAGTCTCTAGGAACCTATATAATCTCTCAATATCCACCACCGCATTCCTCACAGGTCACGGCCCTTTCAAATTTTACATAAAAGAATTCCACTGCACCTCCTCGGTTCTCAGCGAATGCGGAGAATAAGGCCCACCAGAGCATAGCTACTATCACTGTACCCTAACGGAAAAATGGCATATAAAATTTCACAGCTCACCCCTCAAATCCTGGCTATTAAACATACTCACAAGGCCGGCACTGCTGGCAAAATTAAAGCATATTTATAAATTCCAAAAAGAAATTTGTGTTCTCACTTTCTAACGATCATGCGTAAAGTATCTGATCAACACTCCATATCTGAACTTTCTGGACATACAGTGTGTTCCAGCATACGCAGCATTGCCATAGTAACAACAACCTCTCCTTTTTCACCTGCTGCCTGTCTCGTGGGGGCTCCTTGCCCCAGCGGGTGACGCCTAAGTCATCGTATTCTCTCCCGCTCTCTGTCGTGAAGGGACAATCTGTGCCCCAGCGGGCAGACCTTTTTATGTAAATTCCCTTTTTTAACACCTTAATAAAGGCGACCGGGAGGGACACTATGCTCTACAGACTTGGATTCCTCGTCTGAGCAGTTCCTCTTAGGCAATCAAACCACATGGAATGATATCCAGCCAGGAAAATTTCTCACTAATATATGTTGGCAAGGATACAAACGCAGCACAAGATGGAATATTTTTATCGTGAGCCACTAACATAGAGCAAACACGAAACTTAATTAAATCCAGCATCGATAGAAACTACATTAATACATGGAAATTATTTCAGAGAGAAACACAGAATATTCCACTATAATAGAGAGAGAATATTCCATTATAATAGAGAGAGAATATTCCATTATAATAGAGAGAGAATATTCCATGATATGTTGCGTTTGTAGTCTTGCCAACATATAATAGTGAGAAAATTTTCAGGCTGTGTATCGTTCCATGTGGTTTAGTCGGTAGAACGTCAGTGCACTATACTGATGGCCCAGATTCGAGTCCTGGCATGGAATCTTTTTCACTATGTTGGCCCTTTGCGCCTCTTAAGCAAATACTTTGAAATTTGATTTTCATTTGAAATAAATGTCATTCATCCATTTCAACATTTTAGAAATTGATGTCCTTTGCCCCGGAAAGGGTTAAATGTTCGTTATCTCTCGGTAATTGTTTTGGCCGAACTTGCTATGCCTTCTTGTGACTGATTTGTTTATGGCTAACGCTTTACTTTCAAAGGGTGTTTGCAAAAGTTGCAATACAACTTCACGTCTGAAATCTAAATGATAATTTTTATTTTCAAATATAATCTTTATATCTTCCCGCATTTGTCAAGGTTTTTTTTTCTTCATTTTTTGGCTGAGTCATATTCAATTTTTACATCATTATTCTCTTCAAGTATCCAGTTTCTCTTTTTTAATGTTTGACTTGTATTATATTTTAGAGAGAACAAACTTCTTTTTTACGCACACTTCAATTTCGCCAGCAGTATCGCATGGTAAAATATCATTATCGTTTTTTGATATATTATCATTTCCTTCTTCTTTAGCAATAATTTCTGCTATTTTTTATTAAATAACGATAATACCAGTTTCGTTACCTTCATCATTATATGGATCATTATTAAAAATTCTTTAAAAACCTCCCTCTAACGTAAAATATCTAGTTGTAAGTAAGCATTTCTATGAGCACAGAATAAGACAAAATTCCACAGAGTCGAACGACACGAGTAAATAATCGAACAACCTCTTTCCCTCTGACGATGCGCAAACGCAACACCAAATTTCTCTTCCTCCCCCACTAGCACAAAAGCAACTGATACTTTGAATGTTCTGATATACTTTGACCTTGTCTAAAATAGATTTATTCTAAAGCTTACGTTTGTCTAACTATATTTCTTCTGCCAAATTGACAACGTGAAAGTTTTCCTTTCAAAATGCTTTAATTTTCGAACTTGTTATTAAATAGAAAAAAAAAATGTTGACAGAAAATATTTTTCGATTGAATTATTAACCATAATATTCCCTACTTAAAAATTACTATTAATGTAAAATTTATTTGATAGCTAATTCTTTATACGCATTTATTTTGACTGTTGCGTCAACGCCACACCAGCGGTTAAGGGGTCTTGTATTTTTTAAAAGCGTCGAAAATTAACGAAAAACTTCAAAGTTTGAATTAGTCTGTCTTCAAAACCTTTTCATGTATAAACATGAAATTTTGGATATTAATTAACCAGATTACACTTTGTAATAGGATACCATTAGAAATTTATTAGTCTTTTACAAAATTTGTGTATTGTTGAAATCAAAATAGCTCTTTTTTTTACTCCAGATGTCGTTGCGCGCATGGTATCTTGAGAAAGCATGCATGGATTGTCATGCAATTTGGTAAAAATAGTAAACAAATTTGCGTGTTTAAAATGAACTACTTTTAAGCATTTACAATGGTAATATTTTTAGTTATGACTATTTTTATTCATTAAAAATATAAAAATTTTATTTTTTTTTACAAAAATATGTTTTAATGCAAGTAATGAAATAATTATGTCCTAAGAGTATTTCATTTTAAACACACATATATGTTTAGTATCTTTACCAAATTTCATGACAATCCATACATACTTTCTCAAGATATCATGCGCGCAATGACTTCTGGAGTAAAAAAAAAGAGCTATTTTGATTTCAACAATACACAAATTCTGTAAAAGGCAAATAAATTTCTAATCAAAGCGTATTACAGAACGCAATCTGTTTAATCAATATCCAAAATTTCATCTTTATACATAAAGAGGTTTAGAAGACGGACTAATTTAAGCTTTGAAATTTTTCGTTAAATTTCATCGCGTTTAAAAGGTACAAGACCCCTTAATGGGTTAATTTCTTTTCATAAATTATGAGCAATAAATTGGAGAAAGTTTAAAGAACTTTAGCTACGATTTTGATTAGCTGCCAATGAGTTAAAAAAAAAGTAAAACTAGAAATGTTATGTCACTATTTCTCAACTTGTTATCAAATTAACTAATTTAATCATATATGATAATGATGAATATTATATTCATGTACCAAATTCTATTGAATAATCACTGTTTTGGATTTATTTTGAATTGTATTTTTTTGGCGTGAATTCTTGATTTTGAGCATTAATTACAAAGTTCGTTTTCTAACGCCATAAATTGAAAATTCACAAAATATAATTTACAAGGCTAGTTCAAAATTATTTATTAACCCTTAAATGTATGATTTTTTATTTTGTTTCGAAAAAATAACTTACGATTCTCTGAAAGATTTATAACACAGGAAAAATAACGAAAAAAATCAGAGGTACATTTTTCGTATAAAACGTGAGCCTTTTCTTATGTTGCACATCTGCAATACAAGTAAAAAATAAAATATTGGAAATTAGTAAATATGTTAATAAGTATGGATCTAAATACCTTATTTTATATATTTTTTTATTTTGTAAAACTTAACTTTTAAATGCATAAATTATTTTTTTAGAATTATGTTTTTTACTCTTATGTTAAAGATTAGATACCAAAAATTTTAAAATAGATTTTTATCTTTATGTTTTTGTAATTTTTACGGCATTAATATTTCTATATAAATATACTGGTTGGTAAGAATGAAATAAAAAGTGATGTAGCTATGCATCGCTATGCATTTAAGGGTTAAATATAAACTTTCATCTATCGCAATTTGAACGGTTATATTATAATAGTTTTCATATTCGGTACATGTATATTTTCTTAAAGGAACATATGCGCATATTTATAAATATTTTTCTTTAAATATAAGTCCATAATAAAGCAAAAAAAAAGAAGACAGCTCTGGAATAAGCAAATATTTTGACAACTTTAGCATTTCTTAAAGTAATTTTTGATGTTGGATTAAAAAAATCACAATGAAAATAGTAGGTAACTTACTATCTTTATATAAACTGAACTTTAAATATATGTTACAAACTGCCTATTTCAATGGCAATGCCCAATTGAATTAGATGAAAAAACGGTTTTAAAACAAAAGGTGTATTGTTATAGATATTTAATTCATCAAAATCAAATTTGTCTAGTGTACACATTCCATTAGAAATATTTATTTGAGTTATTTTGGATTGAAAATTTGGATCAGGATTGACCATATGTTCTATCATGTGCAATACAATGTTTGTTATAGTCGTTTATAAGAATTAATTACATTGTCCAAAAGTTAAAAAAAAAAAAAAAAAAAAAAAAAAAAAAACGATTTTAGTATTTTTTTAGGGCGTTTAAATACTACAATGATAATTGTCTTTTTTGTTAATTTCATGTTAGTAGTTAGAAATTTAAAAACAAGAAAGCCTTTGTGTAGCATAATCTGCCTTAGCTTCAACACTTGTTCCACGCGATCCACAAATTTCTGACCCTTCTTTAAAAACATACGGGAATTTGCCTCATTCTAATTCAGACAATGTTGCTGCTGCCTCTAGTGATTTTCAATGTAAAACAATGCCACTGGTCTATGTATTCGGCCATCCTTATTTATTAAAATAGCAGTTAAAGCCTTTGTGCAAGAATATTAAAAAGCAGAAAACCAACGTTTAAAAATGCACTATGCTGCTTTTCACGTATTATTTGTGCATTTTAAAACGTTGGTTTTCTGCTTTTTAACATCCTTATTTAATCATAGATTTTTGGGTGGTCTAAATGATCCGCTGACAATTTAGTCCTCAGACTAATAAAAAAAAAACTCGATAGGATCAAACTTGACAGAGGATAGCTACATGTCAAAGAATTTTCCAGGGAAAATAACAGTATTTTCTTCTAGAAAATATTGCCTTATTTAACAGCGAGATTTTACGCCAACTCCAATATTCTTACGACTGTCACATAATATTTTTTTGTGTCAAAGGGCACGCATTTAAAAAATTGCATAAACAAATTTTTACTTTTTCAGTTTTAATTAAAAATATTCTAAATAAATGTATTAATTACTTTTTAATATCTTATATCAGTATTAATAAACACAAAATTTCATTTTATGAACTAGAAGAACGTATCCAGAAAAGTTTCTTTAACCAATAAGGATTCATAAATATATTTTTTAACTGAATTGGTAAAGTTTGTAAACAACATAAATAACATTGTTAATAAACAACATAAAAATATTAAAGCACAGATAAAAGGAAAATTGATATTTATTTTAACATGCGTAGTCACCGGTTTCCTATGGACATTTTATTTAAATTTTATAAAGGAAATTACTTGCCAAAATTTATTTTATTCTTATATACTTACTAGAATAAACATGGTTCAAAGTTGGACCTCTCTCAAAAATTACAATAATTGAATCAATTCTATATCCTTTTACGTTCGTGTCGTGACAATTCTTCTTTTGTTTTAACCCTTTTCGGTGCGGACTATTTATGTTTCAAAAACAACGGGCTAACACCGGGATTTACAAATGAATTTATTAGAAAATAAAAATGTGCTTATTTTCCACGGCTTTATAAAAGGAAAATTTTAATTAAATATTCCTGGTGCCAGTACTCTTAAAAATATGTGTCCTTTTTTGTGGACACCGACCGCTAAAGGGTTAAAGTAAAATAGTATTATATACCTGTGAAAACTTTACAATTCCCCTTCGGTTTCAAAACTCCATAAAATATTTTATACTAAAATAACAAAGAACTGTTATGCCGGGTTGTTGATTTTTTTTACCTCAATCCTCAATCGATTACGAAAAGTAAAAAAGAAGCAAAACTGTATAGCTTTAAATAACCGAGAATTTTTTTCTTATTATTTTAAGGCTGTAGATATCATTTGAAATATATCTTGACGCCATAAAATGGAGTAATCGAAAAAACGAAGGAATAGATTTTTTCTTCCTTCTGATATTTTTGTTAGCTATCAAACTGTTTTCCAGAATAAATAAGAAAATATGAGTTTAAACATAAATATTCTGAAACTTAGGAGCATGCAATGGAAACAAGTCGGAAATTGTACGTCAAACGTGGCAAATGAGGTGCGTTCGTACTATAACTAGTTTTATAAATATTCAGATCTTGCTGGAATAGCTTTTGCACTTTTATGCAAAAATGCATGAATACAAAATTTATTAATATTATATATATTAAATTGAGTAATACGGAAATAATATGACTCCATCTTAAATAGGACGTCACCACCGTGGCAACCTAGAATCATTATCTATCATAGGCTATCATTGAATTAATTACGTATGATAGGATTTAATAGAATGACGAAAATCTTTATTAATATTTTTTTTAAGTTTTGATTTGATTTTCATAAAATTTGAAATGACTTGACAAAATTCTGCAATGATTAATATTATTCAATTCGATTTGGTAACTTTTGCGCTGTTATATGTGGGTAGACGGACAGACAGACGAGCGGACCAGACAACGAATATAGGTGCTACGTATATATATATATATATACGAACGCACCTATACTAAAGGAAGACCTTAGTTGTCAATGGTGATTATACTAGAGAGGAATGTAAGTCCGCGACAATAAATAGTTCTGTACTGAATATGAAAGAAATGGCATATTAAATCTCTTTTTTTCTTCATTTTCAGAGGAAAAATGATTGACACATTAATCGAAATCGATTGAGCTTAACATATATTCATTTTTATGATAAATATCTAATAACAATCAAGGAAATGTATTTATTAGTAATGAAGGGTTTGAGCGAGGACTTGGCGCGGTGCAAGCAAATAACTAGCAAACTTAGACCACCAATAGAGCTCTGCAGGGTGATGGTCAAAAGATATAGCCTCCTCTTATTATCAGAGATTGTAGATTTTTGATGTCCAATCGAAAGTTTCTTTTTTTAAACTATTAAACATAGAGAAAAATTTTCGGTTTATTCGAAATTTTCGGAAATTTTCACCCCAAGTACATACCCAACATATGGATGAAACATTTAAAATAACAAAGAAAATTTTCTTTTGCAAATTAAAATGAATAAAATAAGCTCTTTATTTTAAGGCTGTTCTCAAAAGAATTATTTTTCCCCGCTAAAGAACAGGAAACTTTAAATTTTAAGGCTCGTATTTAAATGTAAAAACAGGATACTTGCAGGCATGATATTTGAAGGGATTTGAAATCGAACAGTTTTTCTTAGTTTACTGTCAATTAATTACAAGCAATTGAAATGGATTTTTATTTATTTATTTAATTTACTGGACAATCGCGTTGAATAGAAAATTTTGATGGATTAGATAATTTCACCTCTAGTAAATAGGAAGCATATGGAAAGAATATGTAAAATAACAAGAATTTTCCTTTTGTGTGAATTAAAACAAATCTTTTTTTTATTTTTTTTACGCGGCTTTTCTTAAGTACATTCACGATATAATTTCCATCCCTCCGCATACAGAAGTTTAAACTATTCTTATTTTACTTAGAAAGAATTGATCAGCATTTAAATTAATTTGTCTTTTAAGCAATGTTATAAATTCAATATTTTAACAGTATTTTAGTCACAAAAACAAGAAAAAATTCACAAGTTATTCATAATGCATACTATAGTTTTATACATAAATGTAAGTTCATTTGATTTGATAAGTAAAATTATAATTTAATTTGTCATAAATCAATCAGGCCGGTGCGAAAGGGGCCGTGGAGATTCAGGGGGCGCCAAATTTATACTACCAACACCAACATCTTTTTTTGATTGTTACAATAAATTATATGCATACATATCGAGAATTTTTTTTTTCAAAATGAAAGTACATACATTTTTCGTTTCAAAGTTTCACAGTCCCATAACCCATACCCGAATACAAATTTCTGATTAAGGGCTTCTTACTTTTTAAAACTTGTTTTAGAGTTTTTTTTCTTAGTCTCTTATGCTTACCGTCTCTTTTCTGAATCTGAAATTTTCTTTCTATGCTTGTGACAAAAATATACACTCTTAAAATCCAAAAGGATTGCAAACTGTTATACCTGACTGTTAGGTGCATTTTTTACACCCTTTTCCGATATTCCCTTTGACATAAAATAAGGGTAATTTTCTTTTATGTTATTGAGTTATTTAGAATTTCTGGATTAAAATTAAACCTTTTAAACTTTAAAATATACGCAAAATATGTATTCAATAGAATTTATTTCAGTTTTTACAGTTTGTTAATTTTGCGACACCTGTCAAAAAGAAAATTCAGGGTGTAGGGTGCCAAATTAAAACTTTGCATTGAATTGTGGGGGGGGGGGGGAGGTGAGGGTGTTGAGCGCCAAATTGAAACTTTGATCCGGACGTAGTTTTCTCTTCGCACGCTCCTGAAATCAATTAACTGGAAACGAAATTGCAAAATATCTGGATATATTGGAATAATTTAAAACAATTTTTTTTTCACTGCGACTAAAAATGTGCATTTGTTTGAGAATATTTAAGAACACTGAGAGAACATTCCTGTTTTCTTTTAGGATTTTCCGAAGAAGAGTTCTGTTACAAACCAAACAACAAACACTGTGTGATTTACAGTAAATTCAATAAATTTAATGAATTCAAAATCTTTGTTTAATTTAATAGGATTTAGCATAGCTTTTTTTTCGCGCACTTTTTGAATAAACTTTACTGTCCTTTTAATTTCCATACAATCTCTTTTCAAATAAATTCCATACGCATAAGGTACGCATAATACCATTCAAGTATATCTGTAAGATATACTTGATTTGTATACTTTTTGTAATTGGAAGTATCTATTATCAGCGGTTCAAGAAATTGTATCAATTTTGAATCATCGGTATAGTTTAAGTAAACAGTTATACTATAATGCATTTCAGTGCATTTGCATTAAATGCTCATTTTAATATTTTTTAGTCTTTTGCGTTCGAATTTGTTGTCAAACTCGTGGTACAATAGTAAATATTGTAGCCCATAAATTGAAGAGCCCATGAAAATATAATTAAATAAAATCGCAACATTATAATGTACTCTTTAAAAAAATCTAACGTATCATAACTTGAAATATCATTTTTTCCCAAACTATCTAAGAAAGCAAAATGGCAGTGTAATTTTAACCTTAAAATGCTTTTGAACCCACCCAATATTTTTCAATATTTGGCCCCACTGCTTCACACGAGGACTTTTTCTCTTTCTAGAATATCCATATTAGAAAATAATATCATTTGCCGATTTTCATAACCTTAAGGCTGTTTTCAAATCTAAAGGGGATACTATCGGACACATTTTTAAATTCATTTTTGTTCGGAAACACCAGGATTGGCAGCTGTTGTTATTCAGAAACCATGTAATCTAAAGTGATTGGCTTTTTTTAGTAGCCACAAAAGTTCTTTTTCAGAAAATATTGTCAAAGTTGACGTTTCGAACCAAATTTTCGGTCGTGACAGCAACAGAAAAGAAAAAAAACAGTCTTAACGTGATTAAAATTGCTTTTAACTCACTGACTAATACATTTATCAAGAAAAGAAATTAAAAACGCTACAATAATCAGTCCTGCCAAAGGGCATAGCCGGATAAGCATTGGCAAAATGCCTTTCAATCAAATTTCCTGATTTTTTTCCCAGATGTGGCTACATATCTGATAATATATTTCCCCTATTATCGACCTATAAATATTGATATTGAATGGGATAAAAATGTTTTTTCGATTTTTTAAAAAATTGATTTTCTCAAAAACTGCTGCACGGAATTTCATGCCATTGACTGAGGATATATAGATACCAAAGATGCATAATTGGTATTTTTTGTATAATTTTCTGTTCATAAAAACAGTGTGAAATAGCGAAATAAAAATTAAAAAAAATAAAAATCATATCTTATGGTTATCCGAAAATTACCATTTCCCAGTAAAACATTCTCCATGTGTGAACGTATATTCTATATAAATGCCGAAAGTTCGTGTTGGGTACTAGATATAAATATTTACAAAAATGTATATTAAAATTATTGAAATTCCTTTTAAGGCGTTATTTGGGGCGGAGCTACTTAACTTCGACATCCGAAGAATTGTTGGAACAAAGTCAGTAGACAATATGTCAACTGATGTATTTTAGATTCCATTAAGCATATAAGCCATGTTTTTCAACTTCATGTTCATTTTGATATCGACAGCGTTGATAATGTTGCTCAAGTGTTCATAAAAATTTAAAATACAGCAATTCTGTAACTGTTTATTCCAAAAATTCTTCGGGTGTAGAAGTTCAGTAGCTCCGCCCCAAATAACGCCTTAAAATGAATTTCAATAATTTTAATATACATTTTTGTAATTATTTATATGTAGTACACAACGCAAACTTTCGGCATTTCTATAGAATATACGGGAACATTTGGGAAATTTTTTTTACAAAAAAATGGTGATTTTCGGATAACCATAAGATATGATTTTTATCTTTTGTAATTTTTATTTCGCCATTTCACACAGTTTTTATAAACAGAAAATTATACAAAAATTACCAGTTATGCATCTTTGGTATCTATATATCCTCAAATTATGGCATGAAATTCTGTGCAGCAATTTTTGAGAAAATCCGTTTTTTAAAAAATCGAGAAAACATTTTTATCTCATTAAATATCAATACTTATAGGGTGATAATGACGGAAATATCTTGCCAGATATGTAGCCACATCTGGGGAAAAAATCAGGAAATTTGATTGAAAGGCATGTTTCAAATGCTTATCCGGCTATGCCCTTTATGCATATGAGTTTAAAAATGAGTCCGAAAATGTGTCAGAATGTTCCGTGTTTTTTAGCAGGTAACTTGAGAAGAGCCTTAAGCTCCTGTCCCTGTAGGCTAAGACACTCGAGAGCTAATGTTAATCCTATAGGAAGGTTATTTTCTAATATCTCGTTTGCATTTCGACATTTTTATTTTTATTTTATTATTTTTATTTTTTTATTTTTATTTTTCTCATTGGATAGCTGAGATCCATCTCTACATCGCTCTTTTATTACTTTTTCTATTTTGGTCTCAGATATTTTTAAGAATGACACTTTCATTTTCGGAACCGGTTTCGAAAGAGAAAGTAACTTTATAAAAAATATCTGCAACCAAAATCGAAAAAAAAGTGCGGTGTACAGATGGACCTCAAGCTATCCAATGCATAACAATTATTTTAAAATGTCGAAATGCAAGCGAGATATTAGAAAATAACCTCCCCATAGGGTTACCATTAGTTCGCGAGTGTCTTCGCCTGTAGGGACAGAAGCCTTACACTTGATTTAATGTTAAACCAATGGGAAGGTTCTTTTCTAATATCTCGTTTGCATTTACACATTTTTTAAATATTTTTTGTTGCTCGATGGCTGACGTCGATGGTGTACATTCGCCCGCTGCAGAATGTAAATATGAAATAAGCTAAATTAAAAAATTTTGATAGAATTTGCCATTTAAGACAATTTTTGAACATACTCAGAATCAATAAAAAAAAATTAACAATTAAGTAATATTAAATATTTAAAAATAGACTTCTACCAACATTTAACAAAATTGAGAAATGAAAAAAAAAATCCGCCACCTGGTCTGTGATCCCTTTTGGATAAATTAAAAGCACGTGAATGTAAAAAGAAAATTAAAGAAAAATAATAAAAATTATTTGCCACGGTAGGGGTTGAGGAAGGCAAGGCAATTTTTTATCTTTCATTTTTAACAATCAGAAATGAAGAAAGTTTCGTTTAAAATTCATTTTCAAAATCCAGAGTGAGGCGGTGGCCCTTCCTTGGTACCTCCCCAGCCGGCGTCCCTAAAGGAGATTTTTCGTTTTTCTTTTTGTTTTTTTAGGGTTCCGTACTTAAAAAATAATAAAAACGGAATTATTATAAGATTACTCCTGTGTCTGTCGGTCTGTCTGTCTGTCACAGTCCTTTTACTCGTAAACTATGCAACGTGGAATGTTCAAATCCGGGGAAGTAATAAAGACTATTGACCCACATATTTACAGATTAATAAATATTCATAAATATATTTAGGAAAAATGTAGAGGGGCAAATTAAGTTACTTGGAAAAAAAAAATCTTTTCTTTGTATATCGTGTGAAAGCTTTCGTAACGCTGAAATCAAAAATATATTTCATTTAATTTTAGGTATCATATTTTCAAAGTTATGGAGGAAAATGTAGTGCAAAAATATGTCCCCTCCCCCATCTAACTCCGAATCTATTGAAACTTAGAGGTAGTAGACATTAACTTAAACCTTGCAGGAAAATTATAGCGATTACCCTAGGTCACATAGTTTTTGAGAAAATCGCATTTTTTCGTTACACTCAAATTTCGATTTACGGGCTTCAGCAAAAACGTTGAGCAGAGCTGGAGGCACCTATCGTAGCAGAAGTATAAAAGCATTATTGATCAAGAATTTTGGAAAAAATCGTCGGTAATTAGCCGCGATATCAACCCTTAAAGACACGGACGGTTTGGACAAATATAATGACAGGGACGGCGTACTCTATGCTCCATCGGCTTTTAAAGACTAGATAAGAAATTTTAAGGATATATTTATGTAATGCAATGCCCAGTAGAAGTATAAAAGCAATAAACGTCAAATTGTTAAAAACAGACTAATTTAATGAGAATTAATCACATAAATACTATGGGATTCGCGACTAGTTTCCATTGAGTGGCTATCTCAATACACCTACTATGTCTTTAAAGGTTATCTAAAAACCTATATGGAATAACAAATATACAGAATAGCTATATTTGCTATTATTTAGTTTCCATATATCTTTGAAATTTCATGGTATATCCATTTATACTTTTCTAGTACACAGGGTGCAAAGGAAAGTCTCTTTAACCTGAAAATACTTGTGAACGGAGAGAGCTACAGCTATGCAAGTGAGGTAACGGTATAGTAAAGCGACTAAGCCCGATTTAATGAAAACGACAGCAGCGCCACTTAGGGGCGAATTTTGGAAGATAGCCACTGCAAATCGAAAACGAAAAGAGATAGAGCAAAATTTCCAGTTAGAAAGTTTTAGAGCATCAATTAATTAATAGAATACGACATTTGGTTTACATGGATAAGATAAATCTTCGCCTGTTTACCCAAAAATGTCCGAAATCGATGCACTAAATTTTGTGTAAACGTTTGAATGGAATAGTCAGAAGTATGAAGAAATACGCACAATTTATGCTATAAATACGTACTTATCTCAATACATTTTGATAACATCACACAAACAAACAAACAAAAAAAAGACAAACTGTCTCACAGTGATAAAAAGTTGATATTCAGTATGTTCGAAAAGTTCGTCATTGCTCACGATACACGTTTGTATTCGTGAGAGTAATTCTGCATGCACATTTCTCAGCATGGAACGTCTATTGCAAGCCCCTTCAATACGACGACATAGATTTAATCCTTTCAAGGGCGGTGGCTAGACGGTCTTCCAAAACTGACAAATGACACCAAGAATATTTTAATAAAATTTTGCTCTTCAAATGAAAGTGCAAATTAGCGGGTTTTTGTTTTCAGAGAAATTCGTTTGAATATTCTGGTGTCAGTCAATTATTTCATCCGTTTACGAACAGAATTCTTCTGGCCCTGATAGGGTTATTCTAAAATATTAAATGCATTGGAAATTGAATCTTTACAGATATTACAGCACAGTACAACGTCACAATCTGCAATTGTGCACTGCTACATTTCCGGAATGTGAATAGGCAAAGTAGAATCGTGGCACATCGGGCATTTTGGGTATCCAGGCGACGATTTATCTTATCCGTGTGAACCCAATGTCGTTTCGTATTAATTAATTGATGCTCAAAATCTTTCTAATTGGAAAATTTGCTCTACCTCTTTTCCTTTTTGATTTGCAATGTCTATCTTCCAAATTTCGCCACTAGGGGTGCTGCTGTCGTTTGCATTAATCGGGTGTAGTCGCTTTACTGTACCGTTACCTCAGTTGTATAGCTGTAGTTCTCTCCGTTCGCAAGTATTTTCAGGTTAAAGGGACTTTCCTTTGCACCCTGTATACTATACAGATATACCCAACCCTACGTTGTATAGTTTTTACAAAGTCTTAGTATTCTTTTCGCAACGGTATTTTTTTAATAATACACTTACTAGTTCATATATTATTGTACGGAATCCTCTGTGCGCGAGTAATACTCGCACTTGACCGTTTATTTTTTTTTAATAACTTTATTCTAAATGTATTTTGGCTGCCTGTCATCAACCAGAATTCTTTTAGGAATAAAAAACAAATATGCGTGGTACGGGAAAAAACAAAACAGTTGGTAACATCAACTCGCGCAAATTTCTTCCTCTAAACAACGATAAACAGCCAAATCAGGCGATCCAAGAATATACTCCAGCAGTAAACAAATAATGTAAATTAAATCCAAAAAAGGATTTTCTGCAGGCCTAAATCATCGCTTTACCTCCCACTATGGAAGTCCTACAACGCCAAAGTCCGTAAAAAGGCTCGCTCAGTATCATACCCATTGACAACTAAGGTCTTCCGGAAGATTAGAAACGAAAACAATATACGACAAAGAGAGCTATTTACAACTTTACCAATAGATATAAATAGAGATTCTGTTAACCCTTAAGAACACGATTTGTGTACGCCAGGGTTTGCGAATCCATCACGACATTTGTAACCAGTATTTCTGAATAATAATCTACATTTCTTGGCAAAATATTTAATTAGCTTATACATAAACAATGTTAGAAAAAAATATATATTTAAATAAAAATAAGTTTCATAATAAATAATAGACATTTTTTTCAGACATTGAGATTATTTATGAATCTCATGATAAATGTAGCTTGCTTCGAAATCCCAATAGTTCTACTGATTATAAGAAAAAACTCATATGTCTGCTACCGAAATCACATGGGTCTTCCATACACCATAATTTATCAAGAAAACAGATACGAGGAAATGTCTTCCATAACACCATTTTCGCATTATGAGAATTTTTTCTCGTAGAAAAAGAATGAAATTTGACTGTCATTGATGATGAAACAAACTCAGTAATAATCGATGCAAGTGGAAATAGAGATTTTATATTCTTACATTTTCTGAAAAATAAAGACGAGACAGATATCATAAGAATTCGACTGCATTTATTAGAATCTTTCACAAGTTTTTTTATAACGCACCATCTTATAGTTACGCATATGGAAAAGATATGTTTAAGCATATAAAGGAAACTTTAAATTATTTGAAATATTTTTAATAGAATAATTTTTTTAACCCCTTGAGTACCAATTTGATTATAGTGATAGTAGGCTGAATTCCAGATACATTAACTTTCACAAAAAGTAGTTTATATTATTAATTACATGTGAATTATTTAATTACATGCAATGTGAGAAGATGAAATAAAGGTTTATTTATATTATACAAATAGAAATATGTTTCGAAATAAACAACTCTTATACACTGGTGGACAGAATTTAAGGACGAAGAAGAAATGTACACGTAAATGAGAATCTACGTGAGATTGTGGATCAAGAAGCAAACAATAATATTAATAGAATATTACACAGGATTTAATATAAAAAAAATTGTTGAAAAGATGTATACAGGGAATTAACAGAGGTTCTTTTACTGAAACGTGAGTATTGTCCGGAAACATGACTGTACAAGAGAGCAAATTACTCACAATTAACAATTGTCAGTTGGATATCAATAAGGGATATGGCCACCGAGTAATGCGAGAAAACTTTCAAAACGGCATGGCATATTCAGAACAACATGATTCAGTAGCTGTTGAGGCAATTTTCCCCACTCCTCCTTCACTGCACGGATGAGGGTTTCCTTGTTTGCGGGAGGAAATTGTCGAGCTCGAATATACGTCGCCCCAAGGCAATCCCATACATTTTCAGTAGAATTCAGGTCAGGAGAACGTGCTGTCTAGTCTATGCGATGGATGTCTTCGGCCTCAAGACAATCTTGTACGGACTGTATACGATGACAAGGTTCATTATGATCCATAAAACGAAACTTTTCACCGACGGCACTTCGAAAAAATCGAACATGTGGAAACAGGACGTCTTCAATGAACCGTCTACCGGTCATGGACCCTTGGTCAAGCACGTAGACATCCGTGTGGCCATTGAACATGATGCCATGATACTTGAAGTCGCAAATCGATCTATTTCTAGAATAATTTCGCGACAGTAAGCACTATCAACCTCGCGCCATACCAGTTTACGTCTACAGGCAGACGATAGACTAAACCTACTCTCATCTGAGAAGAGCACAGTAGACCAGTCGGCATCAGTCCAATTGCAATAAATACGGCACCACTGTAAACGGGCGCTACGTTGGAGTCTCGAGAGTAGGTCACACAAAACAGGTCTTCGGGCGTATATTCTACCCTTTTTCAAACGTCTTGCAACAGTTTTCCGCGATATTTTAGTTCCTGTGGCAGTACAAAGTTGATTTGCTAATTAACCAGCAGTGCTGCGTCGGTTCCTTTTTGTCGAAATAACAATATAGAGATCTTTTTGGTAAGTCGTACTGCTAGGACGACCTCCTCCCGTGCGCCTCGTACATATTTCACTCCTTTGGAATGCCGCCCGAAGCCTAGAAACAATACTGTGCGCGATATTATATTCACGGGCAAGATCTCTCATTTTGCGTCCTTCTTCCAAATTTCTGATTATTCTACCACGAGTAATATCCTCTAAATGATGCCTTGAAGACATGGTCAGAATTTTAATATTCAAGCTTCATTCCATCTCCTTCAATTTTTACATATAATGACAACTTACAGCACCCGCGATTGCCTAAAATATCTTACCTCTGATGTCACGTGATCGACAAAAGCGGAAGTACAAAATTTGCATAAGTTTCACAAAAAAGAGTACATCCCGCATACATGCAAACTTACACGTGCTGCTGCTGATCTATTTCTAACTGTAATCGTTGAAAATAACAGTAGTTCTTAAGTTTTGTCCACCAGTGTATATGCACAGTTCACAAGTTTTTCGAATTATTGTTACATTGAAATAAAGCGTAAACGTACAGAAAAAAAAAAAACATGCTCTGTATGTTTATGCTTTAACACTAGAAAGACCGCGAGCAGTCATTTTGACTGCTACCAAATGAATATATTTCGGTTCGAATCAGAAATTCTTTTATAAAACTACTTTAAAAGATAAAAAGAATAGAATTAGTTAAATGGATAAGTCAATAATTTAAAATAAAAATTCTGGTGTGAAATATTTTTCTAAAATTTGATTAAAATTCTCGGTTTTTCTAGTGTTAAAGACCGTACAAAACCAATCACAATAATAATTAGACACGCAAAAAAACAGAAAAAAAAACAGATGCTTAGAACTTTGCAGTCTGAACTTAAAATGAAGACGTACGGATATACGTCCTGGCATTGTAATAGAAGATTTCATGACGTACGCACGTACGACATGGTGCTTAACGGGGTAATTTGCTCGGAAAATGAAAGCAAAAAATCTAGGTTCATTTATTTGCATAATAATATTCTACACTATGTCCTGATCAAAATGCAAAAATTCCCATCTGGATATTTGCTCTGGAAATACCCTAAATCAGTTTTTAAAGTATGCATATGTTTCTTGTCAGTTTCTCCTGAAAAGTAGCATTTTTATTTACAATTTGTACCTTTCCACCAAAATCAAAATAGCTTCTTTTGGTGTTGTTTATGACGGACGATTAAGTACACAAGGGATATAGGTACTAACAAGAGGATGGGGTGCCTTCCATGGGGGTATTTCTAAGGGAACATATGCCGTATTTACATAAGGATATCGAAAGTTCGAAGAAAACCACGGAAAACTACAAACGGTTAGGCCGATGGGTGACATTGGGTTCGAACCAAGCACCTCCCGTCTACCAGTTTTGAGAGCAGAACCTCCCGGTTACTGGTGGGGCATTTGATGCTTGGGATTTTTTTTTTTCACTCCTTCATCTTTCTTCCTTTTTTAGTGGGCATCATTTGAATTCAGGGAATTTCAATTACATTTCTTATTTTTGTTTTATCTCAAAAACAGTACAAAAATGCTTTTTTCAAAACCTCACTAAAATATGCGTATTTATTCTTTTAAAAAATTCTTAATTATTTAATAAATATAGACTAAAGTTATACAAAAAAATTTGTGGTAAATTTGCGGTTAAGTGGTTTATTAGAAAAGGCAGATTTAGTTAACATGTAAAACACCGCAATAGGTTACCCCTTTAACCCTTAAATGCGCGATTATTTTATTTTGTTTAGAAAAAATTATATATGATTCTCCGAAAGGTTTATTACACAGGAAAAATAATGAAAAAAATCACAGATATATTTTTCATATAATAAGTCAAACTTTTCTTCGGTTGCATACCTACAATATAAGTAAAAACTACTGTCGTGTGGCTGTTTTACTCTAAAATATTGCAAATTAGTAAATATTTTAAGAAGTATGTCTCCAAGTACATTATTTTAAATAATTATTTATTTTATAAAACTTAACCTTTAACCCTTTAATTCCCATGATAGAATACGTTCTAGAAATTACGCAGTTCAGAGACTCTGACTTTACACCAGAAAGTTTCAATGGTTAATTTCGCTTTATTTAAAATTCGGAATGTCTGTTATTAATTAAAGCAGATATTGCTATTTTAATTTTCTGGTGTGAATTAGGTATATAGGAATAAAAAAATCTATTAAATTCAAAACACTGTTGTTTGCATATAAGCAAAGCTGCGCACTAAAGGGTTAACAATGTTGTATCAAATTGCTTATCAAATTGTTCGTAATTTTCAAGAAATTTCCCACTGAAACTAAATAAAATTTTCCCTACTTTTCATTTTAACTTTAACAGTTTACTCTTCATTCAAAGTGAGTCTGTGTAAGTACAGATATTTGGTGCTAACGAAATGCAATGTGAATGTACATGTACAGTAATTGAAAAAACAACATGCACCACATCCTACTAACTCTGAAGCATACCTTAGTATACAATTGTGGCTGGTAACTATCCGATAGTAATAACATTTAATAAATAAAGCGACTCTTAAATTCTTCTTATGGGGTTGTCTCCACATAGAAATTGTACAGTTTATAAAAAGTGTCACTATACAGGGTGTCCGGTCTCAACGGTGTCTAATGGCTAATTCCTAAACCGTGAGTCATAGACATATAGTTCCAATTACTAAAATGTTTTAAATCAGGTAAAGAAATATTTTAAAAGCGATTTGGGTCAATAAAAACATTTCTTAAAAAATTACGAAATTTAAATTTTCATACGGTCCCCCGGTCCTATAAGTTATATTTAGTGAAATTTTCCTTTTACACTGACAAGTAATAGAAAAAAAGTTCCGTTATTCTACGATTAAAATTGACCGAGTAATAGCTGTTTAAAGTTGGAGCATATTTTTTGCTGCAAACTCGGGGTCATTCACAAATTTAGTCGAAATATAAATTCGTCAGATATAAAAAATATTTGGGAGTAAAAATAACATTGCAATAAAAATTTGAAATCTTTAATCATTCTGGCATATTAATGCAAAATATACAATTTGTAATAAACTTTTAAGAAGAAAGAAAAAACAGAATTTTTGTTAAATAAAATGATTATAAATTAACAGCCTCAATTCTTTACAAAATGATACGCATTTTAAAATGTTATTAGACTGCCCAAGCCTGCAAAAGTTGGGTTATGTCATATTTTTAGCTTTTGATAATTGATTCTTATATATTCTGTACCGCTGAATCCGAAATTGACCTTCGTTTTTAACTATCACATCAGGATTTTTTACATATTGCAAATTTCAAAGTTAAGAAGTTCAATGTTAAAATTGAATTTCCTCCCCCGTCTCATCGGACCACGCAGCTGTTTAGCTGTAAGAATCCCAGGAAAAGCAAAAATATCGAATAAATTTTTTAATAAAATAAAATAAAATAAAATAATATAAAAAATGTTTTACATATGTTTTATAGAATGAGATTTTCGCTATATTTTAACTTACACATTTGCGATTTGTTAAAAAATTCTAACGCTATGGTTAAAAATGAAGGTCATTTTCAGATTCAGTGCTAAAAAGTGTGTAAAAATCAATTATCAAAAGCTAAAAAACACAACCATCTCCTCTACTTTATAGTATTCGATTTTTGTCATTCTTTAAATTTGAAAATTTATGATTTGCGAAATATCCTGACATGATGGTTAAAAATTAAGGTAATTTTCGGATTCAGTGCTAAAAAATACATAAAAGTTAAAAAACACAACAATCGCAGTCTTGTATTATCTAATCTAAAACTTTTTCTTAAACTCCTTGGCAGAAATCTATCCGAATTTTTTTGTGTTATCCTGTAAAATAAGTATAAATGGTAACCACCGAAAATCTTAATAATAATAATAGATTGTTATCGGATTTGCGCCAGTATGTAAAATGCAATATCGATCGGATATTTAAAAGTGGGTTAAAGTTCGAGTACAAATTTTGAACTGGAATAACATACATACGATTGTTGAAGTAACATAAAAACTTATAAAAAAACATAATTTTTGTTAAAAGAAATCATAAGAGAAACAGTCTCAAATCCTGACAAAATAAAACATATGTAATTTTAGCCAGTTTGAGACTTAATCATAATACTTGTAGGAATTTTTTCAAAGCGCAGTTACACATGAAGTAAGATCTTCGAATACTTTAAACACTTGGTATATGATCCCTCAAAGCCAAGCCGAACTCATTTGTTTTCAGAGTAGAAAAGTGGCATAAGTCATGCATTTTTAAAGTTTCATAACTCGCTCAATTTTAGCGTTATATGAATAGGACTTTTTTTGTCTTACTTGTCAGTGTAATAGGAAAAAAATACTAAATATAACTTATAGGACCGGGGGACCGTATAAAAATTTAAATTTCGTAATTTTTTAAGAAATGTTTTTATTGAACCAAATCGCTTTTAAAATGTTTCTTTATCTGATTTAAAACATTTTTGTAATTGGAACTATATGTCTATAACTAACGGTTTAGGAATTAGGCATTGGACACCGTTGAGACCGGACACCCTGTATACACCTATGTTTGACATCATAGTTGGATTATTCGGTAATTTTTACCTTCCGTTACTCATGGAAAATCCTTCCGTCATGTTGTGTAGGAATTATGCAGGTGTAAAATTTGAAACTCGTAATGCCGTTTTCTTTTTTAATTGATGCAAAAGAGATTACAATGCGAGTACGTTTTGAAGCGTAACCCAAATCCTATGAGAGCTGGATTAAGCTCTAATTATGGATTCACATATTTGAAGTATCTAGATCTCGATGACTGTTAAAACCTTTCTAAGTTACAATTCGTATTTTGCTCAAACATATCTTTGAAGAACATATATTTATTTTAATTAATTTTCTAAAATAATACCAATCACAACCTATGCCATTTTCAACTGAAATCGATTCATAGAAGCTTAAAATACATGAATAAAAAACCACAGATCATTCTGGAAAGTTGCTTTTGAGAAATTCTGCAAACTACCGGCAGTACGATCTGTTTTGCAGAGATTAAAAACGAATTTAACCCTTCCAGGATCAAAGTAATTCTAATGTTGAAATGGTTGAATGATACCGGGATTTAGGAACAAATTTATTTCAAAATTAGTGAAAGCTTTACTTCAGATACATTATAAAAGTAATATTTTATTCTAAAATTCCAGAACATCGTGGCATTTGAGAATTAAATTTAAGTGGTATATATAATATCCCACCAATATCCAAGGTGTTAACATTCCAAATAGGTTCAAACTTAAAGCATCGTATTGCATAAAATAATTGACAAAATTACATTTCGTTTGGAATCCCAAGATACAATTTAAACAAGAATTTAAATGGGATTTCAATATTAGTAATGAAAATTTTCAAGTTACGTACTATTTCTATTTGTAGATCTCCTGTTAATGTAAATATAAATTTAGACATAATTGTAAGACGTTATTGCTAAGAAGTTGTTGCAGACAAATTTTGTTTACAGACGAGTCCCGATTCAGTCTGCATGTGACGTCCGATGTGCTTTGGCAAGGAGAGAAAGGGGCACTCAAAATAATCCCACATTCGTTCGAGAAAGATCACATTAGAGATGACGTGTGTTGATTGTATGGAATGGAATTAGCATAGGTTGACGTACAGGCTTGCATATCATCCGGAATGGCAATTTGACAGTCTGGAGTTATACGGACGAGATACTGATGTCGTATTTTATGTTGCAGCAATAGGTGATTTCTTTTTTCCTATGCGTGATAATGCCAGACTGCATACAGCTCGTCTTGTGGAGAACATTCTTAAAGTTGCAACAATGCAGCACATGGAATAGCCAAAATGCTCTCTTGTCCTGAATCCGATCAAGCATGTGTGGAACACACTCGGACGACGCACAGCAGCGAGACTGAGACCTCATTTATTGTCCGGGGCTTGAAGACATGGAGCTATTTATAAAAAGGAACTGACATATCCTTAAAATAGTGAAGCTTCAACTGTAACTGCTTTCGCAAGGGGTGATTACCTCCGGCGGAAGCTTCCACCAGTAAATTTATATAGAAGTTTTCTCCGTATTTAAAGGTGTTATAAATGCAAAATTCCAGTCAAAAATAATGGTGGAAAAAGAGTTTAATTTTAGCAAGTTTACTTTTGCGGTAGTCAGGTCCTATGTTTCTGCCATATTGTGACAACCGGTGATACTGTTTTACCTGTCAAACTGACACCAGAATATATATGTGAGGAAATATTTCCATGAATAAGACGCTTAAATAAAACAAAATTTTCTATTCAATTATATTGGTGGGAAGTTTGCACCGGTGGTATTTTGAAACTGTACATCCGATTTAAAAAAAGCATCCGCCATCTTGTGACAACCTCCTCAGTTACTTCACTCGCAAATGGTCTATATATCTCCTCCTCTTTATTCATAACTCCATTCTTGAAGATTTCAATTCTTGAGGAGTGTAACTAAACTCCCCGGAAACGTATCGATAATGTCATCAAATCCACGTAAAACAGGTATGCGATAGCTTTATCTATCCGAGGTGACCATACGCCATATTAAATACCTCGCATCAATCCTAAACAGTACTTTTTGCTGCATTTACATGTAACCAAATCGTTGCCATAAACCATTTTTTTCACGTTCTACACATCGTTCCAAAGATTTAACACGTTCACGCCGGCGCGGTGGGTCACACTCGACTGTCTCAGAGCTGGCAAGTCTCCGGCCTTTTGGATACCAGTATTTTAATACAGAAAATGTTGTTTTATTTAATTAGAACAATTCGGTGATTTAAAAGAACAACATTTTCTCTAAAATAATAGTGGTGTGCAAAAAGCCGGAGACTTGAGTACGGAGACTGAGCCAGTCGAGTGTGACCCACCGCGCCGGCGTGAACGTGTTAAAGCTTCCTTGCAATTTTTTGTAATTTTTTTTCGTATTGTGCATTGATACACATCTTACTCTCAATTTTATGCCCATGCATGGATGTTTCGCACTGTTCTCTTCACTTTTTCAATTGCTCCCCTAATTTTTTGAGCAGTGTATTATATACATGTATTTTTTGGAAATATAAAAATATTTAAAGGGTGTTACAAAAAAAAAAAAAAAGGATTGGGACAACGATTATTTAAAGATTTCCACAAATTTGAGAAATGCGACTTTAAATTTACAGCTCATTCCGACAGGAAGTTTTCGAGTTATGCTTTAAGGGGATATTTATTCGCCTATAGAATGCCAAAAAAGGGTTTTTTTTTAGGATTTTTTTTCTGGAGTAGGAATGAAGATTTTAGCTCACGGTTTTTTCTGTATATTATTTATTATAATGGAGTTATGAATAAGGAGGAGGAGACATATAGAGTACTGTCTATCAGTTGCGAGTGAAGTAACTGAGGAGGTTGTCACAACATGGCGGCTGCATTTTTAAAATGAGATCTTCAGGTTCTGATTACCGCCAGGCCAAACATCCCACCAGTAAAATTAATAAGAAAATTTCGTCTTAATTAAGCGTCTTATTCATGAAAAATTTTCTCAAAAATGTCGTAAAAATTTCTACTTGTTTTTACTGGTGTGAGTACGCCTTGTAAAAATGTCAGTTTGTTTCCCTGGTTGTCACAATATGGCGGAAACTCAGAGCCTAACTACTGCCAAAGTAAACTCCTACCAGTAAAAATGAGTATCTGTTTCTACCATTATTTATGACTGAAATTTTGTAATAATAAGACGTTTAAAAAAGTTGAAAATTTCTATATAAATCTATTGGTGGAAGTTTCCACCGGCGGTAAACAACTCCTCCCATAGCGGTTACAGTTGAAGCTTCACTATTTTAAGGATATGTCAGTTCCTTTTTATTAATAGTTCCATGTTTATTATCACTTTAAGCCCTCCGACTGTCTTGGAAAAGGGCAAAATTGTAATGTTGTTTTCTCTGCATTTTGTTTTAAATGCTAAATAAAAATGATTCTTTGAACATAAAAAAAAAAAAAAAAAAAAAAAAAAAAAAAAAAAAAAACTTAATAACGAATATGAATGCAATCCTTGGAAGTATTAATCATTGTTCAGTGCATTAAAAATACATTAAATTAATAGAATTATATTACTTTAAATATTGCTTGTATTGCAGTGAAACCTGGAGCTTAGTGAACGTATTAACACGGGCTTGTTAGTGAGGGGGTTAAGAACATTTCAAAAATTTATTAATCAAAAATTGATGACGTGTCTCGAGTTGTATCGATGGATGTTCTAGTGTACTGGAGTTACTTAATTTACATATAAATTGTAGAAATAACCGTGACTACCAGATTACACAGTGTATTACACATGGTTGTTTGCTATAAAAATATACTGTTTTTGCTATTTATTCCGGGTTAGTGCGCTTAGAGCCTTGCCTTGATCGGTTCTACTGTGCAGAACGTCATATTCTGAACCCGAATATGTACCGTTTTGTTGCTTTGTCCGAGAAATCGCCAATGTTAATATAGGAATTTTACTTACCTCAAATAAAGTTGTTGGGGGATCCCTTAGTCTCATTAGTTTAGACGTTCTGTAGATTTCTTGAGTGTTGTGTTAAAACTAGGATATCAGTCGGTGTCATTTGTAAAAAGTAGCGAGGCAAGAGAATGTTATGGGTTTGATGCAAATATTTTACATAAGAAATCTTGTATTTATTTTATCGCAGAAATTATGCGATTTCTTAGCCGAAATTTCTGTTCAAAATTACTGGTATTCAAAACTCCAGATTGTATTGTTAAGGGTAGGGCAAGAATTTGAATTTAGTATTTTCTCTGGCCACCCTGAAACTATTGAACAGAGAGTTTGCTTTTAGTTTCAGTAACCCTTTCAGGACAAAGTTACAACCAAAGTTACTACCTTCCTAAAATCCTGAAACTAATGAACGGAGAGTTTGCTTTTACATAAAAAGGGGGGAAGAATTGTTCTTTGTGTCAATATATTAAGCAATAAAAGCAAGGTTAGAAAAATCACAAATGGGAGTGAGTATAAATCACAAACAGCTGTTTCGAAGCCTCTAAGGCCTCATAATGAGTGCTTAAAAATTAAAATGAAGATAAAATTAAATGAAATGTACATTAAAAGGGGGTGGGGTGCAGAGAGCCAGACGGTGTACCTCGCAGCTTGACTGTACGAGTGGACGATCGAGCTGCAAGGTACGCCTTCATGCTCTCTGCCCCCCCCCCCCCCACTTTTTAATGTACATTTCATTTAATTTTATCTTCATTTTAATTTTTAAGCACGGATGTCGAGGCCGTAGAGGCTTCGAAACAGCTGTTAGCGATTTATACTCAGTCCCATTTGTGTTTTTTCTAATGATGTTTTTATTTCTTAATAAGTTTGCTTTTAGATTCCTTAAACCTTTCAGGGTTCGTTTTTGGTTCTCATTAAAAATCCTTGTAGGATTACACGCAGATTTTTTTAATATCTTTTTGTGTTTAAATAAAGGAAATAGTATATTTGAAATTTGTGGTAAAATTGTGCACACCACATTTAAACAATCTTCCAATAAAATTATTTAGCGATGCTGTAAATATGAATCCTAAATGGCAATTAAACAATTAAAACGTAAACGAAAAAAAAAAGGTCACCCTATTTGTGCCAAAATCATTTATTACACATTCTCTTTGTTCTTATAATTAAAAGCCTTAAAATTAAGATCATAAGCTGTGAAAAACGTATATTAGCTGCTCTTTATTTTTACTTCTTAATATAATTCTTTGCAATTATACGTTTAACCACCAACAAAGGAGAACACACATAAAATACCAATAAAAGTTAATGCACGATACATTTAAATAAAGATAATTTCTCAACCCCTATAATGAGGAATATTATTCGAGAACAATAGTTTTAAAAAAGCGACTGCAAAACATTTTTTATTGATTAAATATTTGCATTTTTTAAGGGGACAGTTAAGCTTTAAAAAATGTAATTTGTTATAGTTGCGAAACCTGAAAAAATTAGTTTGTATAAGAATTAAAAAATAGAATTACTACAAAACATTTCCATTAAAAATCCGACTGCAAAACAATTTTTTATGGATTAAATAATTACATTTTTAAGGGGACAATTAAGCTTTAAAAGATGTAATTTATTATAGTTGCGACACATGAAAAATTTGGTTTGTATAAGAATTAAAAAATAGAATTAGTACAAAACATCGCCATTAAAAGTCTAAGATTTATATTTCTTATAATTGTAAGAAAAGGTAATAGACTTGGGAACAGAGAACTAAAATATACTACATTCCTGTGTATGTTTTTTTATAGATTTCAGTTTTTATAAATAAGAATACATTTTTGTTTCAGCGAGTTACTCAGATTGAAATCGATGTAATGTGCATGAAAAAATATACAAGTCGTCCGTTGATATATTTCTGTTCATACATTTGAGAAAAATATACAAATCCGTTGCGAGAAAAATGTCATCTTTATGTAACATTTTCCCTAAAAATTCTTTCCAATATTTTCGTCAAAATAAAAAAAGAAAATGCATTTTGCGCAGTAATATTTATCTGTTTCAATTGATGTAAAATAAGATTAGTGAAAAATGCGACTAACAATTAAATCATAATAAAAACTCTATTCATTCGAATCAGTGTTGCTTGAAATTTAGTCAAAATAATAAAATGTATTTAAAATGAAAGAATTTAAAAAATGTTTTACTAAAAAGTTAACATAATACAAAAAAGGGAATTTTTTTTTCTCTACTTCTTAAAATATTACTAATAACATATTTTGTAGGAGACAATACGGTATTTCTTTTTCATAGGGGGCTCGACATAATTCGGTCATAAAAGAGGGAAATTTTGCGCCAAATAATAAAAAAAAATGAGACTGCAACCAATTTAAAAAGGAGGGTCAAGTTAAATTGTGGAAATCGACGAATCCCTCATCGGAAACAGAAAAAAAAAATAGAGCTGGGGAATTTCCACAACAACAGTGTACATTATCAGAGTTCGTACGGGTCTTTGAATTTCCAGACTAAGAAATTCTTTGGTACCAATATTTTCTTATAGAAAATTTCTCCTTAAATAAGGAGAAATTTCGCGCGCTTAAACTAGATTTATTTTTCTGTAAAAGAAATACTGATATTTTGCCTTAAAAATAACGATACCCGTACGAACCCTGATTATGGAATTTATATATGTATGCATTGCGTCCAATAAGATTTTAGAAAAATCTACTCTAAAAAAACATTAAAAAAATCTACTTTTAAAAATGACAACATATTTTTACTCGTTTAAATCTCAATGAATGTTGAATTAAAATACGGTTACCAAACCACGATTTACAAACGTGTCTCCAATATACTCACGAGCCTTATTTCGATACTGGCTGATGAAAAATGATGTTACTTTGACGCAATCATATTAAATCTTTCGGTTCTATTAACCCATTAATGCCGAGTTTCTTTTACACATTATTAATACCTAGGCACCAGTTGACACCAGTTTTCCCATATTGTAATTTTAAGTTATTTGATCTATCAAAGTTTGAGATTAAGTAATATGAAAATTTCCTTACTAAAATACTGGTTTTTATATTTAAAATTTTCGTATTACTTAAATGGCAGATTTTCGTACCAACCGGCATTAATGGGTTAACGAAAATACAATTTTCTTTTTAAAAATAAAGTCGAATCGTGACAGGGATATTTTAGTGTTAGAAGGCTTTTTTCAAACAAGCTTTCTTATGCAGGCATAATTAAGTTATTTAAAATATAAGTGTGTTTATTTCTAGATGAAAATGTCATTTCCACTTTTCAAAAATTATAATAACAATTAATAACAATTCGTTTTTTGATCTTTTTATTTATCGAAAATTCTACGTCCCTTTCTTAGTACTTTCAAGTAAACATTTTTGTTACATATTTCTGCAGTCTTTAACACGTTCACGCCGGCGCTTTGGGTCACACTCGACTGTCTCAGACTTGTCAAGTCTCCGGCTTTTTGCACACCACTATTATTTTAGAGAAAATGTTATTCCTTTAAATCGCCGAATTCTTCTAATTAAATAAAACAAGATTTCATGTATTAAAATACTGGTATCCAAAAAGCCAGAGACTTGTCAGCTCTGAGACAGTCGATTGTGACCCACCGCGCCGGCGTGAACGTGTTAAGCACTACGTTGAATGGTTCTTGGTGTATTCAATACTTGTTTAAATGCAATATTATGAGTGTGATGAGGATTTGTTTTAATTTTGCAATGCATTTAAACTGTTTTGTCTCTTAATCCTGGAAAATACAACGTTGAGTTTTCCATGCGCAAAAACTGGCATCCGGTGTTGCCAGATGGGCTACTTTTTTTATTCAGATTCTTGAATGGCACCACTTTTTTCAAATGGTAAAATACCACTTTTTTAATGACATATTAATTAAGGCGGAAACAAAGAGAATTTTAACGTTTCAAAAACGTGGCGCCAATCAAGAAATCTGAATTTAACCCTCCGTCTACCAGACGGGTCCATTGGACCCGACAGGTACATTCAAAATATTCATTCAAATCAGAAATTTCTTTAAAATAAACTAAGTATATAAACCAGACAAAAATAAGGTAAATAAATAAGTTTAATAGTTTTAAATATAAATTCTGGTGTAGAACGTTTTATTAAAACTTGAATAAAATTCCCGGTAGATCTAGGGTTAAAAAAAGTAGCCTACTGGCAACACTTCTGGCATCCATAAGTCAACGCAAACAAACTCGAAGATGTTACCTTGAGTTTTGTGTATAGTTATTGCACTTGCTGGCCTCACTGCGAATTGATGTTTTTGCATCGTGTATTCATGCTGACCACTGCTTGAATCGAGAGTAATTCGCAGAATATGTACTTTGAGACCTGAATGTTCTCATGTGATCATTTTTGCTTTGATGATATTATAGCAAAGTTCTTTCTTATTAGAACAATTAGCCTTGTTCCATTGAAAATTACTTCTGAAGCATCTAACTTACGCAATACTATGATTTTTGAGTTATATTTTAATTTAACTCATGAGGTGGCAGCTCAGCCATGTCCGATGGGGATTCAAAATTCGGTTGTAAACAGGAATGCTCCTTCGGCTTGATCTTGACGGAATCGTAGTTCTAGTAGGCTTTACACTCTCCTGCAAGCTTCTGAATATTGTTGACGTTAATCTTTCTGGTCTTTATTTAATAGCTCGATACCTCATTTCTTCAAAATTTTCGTTCTTTAACCCCTTCAACGGCAGTGGTTCATTTCTGGACCATC
The DNA here is from genome assembly GCA_963932465.1 of Maratus speciosus. NCBI lineage: Eukaryota > Metazoa > Arthropoda > Arachnida > Araneae > Salticidae > Maratus > Maratus speciosus. The sequence goes on along the minus strand of OZ010796.1, from coordinate 167,719,165 downwards.
CAATTTTGATCGCTATATGGGACATTGACACCAGACTTTTGGACTGAAATTTTTCCTTTAATTAAGTATGTGATAAAAAAGCATTTACTTCGTTTCAAATAATTTTGTTTGTAATTTCCGGTGTCAAACATTCATTTCACTATGTCACTATATTCATTCCCTACTTTGCCTCTGAATGTGTTATGCTACCACTCCAGAAAGACTCCATCGATGAGATAACCATTTGAAAGTGACCACATGCGATTCGATTTCACCCATCGCGTTCTCAGATAACTCCCAATTTCCAAGCTTCTTGAGGTATCAGGCGAATTCTCTTTGTTCCGGATCAACACGCATATTATTTTAAAATGAAACTGAAGACAAGTGGTGCCAGAGGTCACATATTTTGATTGATAAATATAATATTCACTTTTGTATTCACGTAGTCGGACGGTTAGACATTTATGGATGTCCCATCTTAGGATATAATCTTTCCGTCAAAAGGCAAATTTGGATTTCTCATAGAGCGCAGCAATTGATTTATGTTGTGCAGTTCTTATTTTGGCAGCATAGGTGTTTTATCCATCAAAAGTACATCAACTTTGCTAAATTCGATTGCTTTAGCGGATCTAGATTTGAAGTTGGAAGTTTAATATGTCATGCAACTTTAACACCAAAATGCTTAGGTGAAGTAGTTCCACCAAGAAGCATAATAGAAGCAATCCAAGTGAATCCCACTTCCAGAAAGGATGCTTTGTACACGAAGGATGTGATGAACAGTTTTATAGACAAAAGTCTTTCCAGTGCGTCAGGACCATCAGTAAAGAAACATTTTGATCGAGAGATTGCATCGTTTACTGAATGTAAGATAGTGTCACCAATTTCAATTTGCCTTCCTTTAAGAAGTGGATATACCAATTTGGTGAACCCAAAATCAGAAATTCCTACCTTCAGTTGCTTCTGTATTTAACTTGAAGGCTATAATTCGGCAAGCACATTTAATCGCCTCTTCAACATATTTATCCATCCGTCTTGTTTCCAGGATGAAGTCTTCAGCCCAATCTGTCTTAAACATCTCCCATAAGAGTTTTACATTTTTAGTAGATCCAAAAATGAGAATCTGTGTAAACAGCGTTCTGATGACTTTAAGCATCTTTGATAAGGTAGATTCTCGCAGACTTTTAATCCAGTGTTGGTCATCGCAAATCTACGAACTAAACAAACTTGCTTCTATGTTGCATATTTAATGTTTCAACTGTTAGCATATCTTCGAAGGTTGTTGCATTTTTGACTTGGTACAGCAACAGTCGTAAGTGGTAGAGTTCCGACTGCGAGATGCAATTTACATTATATATTCTACCAATAACGCGCAAATGACGACTTCTCTGAATCCATTCGTTGAATTTTCTAAATCATTTGGCGTATTCAGGATTTTTTTAATAGTAGTGATAGATAACTTCTTGTGAATTTCCGTTCACAAAATTATCTTCTTCTGTTTGTTTTAGGTCTCGAATGTGCTGGGAAAAAGCCTTTAATGTGGAAACTTTGGATCCATATCCGCTAAATCTTCTTGTGCTAGATCAATGTTTGCAATTCGATATTGACCGGTAGATGGATATCTAAATGTTGAACATAATGGCTTTTCTTTTGAATCTCATAGACAAATAATCATCAACAGGTGTGTACTTCTTTGTACATCAGTTTTCTTTGTTTTTCAACTATCTTGACTGCACCACAAGCATGTCCTTTGTAGATATATTTGTAGAGATATTTTACAGCGCGAATGTTTCCTACATTTTCAACGTTAATATGACATCAGTACCTCTTCAACTGATAAGCATTGTAATACCCTGTTATTTTCCAACCATTTGTATCCTTTCAGTACACTGCATACTCGCGCGAAACTTCTAAACTTTGTTGATCCAACTGTAGATTATATCTACGTCGGCAATTTGGTATAGAAGAGATTTTGTTGAACATTATTGAAAAATTCTGTTAGGGAAGAGTAATATTAATAAATCAGGAGATTTGTCAGGAATGGACTTTCAGTAACAATAATATGTAACATTACAATACATTTATTATTTTGTAATAGACAATTAACATTTCAACTAGGCAAGCAACATTTTTTCTGTAAGTGTTTAATAAAATTAATTATTTTATGAATAATACCTTAGATTTTTCATGTTTTAAGTTTTATTGTTTTAACCCTTTCCGGCGAGGAGGAATTCTGTTTGTAAATTTATGAAATAATGGACTGACACCAGAATTTATAAACGAATTTATTAGAAAAAAAACTCCCTAGTTTACCGTACTTCATAAAAGGGACATTTTAATTAAATATTCTTGATACCGATACTCTTAAACATAGGTGTCCTTTTTTGTGGACACCGTCCGGTAATGGGTTAAACACGGGGTTGCCAGTTTGGCCTCGATTTTTAATCTGAAATTTTGAATTCATACCAGTAATAAATAATAATACTTTATGCTTTATTTAATGAAACCAATTTATCGATAAAATAGTGTAAAAATTCTTATTTCGAAATTTACGGTAGGAATTTGAAATTTCGGAAAAAAATTGGCAAGCAAAACGGCAAAAAAAGGTCAAAGTGGTAACCTTGTTTAAACAACGTACCTGACGCATGTCCAAATTGGCTGCTTACTCGTACTTTTTTAAATTATTTTTTGTTAAGACCCGTGTAAAATTGGCAGGCACTCTTATTTTGAAAATGTCTAATAGGAACATGCTGACAAATGTAACATTTCAAACCGAATTTCCTGACATGACTAAACGAACAAGAACATTACTGTCGTCATTTGATAACAATTGCTTATAACTAAACATGGAATTCATTTATTAGGTGGAGCGAAGCGAATCCTCTACTAGGCTACACAAATTTGTCGTACACTTTACAAAAAAACTATTGAGTATTTTGACTTGAAGTTAAACATAAAAATAAATTATGACCTGTAGATTTGCACGATATTATTTTTTTTTTTTTTTTGCAGAATAACCGTAAAAAAATTATTATTTTGATTAATTTATTTTACATGTTTTTCCATTACGGAAGCATTTTTTGCAAATAAAAAATGAAACACGCATATTTGCAGAAGAAAAAATAAATCATGGAGTTAGTCATTTAAGTGGAGTTAGTCATCATAATAGCATGATTAATTAAATAAATAAAACATATTTTCATTATTCCTCCAAAATATCCCCAAAACTGTTTTTTCGCAATTTATTGTTATTATGTGAAATCATTTACGCAGACGATACTTACGCATTTACACATTTTAATATTATGATTTTTTTGTTGAGTGGCAACAAAAGAATTGTAAACAAATAAAATTAATTGTTAAATTCGTTATATAAAGTGTTATTCGAATTCGAAGGTTGAATAACAATAATACAATAAGGTAATAATTCTTAGTATCAACGAGAGCAGAATTCAAATGTTTTTAGTAAAATGGGATTTTGAAGAAGGAACTTTCTCCAAGCTCTCTTCGAATATATTATTCTAAGATTGCTATCAAAGATTATTTGATGTGAATTACAAAGATTGGAAACATAACCATTTCAAACCATTTGAGAAAACACCAGAAGCTATTGGAAAATCTAAAAATATTTTAAAAAGAGGTTTTAGTTGAAATTTTAAAAATATTTTGCAAAATTTTGCTTCGAAAATATTTTTATTTATACAAGTGTTATATCATAAATAAAAAATTCCGATTAAATTCTTAGTTATTTGGCTGAATTTACAATTCTAAAATTAAAATGCGCCAAAACAGAAAATAACGGTTTTGCTTTTATTTTTATTTATTTATTTTTTTTAGAACTGTTTTAAATTCAGTTGGAATTTAGCTTCAATAGGATCTAGCATATATTCGTGTTGTGGATAACATTTGAGAAAATTAAGTTGAATATTTCTTTCACTGAGCGATATTTCCACCGATAGAATATTCTAAATCCTTTTCTTAAGACACGCTAAAGCATTTTATCCCTTTCTTAGATACCTTTAGACAGGGTAGACATACAACATTAAGACAAATGCATGTAGGAAACTTATCCATGTTTACGCCTTGTGAAAATAAATCCTCTTGCTTAATATTAGGGAAGTTTTCTAAAAGATAATACAAATATTGAAATTTTCTTAAAATATCCATCCTAAATTTTAAGATTTACGAATAAAGTATATGTAAACTTATTGCTTCTAACAGAAAAATGTGTAATGAAATAAAAAATAAGCACATGTATTGAATAATAAATGGATTTATGAAATGAGTAATAAATGAAGACTGTATTTAAAAGAAAAAAAATATTAAAATTGAAGCTATTATTATTCCAAGGGGAATGAACCCTTGCTTCCCGGTTTATAGAATATAGATAAAACCCTTATTTTTCAATTGAAATCTCTGATGCATTTTTATAAATTTAATATATTTTATTAGACTGCAAACTGACAATACCAAAAATCGTTTTTATATGAAACATAGCAGTTATGCATTCAAATAAAGTTTTGAAATTTATAAAAAGCAATATTTTCGTATTTTGCTTCGTGCCAGGAGTTTGCTGCCAAAACAAATAAACAGCCAAATATCGCTATTTACAATAACTCATTTAATTCTAATAATTTGATTGGTTTAAGTGGCTGAGTTCAATTACATGACGTAAATTTGTGTTTTATTTATATTTTGTATTTTATTTATTTATAGGTGATGTTTTAATTTCGTTACGGAATATAAGTCGGAAACAAATGCAGAACTATTCATATTAATTTAAGTGAAAATGGATTTATCTTTCACAATCGACTGCACTCGACAAAGATAGATTAAAACAATTCATGCCTGGAAATCATTTTAAATACGATAAAAAGTTAGTAAATTGCGATACAGTTTTCAAACAAATTGCATTTAAAAGTTGACTTTTTCTCCTATTAGACGGTGCAAAAATTGAAAATGCACGTTGTTTGAAAGTAAAAAAAATTACAATAAAAGCTAAATATAGTCGTCTGTTGTTGCGACCGTCAAAATTATGTCAGCGTTACACACAGACACATTTGACATTTATAATATAGGTTTAATCTTTTATATGCCCAGCAGTAACTTAAAGTACTCTAAAAGAGTATTATTATAAGATTCTTTTAACACATCGATTTATAAAAAAACAGTTTTGTATAAGGTATAATTTTTAAAGCTTTCCAGCATAGTTGAAAAGTGTTTATGACTTATGTTTGTCTGCTGTCCGTATTCGAACTCATGTAATATATACGGATCGTCATGAAATTGATATATCTTATTGATATTTCCTCTGGCATGTTCGGTATTGAAAACGAAGCATATAGCAGTTACAGTCTTTACATGCACATTCAAAAGAATTGCGTTACATTACGGCTTATGGCGAAGAATGATTGCGGTGGTTTTTAATAACGTTTCATAATTAAAAACTCATTGAAATTTATATATATCTCTGAAAGTGCACCTCAAGATGCTTACTATAGAATATGGTATGGATAGAATTCATCGTTCATTTACAGGGACACTCAAAAGTATTCCATTCCATTACGATCTACGGAGAAAAATCTTTTGCGGTGTATTTTATTCATGTTACATATTGGAAATAATATATATCTGCGAGGTGCAGTGCAAGATATTTACTATAGAATATGATCTTCATAGCATAGATCATTGATATATAAGGACATACAAAATAATTCAGTTACAGTACTCTCTATTAATAATAATTGCTGGAAGTAGTAAGTTTTCTATTCTGGTGTGTGTTTTTAAATTAACCTTTTTTGCATATTTCTTAGTGTGTGTAAATTCTACAAATAATATACAGGGCTGCACAAAACACCTGAAGTGCATTTCCGTTTATTGATGGAAATTGCTAAATGGGAATTTTAAACTGTGATATGCGCTTTCCAATTCAGAAGGTGTATAAAAAACAATCCTCAAAATCTGGAACAGTACAATCTTAGAAAAAAAGATTACATATGGAGAGGGAATTTGTCTAGGCAAACATCTGAAGTTACACGAATTACGTTGAATTTCTTCAATCCAAGCTCAGGTCCTCCTAATGGTCACAGGAGCATACAGGAAATCTCCAAAAGCGGCTCTTTGTGTGCTCTCAGGTATACCACATCTTACCAATCGTCTGCAATGAATTTTAACAACTGGAAAAGCTCTACGCCTGTACATTCTATCGGAAGATCACCTACTAGCCCTATTCTATCCCATGTCCTTAAAATAAGCTTCTTGCCCTAGAAATATCACTTCGCTTAGGCAGAAGACTCAAAAATTAAAACCGACATAGATATATTTACCGACGGATCAAAAAAGGAACATGGGACAGGACTCGCATTCTGTGCCTACTCAAAAAACCAAATAATTTTCCCCTTACAACAAAAACTCAATGTAGAAAACTCAGTATTTCAAGCTGAACTACAAGCAATTGAAGAAGCAATATACAGAGCTAATGATAGAAAATTCCATAGTTTCACAATCCACTCTGACAGCCTCTCTGGGTTCAAGGTTCTAGAAAAAAATGCAACAACAGATTTCAAGGTGCAGTCTATCAATTGGGACCTTCAGTTGTCATCTAAAATGTTCATCTTCAATTGGGTTCGAGGACACACTGTTGCACACAGCTGACGAATAGGCAAGAGCGGTAACTTTTCTATCCGAAACGGTAGGAAATAAATTTATTCCTTTTCCACTTTCATTTCTAAAAAGAATATTGAAATTGCAGCTCCTTAACAACTGGCAAACCGCATGGAACATAGGCACCACGGGGAGATTCTCTTACGCACTTTGTCCAAAGATCACAGAAAATCTTATGCGTTTTCGCAACCGTACACGGTCCGTTTCCTTCCTATGTTTCAAAATTCGAAAAGTCAGCCTCCTCGCGCTGCTTATGTGGGCAGAGAGTCATGTCGTTACACTATATAACAGATTGTACCTTAACATCAGCCTTTCATATAAAAAAAAATCACCCTGCATTAATTAGCATCAAGGTTTTAAATTATTCTTAAACAATCATGTTGACTTAAAAAATAATAGATTGTATATGCTTATTAGAAATAAATCAATTCTTATTCCAACGTCCTCCTTTGGACGGAATCTATTAAATAGTCCAAGTTCATTTAGACTTATTTGAATTTTTGAACATGCTACTAGCAATCTGTTCCATGTTTCTTATTCCAGATCATTTGACATTGTAATTAGTTTCACTCCTGTTCAACAACCTAAACCAACTCTTAGGCATCATTTACCTACTTGTGTACTACATTGTGTAAATCTAGTTTCGTTTCCTTTTATTATTCTACTACGCATTGCCATTGCTTATTATTATTGGTATTTTCATCGTGTTTGTCTTATTTTACATTGTTAGTGTTGGAATCATTGCAGTATTCATTAGTGCCAAATTTGTTTTGCATAGAGTAAAAGTTGTCTGTTGCACCGTGTTTCAGATGTAAATAATAGTCTATTGCGTTAATTGTAATTTTCAAAGTGTCAAACCTTTTTAGTATCACTTACATATCTTTTTTGGTTACATATTTACTTGCATGTGGGTGTTGATATCAAAATAAGAATTAATGTTCTCTTCAAAAAAGCTTTATCATTGAAACCACACTATTTTGTTTTGAATAGTGTTATTTGTTTTCTAGCATCGTGCTTTTCTGTATATAGTCTCCTGTGTCGGTACCTATTTACCATGTGTTAAACATTTATCTAACATTCTGTCTTATATGGGAAAAAATCTTCTTTTAACATCTTTTGTTTTTGTAGTATCTGTAATCCCTATTAATTGAATCTTTCACATTTGGTTCACATTTGGACTTCTTTTATTTAGTGTATTTTTATTGTATTGTACTTGTAAAGCAAAGTATGATACTGCATTAGGAGTTTTTTGTTTGTTTTCTTCAAACTTTCTAATGTACATAAGATTATATCACAATATTAAAATATTTATATGCTTAAAAGACGTTATAAAAACACATTAAAAGTAAATTAAAAATCTATATTTACATGTTTCAACTCTTTTACTGAGTCGTCATCAGAATGTATAACAGAAAATTACAAATGCATAGTAAAAATGGAAAAAATCATCGAATATAAACAAGTAATCATGTGTAGGGCGCGTTACATGATTACTTGTTTATATTCGATGTGGACGGTAGCTATGTGTTTCACTCCGCCACGGTGGGCCCGGTCATTTAGTTATGCGTGCTTATATTCCAGGGACAATATGTTCTCTCGCATCTCCACATGCAATATATGAGTTTACATATGCCATTTGTAGCATAACAAAAAAGAGCCGGTGCCACAACTTTTTCAATTTCCTATAAAAAGTAATTATGAAACAGAAAAGATATATAAAAATAGCAAATAAAGCATTTGTGCAACAATATTAAAAATCAGAAAAAACATCTTTTAAAAATGCACAAATAATACATGAAAAGCAGCAAACAGCTGTTTCGAATCTACTAGCGAGATTCTTCTTCAGTGCAAGATAAGGAAAAAAGAACAGCGTGAAGAGAAAGCAAGGCTGAGCAAGGTCTCTGTCTATCATTTTGCTCAGCCTTGCTTTTTCTAGCACGCTGTTCTTTTTCCTTATCTTGCACTGAAGAAGAATCTCGCTAGTAGATTCGAAACAGCTGTTTGCTGCTTTTAATGTATTATTTGTGCATTTTTAAACGTTGTTTTTTCTGCTTTTTAATTCAGAAAAGATATACCAGGTAAAGCATTACTACACTATAATTTAGTAATTACATCATAAAGCAGATAAAATGATGGATAACTACACAGACGAAAAGTAAATAAGAAGTTTTTCTCCAACTCCCAGCGTACTGGCGGTACTTATAAGTGCCGCTGAATAATTCAACTATTAAATCAAATACATACAACACTCACTTAACCCTAGAACTACCGGAAATTTTACTCAAGTTTTATAAAAACATTCTACACCAGAATTTTTACTTAAAACTATTTAATTTGTTTATTTAACTTATTATTGTCTGATTTATACATTTAGTTTTTTTTGAAGAAATTTCTGGTTTGAATAAATATTTTGAATGTACATGTCGGGTCCAATGGACCCGTCTGGTAGACGGAAGGTTAAAGTAGCTAGTCATATTGTATTCTAAGATCCTAATGGGCACATAAAAAAGTCCAACACATATTTTATGTCCTTTACTACGTTTGAAAAGAAATAAAAAGACAAGAGTGACAATCTGTACAAAACACTAAACACTTCGACTGTTTCAAATATAGCCCCCTTCCTCGCTAAAATAACGAACCGAGAACTATTGCTGCCATGTATCCTGATAAAGTGGAGTTAAAAGAGTATTTTTGTAAAGTACCATTAGAATATTAATATTATTCATGAAAGTTTAAATTGAGTGGTACTTATAAATATCGCCAGTAGATAAAGGGTCAAAATATTAGAAGAATCCGAAAAACGTCATATAGCATTTCAAGGTCTTGATACTAATTGCAAAACACTTGAATGTGCATTTGTAACTTTTTTTTTTTTTTTTTTTTTTTTTTTTTTGTAATAGATATGTTGTTGTTCTGTAAGTTAATATTGTTAACGATTTTAGGTTTTATTTATTTCTGAGTATTTTATTCGAGTATTTCGATATCTCTAAATCTTGAGTAAGTCACTGACGATTTTGAAAAGGAATGAAAAAATTTCGATTCATAAGACCTACTATTTTGTTAAACCGCATTAAGAAAACATTTCTCCCGAGAGCGTTATTTTACTAAATTTTGTACAGATGCTTACTTTAATCCTTTCAGGGGCACCGTTTTCAGTCTGCAAATGGTTAATTTTAACCCTGTCGCTGCGCAACCCGAGATATTCTCGGGCATGAATTTTTCTGTCTAATTAATTCTCCTTGATCATTTCCACCAAAAATCTTTTTTTTTAATTTTGCCTTATTTAATCGAAGCATTTTCCCGATTAAATGAGACAAAAATTTTTGTTTTGAAAAACCGGTGGCAAAAGAAGCTGTTTTAATTTTTTTGAAGCAATTTTAATAAACAATTATACAGTGAGTAGGCCCAAACTGCCAAATGACACCGGTCATTATTTAGTATAATTTTGATCTCATGATAAAAGTGAAGAAAAGCTTTTGATTATTTTCAAAAAAAGTTGATCGTAAATTGCGATGTGAATTAATTATTTGAACATTTTTGCAGCAGAAATGCCTCGCCCCTGAAAGGGTTAAAGATCCTTTTCCATTATTATCAGAAGATTGTTTTTGGTCAAGAGACCAAGACAAAAGTTATTCATTTTGGTTTCTTGCTGATCAATTGCGATGAACTGTTGCTCATATTGTCATTTAAGCAGTGATGGAACAGTGTATCAGCAGAAAATCAATAGGCACCGCAAACTTTTATTAGTATTCTTCATCTAACTTCAGGCCAGAATTTCCGAGATTTTTGAAGGCGAACAATACTACAAGAATTTAGTGGTGACAATCGCTCAACTGCTGCGCCACTGTTCCATCACTGTTTAAGGTAAAAATTTATTTTAGAGTTTATAAAACATACATAACAAATTGAATATATTCTTTTATTATATTTTTTACTCTGCAGAAAATTGAATGATGCAAGAGAATATTACGTCAGAAAAGACTAACGACAATGATAATGATAATGAGGATTATAAAAAGAAAAGCGGTGCTACGACGAGAACCTAGGGAATGCACAATTTATTGGTAAATCATTTTTGATTAATACCGTCTTAAGTTAATTTGTTTATTACCTAATATCTTTGTGTGATAAAAAATATATTCTTTTTCTATTTCACAATAAAACATTCTATTAGCTTTTCATACCGATATGTTATTGTCACGTCTAGTATTATATTATTGGTTACGTAAATTACGATGTAATTTAATACTTACTAAATAAATATATTTTATTGTTTAACTATCAATTTCTAGCCGCTAGTTTGATATTAGCGTAGTATTCTATCACGCGCCTTTTCTGCCATATTTAAATCGGTTTGACATTAATTTAACGACGGAGTTTCTGTCTGGTAAATAAACAGTTTGGTCACCGGCGTCTCTTGAACAAATTTTATTTGGTCTGCACCGTTTTTTAAAAGAAGTTACCTTCAAGTACGCAATCTCAAAAATGCTCTGATTAATTAAGGCAAATTTTATTTTTCTTTATTACTGGTGCCAAAAACAAATTTTGCAAAGAAAGACGATGTCGCCGCAGCGGCGACAACGGAGTGAAAGGTGTTAATTATAGCTTGTCTGATATCCAAGAAATAACATATAAAAAGTACATATTTGCTAAAATTTCTTCTAGATTATTTATTTGCTTACATTGTTTTAACAATGATGAAACCCTCTGGCAGTGATGGGTAAACATTCCAAAAATAAAAATCAGATGATATAAACTAATGCAATGCTATTATCATATAATAATTTAAATTATTCAAATGCGCAGACCTATTCTTATTGGAAAACGCAACGTCATCTGCCAGGAAGAGCATCGACATGCGTACTACACCATAATAATGGTTTACCGATCTCATAAACTAAAAGTTACTAACAAACAGTTTCCTGTGCATTTCCAGCGCCAATTTTCCGGCACGTAACTCCTTCACACCATGGAAAACTTTCGTAGAAACCGGTTGTTCGTTTGAAACAATTCTACCGTGTGCTATGATACTTTTGGAGTCCATGTGAGAATGGATACTTTCTTTCAAATATGACATCAGAGCCACCATCAGAGCCATTCATCCCTTCGAAATTAGAGCCTCATTTAGGCAATTATTTTAAAATTCCTGAGTCTCATTAAATATTCATCTTAATTAACTGTAAATTATGTATTTTTCAGAAATATTTTATTTTGTGTATACCAAGAATCTGTAGATAAATAGTAAGTCTCCAGTCTACTTATGTGCAGGAATAAAATTCAGGAATATGACATCATCACTTACACAGTTATAGGTGTCCGAGAAAGATCCGTACAACTTCAAAAATTTATTGAAAAAGAAACAGTAGGGTAACAGCGAAACTAATGAGGACATTAGATAGAATAACTCAAAAAGTTTTTTTCTGCAGTATGTTTCTGACCATAGATGGCGCTACATGTCACGCAAAGGAATATTAAAGCATTTTAGTTATTTCAATGGCGGATCGCGTGAAGAAAGCTCAATGTGTTGCGTGGTTTATCGAAACAAAATCCGATACGCAAACACAACGGAATTATCGAACGACGTATGGGGAATCGCCACCATCTCGGTCAAGCATTCGTGAGTGGTATCACAAATTTATGACAACGGGCAGTGTGGAACATAAAAAAGGATATGATCGCCCTAGAACTAGCGAAGAAAGTGTGGAACGAATGCGTGAAACATTTTGTAGGAGCCCTACAAAATCAGTTCGACAAGCATCCCGGGAGCTACAAATGCCAAGATCCACTGTACACGACGTGCTTCATAAACGATTGCGACTTACGGCCTACAAAATTCAGATTCTGCATGCGTTACAACCGGATAATTATGCGAAGCGTTATGGATTTGCAGTTGACATGCTGCATCGTTTGGATGCCGATGAACATTTTCTGAAACGAATACTGTTTTCCGATGAATCAACGTTTCATGTTTCCGGAATGGTCAATAAACATAACGTTCGATTTTGGGGCTCCGAACAACCACATGCCGTACGTGAACTCCAACGGAGCAGTGAAAAGGTGAACGTGTGGTGCGGATTGCTTCACGATCGCATCCTTGGACCTTTCTTTTTTCTCAGAAACGACTGTGACCTCAAGCACCTACTTAGATATGCTTGAGATTTATGCATTCCCACAACTGCAAGACCTTCAACCGAATGTCCTTTTCCAACAAGACGGTGCGCCTCCTCATTGGGGATTGACAGTTCGTGAGTCGCTGAATAATTCTTTTCCACAGCGTTGGATTGGCAGGGATGGTCCCATTGCATGGCCACCCCGGTCTCCTGACCTAACACCACTGGATTTTTTCTTTTGGGGTTATGTTAAAGATACTGTATACCGAACGCAAGTTAACAGTCTCGAAGAATTAAAGCAAAACATCCAAACAACTGTAGCTACTGTTGATGTTAGCATGCTGAAACGGTCGTGGATGGAATTGGAATATCGTCTTGATATTGTTCGTGCTACGAAAGGGTCTCATGTAGAAATTTCCTAAGGTAATAACTTAAGTTATAGGAAAAAAAAACATTTTGAGTTATTCTATCCAATGTACTAATTAGTTGCGCTGTAACCCTATTGTTTCTTTTTCAATAAATTTTTGAAGTTGTACGGATCTTTCTCGGACACCCTTTAGTATAATATTTTAATTCATGGATGAAAATGCATCTTGTATTTTACGAATGACATCATTATCTTCATCGGGAACATTTTGTTTTTCATATTGCTTACTATGAAAGGTTATTCACTGTCATTTTATTTTCACATATTACTTAATAATATTTCTCAGTGAATAATCTGTATTCTGCTGTTACGCGGTTAGTGCATAAATAAACAGAATCGTTTTAATATGTATACATTTTATGAAAGTCATTGAAATTTTTCTTTTAAATATCATTCGAGTTTCAGTGGTGAAATCACACTTCTGATAGGTGAAATGAATTAAGGCAAAATAACTGTATTATGGCGGTTGTTGCCAAACGCCGAGCAACAAATTCAGCCTTATTTTAGCGCCACGTAAGAGAAATATATATATATATAGATTTTCTATTAAAAAAATAACAAATTAAAAAGTTTTGCGAGATTACGATTGAATGATACTCATAAAAAATATTCACGTTCAATAAATAGCAAATGTTAATGTTTGGCGCGGTTTGCAATAAAAATCATTTGCACGGTTAGGGTTGAAATAAATGGCGCGATACCATACAATTTGGCATAATGTTGTATAAAACAAACAGTATCACAGGTTTTTTTAAGACTTTGAGGCGTTTGTAATTTTTTTCCTAATTGACATAATTGTTTTAATTATTTAACAAAAAATAAAAAAATATTCAGTTTGAATTTCTTCCCTTGCTGTACAGCAACAGATATATGTTAGAACAGTTCGTTCTCTTTCTTTCCCCTCTTAGGGGTGGAATGTTTGAAAATCCTTTCTTAGCTATGCCATAAGAAGTATTTTTACCTCAATTTTTAAGATTTTAGATTCAGTAGTTTGGACTGTGCGTTGATTAATCTCGAATCCAGACTTTCTTTTATATATATATAGATACATAAATCTTGATCGAAACAATTTTGTGTGTTGGGACTTGTTTTGCAAACTTTACTTGCTCACCTCTGTTTATTTCTGTATAAGTTTACCTGTTTGTATACGACAATTAGTGATTGATTATAATCTCCACAATTATCTTTGGCGCAAACAGGAAACAATGGCAGAGCCAGATTACCGCATGAGGAAACTTTCACCTTATTTATAATACAAGTTCTATATTTAAATATAACAAAAATTATTATTCAAGCACTTTAAAATGCTGCGACGGTCCACTTGTTGAAACTGACGTAAAATCTTAGTTTTGAATTATAATTTCCTAGTATAATTTGTCTTTTTTCTGTTTTTATTTATTTGATTTCAATTATAGTGTACAAGTCATGATTCAAACTTTCAAGCTATGTTTTTCTCACCCTAAAAGAATGAAAATATGGTAGGTATGATAAAAATGATATCGCTTTCGAAATTCACAATATGTATAAGACACAAAAATGTTGCCAGATTCTTGCTGAGATATTGGTTCCAATCTCATCGTAGATCACCTGTAATTGAAGAAATAATCTTTATATAAAATGGAATGATATTACTCCAAATTTCAAACATTTTGTTGTACAGTTTGATTAATAATGCACAACAAAAGAATATAATATTATCCATCATATGAAAGATTTAGAGTAACAAAAATATGTAATCATTTGAAAAATAATTCTTTATGTTACTCCTGTATTGCAATAAATTTAAAATGCATCAGATGCACATCAGATAACTTTTTACTGTACTTATAGACAAAACATAAAATTTTTAAGGACGTTTCTTTACATACATGATAATAATTACAAACCACATATACTAAATTTATGGATTATGCATCTCTCTAACTTACCCTTTGACACATTTCAATTATCTTTATTAACAAGTATTATATTTACTATCTCACAATAATCTTTTATAATATACTAGCCATACATCAATGTACTAAATACCCAACAAACACAGAACTTACGGGCCACTGATGGGTTCGTTAGCCTTGGCCGCAAGTGTTTGATTAGGGCCCGCTATCATTGGCCGTTACGGCTCCATCAAAAAAGTGTCACGCCGGACACAATATGGCCACAAGAGAATTGGCCGTAAATACAAGAAGTTGCCCACAAACGCGCCATCAACGGTCAGCCAAAACTGATATTTAACCTCAAACTGGCCACAATTATACATTTAATGGCATTCATGAATAAAAGCTTGCCACAGTTATGCCATTAAGGGTTATTTTACGTAAAAGTTGGCCACAAGAGAAACACACTTATGCCATCAATGGGCATCATTAACGAATGCAAGCCAGAAGCTAGCCACATTCATACCATCAATGGGCATAATTAACGAATGCAAGCCAGAAGCTGGCCAGAATTTTACTTTTTAAGGCCCTCAGAACAGTTCAGTAAATGAGGGGTTTTTTTTGGAAGGGGGGGGGGGAGAGGGAGGGGCAGAGCCAAAAAAATTTTCTTTTAAAAAAATATTTTGATAAAATTTAGAATCTAAATAATAGATTTTGTAATTTTTATCTGAAAAAGATTTTAAATATACTACGTAAAATTTGGAACAGGCCTAGGAAATTTTAACATTTCAATTTCTTAAAGAAGTGCTCATAACACCAGCCTGACTTTTATAAATGTTTTATCATATACTTCAATTAAAAATGTTATGGTATTATAAGCACTTCTTATTAAAAGTTAAATATTAATTTAAAAAAAAGAGTTATAGAACAAAATGCATTTAGATCCTAAATTTTATCAGAACACTTAAAAAAAAAAAAAAAAATCCAATGGAGCATAAATGAGCCTTATCTATTCATCTCCCTTAAACAGAACAAACTTCCACTTAAGGGGACAAGGGACCTTAAAATCCTTAAAAATAATTTTTTTTATATTTTGTAAATTTCACCTAATTATAATTCAAGGGTACATTATATGCATTTATCGCAAAAAAAAAAAAATTATTTTTATGAAAAAAATGGAATTTTACACGTTGTCTTAGAAATCTTCAAAATGCCCCCTGTGTTCTCCATATCAATGAAAATCCCCAATATTTTTTATGCAAGTTTGGTTTATATATATAAATGAAATGGGGCATCGAATTTTATATATTTGAATTTTTAAAAAAATTAAAAATTTTTTAGAAAAAATTTCAATTTTTTTTTTTAATTCGTAAAATTCCATTATTTTCATAAATTTTTTTTTTTGTGATAAATGCATATAATGTACCCTTGAATATTATTTAAGATAAAATTTACAAAAAATTAAAAAAAAAAATAGAAAAATTAAAAAAAATTTCAAAATTTTTAATTTTTTTTTTACTTTTAATATCAAATGTATAAAATTTGATGCCCTAATTTATTTATATATATAAATCAAACTTTTATAAAAAATATTGGGGATTTTCATTGATATGGAACGTGCAGGGGGCATTTCGAAGATTTCTAAGACGCATAAAATTCCATTTTTTTTCCCTCAAAAATAATTTTTTTTGTGATAAATGCATGCCATAATGCAACCTTGAATAATATTTAAGATGAAATTTACAAAAAAAAAAAAAAAAAAAAAATTGGAAATTTTTCAATTTTTTTAACCTTTAAATTCAAATATATAAAATCCGATGCTCTATTTTATTTATATATATGAACCAAACTTCATGCAATTTCTTACCTGGATGTTTCTTCCAATTATCCAGCTGGAAAATAAAACAAAATACGAGAATACATTTTAACTTTTGTAATCTGGGAAACTGTTTTTTAACATTTATTGATCATTAGAATTTAACAATTTTTTAAGATAAATTACGTATGTAATTTGGTCATTTAAGTCTATTAAAAAAAGCTACTTTCACATCGTCATTTCTTTAATGTATAATAGAAAAAAATGCAAGTATTTCTATAACGTAATGCTGCTGTTGTATTCCGTCTTCTTTCACCACCTCCCTCTTATACACAAAAACACATCCTCGTCATACCTCATTTCATGAACTATGAAACATATTTTCAACATACACTTTTTTTTTCCTTCAAAATATGACTAATTGCCAGAAAGCCAACCGCCACCACTTTTTTTTTGCCTTTTACATTCAAAAAGGCACTTTGATAATTTTCTGAAATATTGATGGCAACGGGCACTAAACACACATGTTTGCTAGTCACGTATTAGTCGTTCATGTTTTCTGAAATGGACTAAAACATTATTCATAATAATAATATATTTTTACTTTTCTTACTAGAAATTTTGATTGGAATTATAACAGTCTTTATACAACAATGAATCTTTAATGCATCGTGTTCAAGCAGTGTTAATTTATAGTTAACTAGCATATTAGTATGATATATCAGTTTATCAGGTCATCAAAAATTAAAAAATATAATTTACATAAATCCACATTTTTATTGAATTATATATTATATATATAAAAAATATATTAATTTTTATTTAACCTCCCGCTTTTATTATAAAACAGAGAGACAGGTTTTCTTAGAAGGAGAAAACATATAATGCATCACTTTTTTTCTGTTATTTCACATGACTTACCTAAAAGAAAATATATTAAAAAACTCTAGAACCAAATGTCATTTTTTCACAATTTTATTTTTCATAATAAATGTAAAACAAACAAAGTAAAAAAAAAAAATATTTTTTATTTGTTTACAAGTTGATCAAGTTTAACACAAACATTTTACATGAAAAATTATTCCTGTTATAATTATGCTATTTGTCCATAAAAGTTGGTAAAGAAGAAAATCCACAGCCATCTTCTTAGAGAAAATTTTTATTTCCAGATTTTTATAATTCTTCTGTAACAAAAAACAAAAAAAATTAGTTTTGCAGAAAAAACTTCAAATGTTTTAAAAAATCAAATTACAGAGATACAATTAAAGTTGTTTATTATCAAAACAAGCCATTAGGTTACCATCAAAGAATATAATATCCAGGAATATACCCCCAAATGACATGCAAATGATGAATAAGACAGATGACAAAACATAGTTGTGAATCTAAACTACAGCAATCCCTAAACGTTCGCGGAAACGTCTGCGAATGTTGAGACTATATTCCTGTGCATAAAAGGGGGTTAGGTATTATGATTTTTTTAAATAGAAAAAGCAACTGAAACACAAAAATATATTTATTAAAGATTAAAAAGTATATGCTGTAAATAAATTTGAATAATTATAAACATATTGTACAAAGTTTTGTTGCTAGTTCATGGCTGAAAATATTTTTTGATATACGATTGTTTGGAAGAACAGAGCTTTGGTTTATGAATTTCCATATAAGGAGAAGTTGCAGTCTCGATTTCTCTTTTAAATTCAACTCCTCACCAGTTAAGGATCACATTCTATTGCTTTCTCAACAAGTTGTTGCTGAAGCTTTAAAATTTCCCATAAAATTTTTGTAGAAACATTTTCACTTGCAATAAAAATATTGAATTTTAGAAAATTTTGGATTTTTTTATTGTTAGCATTAAGTTATGTTTCGAGTTTCTAGGAATTACTGATCTATATTTTGCTTCAATACGAGGGTTGAAATTCTCAATCAAAAACCGCAACTAGATTTCAAAAGAGGGGAAAAAAAAAAGTGAGAATTGACACGACAGTACTTGCTAATGTTGCTTCCTTCAACCAAACAGATCTGTCTTTCGATAGCCACTATTCTTTTTAAATTTGATGCTCAGATGCAAGAAATTTTGGAGGCTCTAAATTCTATTTTTTTTTTAATTTAGTCTTTTTAGGGAGCCTCATATAAGTGTGAGGGAAAAGAGAACACAAAGTTCAAAATTTTAGGCCCTTTTACTATTATTCTTATTAAAAGATTTAGAAAATGTTTTTTACCACATTAAGGGCCTCTACAAGCGGGGCCTTGATGTATTGTATTTGTCATATATCCCCTTATATTCAGCCTGTTTCTTTTTTATCAGAGTCTGTTTCCATAAAACACTGATGCTAATTATATAAGTTATATTTTGTAACTATTTGCTCTATTGGCAAAACTTAGCAAATTGATCTTTCTTCAACAAATTTCAAATTGAAATAACCTGGAGTTGGAAAATCTATTGCTTTTGCAGCATAACCCATGCTATTCCCACTCCAGTCTCTAACAAAACAAACTTGAATTATGGTGATTTTTTTTTCAACCCAGATTAAAATAAAAATTTTCAGCAACATCATTCACATTGGCCATAGAAACCGATTTGATAGTCTTGCAACTTGAGTTTAATCAGGGTAGCAGCAAAATTTAACGGAGAATTCTTTTATTTCAGAAATTTTTTTTGCAAATGCTGCTGAAATTGCATGAAACTGAAAATCACATAAAAAATTTGGAAGAATTTCACAAATTACAGGGAACAAAATTTACTATATTGGGCTGAAACCGGGATTCCTTAAAAAAAAAAAAAAGTGCAAAACGTGGAAAATGCTAAAAATAGCATTAAAAATTAAATAAAAAAAAATTCTTAAAAGAAAATTTAAACAAAATCTTGATTCAAGGTGCACAACTTCAGATAGACAGGTAACTTGCTGCCAAATCATGTAGCTTTACAGTCTCTCCAAGAAAATCCTGGAGAGAGAAACACCTGTCTTTATCATTCTAGTCTAATAAAGCCGTTTGTGCCTGACATTGCACAATTCCACAGAAAGGTAGTATCTATTTGTGGCTATTCTTTGTGTTTAAATATTTACATCCCAGCAACATGGATGACAGCTTTAAATTGTAGAAAAATCACAGAATATGAAGACATTTTTTTTTTTAAATTAAGGCCCTACTTCAGTCAGGCGAAAAGACCCGTTCG
This sequence comes from Maratus speciosus, assembly GCA_963932465.1. Lineage (NCBI taxonomy): Eukaryota > Metazoa > Arthropoda > Arachnida > Araneae > Salticidae > Maratus > Maratus speciosus. The sequence goes on along the minus strand of OZ010796.1, from coordinate 167,699,121 downwards.
CTAATGCTATTCCTATGGAAGAAATTTATAACGATATCTCGGTCGCATTTCAATATTTTTAGATGATTTTTTTGCAGTGGCTAGCTGAGGTCGATCTGTATGCAGGACATTTTCTACTTTTTCAATTTCGTTTACAAGTATTTTTAATCAGGACACTTTCAGTTTCAGAACCGGTTCCTAAAATGAAAACATCCTCTTGAAAAAAATCACTGATGAAAATCGAAAAAGTAAAAAACGTACTGCATACAGATCAACCTCAGCTAGCCACTGCAAAAAAAATCATCTAAAAATATTGAAATGCGACCGAGATATCTTTATAATTTTTCCCCATAGGAATAGCATTAGCGATTGGGTCTTTTTGCCTTACTGAAGTAGGCCGTTAATATTATATTTCTGTAAATGAAAGGTACCACTGGGGACAGAAAAGAATTATGCTATAAGTGTGCATTTTTCCCCTCTATCTGTGATAAGCGGATGGATTACACACACAATAATAAAAGGTTCATTAGACTAGAGATCAGAGCGGGCATAGCCCACATAGATACTCGTTGTTGAAGGCAGTGGAGTTAAGAAAAAAAACAGCAACACTCAGCTGGTTTTGTTATAAAATGAAACTCACGGAAAATCCAATATAAACATTTCTTCAAAATCAGAGGGGGCCATGGAAAATAAAATTCTTTACTATGTCTCTGATGAAATGAAAAAGAAAAATTGATTTGAGTGTTAAGTTTAACTCTTGTAAAAGCTTCATATATAAAAAAAAAAACCTTGTTTATCCATGATGTTTTGAAATTCACATATATGAAATAGATTGGTATTATAGATATTCATGCAAAAAATGAGCTATTTTTCAGATATTTTAATATATAATTGATTTTATATGCTTTACATTTACTGATTTGTTGACTGTTGTTATACTGATTTTATATTAATTAAAAATAGATAATGCATGTTCTTAATAAAGTTTTTTGTTTAAAAAATAATAACGATTGCAAAATACTTCCTCGCCTTTAATATATCTTAACCTAAAAGAATATAACGTATCTTAAAAATAGAATTTTTCTTACTTAATAATGTTTAATACTTTCAATAAACAAAATAAATGCTTTTAAAAAGCAGATTTATTCAGAAATGAAAATAACAAAATAAAACTTAGAAAGAACCAGCTGATAACACTTATTATACATAAAACTAGCTGACTTTTCCCACTAGTGGGCAACTCCTTTCATTGGGGCCTCTAATTTATTTGTAATCTTGTAATATAAAATCTCGAACAGATTATAGCATGAATTTTTTCCAAAAAAACAATCTCGAATCGGATGAACCTTGAACCTGATCCCCCCTGCCTGTGGTCCTATATAGCAGATTTGCTGCACATGCACTGCAAAATTTTATAAAAAAATAAACAATGTAGAACCGATTGAACCACAAACGAAGTCCCCGCATAGCGAAGAGACACAGTGTGAGTACACCTTCCCATTATTCCTTTCCTTGAAGAGTGGCACATATATGATTGGTACTACTTATGTAATGGTTTCCCAGCTGGCATGTTTCCAATGTGACTTCTTTGTATGAATTTGTAGCATCACTTTTGTTGTCTACAGCAGACTGTGAAGGGGGATTCAGTCTCATGAATATAACAAAAATTGACTTGAGAAACAAACTGACAATCAAGAATTTAAGTAACTTAATAATGATTAATTTGGAAGGGGAATTTAGAAAAGAAATTCCATTAAAAAAAGAATTTGCTGTGTGGTATACAGCCAAATCTCGAAGGGTCAATCTTACAGAGTGATGTATTTGTTTGTATATTGCATAACTAAAAATAATACTCATGTATATAGAAATTTTGTATAAATAAAACTTTTTTTTTTTTCTTGACTAAAGCTATTTTTATTTGGTTAGAAGTTATTGGCTGCAACTAGCCCAAAAGCTAAAAATCCCTTTTTCCTAGATTAAACCCTATAGGTGGGATATAATATATCCCACCGCCCCTCAAGGGTTAAACAATATATTTTTCTGGTACGAAATTTTGAATATTCTGAAACACATATGAAGCCGATCGCTGCCTCATAGAAACATGGAATTTTTATTCAAACCGTTCGGGATCTAGCGTCCTATAAAGTGAACATGTCTTTTCATTGAGTATTATTTTGTCTTTAACAAGTAGTTTTGTTATTATCTCCATGTTATAATGATAAAATCCTAATCCTATTAATATTATAAATGCTAAAGTGTGAAAAAGTTTGACTGAAGTCAACTGCAAAACTGGGGATTAAATAACTTTTGTCATATCCATTCTATTCATTTTTTTTTTTTCGAATGTGCAAAATTTTTACTTAATAAATTTTACATATTTTAAAAAGTGATTGTGTTTCTGAATTTTTTTCAAACTAATATTTCATCCAAATAGTAATATTTGTAATATAAATTCTGAGAATAAATAAGGCAATGATTATTATTTGGAAATAAAGATTATAAAAATTCAGAAACGTAATTACTCGAAAAAACAGTATCAGCTATATTGTGCCAACATTTGTAGTGAAATGTCAATACTGCAGAAAAATTGCTATACATTGTAATTATCTTCCGGAAAATGTCAATATTGCACAAATATTTAATTTATGTTAAAAATATTAATAGAGAAACTTCAATATATTTTCTGGAAATATTGCACAAATATGTGCAAAATGCAAAATTTGACTGAAAGCGTGTTTTATGTTTATCTATAATTTTTATTTTATGCATTAGAAACATATAAAATTGTAAATTTTATTAACTTAGGTGAAAATGTTGCATATTGAAAAAAAATTAATATGGTGGATAATGAATGAAAAGGCTGATTTAATGCTGACTTCAGTCAAACATTTTCACACTTTCACATTTATAATATAATTAAGATTAGAATACTGTCATTACTAGATGTAGATGATAATAAAACTAATAAGACAAAATAATATTCAATGAAAACATATGTTCTCTTTATAGGACGATAGATCCTAAAAGAGTTAACCCTCCAGCCGTGGACAACTTTTTAATTTTCTTGGATAAAACCGTAGCATATTTTTAAGTTTTAAAATTAAGATTGCTTGATTCCCACACTTTTTTGAAGTAGAAATAGTCACTTTATTTAATTACAGATTAAATAATGTGATAATAAGCTGAAGTATAAAAAAATCGTTTTTAAAAAAAGTGGTGGGAATCAAGCAATCTGAATTTTTAAAAAGTAGCCCACTAGAACACAAAAATAGCATTCCCTGCGGAATTGTATAGAATATGTGAAATGCGATATGAGCGTTGCCAGCGGCTGGATGGTTAAATAACAATTCCATTATTCTATTATATAGCGATCGGCTTCATAATTATTTCTGAATATTCAATATCTTATACCAGAAAAATAAAATGAGAAATACCGTGGCCAATCTGAACCGAGTAGGTATTGTGAATATGCATGCTACTGCACACACACAGCAAAATCTTAAAAAAAAAAAAAAAAAATCTCTAACCAGGTCCCTACTGTCTATGGTACCATAGAGCAGGCGTGCTGCACACACACTGCAAAGTTTTACAGGGGAAAAAAAAATCTGGAAATAGAAAAAAAAAAAAAAAATTATTTACTTATTTGAATATATGTAGTAATAAAAGGTATTCAGGGCTTGAAATTCAATTTTTCATAGGAAGGGAGTCTCCCTACCAACTATAAATGGAGGGAGTTGAGCTATTTGGGAGGGAGAAAAAAATATGAAACCCACTGTTATTTTACGTGCTTTTTAAAGATTTGCATTAATTATTTTGTCATGTCTGTATTAATGCAGGCAGGACAGAATACCATTGAAGCAATTTAAATCAACAACTCAGAATAATGATGCAAACTGTTTTTTATTTTAAAAAGTAAGAAAGCAGGAGTGATTCTGAGTAAAAAAAAAAAATTCTGAAACTGACAGCAAATTTTCTGAAAGGTTACAACAGAGGGGATGAGGGGGGGGGGATCACTCCCACCACTAGCTATGACTTTTTTCGTGCCCCTTTGACGAAATTTCCGTTTTTGCGATCTTTTGACGAAATTTGCCGTTATTTCGTGATCTTTTGACAAAACTTGCCGTTTTTCTGCGATCATTTGACGAAATTCGAGTTTTTTGAACGATTCTTTGACGAAATGCGTGTTTTTTTCGCAATACTTTGACAAAAAGCTTGTTTTTTTTGCGATACTTTGACAAAATTCGTATTTTTTTTGCGATGCTTTGATGAAATTCGTGATTTTTTTCTCAGCGGCCGTTTGGCTAAACACTAAATTCGTGTTTATTCCGCGATCCTTTGACAAAATTAGCTTTTTTCCGCGATCCTTTGACGAAATTAGTTTTTTCCACGATCCTTTGCCGAAATTAGTTTTTTCTGCGATCCTTTGACGAAATTTTCTTTTTTCGCGAGCCTTTGCCGAAACTCGCATTTTTTCCGCGTTCCTTTGCCGAAATTTATGATTTTTTTGCTATACTTTGATGTAATTTGCGTTTTTTTGCGATCCTTTGATGAATTTCAAGTTTTTTTCCCCGCAATCTGACAAAATACACGTTTTTCCGCGATCCTTTGACAAAATTTGTTTTATTCGCAATCCTTTGTGACGAAATTGGCGATTTTTTCCTCGAACGATTGACAAAATTGATTTTTTCGGCGATCATTTGTGGAAATTGACGATATTATTCTGTTGAACTGATGACCAATTTTTCACAAGTTTCAGAACCTAATGCCTTAAATTTTTGGAAAATTCGTAACGCGGATTTTCGTATTTCGGAAAATTAGTTCGTGTTTCGGAAATTTCGTTCACCCCTGAATTCGCCACTTGGTTGCGGAAAAAAAATAATGAAATTTGTCTGTCGGTCGCATCAAAAATTCGTGAGTTTCAACGATCTTTCGCAGTTAAAAAAAAACGCAAAATGTGTCAATTAGTCACACAAAAATATCAGGAAATTTGCAAGGCGTTCGTGGGAGTTAATCGTAATTTCAAAATGCAAAATTTTCAGGAAAAGGGTGACATCTTTTGGACGACAGTCTCCCGCCCGCGATATTATTTTGGGCGGGATTTCAAAATTTTGGGCGCGAATCCCACCCTGGTATTGAATAATAATGAGTAAAACAGAATAAAAAATTAAATATACCTTTAAATAAATTTTATTGCATGTGACAGTTTTAGGATTCTTAAAAATATTTTTGGGTTTGGTAAATTCTAAAACAACTTTCTACACAGAGACCCAAAGTTTTTTTCATCTTTTAATTGTGCAACGGAATTTTCTGCCACAAAATAAAATTATGAAATAAAGCCTTTAGAGAAAATAGTGTTTGTGGTTGAAAGCAGTGTAGTGTTTATTTCAAAATAAAGACAAGATGAAAATTTTTATGCCTTTAAATGTCAAATATAGCAAAATATTAACAAAGAAAACAAATGGAGAAAAAAAAAAACACATAAAAAGCATTCAAAATTCATATGCTTGCTGTATGTGTTTGTGTTAAAGAAGTTTTACTTTTTATAATTCATGGATCTAAAGCAGAACTAAATGATACACTCAGGATTGATAAATTCTAATTTATAAGATGTCAACTAAACTAATTAGTTTTAAATCAGAGTTAAAAATAACTTGATTATATCTACCAACAATATAACATAACAAAAACTCATATAAAGTTCACACAGATGAAGTGACAGACTAAATCAGGATTCACAACCTTTTTTCATCATTTGACAATACTAAATAGTCCCTCTCCCTCATAATAAGTATTTATTTTTATTGCAAACGACTAAAAAGTAATTCATAGTATTAAGGGGGGCGGGGGGGAAATGAAGCTTGAGAGAAACTTTGCAAAAGGGAGTTAAGAATAAGTATTCTAATTGTACAAGTGTAAAAAATGGTCTAAATGTGTAAATTTAAGTTTGTCAAACATGTTAAAGAGCCCCAAAGTTCGCAAATAACGTACAATAATACAGTTTTAGATGCAAAAAATTCAATTTACATTACAAGTACAGCAAATTAACAGATATTTACCTTTGCTTGAATGCCAAAATGAACAGAGTTAAGGTGCACAACTGTCTCCTTGAATTGATGTAACATCACTACACTCCCCTGAAACTCATGAAAATAAATAATTTAAATAGGTTGTAATATTAAGTATTTATCATATTCAACTAGAATTTTTTAAAATATATAATTGAGCACTTAAATGATACCAGTGAATTGGGTTTTTTAATTCTTTTGGATTTGAGAACAGCCTTAAATATAACAGGAGTCGACGCAGGTTTTTATTCTTGGGGCCCATTTTCTGAAAAGTAAGTGATTTTTGTATAACATTTTGTACCTAAAGTTGACATCCAGTTACTCAAATTCGAAACAAGAATTTATTAACAAAAACTTCTTTAAATCCTCTTGCTAAAGTTCATTTTTCGTGACATGGTTTTATTTACGAATTACACATTTTAAAATAGTTTTTATGAAAATGAATGTTACAAAGGGAGCCTATTTTATTAAAAGGAATTTTGTGAAGTGGTCTGTTTTATTAAGTTCATTTTTGTAATGGGGCCCCGTTATAAAATTTATTTTGTGCAGGGGCCAATTTTATTAAATAGATTTATGCAAAGGGGCCTTGAATAGGACCCAAATTGTGCCAGGATCGACCCCTGATAAACCAAGAAAAAACTTACTTATACAGGCAAGTGAATGCTTAATTAATTAACGCTTCAATTGTAAAAATATTTTACCTGCATATTATTTTTTGGCCCTAAAGTATCTGTCGCAAACACTTGGAGAAATTTCTGCTACTGGGACCACTGAGTACATAAAGTGTAAATACTATTAGTATTTACACTTAGTATTTAGAACTTAAACAACTTAACATTATAGTGTTGATTTTATGCCAAATTGGCAAGGCAAGGTGCTAGGCAGCCCTTTCTCACTACTTTATGCACCTGGCAAGCTCCTTTTAAACCACTTTATGTACTCAGTGGTCCCAGTAGCAGAAATTTCTCCAAGTGTTTGCGACAGATACTTTAGGGCCAAAAAATAATCTGCAGGTAAAATATTTTTACAATTGAAGCGTTAATTAATTAAGCATTCACTTGCCTGTAGCGTTTTTAGGCATTTTACAGCTTTTTATTAATAATAATCTTAACTTTTTGTATTAAGGAATAAAGAGCTGAACAAAAAATATGAAGCAAAATAAAAGTTCGATGAAAAAGAGTCTGCAAAAGAGAAAAAAAAGTCTGTGACGTCCGTCTCCCGTCTCGAATTTTCCAGTCACGAATATCATCAAAAATTGCACATTTTGCCAAATGATGGTAGGAAAAAAACATGAATTTTATCAAAGATTGTTGAAAAAACTCATGAAATGATCGCGGAAAGAGACGCAAATTTCGGTAATTGATTGCGAAAAAAACAAAACAAACAAACTTGAATTTCATCAAACGATTGTGGAAAAAAACTTTAATTTTGTGAAACGATCATTGAAAAATATCATGAAATATTTGTGGAAAAAAAACTATAAATTTTGGCAAATAATCACAAAAAAATTGAGAATTTCGCCAAATGACCTTGGAAAAATATTGCGAATTTCGGTAAACAATCGAGGAAAAATATTGCAAATTTCGTCAAAAGATCGCGGAATCACAGCGAATTTTGCCAATCTGTCGCGGAAAAATATTGCAAATTTTGGCAAGACACGGAAGAAAAAATTGCAAATTTCGTAAATTGATCGTGGTAAAAAGCATGAATTTTGTCAAAGATCGTTGAAAAAAACATGAACTTTGGCAATTGATCACGGTAAAAAAAAATTTCATAAATATCAAATTATCAATGTATTTATTACTCTTTAAATATATAATTTCTTTACTAAAAGCACTTGAAAAATTGCATTTTATGAGATAGCAAATTAAATTATTAGATTTCATATTTATCTTATACTATAACTGAATATGGTATTAAAATGATCTCCAGAAAAAATAAAATGTCTCATAATCTATATTACTCTATAATCTGCACAACCTTTGGTCCCAGCTTGTGCGGATTAGTGTTGATTCTAAGTCGCTTTAGCAGGGCGCAGCGCCCGGCGGTTCTTTTAAACCCTTCTGATGCGCCCAGCTGCCCTTTTTACCAGGGACCTGGAGCTGGAGCGGTGTTTTTCCCGGAGCTGGAGCTCTAAATTTTCCACAGCTCCAGGGCTCCTTTAGTTTTTAATATTCTTTTAAATCTTTTTTTTTCAGTCTTTTAAATTTCTAGGCTTAAAATATTTTAATTATATCATTATTCAGTATTTTAATTATATCATTTTTTAGGTTTTTATTATTATTAGAGAAGGAAACCTTTTCAAAATATGGTAACACTACTTTACTTCTACTTTCTACTTGAACTAAGTGACAACACTATTTGAAAACAAATATGGCCGCCTGTTGTTTACATGTGTAGTTGTACAATTTTGGCTGTTTGAAAAGTGTAGAAGAAATTTAAGATTTTTGTGTTTAAAATTCCACCAAACTTTCTATTTTAAAAGCAAAAGCTAAAAGATGTCATATTTTCTGAACAAGCATTTCAAGTTTGATGAAAAGAAAAATGCATTTTGTCAGATCTTTAATGAAGGTAGAAAATATTTGTGAGCAAAAAATTAAACGTGTAAATTAAAATCTGCAACTCAAAAGTGCGAAGTCGGAGCCGAGTTGGAGCCGGAGCCGGAGCTGGAGCCACAGTATTTTCTCTAGGAGCGGAGCTGGAGCTGGAGCATCAAAAATTTTTCGGCTCCGGGTCACTGCTTTTTACATTTCCTATGTGTCCCGTGGCAATTCAATTGATCTTGGGAAAATATCGCAAATACTAGGGCTCTAAACAAACCGGTTCAAAATGTTTTTAGTGAACAAGGTACAAGTGTGCCCTTTTTGAAAAAAAATAGGCCCTTTTTTTAGAATAGTATTCCCTTTTTGAAAAGATGTACCCTTTTTTAGAATAGTGTTCCCTTTTTTAAAAAATTCCACCCGGCGGCCCTTTTTTTCTATAGTCAACACTATGGATTAATGAACTTTGCATGTATATCAAATTTCAATGCATATATTATTCTTTAAATATATAATTTCTTTTATAAATGAGCTTTTATGGGATAATATATTACATTATTAGATTTCATATTTATATTATATTGCACTAAATATGGTAACAAAATGTTCTTCAGAAAAAACAAAATTACTCATAATCCACACAATATTCTATTAATCTGGAGAACGTTTGGTCCCAACTAGTACAGATTAAAAACTTGTAAAGATATTTGCCTGTAGTACTTAAATTATAATACGACAATTTCCAAATAACTCTTGCATTACTTTAATAAATTCCAGAAATTTCATATTAAATAAAGCCAATATTACTATATGGTAAAATGATTCTCAAAGAAACAAATAAGATCTGTGTAACTACCCAAACAAGATCTGTGTAACTACCCAGACAAGGTCTGTGTAACTACCCAGACAAGGTCTGTGTAACTACCTAGTGAAACACTCTGTATACTTAAAATAAAGTTAATCTTACTGACATATTGGCAAAGCAATTATTCTGTTTGCATGAAACCTGAAGACATTAATATTCAAGTAGTACAAATTATTTTGGTCTGTTTTATTGTGTTCAAATATGCATTTATTTCAAAACAAAATGAATGAACAGATTAATCAAAGTATTGCTTATCGCTGGCTACTACTTTTTGCTACCTCTGAGGCAATTTTTTTAATTCCATTAAAAAAAATAACTTCAATTCCTTCTTCTTCTAATTCAGCAGCTTTTCTAATATTTTCCCATTTCTCATAAAGCTTTTATTTATTTTTTTTTCCTATCTATCTTGCCAGTCTTTTCATTTACTACCTTTTTTCTTCTATTTTGTGCTTATTTTCCAAATCTAATTTGTATCGTTTACAGCTACTTTGCACACAAGAAAGAAGTTTTTAGTTAATATCTATATATAGTATCAACAGCTCCTGATTTTATGACAGTATAATAAACATGTCTCTGGTTAACTACAGGGTTCTCAGCAAAACATGTCTGCCAATTAGCCTGGTCAGATCTCAAAAAATTCGATGACCAAACGGGCTTACAACAAAATTAGCTATTTATTTCCGCAATCATTTGACAAAATTAGCAATTGTTTTGCAGTCATTTGACGAATGTCACACTTTTTTTTCCAAGAACACCCCGCTTTATTTTTGTCTTCCATGACTTTTTAGAAAATATTTGTAAAATCCCTGATTTTTCTTATATATTTTAAAATTTCCCCAATTACTTTCCAGATTTTCCATGTTGCTTTGAACTTGCATTAAAAAAATTGCTACCATTGTAAAAAATGACTTAATTCGGGTTTCCAGCAATATATGTCTGGCAATTTCCATAATTTTCTTTGACCAAATCTTTTAAACTTAGGGGAAACTCGGATATAATTTCAAAATAAAATTGCAGAACTACTGTTTGAGGCCACATTACATTTTTTTTTTTTTTGGGGGGGGGGGGGGGGGGGATTAATAAGTAAACATTTAAGACGGAACATTTTAACATTTATTTTTAACAACTTCTGTAACTTAATTGTTTTTATTTAAATGGGGAGATATTAAACCCTATGAGCCCCTCTTTTCTCTATGCCCTAACAATATTCTCCGCTTTCTGATTTATTTTATTGATTGCCATATAAAATATGCAAGGCAAAGTAAAAAAAAAAAATAATTTGATTAAAATAACGAAAATTTTATTAATCACACAAAATTAATTAAAAGCAGCTATTTATAAAAAAATTGGTTGGTGTTATTACATTCTGGTAAGTGCAAATTAAAAATTAAATTTCATTACTTAGGTTTTGAGTTAAGTCAAAAGATTTTTATGAACGTATGAACATTACTGAAATTGCATTTTCAGCAATGTCTGCACGGTGATGGGGTGTCCATTACTGGAAATTGACCAATTGCACATGGGTCATAAAATCTTAACAATAAATGAAATTTTCTAAATGGCCATTAGCATAGTATAAAATTCAAAGTTTGCTATTACTACCAGGGTTTGCAAAGCTGGACCCAGTCGGAAAATTCCCTGTGGGTTTTTTCAGACTGGGCCCCACTTGAAAAAGCCCACCAAACAAACTAAAATGTGGATTTTTTCAATTTTTAGCAATATTTAAAATTTTAAACAACATATTACATTTAATGAATTTATGTCATTTCAGGTAATTTTGAAAAAAAAAAAAATACATAAAAGCCATTACATAAACAACTGAAGTAAAAAAAAAATGTATTTTAGCACATTAAAATATTTGGCAGAATCCCAAAACAGGCGAGACACCCCCATTTGGCAACTTTTCTGACAAGTGCCAAACACCCCACATACGCCAACTTAAAAAGTAACGTGATTGGTCCACTTTCCTCAATGCTTCCAGACTGTTTTTTACTACGTCATCACCTGGACTCATAGGAAATACAACATTTATAAATAACGACGTATTAGAAAACACAGGAAAGCTGATTTTTATGAGATTCAAAATAAAACAAATGATTTAAACAAAATTTGTTGAAAAAATGTGAAATTTTTAAAGTACCTTTCCAAATCAGAGTAACGATTTAATGATTAAAATTTTCATTTCTCAACAACTTTCAGAAAAAATCATGGCATCATTTAATATTTTAAAGTACATGCCTATATCAGAGTAAACATTGAACAAATCATTTCTAATTTACGGAACTTTGAACGCTTTGCGTTCATAAAAAAATAATATCACTGAATACAGCAGTTCTCGCTCTGTAGCAATCAGATAACTCGTTAAAGTGGTAATCAGTAATCGTGTATGAACACTTATGCGTTCATTAACCGAAAAAAAAAAAAAAAAAAAACATCACTGGATTCAGCAGTCTCAAAATACAGCAGTTCTCGCTCTGTAGCAATCTCAAAATGTACAAAACTCATTAAGCGGCAATCAGTAATCGTGTATGAACGCTTACGCATTCATTAACCTGAAAAAAAACATCACTGGATTTAGCATTTCTCACTGTGTAGCAATCTCAAAATTCAGCAGTTCTCGCTAGTCTGTAGCAATCTCAAAATGTACAAAACTCATAAGGACAGCATACATGAGAAATATACAATAAACGGCTAATATAAAACGTTACAACAAAAAGTGCATAAAATTATTAACATACCTTAACAGACATCTCCTTTCTTGAAAACCAACTCTAAAAAATGTTGAATTGCCATAATTTCGTAAATTTTTAGTCAAACTTCATTTAACTTCCCAGCAAAAAAAAAATGAACAAATACTCACAATTTCAAATTAAACTACACAGGTACTTTAACTTTCAAATTTTACAACTAAAAACAGCAAAAAAAAAAAAAAAAAAAATTAACAACAACAAACTTTTGATTTGCCGACATTCTATTTTTACAAATGCAGAGTTCAGTTGTCAAAACACCGCTGAGCTAACTGTGAATAATAGTTTTCATGAAGGCGTAACCATCCAATACACAACAAATGAACCAATCCCAATTCAAGATCAGACCACTGTAGGTGAGGAAAGAATTTACGAAACGAACTGGTAACAAGAAAAATCCATTTATCGCCTCGCCAAATTGAACGCTGTCAAGTGTCTAGGCTGTTTTGGGATTCAGCCAAATATTTTACTAATATAGAACATAGTACACAGGCAACATACAAGACATTACATAATTATAGGTACAAGCATATAAGAATGTCTTTTTCTTTACAGCATAAAAAATTCAAATAAACTTCATGAAAGTAAAACTTCTAACTACAAAATCATTTTTTTTTTTTTTTAACTATCTTCATATAAAAAAAGAAAATTACAAATTTAAGACTTTACATGTAATGAGTTGTAAACTTTTACTAATTTCATTGCTTTTTGGACTCTGAGATGGATTTGAATTCTGAAGCAATCATAAGCTTAAAAATAAAAACAAAGAATAAGAGATTCTTTTTGTATTTTATTCCATTATGCTTGTTTATTTATTTATTTTTTTATGCATTTGTAAAAAACATAGGTACTACTTAGTTATCCCGTCGACCAATTTAGCCAAATTACATAAATTGAGATAATTTTTATTTTTATATAACAAAATAACAAATAAATTATAACATTAACAGAAATACAAATAAAATGTCAAAATAAAAATCACTTGATGACGTAAGCTCGTGTAACTTGCTTAAAGTCAAGTGAATGTGACATTTACGATCAACCATTATTGCCATTTAATCTTACAGTTTGGCAATAGATTTTTGGTCGACGGGATACCAAGTAGTACCAAAAAATATATATACAGAAAGAATTAGTTTAAAGAGTTAGTGAGAATCCATACTACATACAATAGAGTACATTAGATAATATGCATTTTTTACTCCTTTTCTTCCTACTTATAGCTATATTTTAAATTTTAACAATCTATTCATTATTTGATTTTCAAAGAAAATTTTGTAGGTGGAGCAAATTAACAATTTATATTTTATTTTATGTTAAAAACTAATTTGTGAGAAACACTGACATTCAATCAATTTATAGAATTTACAATTTGTAAAATAGCATTACTACAATTAAACTGTATAAAGGAACAATATATTTTTTTTTGCTGATATATATAATATGTATAACGAATATAGTATACAATAATGTAATATCATATATATATTACACTTTTGATAAAACCCATGTGGGTTGGGTTTTTCAAAAAAAAAAAAAAAAAAAACGAGTTTTTGCGAACTCTGATTACCAAAGCAAAATCATGCAAATTTTACACGAAAATAACGAATTATAAATATGTCAAAATGAATTAAACTCTTAGTATATTCATTAAGACTTTCACTGAAAAACAGTGGAACTTTGAAACATTATTTTTTGCTCCCCGATTAGTTTGATTAAGAGTGTCAACAATATGCCTGGTTATAAAACATGCAAGAGGGAGTTATGAAAAACAATAAAAGCTAATTTTTTATCAACCAAAAACATTCAAGGATGTCCACCTACACCTACCCTATATAATTATATACTATACAAAGTTAACAACTTATTAATAGCATATTCGGGGACAGATTTAAGATCAATACGAAACTAAACTAAGGTTGCTGGTTTATTTTTTAATGCAGAACCACATGGCATAGATCACCGTATGCCGCCGGCATACGGGCTGTGGGTATGCGAATTTTCATATTTCTTTAGCTTAACCTTAAATCTGTCCCTGAGAATGATGAGAACTAATTTTAACTAATTCTAATAAACTGATTGAAATGATATATAAAAAATAATCTTACCTAATTTGTAAATCCAAGGCGATTCACGATGGCGAAATAGAACAAGAAGAGTGCACGTTGTCGATTCAATCGTTCAATTCTGTAAACACGCCAAAAACATCCCTAAAAGTCCTCAGAAAAGGAAAATCCTACACTTTTTTGAAAACTATCTTTTAATAGAAATATTTTTCAGTATATTTATAACTTAAAAATTTCTCATACAATATTGAAATAATTTTTAAAATGCTAGTTTTGAAATGTTGTTTATTTTAAAAGTTGAAAATATTTTAAATGCATCTACGAAAATCCCCAGTTGGAAAAAAACAAAGGAAACGCGTCAGAAAAGGGAAATTTTCATTTAGTCTTTCCCTAGCTGTATTTTCCTGCAAGGAGAGGCGCAAAGCCACTTTGGCAAAGCAATGAAGTGTGTTGTTTGAGTGTGTGTGTGTGTGTGTTGGGGGGGGGGGGATTGAGGCTGTACATTTGCTATATATTTTTATTTTAATCTAAATTTTGTTAATGTTTGAGGGTTTTGAAACATGTAAAATAACTTATTTTTTGCGACTGACAAAAAGTAGTCAAAGTCACTTTGAGAGCAAAATAACAATAATAATAATAGTAGGTGTTGATTATTCTCTGATCATACAGAAAAATTTGAAACAAGCATGCATATTTACACATAGACAACCTTAATAGCAATGTTTACTTTTTTCTTGCCCTCGCAACACCCCCCCTCCCCCCCTAAAATCAATAAGGATTTCATGGAACATTTATGAAACACTAACAATAAATTTAACAAAGTTTTGTTTTTGTTTTATGCTCTTTTTATTAGGAATTTAAGGTATGCTGTATATATTTTTAAAGCATTTTGATTAAAAAAAAAAAAAAAAATTATTTTATTTATTTATTTATTTTGTCACATTTTAGTTTATAATTTTTCTAAATTTTGTTTTGAGTATTGTACTTTAGACTAAAAATGCCTCATATGATACTGAATAGAATTTATATTGAGGCTGTACATTTGCTATATATTTTTATTTTAATCTCAATTTTGTTTATCTTTGAGGGTTTTGAAACATGTAAAAGAACTTATTTTTTGCAACCGACAAAAAGTAGTCTAAGACACTTTGAGAGCAAAATAATAATAATAGTAGGCGTTCATTATTCTCTGATCATACAGAAAAATTTAAAACAAGCATGCATATTTACACATATACAACCTTAATAGCAATGTTTACTTTTTTCTTGGCCTTGCAACCCCCCCCCCCCCCATTAAAATCCATAAGCATTTCATGGAACATTTATGAAACACTTTAACAAAAAAATTAACAAAGTTTTTGTTTTATGCTCTTTTTATTGGGAATTTAAGGTGTGATGTATATATATTTTAAGCATTTTGATTCAAAAAACATTGTATTTTATTTATTTATTCATTTATTCACATTTTAGTTTATAATTTTTCTAAATTTTGTTTTCAGTATTGTACTTTAGACTAAAAATGTCTCATATTATACTGAATAGAATTTTAGCAACCTAAGGTTTATTTACATTTAAAAATTTATTTTGGCAAAACAAAAATTGTTTCAGATATATATTCTATTAATTAGTTGTCTGTTTGTTTTGGCTATAAGATCAATAGAAATTGAAAAATAATACATTCATTGTTTTTAGTGTGGCCATAAAAAATGTAGCACATTTTGAGGACTTTTTTATATATAAAAATATTTTAAAACTAAATAAAAATGTGTAATTTGTTTTACTGCTTTAAATATAAATCTCGCAACGTATTTATATATTTACTATAAGCCAAATTTAAAATAATTCAGTTTACTTTTTAAAAAATGAAGAAAAAATACATTTTCTCACTTTAATTAAATATTCGGGTTAGTTGATATTAGCCCTCTACTTTCTAGACAATGACGGGCCATTACATTTTTTCCAGAAACCGCCCCTTAAGAGTTGCCGGGCAAAGTAAATGCAACCGTTCTCTCAACGCTGAAACATTAGCGGTCCGGCAATAGCTGCCGCAACTAGCGGCGGGTCATTTACGGCACAACACTGTTTGGTTACAAATGGCCTTAACTCCTTTTGGCCGCGATATATACTTCATTCGGCCCTAAGTCGAGTGTTTGTTGGGTATGCTTAATAAATTTGTATTTTTGCAGCATGAAATAGGAAAAATGTGATACAAAATACATTTAACAGAATATATCAGTGAAAAAGTGCAGAAAATCAATACGTCTTTTTTATCCCTCTAACCCCTTTTTATTTGTTTCAACTTCAGTTATTTTGAAAGTCATTTGAAAAAAGAAGTGTATATTGCCTTACTCGTCGTGAAATATATTCTGAACCAAATGTCTACTTTTATGCGTTATTGCACAATATTCCTGTGATGAGACCTTTTGTATTTGGATTCAGAAATGTAGACCGAAACGTTGGCATTTTATATTGTTATTCTTAGTGAAAATATATTGCACTATTTTTTATGAAAATCAAATTATGTATAACAGTACTTTTGAATGTGTAGGTGTTTGAGATTCCTATTTAGTGAAGATTTATTTTGGAAAAATCTTATCCAACTGAACTGAAAATATACATATTGTTGATGAAGGAAAAATACAGTTTAAAAAGTTCATGGAAAAAATAGCGTTATAACATTACACAATGCAAGACGAATTTGTTGTCAAAATAAAAACAGAAGTTTTTAATATTTTATTGTCTGACTTACATATCTTACACTAGATCATCAAGGTTAGCTGGGTGAAAAAGTTCGACCAGAATCGTCCGGGATAGCTCAGATGGCAGAGCACTGGCGGCTTCAGCCAGGGGGTCCCGGGTTCGAATCCTGGTCCGGACATTTTTCGCCCAGTTGGAAATTTACATCTAATATTACATATCTTACCTCAGTTTTCTTACAATTTCTCAGTTTTCTTCTCATATTTTTTATAAGATGCATATTTACAGAGTTCGTACGGGTACCGTTATTTTCAAGGACCAATATCAGAATTTTTTTACAGAAAAATAAATCTAGTTTAAACAGACGAATTTTCTCCTTGCTTCAGGAGAGATTTTCCATAAGCAAATATTGGTACCGAAGAATTTCTTTGTCTGGAAATTCAAGCACCCGTACGAACCCTGATTTAGTGTATTTATTATGCAATTTACAACGTATACGCCTATTTTAAAATTCATCGACATTTATCTTCACAACTGTTTTAATAAGGGAATCTCCCTTTAACACGTTCGCGCCGGCATGCATCACTTGTGGATCACACTCGACTATCTCATCAGGCGAAGTGCATCACCGTTGGGTCACGCTTTACTGCAGCATCAGGCAGCATACATCAACGGTGGGTCACACTGGACAGCTCCATAGAAGGCGTGTACTACAGGTGGGTCAAACTCGACCTGTGTTGCCAGATTGGGAACTTTTTTAATTCCAATTATTTGACTGTCACCACTTTTTAAAAATAGCATAATACGCTTATTTTTCAGATTTTCTATTTTTAATTAGGGCGAAAATTTCTATTTCAAAAAAGCAGTGACAATGAACAATCTGTGGACAAAAAAGTCCCCAATCTATCAACACTGCACTCGGCTATGCTACAGACGGCGTGCATTACAGGTAGGTCACACTTGAATATTTAAAAATTCGGTAGTAAAAACAATTCATTATTATAAACTTAATACATTCACGACGGGAAACGTGAATTCTCGTTTTCATTCAAAAAATGTCATTGACTAAGGGCGTGGCGTCTAACTTAGAGAAATGCAATTTTATCAATTATTTGACTGTCACCACTTTTTAAAAATAGTATAATACGCTTATTTTTCAGATTTTGTAACTTATTTTTAAACAAGGCGAAAATTTCTATTTCAAAAAAGCGGTGACAATCACCAATCTGTGGTCAAAAAGTCTCCAATCTGGCAACACTGCACTCGACTATGCTATAGACGGCGTGCAGTACAGGTGGGTCACACTTCAATATTCAAAAATTCAGTAGTAAAAACAATTCATTATTATAAACTTAATACATTCACGACGGGAAACGAGAATTCTCGTTTTCATTCAAAAAATATCATTGACTAAGGGCTTGGCGTCTACCTTACAGAAATGCATTTATATACTGTTCTCCATATTTCTTTAGATTGTAAGACATTTTATATTATATTCGTACATATGTAGTCACTAAAATCATGTCTCTAAGTAATTTACTTACTCTTTTCGAACTTTCGTACATTCACAATCAACTCTGCTTGTTATATTCAAGTTCAATTCAATAAATAGGAGAGGGACAGGTCATCACATACAGTGTCTGAATAATTGAAAATACAAAAATATGCATTTGAGCGCCGTATCACAGCGAAAATCATGCATATCGGCGCCGGCGTGAACGTGTTAAACGAAAAGTTTTATGGTCCGATTGAAATAAATACGATTGAATTGATCGTGTACCAACTAAGATGGAAACATATTTCAAGTGCATTTTTTCAGACACATTCTATTTCGTCACTAGTATATAATCCCCGTCAAAAAGGTCGGAATGTGAATGATAAATCTTCAAAACAATATTAAAAAAAATATTTTTCTGACTTAAAAAAAGATGCCTTATGCATTTTGTTAATCAAAAAGTATTATCCTTTAATTTTTCATGATTAGAACAAAGAAAATATGTAAACTACATTTTAGTCAAAAGCGCATAAACGCGCCATTTACAGCTATACATTCTATGACGAAATGCTTGATTACGCTCACTCTACATTAAAAAATTGGTGTTTAGCGTGACCTTTTATTTTGCCACAAACTATGTTAAAATTCCTAATTTTATCTGCAAGATAATTAAAATAAGTTGTACCTATAAGAAATATTCATTTTATTTGCAATGTCTTCAAATCTGATAAAATGCATTTAAAACAAGTTGGAAATTGCTCGTCAAACGTGGCAAATGAGGTGCGTTCGTACTATAACTAGTTTTATAATAATTTTTGCACCCCATATTGTACTGAATGTATATTTTTTTGCGCTTCATAAGTTCATAGTCTGTAACATCATTAAAATGCACTTACAATAATTTTTTCCCCATTCCCCGTAATGTAACGGAAAACTTTTGACTGTCCCTGTAATTAAACTATACATTCGATTTTCATAAAATTTGAAATGGCTCGACAAAATTTTGCAGCAATTATATATTTAAAATTTCAGACCATTAGGAAGGCTGTAAAATCATTAAAATGCATTTGCAATAATTTTTTCCCATTGGCCATAATGTAACGGAAAACTTTTGGGTGTCCCTGTAATTAAACTATACATCCGATTTTCATAAAATTGGAAATGGCTCAACAAAATTTTGCAGCAATTATATATTAAAAATTTCAGACCATTCGGAAGGCTGTAAAATCATTAAAATGCATTTGCTATATTTTTTTTCCCATTGGCCGTAATGTAACGGAAAAATTTGGGTGTCCCTGTAATTAAACTATACATCCGATTTTCATAAAATTGGAAATGGCTCGACAAAATTTTGCAGCAATTATATATTAAAAATTTCAGACCATTCGGAAGTCTGTAACATAATTAAAATTCACTTGCAATAATTTTTCCCATTGGCCGTAATGTAAAGAAAAACTTTTGACTGTCCCTGTAATTAAACTATACATCCGATTTTCATAAAATTGGAAATGGCCCGACAAAATTTTGCAGCAATTATATATTTAAAATTTCAGATCATTCGGTCGGGTAGTTTTTGCTCTGTTATATGCGGACGGACAGACAGACGGACGGACAGACGGACTGGACGACGACTATAGGTGCTACGTATTTATATAATTACGAACGCACCTAAAAAGGACTATTACAACAGAAAGTTTGTTTGTTTATATTAATTGCTGATAGATGAAGACAAATTAATTAGCAAGAAACATAAGCTTTTGATTTATTGGGAATGAAAACGGCTTACAGAGTCGCTGCTCGCAGGCTTCGGTACAGGAAAAATTGTCTCTTTAATATCCCTTTAACTAATGCTAAAGTGCCATTGAAATAATTCTTTATTGTAAATGCATTTAAAAGTTTTAGATATTCAAATTCGGATCATTTTTACTTTGTCATATAAGACAGAACACAAATGTTGCAGGAAATCTGAAATTGTGCAAAAGAATAATCATTCTGAACACATTAAAATACATGTAATGCAATGTGCTTGCACGGCACTTTCCTGAAGCGAAAGTTATATCTTTACTCCACTAGATGACGATAGTTATCCCTTAGTTTTCATTTAGAACTTCTTGTTCTTGTTGATTTGGCCCTTAAATTTAGAACTTATTTGGATAGTTCTTGAAGGTTTTAAACAAAGTTAAAATATATAAAGCTTTCAATATATTTTTACGAATATTTTAAGATCAGCATCGACGTTAACCTGTATTTTTTAACGAATGCGTTCAAAGAGTCATTCATTTGTTTGTAGATTTGCTGGAATTTGAATCTGAATGGCAACAGTATCGGTTGTTTAGATCGGATTTCTATGTTTGCACTAGCTTAATTTTAATTTAGAACTTAATACATTATAAATGGATATGATACACATGTTTTATGTGAAAACATGCTGAACAGACATGATTTCAAGTAGAAGAAATTATCATTTAGCTGTCATATGTTAGCATATTTTTTTCATTCAGCCTAACATGGCGTTTAGCTACGGTCGATTCGCAGACCAGAGTGGTTCGCACCAGCATGATTACCCACACTTTCCTGCACTCGTATTTTATTATAAGTAGATAGTAGATTACAAACAAGTTAGAAAACATTTTTTTAATAATTTTATAGTGAAATTTTGTTTGTGTTATCTTCTAATATATGAAAAATGATAAATTGAATTATTTAATGCTTTTTAAACATAGAAGATACAGATCATTCAATCTTAGAAGTGGCTAAAATTTTATATGTAAACTTTACTAATTTTCAAAATATTTATCGTGCACATATTGTGCATTGAAATTAATTACAGTTTTAATCTTTTGCATAGAACAACATAATTGTAAAAGCAAAAACAAAAACAAACAGTCTAAAAAAATACTGCCTAAAAAATTATAATTTTAATCATCTGTAGTTATTTTAATCACAGTAATCATTTTAACCCCTTAACGGTCGCATTAAATTACCGTTTAAAAATTCAAATTGCTTATTGGCACTACTTTTCTGAAAAAGAAATGATCACCTTATTTAATGACAGGTAAAATGACACCATAATAAAGCCAATTACACTATTCTATAAAACTGGTGGCAATCAAACAAATCTTAATAATCCGAAAAAAAGACACAGCCCGTGAATATGACGTGTTCGAGAATTAAGGGGTTAATCATCTATAGTTATTTTAATCACAGTAATCATTTTAATCATCTATTTTAAATTCATTGTGAACGTGTTATAATATATATATATATATATATATATATGTGTGTGTGTGTGTGTGTGTGTGTGTGTGTGTGTGTGTGTATAATACCTTTGTAAGTCGAAAGATAACTATCAAGTTCTCTTAACATTACTTGACAAAATCTCTATTGTTAAGATTGAATATATGTAATGTATAATGTCGTAGGCTAATTGAGAAATCAGGCTCTTTGCAAAGAGCCGGGATAATTGGAGAATCATCTCCCTTTTTCCAATTAGCCTGATATTTTTCAGACTTATTGCAAAGAGCCTAGAAAGAGTTAGGCTAATTGAAAAATGACCACTTATTATCCAATCAGGGTGATTTTTTTAGGCTTATTAACACATAACCCAACCCGAACCCAAAAAATAAATTACAACAGACCGTACCCCGATCGGAGCAAGACAAAATAATTTCAGTCTGCATGCAGCCCGACCCGAACCTGAAAGTTCCATTTGAAAAAACCCGAAATCTGACCCGAACCAAATCTGATAACCGACAAAAACATTCTAAAGCACCATAACCCGATTCGACTAAGACAAAATGATTTCCGTGAACACGCAACCAGACTCGAACCTAAAAATTCCATTTGAAAAAAACCCGAAATCTGACATGAACCAAATCTGAACCCCACAAAAATATTTCAAAGAACAATAACCCGATCCGAGCAAGACAAAATAATTTCCGTGGACACACAACCCGAACCGAACCTAAAATATTTGTTTGAAAATTCCGAAATATGACCCGAACCAAATATGATAAACGACAAAAATATTCTAAAGAACCATAACCCAATCCGAGCAAGAGAAAATAATTTCCTTGGACACGTAACCCGAACCGAACCTAAAAATTTCATTTGAAAAAAATCTGAAATCTGACATGAACCAAATCTGAACAGGGCAAAATTATTCCGAAGAACCATAACCCGATCTGAGCAAGATAAAATAATTTCCATGAATGCGCAACCAGACCCGAACGTAAGAATTCTATTAGAAAAAACCCGAAATCTGACATGAACCAAATCTGAACTCGACAAAAATATTCCAAAGAAACATAACCCGATCCGAGCAAGACAAATAATTTCTGTGGACACGCAGCCCGATCCGAACCTAAAAATTTAGTTTGAAAAAAACCTGAAATCTGACATGAAGCAAATCTGAACCTGACAAAAATATTCCGAAGAACCCGAACCCGATCCGAGCAAGACAAAATAATTTCCGTGAACACGCAACCAGACCCGAACCTAAAAATCCTGTTAGAAAAAACCCGAAATCTGACATGAACCAAATCTGAACCCGACAAAAATATTCCAAAGAAACATAACCCTATCCGAGCAAGACAAAATAATTTCTGTGGCCACGCAGCCCGATCCGAACATAAAAATTTAGTTTGAAAAAAACACGAAGTATGACCCGTACCAAATAAGATAACCGACAAAAATATTCTAAATAACCAAACCCGGTCCGAGCAAGACAAAATAATTTCCTTGGACACGCAACCCAAACCGAACCTAAAAATTTCATTTGGAAAAACACCTCAAATCTGACCAGAACCAAATCCGAATCCGACAAAAATATCCCTAGGAACCTTAACCCGATACGAGCAAGACAAATCAATTTCCGTGGACACGCAACACGACCTGAACCTAAAAATTCCATTAGAAAAAAAGGCAAAATCTGACATGAACCAAATCTGAACCCGACAAAAATATTCTGAAGAACCATAACCCGATCTGAGCAAGACAAAATAATTTCTGTGGACATGCATCCCGATCCGAAGGTAAAAATTTAGTTTGAAAAAAACCCGAAATATGACCCGTACCAAATATGATAACCGACAAAATATTCTAAAAAACCATAACCCGATCCGAGGAAGACAAAATAATTTCCGTTGACACGCAACCTGACCTGAACCTAAAAATTCCATTTGAAAAATCTGAAATCTGACAAAAACCAAATCTAAATCCGACAAAAAATATTCCAAAGATCTATAACCGGATCTGAGCAAGACAAATTAATTTCCGTAGGCGTCCGAACCCGAAATTTCTACTTTAAGTTAAACCAAACAGTACCCGAAATAAAAATACATCAGGCCGTACCCCGATACGACTAAAGCAAATTAATTTCCATTTACACGCAATACGACCAGAACCTGAAAATTCCATATGAAGTCAACCTGAAACCTAACCAGAACCGGATCTGAAAATTACAAAATTATTTTAAAGTACCGTAACCCGATCCGAGCAAGATAAAGTTATTTCCGTAGACACGCAACCGGATCCGAACTTAAAGGTTCCATTTGAAGTCAACCCGAAAACCGATCACAACCAGGTTTCGGATTGAGTTCAATTAGAACATTTCCGTTCGGATCGGGTTGCCGGTCGACGGAAATTAGTTTGTCATGCTCGCATCGCGTTAAAGTTCTTTGAAATATTTTTGTCGGGTTAAGATTTGGTTCGGGTCGGGTTTCAGGTTCTACTTCAAATGGAATTTTTAGGTTCTGGTCGCGTTGCGTGTCCACGGGAATAATTTGTCTTATTCGGATCCGATATGGATTTTTGGAATATTTTTGTCGGGTTCAGATTTGGTTCATGTCAGATTTCAGGTTTTTTCAAATGAAAATTTTAGGTTCGGTTCGGGTTGCGTGTCCAAGGAAATTATTTTGTCTTGCTCGGAACGGGTTATGGTTCTTTAGAATATTTTTGTCGGTTAGAATGTTTGGTTCGGATCATACATCCGATTTTCTTCAAACAAAATTTTTAGGTTCAGATCGGGTTTTGTGTCACGGAAATTATTTTGTCTTGCTCGGATCGGGTTATGTTTCTTTGGAATATTTTTGTCGGGTTCAGATTAAGTTCATGTCAGATTTTGTGTTTTTCTAATTGAATGTTTAGGTTCGGGTCTGGTTGCTTGTCACTGAAATTATTTTGTGCTACTCGGATCGGGTTATTGTGCTTCGGGATATTTTTGTCGGATTCAGATTTGGTTCATGTCAGATTTCAGATTTTTTTTTTTTCAAATGAAATTTTTAGGTTCGGTTTGAGTTGCGTGCCCAAGAAAATTATTTTGTCATGATCGGATCGGGTTATGGTTCTTTAGAATATTTTTGTCGGTTATCATATTTAGTCAGGTCATATTTCGGAATTTTTAAAGAAATATTTTAGGTTCGGATCGGGTTGAGTGTCCACGAAAATTATTTTGTCTTGCTCGAATCTGGTTATGTTTCTTTGGAATATTTTTGTCGGGTTCAGATTTGGTTTACGTCAGATTTCGTGTTTTTTCTACTGGAATTTTTAGGTTCGGTTCGGGTTGCGTGTCCACGGAAATTATTATGTCTTGTCTGGATCGGGTTATGGTTTTTGGGCATATTTTTCGTCAGTTTCAGATTTGTTTCGCGTCAGATTTCGTTTTTTTCAAATTGAATTTTTAGGATCTGGTTGGGTTGCATGTCCTCAGAAATTATTTTGTCTTGCTCGAATCGGATTATATTTCTTTGGAATATTTTTGTCGGGTTTAGATTTCGTTCATGTGAGATTTCGTTTTTTTAATGGAATTTTTTGGTTCGGTTCGGGTTCAGGGAAATTATTTTGTCTTGCCCGAATCGAGTTATGGTTTTTTAGAATATTTTTGTCGTTTATCATATTTGGTTCGGGTCATATTTCTGAATTTTTCAAACAGATATTTTAGGTTTGGATCGAGTTGCCTGTCCACGGAAATTATTTTCTCTGGCTCGGATTGGGTTATGTTTCTTTGGAATACTTTTGTCGGGTTCAGATTTGGTGCATGTCAGATTTCGTGTGTTTTCTAATGGAATTTTTATGTTCGGTGCGGGTTGCGTGTCCAAGGAAATTATTTTGTATCACGCGGATCGGGTTATGGTGCTTTAGAATATTTTTGTCGATTATCAGGTTTGGTTCGGGTCAGATTTCGGGTTTTTTCAAATGGAACTTTCAGGTTCGGGTCTGGTTGCATGCAGACTGAAATTATTTTGTTTTGCTCGGATCGGGGTACGGTCTGTTATTAATTATTTTTCGGGTTCTGATCGGGTTATGAGTGAATTAGCCAAAAAATAAATCACCCTAATTGGATAATAAGTGGTCATTTTGCAATTAGCCTAACGCTTTCTAGGCTCTTTACAATAAGCCTGAAAAATATCAGACTAATTGGAAAAAGGGAGCTGATTCTTCAATTAGCCCGGCTCTTTGCAAAGGGCCTAGGCTGTTTGCAAAGAGCCCGATTTCTCAATTAGCCTACGACATATATATACAATACCCAATTTTATTTAAAAACTAGCATATCCAAACAATAAAATGACCGAAATTCCAAATTTAGAGATGACATATAATAATCCACAGAATTGTTAGAGAAAAATTACAAAACATCAATTTAAATAACTCCTCTATTAAATTCAATTATAACAAAAATAATAAACTGTTCATCCACAAATGGAACACACATACATGATGATGATAAAAATTTAAGAAACCAAAGCTCTAGGCGGATGCTTAATCGTCAGTTGGCAAGACGTCGGTCATGTCGCGAAAATGCCGTATGTCATGTAATAGACTGGCAAATTTACTAAGATAGGTCGATCACTGCCGATATAATGTACTGGAATAATAAAACATAAGAAAAAACCAGAAAACCAGAGAAATATATAGTAAATTTGTACTGGCATACAAGTAATCTATTAGGAGACACACTAAATGTGCAAGAACACGCATCTATCAAGCTTTCTGTTATCAAGTCTGAAGAACTCATAAATATTGAAAATGAAGCGTACTATTAAAAATCCCCCCCCCCCCCAAAAAAAAATAGCAGTTAGCCAATTGGAATTAAGATGAACTCTTTAATATAAACAGAGGGCGCAATAAGCAAACATATTTTCTATATGACAGAGATCACAAGTAAATTAATGTCAGTAGCATAAGATTTATTTTATCTATAATTATATAAGAACATTTTAGATTAGAATTAAATTTCATTTAGGCAATAAATCAATTTATTATTATGAGAATATATTAATATATGTGTATATATGAGGGGGTATCGTAAAGCTTCAATTACAGGAGAATAATTTTTAATGCTACCTCGCACCACTTTTTCAAAACAAAAATCTATTACACACGCTTTGAGAACATTTGCAAGATAAATATACAACGGAATGTATTTTTTAAAAATAGTGATGCGAATAGAATATAAAAATAATCGCCTGTAATTGAAACATTACGATACCCCTCGTATAGATATATACACTGGGGGACAAAACTTAAGGACCAAGAAGGAATGTACACGTAAATGAGAATCTACGTGAGATTGTGGGTCATGAAGCAAGCAACAGTGTTAACAGAATGTTACACAGGATTTAATATAAAAATTTTGTTGAAAGGATGTATACAGGGTATTACCAAAGGATCTTTCTCTGAAACGTGAATATTGTCCCAAAACATGACTGTTCAAAGAAAGCAAAATATTCCCAATTAACAATCGTTAATGCCATATCAATAAAGGATGTGGCCACCGTGTAATGCGAGACTACTTTCAACACGGCGTATCATACTCAGAACAACATGATTCAGTAGCTGTTGAGGCAAGTTTCCCACTCCTCCTTCACTGCACGGATGAGGGTTTCCATGTTTGAGGGAGGAAATTGTCGAGCAGCAATACGTCTCCCCAAGGCATCCCATAGATTTGTAATGGGATTCAGGTCAGGGGAACGGGCTGGCCAGTCTATGCGATTGATATGTTCGGCCTCAAGACAATCTTGTACAGACTGTGAGCGATGACATGGTGCTTTATCGTCCATAAAACGAAACTTTCGGCGACAGCACCTCGAAAAAGTCGAACATGTGGAAGAAGGACGTCTTCAATGTGCCGTCTACCGGTCACGGATTCTTGGTCAAGCACAAAGAGATCCGTGCGGCCATTGAACATGATGACTGCCCACACCATGATACTTAAAGTCGCATATTGATCTCTTTCCGGAATATTTTCGCGAAAGTAAGTACTACCTAACTTGCGCCATATTAGTTTACGTCAACAATCTGACGACAGACGAAATATACTCTCATATGAGAAGAGCACGGTAGACCAGTCGTCATCA
This sequence comes from Maratus speciosus, assembly GCA_963932465.1. Classification (NCBI taxonomy): domain Eukaryota; kingdom Metazoa; phylum Arthropoda; class Arachnida; order Araneae; family Salticidae; genus Maratus; species Maratus speciosus. Next base: position 167,671,311 of record OZ010796.1, on the reverse strand, counting down.
GTCCAATTGCAATGCATACGGCACCACTGTAAACGGGCGCTACGTTGGCGTGTAGAGAGTGGGACACACACAGCAGGCCTTCGGGCGTATAGGCCACACTTTTTCAAAAGTCTTGCAACAGTTTTCTGCGATATTTTAGTTCCTGTGGCAGCACAATGTTGATTTGCTTATAGACCAGCTGTGCTGCGTCGGTTCCTTCTTACCGAAATAACAATATAGCGATCTTCTTCGGACGTGGTACTGCTAGGACGACCTCCTGTCGTGCGCCTAGTACATATTCCACACTTTTGGAATTCCACACATAGCCTAGAAACAATAATGTGCGCGATGTTAAAATCACGGGCAACATCTCGCATTTTGCGTCCTTCTTCCAACTTTCCGATTATTCTACCTCGAGTAATATCATCTAAATGATGCCTCGAAGACCTGTTCAAAATTTCAATGTTGAAACTCCATTCCATCTCCTTCAATTTTTACATCTAATGTCATCTCACAACACCTGCCAATTGCCTAAAATTTCTTATATCTGCTGCCACGTGATCGACAAAAGCGTAAGTAGAAAATTTGTATAAGTTTCACAAAACAGAGTACACCCCGCATTCATGCAAATGTACACGTGCTGCTGTGGATCTTTTTCTAACGGTAATCGTTGAAAATAACAGTGGTCTTTAAGTTTTGTCATTAATAAATATGAGATAATATTAAAGAATAATATTTTTATAAGTTTTGAAACATTATAAAAATATTATTCTTTATTTTAGAATTATAAATCATTTCTTAACTAAAATTGAAAAATTGTGTGAAATTTTAAGATGACTTTTTCATAATAAATTATCTTTGACTTTTTATATTTTTAAATTATATAATACAAAATTCTATTTTCATTAATGATAACTAACTTTATTTCAGTTTTACCATTTCTTAACTCTAGAACCGCCATAAGGGGTCATTTTGACCCCTGCCAAATAGACAATAGTCGATTCGAACCAGAAATTTCCTCATAAGGTATGTTACATCTATGCAGCACTAAAATAGGCTAATTAAATAAGTTAAATCGTTTTAAATAAAAATTCTGGTGTGAAACACTTTTTTATAAAACTTGAGTGAAATAGCCGGCATTAATAGTGTTAAAGAATGTAGAATATATTTTATATACCTTATGTTCAAAGTGAAAAACACAATGTACACATAGCTCAAAGTTCAAAGAATTATTTCATTTATACCATTAAAGAATTCGTATCTTATTTTCATGCTTGATCTTATGGTTAAATGTATATTTAGAAAAACAGTGGGGGTTTTAGTCTACTTCTTCTGAATCATACCCTAGCTCTTTCAACGAATTCATTTATTCGTATCAAGAACCTCAGGGGTAATCATCAAAGTAGCTTTAGTCACTATCTATCGATAATGGAATTCTTTTTTGATACATAGAGGGTGGAAATAGAACACATTCTATATAGAAGAAGTCGGTATTTATCTTGAACAAAGATGAGTCAGTAGTTTTTTATTTTACAAATGTTTTATGTATGCATACATTTTTTTATATTCTGTGACTTTCTTAACCCTTAAATGCGCGATTTTTCATTTTATTTCCAAAAAAATATACATGATTCTCTGAAAGGTTTATTACACAGGAAAAAAAATGAAAAAAAATCAGACATGCATTTTTCATACAATACACCAATCTTTTCTTCTGTTGCACATCTGAAGTACAAGTAAGAACTACTGTCATGTGCCTGTTTTACGCAAAAATATTGCATATTAGTAAATATTTTAATAATTATGGCTCGAAATACCTTATTTTATATAATTATTTATTTTATAAAGCTTAACATTTAACCCTTTAATTCCCATGGTAGAATACGTTCTAGAAATTACGTAGTCCAGAGAATATGACTTTACACCAGAAAGTTTCAAGGGTTAATTTCGCTTTATTTAAAAAATGAAAGTATGTTATTATTTAAAGCAAATATTTTAATTTTAATTTTCTGGTGTGAATTGGGTATATGCGAATAAAAAAAAAAATCTATTAAATTCAAAACACTGTTTTTTGCATATATGCAAAGCTGCGTACTAAAGGGTTAATTAGGTTTACTTTTCCAGTCATTAGAGGTGCCTAGCTCCTTCCAATTTTCCGTAATATGTCGATTAATTTGACACAGTTTAACAACGTTTCGAACAAGAATATTACACATTAACGACGTGTTAATTAAGGCGAAAACAAGGGAATTTTACCATTTCAAGAACCGTGGTGCCATTCAAGAAATCTGAATTTAACCCTTTCGAGGGCAGTGGTTCATTTTTGGACCACCTAATTTTAATTCCTTAAAGCCACATTGGTACCAGATTATTGGAATTAAAATTTTCTTTTTATTAATCTCGTGAAGAAAAGCTTTTGCTTACCTTGGAATAAATCTTATTGTAAATTCTGGTGTCATTCAGTCATTTCCGAATTTTACGAATAGAAGTACCTTGCCTCTGAAAGGGCTAAAAAAATAGCCCACTGGCAACACTGGGAGCGACAAAAGTAGGAGTTAATACATAAACTTTAGAGAAAAGAAACATGTCTACACCACAAGAAAATTAATCTATAAATGTCGAGTCAGTATCTACTGTAATCATAGAAGACTGTAATCTTTCGATTCCTTCCCTATTTAAAAGAGCAATAGTTTGGCCTGAACAAAAGAAAATACAGCTTACAAGAAGGACTACACGAAAAATTCCAACAGCAACGACATCCAATGAATGGTGAATATTGCATAAACTGAAAGAAGAAGAAAAAAGAACAAAGCAGAGCAGAAGCAGAAAAGAAAGATTGAGCAAGAAAAACTTGAATCTAAGAATAAGAAAAAACATCAAAAGTTGAAGCTAAGAATAAGAGAAAACAGGAAAAACTTGAAGCTAAGAATAAGAGAAAGAAGAAAATTATTCAACCTAAGAATAAGAAAAAGCAGGAAAATTTGAACCTATGAGTAAGAAAAGGGGTTTTTAACCAAGACAAAAGAGAAAATGTAAATCTTAAAAAATATATATATGTATATTGTAACACTACAGTTGTTGAAATAAGAACTGTATTAAATGATGTGAAATGTGTTTTTATTTCTTTTTTTTTCTTTAAATTGAAAGTAAAACACTTAAAAATTAAAAGTGTTTGTGCCTTTCAAAATTTAAGTTATACTTTATATAACAAAGATTTAAGAGAATAAAGTATTTTGTTTTTATAATAAAGATTAATGTATTTTTAAAGCATATATTCTTTGAATTATAAGTAAACATTTTTTTATCTTTGCAAATAAAGTGACAGACATTGGTTCACTTTGTGTCAGTTGTTGGTGTTTCAAAATAGCATGGGTGCCAGTTACTGTTGTTTTTTGGCCATATTTATGAAAATAAAAATAATTTTTACTAAAAAAAATATAAGCTTTCAAAAAATTGTCAACAATATTTTTTAATGTATCACTATCCTTTGAAAAAGAAAAATAATTGGAAAACTGATTTGAAATTTTGCAATAGTGATTTGAACAAGAAAGACTCTTTAAGGTGTTATTGCGGGTTTTAACCTGTGCAGCTTTGAATATATTTATTTTTGTTGTATAAAACAGAACTATTTCGATATGCCTTCTACATTGTTTATACTATTTTTACTAGTTTATTATTATTGTTGTTGTTGTCGTTATTATTACCTTTTTTTGTTTTTATAAGTTGCAGAATGTTTTCAGTTGGGCATTTGACACTTTACAACAACTATGCAAATGCCTATCGTTTATTACCTGATGACCCCACTTTCGAATTTGTAGATGCTGATCTGTGGATAGATTTTTGTACGTTTTTATCTTCGAAGCAGATTAGAGAAGAATCTTCAGTAGTATTTGTATGTATGCTTCTTTTACATACTGTCATTATTATTGATATTCATATCGAGTGTTGAAAAATAAAAATTTTTATGTTTGAATATCTCATTTGGCCCCAAATTAAAACCGACAAAATAAGTTTTGGCAGACTACAATCTTTCCAGAATTGAATCGCAAACAAAAAACAAGAAAAATATATGTACAGTCCAATAGGGTTTGACATCGAGCCAGAATTTTCTGTAATAAATAATTTAATTTTAAACATGTCTTATTAAATAATATTCTGTAGAAATCGTTGTGTTGTAGGTTAAGATTATAGATTCATCTTTTCTTTGAGGAAAATATTTTTTTTCCAGTTATCAATATGCCTGGTGCTGCGGTCATAAAATAATTTATATTCATAAATGCACACATGTTCAAATATGTTAATAAAATAAATTTATATTATTTTTTTTTTATTTCCTAAAATTGTTGTACAAATTTTACTACAATTAAAAGCAATAAATAAATAAATAATGAATACATGAATTATAACAGTAAATGTATAGCTGCCAACATTTACGTTTTTTTCTCACAACAAACATTTAACGGAAAATTTTACTCTATTTAATCGACTAAATGTCGAATTATGTATGTCTCAAATTTCTTTTAAATCTTGGTGAAAACAAAAAATCATAAACAATGGCTTTATTATCAGATTTTCTATTGTGCCGAAGTCACTAAAACACATGATTACTTTTTATTTGAAAAAATATATTTTCTAAACTAATAAAATCTGCAAATGAAACAGAATTTTAACGGTTTAAATTGACAGTAAATAAAAGTTACTTGTTTATTTTCGAACAAAATCTGTGGCCAAGCAATCTGGTTTAATGCCAATAATGCATAAATTTTCCCATAAGCAACATTTTCTCCATGTATAAACTTGGGCGAAACAGCTCTATACATATTAAGTAGACATGATGTATAATATACGTTAATAATACGTAAATAATATGTCTACGGCATGATGCATACACATCCGTTTTAAGTACACATTATGGCTCGTTTGGATATCAAACAACCCTAATACGATGGCACATGGGGAGATATTTGACGTTATTATCTACGTCAATATTACATAATACGGAACTCCTCAGATGAACTTGGATGTACTTAACGTTTTATATATGTCATATTTACCAATTTGTGCTGTTTTGGAAGATTTCACTCTCCAGCACTGCAAAAAAATTGAGACCTAAATGCGCGTTTCCTCATCAGTCTATTCACCTAAAAAACAGTTTGAAGAATTACTCTAATGCATTATTATTATTACATACCAATGTTTTTATATTATTGAAGACATTCTGGTAAATAATAAATTTTAGTATAACAAAAAAAAGAATAAATTTGAAATAAGTATCTGTTAAATAATGCACTTCCATAATTCATACTGTGTGGCTCTTATATGCAAAACTCGCTCTCAGTTTGGTTTCCATTTCAGTGTAACTGGTCAGTGGACAACATTTTACGGAATTTAGGCATTTACTTTTCTAGGCAATTTCCTCCCGTGGTCAATCACGTGAATAATCGAAGTCATTTTTTTATTTTCGGTTTTGTAAGGTTGTTGCCAAATGTGGCAACTGAACTCCTATAGAAGAACTTCCTACCCTACAGGTTTTGGAAATTTCGTTATCAGCAACTTTATCAAGGGAACCTTATGGCAGTCACATATTATGCATGACATATTTGTGGAGCAAACATGCAAACCATGCTTTCTCCTTCAGATACAAATTTTCAAAAAACACAAAAAACTGATAAATAAGAAAATAACTTGTATTTAATTCTCATTTTTATTGTGTATTTTTATTACTGTTTATTAGAAAGAATTGCAAGCATACCTAAGATATTAAACATAAAACAAATTAATAAAATGCATTTAATATTTGGAGAAATCACGTTTTGACCGAATTCAGAGGAGGAAACATGTTTTGATTGTTTGACAAGTGGATAAAACGCTTTTTGAATTAAATAAGTTCTAACTCACAAATAATACAATAGCATTATTTTATTTGAATAAATACCGAATTTCAGTTGATTATTGTTAAAATAAAATGACAGATTATGGTACCTAGTAGTATTCATTAAATATTTACTAAATAAATACTCGTTTGCCAGAAATCCACTTCAAATTTTAAAACCAATATCTTCATCTAGACAGTTATACACATATCCCTCTTCTTTATCGCAGGCTTATCAATCAGGGATAATGTGGTTGTATCATTTGAATATATCATCAGGTTGATTTTGCCACTGTTCACTATACATTACCTTCAAAAGTTTTTTAACATCTTTGTTCTTTTCAACTGGTATGGCGTGGCTAAGAGGAAGATATTCTAAAACAACCCTTTGAACAAGGCATCAGTAACTCCCTTTTTAAGAAGATTTACATCATATTCTTCATTTAGATCTTGAAATCTATAATTCTGGAAGCCTTTAACTTTAACAGTTCTCTTGTTTTTTCCTAAAACAATCCGTTTCAATTGTGATATGTATGGTAGGTTTCGAAAGTACACATTAAGTGACAACTGTGATTGGCAGACTGGAAAAATCACTGCTTGATTGAATGCAGGCTTTGGAGGAAACACTCTTTGATTGAAACGTCAAGTTTTAAAATTGATTTATAATCGGAGAAAAATTTTTTTTAGTAAAAAATACCATTCATTTCTGTGCAATTTAACACAGAGTTCATAAAAATAACAATAACTCATTTTTTATTTTTTTGTGAGAAAACACGGTTTGAATGTTTGCTCCACATTTGAAAGCTGAACTGCTGCCATCGGAATACTCAAGGTCAGAGGGCACGAGTGTGAGACGTCATCACTAATCGACCCGAGGCTAACGAAAAAGACAGGCTACCGCGGTGGGTCCCTTTCTTCTTTTTTTACAGGCCACTGGAGTCACGTGATGCTCGAATGCACCAATGAAGTTGCGCGAAAAGACCATCACGTAACTCCAGCGGTCTGTAAAGAAAGAAGAACCGGACCAGCCGCTCTAGCCTGTCTTTCTCGTGAGCCTCGTAATCGACCGACTTCTCACTACTGTTGGAATTCACACCGGAAAATTTTGAATAGCCATTTTCTTTTATTTTAGTTATGGAATATCTGTCATCTTATAAAACAATAATAACTATTTAAACTTACTGGTGAGAATTCGGAATCCCTAAATAAAAATTCAGCCAGATGCGAAATGTCACAGTGTTGCAGCAAGAAGTCGCTCGATTAGTGATGACGTCACACTCGTGTCCTCTGGCCTTGAGTATTTCGATCGCAATGACAGAATTGGTGCTGACCTATGCATTTCATTTTTAAATTTTGATTACAATTTGATGTTGCTGATTTAAATATTCGAAGTCCGCAGATTTTTTATGTAGGTGGCTAATCCTTCTTGCAGCTACTCCTGAAAGGGTTCGAGATAGATATATGTTGATTTTTATATAGTATAAAAAATATATTCTGATTGACCAATATTTTGTAAGGAAGTCTTATAAAATTTTAAAAATTATAACATTTTGAAAAGTAATAAGTTGGACATTTTTCTAACATATTCGTATCATTATTTTGAACTCTCTCGAAATTTGCTTTGTTTACTTACCTCTAAGATGTTAAAAATTTAATGCGCGTTTCAATCTTTATGTACCACATTCTGTATGCAAGTTTTTATAAATTTAGCTGAAATTATAGAAATATAAATATTCCGTAAAGAAAAAACAATTGATACAAAATATGATATTGATTATTTGTCTTTTTTTTTTCTAATAAATACCCATTTTTTAAGTGGAAGCGATTTGACAAAGGTAGTCATATAATTCGAAAATCCGAAGTAAAGTATGGTTTCTGAATAAAGATGTTGATTTTTTTTTTTTTTTTTTTTTTTTTTTTTTTTTTTTTTTTTTTTAGAAAGTGAAACTGTGTAGCATAAAACCTCAAATTTACTTTTTGTGTAAATATATTATTTGCATAAGATCTTTTGAAGTATAGATAACTCTTTTTTAAAAGTAAAATAGCTCAACATATGATTCCATTTGAAAAAGCACAGTCGAGAGTTATGTCAATAAAACTGAAAGAAAATAACACAAAAAAGGGCACGGGAAATTTTGAAAATAACAGTTTTATATGTTTGGATGAAAAACAAAGGCGACAATATTATAATGTAGTCAGGGCTGCCACTGGTGACTATATTCATATTCTGTTCTCACCAATATTTAAAAAAAATACATTTTATAATATATTTTCTTTGCAAATGTTGTCAAAGTGTATGTAAAAGTTTTTTGTTTTGAAAAAGTGGTGCAAAGTAGAATTAAAAAATAGTCACCTGTGGCAGCCCTGTGTAGTGCTTCTTAACATATTTTGAATAGCGTCACACAACAAATTTTTCACAACCATTTACAAGTATGTCATGCTTGTGTATTTTTTACAGATAAAATAAACGATATAAAAATGACATAATATTTTAAATCACGAGTATACTCGCAGTTTTAATTTATTAATTATTTCTTCTCCACTATTTTAAAATTTTAAGAAATGCCTTACTTATTGGTGGAAATTTCATTTTATTAGTAAAGCGAAATTTACCTTTCTGAATTCGTGGTGGCAAACGACTTTCAAGAACAAATTTGAAACTTTATAGTTTTGGCAGTGAACGTGTTTAAAAAAAAAAAGAAAAAAAAACTGACTTCAAATAGTACTATAAAGTAAAAAAGGGAGAGTGAGCGATTGTTGGCAAGCAATGCACTGCTATAGTAACAGATGCGTGCGTCTCTTTTATCGAATTACATGGACAGTTATAAATTATTTATTAAATTGACAGTTTTGACAACCGCTCTCTTGTATGCTAATTATTTGATTTCATATTAAATAAAAAAAAATGCCAGGAATTATTGGCCCACCCTATATTAATCATCAATCGTTGAATTAAAGCTGTATAAAGAGGGAGGAAAATCGCCGGATTGCGACTTTCTCGCCGAACAGTGAGCGCTATGTCATTTGATACAAAATGAAATATTTTAAAGAAGTTTTTTTTTTTTTTTTTTGTTAAATTTCTAAAATAGCACTGACACAATAGTGATGAAATTTACGTGGGACCACTTAGACTGTATCCTCTTTAAGTAATAATAAAAAAAATACATGGATCGGCAACGTAGTTTTGGAGTAATCGGTGAACATACATAAAATAATACGCATCGAATTGAGAATCTCCTCCTTTATTTCATTCTCCTTTATTTCTTCTTAACATATTTTGAATAGCGTCATACAACATATTTTTCACAAACATTTGCAAGTATGTGCATGCTTGTGTATTTATTACAGATAAGATAAAGGATATAAAAAGGACATAATATTTTAAACCACGAGTATACTCGTGGCTTTAATTTATTAAATATTTTTTCACCACTATTTTAAAAGAGAAAGGTGCTTTATTTATTGGTGGAAATTTCATTGTATTAGTAAAGCGAAATTTACCTTTCTGAATTCGTGGTGGCAAACTACTTTCAAGAACAAATTTGAAAATTTATAGTTTTGGCAGTGAACGTGTTAAATACATAGCTGCCAACTTTTACGCTTCCTTCCTACCACTAAAATTTTATAGAAAATATTGTTTTATTTAATCGTCGAAATCTCATTATTAAACAAGACAAAAATCTCTATTAAATTTTAGTGGTAGCAAAAAAGCGTAAAGGTTGGCAGCTATGTAAATATAAAAAAAACTGACATCAAATAATACTATAAAGTAAAAAAGGGAGAGTGGACGATTCGAAATTGACACTGTTGGCAAGCAATGCACTGCTATAATAGCAGATGCGTGCGTCTCATCAAATTACATGGACAGTTATGAATTATTTATTAAATTGACAGTTTTGAAAACCGCTCTCCTGTATGCTAATTATTTGATTTCATATTAAATAAAAAATGCCAGGAATTGTTGGCCCACTCTATATTAATCAACAATCGTAGAAATAAAGCTGTACGAAGAGGGAGGAAAATCGCCGGATTGCGACTTTCTTTCCGAACAGTTAGCGCTATGTCATTTGATGCAAAATGAAATATTTTAAAGAAGTTATATTTTTTTGTTAAATTTCTAAAATAGCACTGACACAATATTGATGAAATTTAAATGGGACCACATGGACTGTATCACCTTTAAATAAATAAAAAAATACATGGATCGGCAGCGTAGTTTTGAAATAATCGGTGAACATACATAAAATAATACGCATCGAATTGAGAATCTCCTCCTTTATTTCAAGTCGGTTAAAAATGATTAGCTAAAAAAATCCTATATATATCACAAATATTACTAATTCCTTAACTTACATTTCAGCTGTTATTGTTGGTTTTTCCTAAATATTCGATTAGGTGCGTGAAATATATAAACTACATGTTTTCGCTTCACGAAAATAGGCTCTAATAATTTTTGTTTCAGATCCTTTCTTTAAGGGGACTGGGTAAGAGAAATTCAACCAAAAAATCGATTTTTATTTTTTATATCATTATATAGTTTAAACATTTATCTTTTCAACGATGTATTACACATATTTATATGTAGACGAAAAGTGCTGGATTTTTTCATTCTTTCTTAGAGCACTTCACAGCAGTGGGCTACTTTTTTTAAACTCAGATTTCTTGATTGGCACCACTTTTCTGAAGTGGTAAAATTCGCATTGTTTTCGCCTTAGTTAATATGTTATTAAATAAGGCGAATTTTACTAAATCAAAAAAGTGGTGCCAATCAAGAAATAAGAATTTTAAAAAAAAGTAGTCCACGGGCAACACTTCTTCGCAGCTTTAATTGACTTTTTCACAAAACTTCGATTTTTCAGGTTTGCGCTTTTTTTTCAATATCTATTAAACTTAAGAACTCAGATTTTTCTAAATAATTATATTTTGTTATACTGCATACATTAACGCAGGAATTTAATGATTTGTTGAGAATTATTTATTTTAGGCAGTGAAATCTTCCCAAAAATGCTAATTTAAAAATGTCTTTCAATAAATAATTAATAATTAATTTTCAGTTTCACTTAGAAAGAAAATGGTCTGTTAAAATACGTAAAGCATGTTATTCAAAGTACTCTAAAAAATCTAGACCTCTGTCTTTCACCATTTCTGAGAAAAATGTACATAAAGTTGGTGTTTTTTAACGTGGCCGAGATAGATCTTACCCGGTCTTAAATTAACATTCAAATTATTTCATGGTAGGTCTCGTGAAAATGGTCTTCAATTTCGGAATAACTTATGCTTGAAAAAAAAAATATGTATGCAAGTATTATACAAATTAAAATTTTTTAAAAGAAAACACCTATTTTTAAAAACATAGGTTCCTAAAATTAATTATAATTTGAGCCAATAAGTATTGTGTATAAGCCGCTGATAAAATAAGTCTTTTTCAAACCAGAAATTTTAGTTAATAAATGAACACATAGAATTGCCAATCCAAAAATGGCACATTTTGATAAATAAAATTTCTTGGAGGAAACAGTTTTTTGCCGTGGTTTATACGCAGAAAATTACTATAAGTAGCTTATTAATTTGTATTCTCATCAAATGTATTGTTAAGATAATTCCAAAATTCTTATACGTACAGAGATTCAGACTATGGAAAACAGATCGCAAAGGAAATACGCTATATTATAAAATTCAGTGCATATATAAATTACAGATTTTTCATGAAATGGTCCCTAAATAAAATTATTAACATCCTCAGTAGACTAAGTCTAAAAAGTCGCAAGCTAACGGAGTTGCTTTCTCAGTAAGCTAGTTCCATGGGTTTTAGGTAGATTTCGTATGAAATACTACCTATTACATTCTCCCCTATGTTAGAATTTTTGAAAAAAAATTGCAGTTCTACACCGATTATGACCACTAGAACCAAAAACCACCCTCAGCAAAATACTATATATATATATACATACACAGTGTGACTCCAAAAATCCGGCAACTTCAAAACTCCGGTATTAAAACCATATTTTCCCTTTCATTTTCTTTTACACTTTCAAGTTATGGGAGAAGAAAAATAGCAAATCTTTTTGAATTACAAACTTCAAGATCGAAAGTAAAAGTGCAAAAAAAGAATATTTGACTTTTTTTTTTTTACATTTGTCAGAGACGATTATTTTCGGAACAAATTTTCTGAGAGCTGCAGTGTTGCTTAGCAACGGAAAGAACTTATATGGCACAATATATGGTTGGAAAGAATTTTCGGCAACGGCGACATCAATGATGAGGAAGAATTCTCAGGCTTTCAAATTTGCTGTGAAACGGCTGCAAATTATGAACTGATTAAACATGCAAAAGCTGAAAATACATTAGGTGTCGAAAAAAGGGATGCAGAAGATTGGCTAAGCATTGACGAAAATGCATCAACAACGAACAATTTAACGGACAGCGAGATTGCTAACGCTGTGCCAAATAGAACCGTCTTTAATGCTAGCAGCAGCTCAGAAGACGAGGATGAACAACCGGCAGAAGAAAGGCTGTCACTAGAAAAAAACATAAATTTGACTGGAGTATTAATATAATTTGTATGAAATAATTTTTAACTGCGCATGCGCGGAAGATCCTAAAATTTTTATTATATAAATTGGTAGTCAGCTATTTAGGGCAACTTATATAAAAAGTCCAGTCAAATATCGCGAAAATTCACAAAGATAGGGTCGATATAGTGAGTTGTTTCCTAAAAATAGCTTAATTATAAGGGATTTTCCACAACTTTTAATCAACTCACTATATCTTTCTAAGTTTTCGCAACATTTGACTGGACTTTTTATAGAAGTTGCCCCAAAATACTGACTTCCGAATTATGAAATAAAATTTTTGAAATCTTCCGCGCATGCGCAGTTAAAAATTATCTCATAAAAATGCTCATATCTCATCAAATGTTCAATATATTCATGTTTTAATTGCAGTATACTGTTACTACTATTCTTCGGCAAGTTTTCGGAAAGTTGTGTTAAATTTGGTTGAAAACTCTGTATGCTATAAACAAAAAACTTTTGAATTTTTCACAAAAACGTTATCATCTACACGAATATGAGTGCTATGCTTACACAAATGCATACAAACGTTGAACAGGGCCCAAATAGTCATTTACCACAGTGACAAACTATTTCCAGCCTTTTCTGTTACATAGGTGATCGCAAATATTGTTTTATTATTAAATTATAATTGTACCCTCCTAATCGTACCCTCCGATAAATATTCACCGATAAATATAAAATCAAACATGTTCTTTACACCCTAGAAGTTCAAGAACAATTCGCCAATAATGTTGGTAGATATTCGACAAAACATGTGCAATCGAAAGCATCCAGTCCCTGTACCTTAACTTTTAGAGGCCAGTGTACTTCGCCCTATAAATTAGAGGTGGAAACAGATAATAAGGAAAAAGAAGCCAAAGAGTCTTCAAAACGAAAAAGGAAGATTCTTAAAAAGAAAATCAAATCAACATGATACGAATCAACGAATCAACAGGAGAAAAAACCAAAAAAGGTTGATGAGGCATCTTCAGAAGATGAAGAAGATTATGAAACCTGAATGTTTTGCAATGAGTTTTACTCCAATTCTAAATCCAAAGAAAGTTGGATACAATGCGTAAAATGTCGCGTATTGACACACGAAGCATGTAGTATGAAGGAGAATAGGATAATAATTTTTGGGGGGATTTTTGCAGTTAAATTAACTCTAAGATTTCCAGCGTGAAATAAGTAGGCATATGCAATGTAGATAATTTGCTACGTATTAATTTTTGACACATGGGAGAACACATGTGCAATTTCGTTTTGTTAAATATAACAAAAATGTACTTTTTTACTATATTAAACAAGATATGTTTTAAAGAAAATGAGTTCTCCAGGAGTTTTAAATGGATACCCGGTTTTACCCAACCAGTGGGGTAAAATCAGATTTTTGCATATGTCTGAAAAAAGCTATTTTTTACATAATCAATTACATTTTTTACTGAAAAGAGTATGTTTTAATATATCCAATGATTCATTTAATATTAAAAACTGTGTTCAGAGTTTGTTTTCCCATTTGATTGCATTTGAGAACGACAAACATTTATAGTACCCGGTTTTGTCTCACCTTCCCCTACATATCAAATCAGCTTTAGTTCCTTATTATTTCTAAAAATAGGTCCAAAAGTTTATGTATCTTAATCTTATATATCATTTATGTATCTAATTTCTTTTTCACGGATCCAGTTTGGGCAAGAACGGGAGTATGCTGCATAACCACTCTTACAATTTATGCAGCGTTTCAAAGTTTTCTCAGTATTTATCGTCGTGGCCAACTACTCCACAACGTGGTAATGGAAAAACGATAGGTAGTAGTATGACATGTGAAATAACGGAGAGGATTGGGAGTATAAGGGAGGACAGGACAGCTTAGGTAAGCAGCTTTAATTATGGATGGTAAAATAGGGCTATTGAAAGTCAGATAATATGCTTCATAGGAAGCATTTGCCTATTCCGACGGATCGTGATACGGCGAGCGTCTATAACATTTTGTTCTTTTAAATTATGTAGGAGTTGTTCCTTTGTACAAAGCAAAAAAATCTGGTTCGGATATTACCCCACGACTTATTTAGAGTTTTATGTGCCTTTACAGAAACATAAAAAGAACCTATTGTATTGCAATTTTAGAGTGATTATAGTTATAGTTGTGATTGAATAGCTCAAGAAACCTCTACAAGGAAATCTCCAGAATGTAGTTTTTTAAGTGGACAGTCGTCTCCAAAAACAGAATGAAATGTTTTTGCAATCAGGAGCGGCGAAGTCCTCTTAAAAGAACTATCAGACAGACTATCAGTGCGTTTGATGACAAAGAGTGAAGGCGTGTAAAGGAATTCTTCTGTAAAGTTTGTTGCTCACCACATGAGAGAAATAGAAGGAAGTAAAGAATTTCTCTCCATATTAAAAAAAAATATATAACAATTCGGTCCCCAGCCGCACCACCCAATACCGAGCCCAACAAGGACCTGCATATGCGTGCACTAGTGCTAATTAGGGCCCATATGGTCACATGACACTCCTGTACCAGTCTCCAGCCTTAACGAGATGGCTAATAATTGCGCGCTCACTTAATCCCTAGCCAATGACATGTCAAGTGACCAGTCGTTTGACAATACGGGGCTAATATGCACCTCCGGTCTACCTGAAGCAGGGACCAAAGCAGTATGATGGTTTCCCTCAACTGGCAGGATCCCCCTTTCCAGGAACACTGGTCGCCACGCACAGAAAACAGGTGGGTGGTTTACGATTCTCCATAAGTCGATATAATCAAGATGATATCAGCTTATGCAGAATTTTCCTCACCTCCAAAGAGGAAACCACAATGATGGTGACACAAAGAGGAAAGAATTGACAAGAGAAGGGAGCGGAAAAAGGGATAAGAGGAAGATTTCTCAGATGCCCGGGGTTGCGAAGCTCGTGAACATCTATATGTCCACCTGAGAAGTTATAAGGGTTTTAAGTTATCAGGAACTTATACTTGTGATAGTCTAAAATATACCGGATTTCTGTCAAAATCGACAGAGTGGCCCTCTCCGCTTAGAAAGATTATGCTTATCGTACGAAATATGTGTGGGATCTGACAATATGAATCCAATATATAAGTGTTTGTGGTTATCGGTTCTTTATATACGCGGTATACAAAAATATAGAAGACTTGGGTTAAAAAAAATAGAAAATATCCCCTGTAAAACATATATTTTCACTCACACAAAATTTCAATGCCCTGGCAACGGACCAAAATGACTATGGACTGAAATGGCATCGCGACGCAAACGTTGGGACCGAAACGCTGGAATCGAAGTGTCGGGACAGAAACGTCTGCCCTGGTTTTTATATCTAATATTTTTAAAGTAGGGTAGATGGGGGCATGTTTACGCATGGGGAACGTTTACGCAGTGCATTTTCCCTGAAACGAGTTATAACTGGCGCGCCACCAGTCATGACAGATTGATGCGTCTCCCTAGTGGGTATTCTCATCCGTTTTTGAGCGTCAGTCGAACTTCGGTCTAGCATGAGGAAAGGATAATCTGTTTTTTATCAAGGTGAGTGAATTTTGTGTTGAAGTTATTGAAACTTATAGTGAACTATTAATACTTAGTTAGGGATAAACAAATATATGAACATTAGCAGAATTTTTTTCCTTTTTTGAGAACTGTATTTGTGTGAACAGAAATGTTATTAATTTTCGCTGCACGTTAAATTAAATCCAAACACGGCGACGGGGCATGTTTACGCATTGACATCGGGGCACTTTTACGCACGTTTAAAAAGAAGAAATCACGTAAAGATTTACTAGATTGTATGGAAGCAGAACAAGAAGAAAGCAAAGGAAAAAGTATGAAACCAAAAACTGCAAATGAGAAAAAAAATTTTTACACTCTGGAATAAAGAAAATAGTGAATGAATCTGATGACGAAGATGAAAACAGTGTGTGTATTTATTGTTTGAAATCATACAACCAATCCAAAAAAGGACAAGACTGGGTTCAATGTCTTAGATGCAAAAGGTTTTCCCATGACAAGTGTGCATAAGGAAATACTTTATTTTTTGTTTTTAAAAATATTAACAGAAATTATGCAGATGACTAAATAGTTTCTGTTTTTAATTAGCAATAAACCCTATGTTTTCAGTTTAGCCTATAAAATGTTCTTTAATTAATTCTCATTAATGTTTTAAGCAGTGTTTTAAGTTATAAATAAAGCATTTTAATTTTACTAATTATTTATTTCAGTTACTCCTTGGTATCACTTATAATATGCGGAAACGTGCCCCACTTGATACGTGCCCCCGGTCCCGGGGCAAGTTCGTTCACACAAAAGACTTGGAGCTAAAAAAAAATACTGTTAGAAACACAAATAGGGCAACAACTGAATTCACAAATTTTGACTTTATTAACTGCTTTAAAAAACCACAATAAAAAAAATTTCCTAAGTTAAAACATAAAAATTAGAAAATTCATTGAAAAAAAATTCTTAAACGTGCCCCGGTCTATCCTATTTAGAAATGTTCTAATATATTTGTTCAACGATATTTTTAATTATTATAAAACTACACAATACAATTTTGTAGTAGCTCTTTTTTTATTAAAATTATTTTTTTTCCATACCAAAATCGAACTCTTCTTATATAGTGAATGACATGAAATAACAAACCCATCATATAAAGAGACCAGAAGTAACAGATGATTAAATTTACTTTCTGTATGACTTAAAATTACTTTCTGTATGAAATTCTATTTACAGAAAATTTTACAAAATATGATAAAATCTTAAATAAAAGAAACTTAGCTCTACCCAGCAAAGAAAGAAACAGTGGGCCATCAGCTGGAAAAAAGATGGCAGCCAACAGTGCTATCAGCTGTAAAGTGCAAGGGTGCCATTACCTAAACCTGTCGAAAAATTTCCAAGCCGAATACAGCTTGCCCATCAGTGATGGCCAACAGCAGGCCAGCATTCGTATGCCATTACATTAGTTCAATCCGGCACTTTTCCTGCAGTGCTAGAATCTATCCCACTACTATTCCTTTGCTAGACCAGCACTTTCGCTTACAAAAATTTCTTATAGAATTCTATAAAAAAAAACAAAGTATTATATAATTATGGCTCTTTTTTCTATAAGTTAGTTTCACAAAGATATATAGAAACATCTGTAGAAATGTCTATAGAAATATTTGAACTGCATGCGCAACTACTTCTCCCAAATACTGACCGCGCTCGATGCTGCTTGGTTTTCGTGATCGGACATGAACAACTGCTTTCTGCGTACGCTACGATTGCTCGTAGCTTTCAAGCTCTCATTACACTATTTCAAGTTTGTTTCTTTTGTGATTTACGTTCCCAATCATTAAACTGGTATAGAAATTATTTTATTGTATAGAAATCGTATGTATTTTATACGCTTTTTTTATTATTGATTCTGAACTGCATAAATTATGAAAACCGAAATTCTTTGTAACCTAGTAAAACCAGATTTAAGGAGAAAAAAAAGTGCGCTGAAATAAAGAATTCATTTATTTATTCATTTACTTATTTATTTTGTTGGTGGCAGTGGTGCTATATTTTTTACAGTTCCAAAAAAAAATTAGCGTCACAGGTTAAATTGTGTTAAGATATTCATTTCAGATTTGTGTTCAAAAAATACTCAATGTCTTCGATATTCGCAGCGCTACCTAGAGTAAGGGTTCCCAGCAATAATACTGCAAAAGTTCGTGCACTTCCTTGTAGTGGTGGGCCTGAGCATGAGATAAAATGGATTCCCACCAGAATTTTATTTGATGA
Organism: Maratus speciosus; assembly: GCA_963932465.1. Classification (NCBI taxonomy): domain Eukaryota; kingdom Metazoa; phylum Arthropoda; class Arachnida; order Araneae; family Salticidae; genus Maratus; species Maratus speciosus. The sequence continues at coordinate 167,653,132 of OZ010796.1, read as the reverse complement.
TTTCCAACAGCAAAGTTGACTGAAGCTGTCCAGCAGCGGTAGACCATCAACCAGCACTTCTTTATCATTGCCGACGCCTATCTTGATGCTGCCCAGCAATTTCCTCTTTTCTGGGTAGTGTGATTCTACTGAAGTTGGATACACCGGGACTGGTTGGTTAATTTTTTCTTTAATATTTTTTTCGTTTTAATGTTATTAATTTATTTTTATTTATTTTTAGTTTGTACATTCTGCGCATCTTAAAGCATAACCACGTATTAGAAAATTTGAAAAATATTAATGAATGGTTTCTATATGAAGCTCAAAGGACATCAAGCCACTAAGCCAACCTGTCCCATCGAAAGAGCGAGTTGACCTTCTCAATCGATGTGATTCTCGGATTACTAGCTTAAATGAAAAAAAAAGCGCCTAAAATATCAAATGTACTTTTATTTTGTATAAAATTATAGAAAGCATAAGAAAAGATTTTTTTGTACCATTTTATCCCAAGATTTTAGATCATTTCACGTTGCAACCGTGACTGTAGCTACATATGACAGCTCCCAGCAAAGAGGAAATAGCTGGCCAGCAGCAAGATAGGTGCTGGCAATGATGGAGAAGTGCTGCCTAATGGTCTACCACTGCATTACCACTGCTGGACAGCTTCATTTAACTTTGCTGTTGGAAATCATCAGATAAAATTCTGGTGGGCTTCCGTTTTATCTCATGCGCTGGCCCACCACTAGATGGAAGTGCACGAACTTTTGCAGTATTATTGCTGGGAACCATTACGTTACGAATATCGAAGACATTGAGTATTTCAACACAAATCTGAAATGAATATCTTAACACAATTTAAGCTGTGAAGCTAATTTTTTTTTAATGTAAATAATATACTGCCACCAACAAAATAAATAAGTAACTGAATAAATAAATTCTTTATTTCAGCGCATTTGTTTTCTCCTTAAATCTGGTTTTACTAAGTTACAAAGGATTTCGGTTTTCATAATTTACACAGTTCAGAATCTATTATAAAAAAAGCGTATAAAATATATAGGATATCTATACAATACACTAATTTCTATACCAGTTTAATGATTATGAACGTAAATCACAAAAGAAACAAACTTGAAATAGTGTAATGAGAGCTTGAAAATTACGAGCGGTCGTAGCGTACGCTGAAAGTAGTTATTCATGTCCGATCACAAAAGCCAAACAGCATCGAGCGCAGTTAGTACTTTGGAGGGTGACCACGTGGAAACTGCTGCAAGTTCAAACATATCTATTATAGAAACTTCTACAGGTTTTTCTATAGCTCGTGGTGAAACTAGCTTATAGAAAAAGAGCCATAATACTTTGTATTTTTATAGAATTCTATAAGAAATTTTTGTAAGGGAAAGTGCTGGGCCAGCAAAGGAATAGCAGTGGGACATGTGCTAGCACTGCAGGAAAAGTGCCGGATTTAAGTAATGTGATGGCATACCAATTCTGGCCTGCTGTTGGCCATCACTGATGGGCCAGCTGCATTCCGAACGGACACTTTTGTACTGGTTTAAGTAATGGCATCATTGCACTTTACAGCTGATGGCAGTGCTGGCTGCCATCATTTTTCAGCTTACGGCCCACTCTTTCTTTCTTTGCTGGGCTCGTTAGATGTTGGGAAATCTGTTGTTTTCTGTGGAAAATTTATCTGTAGAGAATTTCTGTAATTTCTGTAGAAAGTCTTGGAGTTTCTGGTTGATCTGAAGTTTTTCATTGGACTGAAGTTTCCTTATCATTTCCTGTAACAGAATCTTGTGAGTCAGGGACTGAAGAAAGCATTGGAAGAGCTGAGTCAACATTCCCCGGATTAACCCTTAAATGCATCGTGATGTAAATTTCCATAACCTTTTTATTTAATTTTTAAAATATAAATTAAGTTCTTGCAACCACTATATTTATACAGAGATATTACCCCTCTAAAAATTACAAAATTATGCTACTAAATAAAGTTAAAAATCTATCTCATGATTTCTGGTGTCCAATTCTTAATATAAAAATAAAAAACACAATTCTAAAAGAATAATCCATGCAATTAAGGGTTAAATGGGCCAACTTGCCCCATAATGCCGTTTTGGATTTTGATCATCGTATCAAAATATTCTAATAACCATTTGAGTGCAGAAGAGCGCGATAGCACTCCTCCTGTTATGTGCCAAAATTGCGGGAATCGCGATAGCGCTCCCCTTGTTTTATGCAAAAATTATGGAGAGGGTGATAGCGCTTCTATTTGGTGTGCATTTAAGCTGGTTGCACTAGCGAAGCGTACGTTTTCCGTGTATATAGTCGGCTTACAAGTATTTTTTTTTTAATACCCAAACATACTCGCATTTTGGGCATATATCTAGAAGATTTGTTCCGCACGAAAACGGTTAATGTTTTAAAAGAAAACTAGACGAAAAATATGTTCTTAACAACTGTCTTTTAGATTGGTATTCACCAAAGTGCAACTGCAATTTAGAAAGAAATCAGAACGATTATTTAAAAGGGCAAACAAAAAAAAAAACTACTTGAGTAAAATTTAAAAATTTGATGTGACGCTCCTTTGATTGCTTCTTGGTTTCTGACGTTGTTGTGGGTCAATGAAGACATAGTAAGACACTCGTCGATTTGATAGTAACGCCACCGACCTTACAGATTGAAAAATATCGCGGATGGAGATGCCCCAGTGGTCAACATGGCCGAGTCTACCCTACTCTTTTTAATAATTTCCAACATAGTTGAAAAATGTTTATTACTTCCACTTGTCTGTCTGCCGTCTGCCCTCTGTCTGCCGCCTGTCTATCTGTTCTCTATCTTGCGTTACTATAGTCGGATATAGTGAAATTGATACAACGATTGAATGTACATTTTTGAAAATAAAGTTTGTAGCAGTTACAGTTCCTTTACAGGGCCATTCAAAAGAAATCCGTACATTACGACCTATTATTAAAAATAGTTTACGGTGATTTTTAATAATGTTTCACACTTTCAAACTCATTGAAATTTATATACAGGGTATCCGAAACTCTAGATACGGTCGAATAACTCGAAAAATACATATCAGATTGAAAAGAGAAGAAATACATGTTAAATATTTTTAAAACAGCTACTCAATGATATCAAAGTTGATCCCCCACCCCGACTCTCTGGGAGTCACAGAGTGTCCAATTTTCAAATCTCAAAATGATAACCCCTATTTTTTATTGAAGATTCTGCTTCTACGGACAAAAATACGTAATGTTTGTATTTAACATTTTTTTCGGACCCTCATTGATCACGGTGTAATTGAGCAAATTCGACAGATGCATATTTTGGTTTTCCCAACCAGGTTTTGACATAACGAAATATGATTGGCCAGAAGTTTTGACGTCAAAGTGCCGTCTTTGGTGGGAATAGTGTTTTGCGAAAAACATCAGTGGCGGTTGTTTCAATGGCGCTTTATGTGCTTTTTCAATAAACATTAATAGAAATATATTAAATTTGTTTTTTATTTTAATTTTTTAAATCTAGTCGGTCATGTCTAAATAATAACCTGCGTATTTTCATCTTTTAATGTGCAAATATGCACCTCTCCTCCCGAACGCAGAAAGGATAATCTTCATTATTTGGGAGCGGAGTGTGTGGGTATTCTGCGTTACGAGGGCTTCAGTTGTTTTTTTTAATCATTTAATTCGGGGGGCAGGTGGGAGTGTGTGGTTTTTTTAATTATTACTGTAGAATAACATATAGGGCAAAAAAAGAAAATATAAAATAAAATCTTTTTGTGCGGCTGAGCAAAGCATGGGGAAGTAACGTAAATTTCATGTGTGGGTGGGACTATAGGAAATAATCATTACAGCTTAACACTTTCGAGAACGTATTGCTTACACAAATTTTATTTGGTATGCACCGTGTTTTTTAACCCTTTACTTGTGAAATACCAAAAAATGCCCTAATTAAAAAAGTCCGATATCATTATATGTAGGGAGGCTAGAGAGGGTTGATCCACTTTTTACAAAATGATTTATTATTTTTTTAATATTGAACGTAGAATAAAGTATTATATATCATTTTAATTCGTTATACAATCAGTTATCAAAATAAAATTGCTACATAAGTGTAATATATAAGAAACTTGAAAAAAAAATTATTTTATTCATGAGAAAATAATGGGTTAAAGCTCCCCACATATGGGAGGGTTGACCCACTATATGGATGGCCTGACCCACTTTATTTTATATATTGAAATATTTGTGAAGAGAAATAAAATCAGTTTAAAAAAAGCTAAATAACTGTATGCTACGTGCTTTAATTATTATAAAAATATTTTTTTGAAAGTATGATGCTTAAACAGACCTGTTTACATGCAATCGCATGTCAGAGGAGAAAATTTTTATTTTAAACAGGATTTTGTCTGAGCAGATATAATTATACAGCATGGAAAATGAAACTTTATCGTTAAGACAGTATTCCGCTTGAGACAGCTTCTGTTTCCATAGAGTTAGTTATATTAGTTGACTATAGCATTTACAGGGCTCCCAAATGATCCACCAACTGAATATCAATATTATTTTAGAAAAAATTTCTTTTTAGATTTTTCTTACAAACCGCCCTCGAAACACATTTGAAAGTTAATTCTAGCGCAAACCTACCATAAAAATTTCTGTTAAAATTTATTGGTACTCAATTGGCGGACCATTTGGGAGCCCTGCATTAAGTAGCCACTGTCCCACTTTTTTTTTGTCTCCTTGTCCTACATTTTGTGACATTCGATCCGACAACTCTAGTTGTGACATAGTTTGGCTTCATCTGACTGCATTCATGCTGGTGAAATTTGTCTACATACCTTCCTAAAATTTTTCGATCAATGGTATGCTCTTTTCCAGCTGCATGAGTACTTAACTTATCATTAAAATGTTTTTACCCTTTCAGGGGCAAAGTACTTTCAGTACTAAAATGTTGAAATAAATTACTGGCACTGGAATATACGTGCATATAAGGTGCATATTTACACATTAAAAATAAAAATACGTAGGCTAATATTTAGGAATGATTGACTGGATAAAAAAATATGTTAATAGAAAACTAATTTAATATATTTCTATAAATTTTTATAGAAAAAGCATAGCATGCGCCATCGAAACAACCGCCATGGTAACCAGTAATGGTTTTCGAGAAACGCTATTCTCGCAAAAGACGACCGTTTTGACGAAGAAAGTTTCGTCCAATCAGATTTCGAGATGACAATACCAGGTTGAGAAAAACAAAATATGTATCTGTCGAATTTGCTCGATTATACCGTGATCAACGAGGATCCGAAAAAAAAATGTTAAATATAAAAGTATGTTTGCCCGTAGAATACAAATATGTATTAAATAAACGGTCAAGTGCGAGCATTACTAGCGCACAGAGGGTACGTAGAATAAATATATAAATTTGTAATTGTATTACAAAAAAAAAAAAAAAAAAAAAAAAAAAAAAAAAAAAAACGTTGCTAAAAGAATACTAAGACTTTGTAAAAAACTATACATCGTAGGGTTTGGTATAACTGTACATATTAGAAAAGTGTAAATGGGTATACCATGAACGTTCAAAGAGATATGGAACCTAAATAATATCAAATATAGCTATTCGTATAACTCTTTTTTTAATATTATCCTAATCTGTTTATGATGAACTTAATTCGGTACTGACAATAAAAGCAGTGAATAGTAAAACTTCATTTGGAATTACATGAAACTAAATTCATCGTAGTAATAACCTTTATTTCTACAGTGTAGCTAAAACAAAACCTTTGTTCAAAGCTTAAATTAAGCATTGTGCTAAGCGCGCTTCGAATTGAGCTCTCAAAGTTGCAACGCCGCCTTGGTCAGTGCCGCGTTTTTCCAGATAGGTGTTTAATTAACTTCTAAAGTCACTCGAGGCGTATTGAGAGATACACTCAATGCAAACTATCGCGAATCCCAAAGTATTTATGCGATTCATTCTAATTAAATCTTTCGAGGGCGATGCCCTTAAAAAACGGACACCTAATTTTAATTCCAAAACAGACAAACGGCACCAAGAATATTTAATTAAAATTTTCCTTTTATCATGTACGTGAAAATAAGCAAGTTCGCATTTTCTAATAAATTCGTTTATAAATTCTGGTGTCAGTTCATTATTTCATAAGTTTATAAATAGAATTACTCCGCACCAGAAACGGTTAAGTGGTCGCAGGAGTCTTAAAACTTCAAAATTTAAGAAATTTTAATTTTCTTTAGATGTTAAACTCCTATTTTTCTGAATATTTTGATATAATTGTTTCCTTGAAATTCCCATTAGAACAGAAGTTTTAGAATTATACCCGCTCCATAGCTGAAGCGGCGTTTCCGAAACTTTAAAGTCATTATTTTCCAAATGGCATTTTTTGGGCATAACGCGCAGGATACCTCAAAAACTTCTGAATATTTTTTTATGAAATTTTCAAAACATATATTTCATGTTAGCCTGTATAAACAGAACCTAAAATTTCCTTTTTATTGTTCAAAAAAATATGTTTTTAGGTGATTTTACTGTTGAAATTTTCAAAATTTTGTATTAACTAAATCCAACATTGCATTAAAAATATATAAATGCTTTAAATACATATTTATTTAAGTTCAAGGAAATTATTACAATTTGAAGTATAAGTAAGCACCAAAATTTTCATTCTAGTTGCAATATTTATTTTGTAATCCTGCGCATAAACTGTTATGCCAATTTTTTGTTCGACAAATGTCTAACAGTTTCGAGCCCCCTTTAAATACTAATTCTGTATCTTGCAGTTTTTTAAATACATGAAACGAAAGAACATACTTATATCTTTCATCCCAATTAAAATTGTGTTTTAAAATCATATACATTTTAGGACATTAAATGTTGAAAATGGTCTTTTTTTCATTTTTTCCACATTTAGAGTCCCGAGAGCCCTTAAATTAGTATGTTTTTTAACAATTTGACGTTTATTACTTTTATACTGTTACTGGACATTACATTACACATATATATCATTAAAAGTTGTTAACTAGGCATAGAGTACGCCGACCCTGTCCTTGTGTATGTCCAAACTGACCGTACCTTGAAGGGTTAATATCTCGGCTAATTACCGATGATTTTTTTCGAAAATCATTATCAACAATGCTTTTATTCTTCTGCAACGATAGGTATATTCAGCGATGCTCAACAATTTTTCTGAATGCCCATAAATCGAAATTTGTGTATAACAGAAAAATGCTAATTACTCAAAAACTATGTGAACTAGGGTAATCGGTATAATTTTCCGGCAATCTTTATATTAACGTCTACTACCTCTATTTTTTTCATAATTTTAGTTTCAGTAGATTCGGAATTAGATGGGGGGGGGGACATATTTTTGAGCTACATTTTCAACAATATTGTTGAAAATATAATACCTAAAATTAAAAGGAATGTATTTTTGAGTTCAGCGTTACAAAAGCTTTCACAGGATACCCCACATGATATACAAAGAAAAGATTTTTTTTTTCAAGTAGCATAATTAGCCCCTCTACTTTTTTACTAAATATATTTATGAATGTTTATTAATCTGAAAATATGTGGGTCAGTGGTCTTTATTACTTCCCCGAATTTGAACTTTCCACGTTCCATAGTTTACGAGTAAAATAGCTGTGACAGACAGACAAACAGGCACAGGAGTGATCTTATAATGGTTCCGTTTTTACTTTTTACGTACGGAACCCTAAAAAGGGGGGTTATCACTCAAGGTTTCAAAATTAGACCCCCTGTCGGCACATACGTTTATATTATATACGATTATATTAGACCCAGGATGTCGGGGAGGGGGTGAACTTTGGTATCACTGAATATCTTTTTTAAAAATATTTAAGCCATTTTTTCGTTTTTCAATCTGATATGTATTTCGCAAGTTATTCGACCTATTCCAGATTTTTCGGACACCCTGTATATATTCGGACACCCTGAAGTACACTACAAGATGCCTAATATGCGATACGGTATGGATAGCCTTCATCGTTCATTTACAGGAACATTCAAATCATTCCATTGGAATACGTTCTAGGGGGGAAATCGTTTGCGGTGTATTTTATCCATGTTACACTATTGGAATTTATATATCTCTCTGAGGTTCACTGCAAGATATTTACTATAAAATATTATCTACAAGCATTCATCATTGATATACTGGGATACACATAATAATTCGAGTACAGCCCAGATAGCATTTTTAATTTTCAGAAAATTTCTAGTAGTCTTGCTTTGAAATCCTGCAAAGTTGCAGCAAGCTCAGCATGACAAGACTGAAAATTTATAACAAGACTGCAATAAGATAACGCAAACGCCGAAGTCATCACACATTGTACTTGCAGCTAACTTGTCGTGCAAGTTAAATTCATGCTGTATCGAATTTATTGCAAATTAACGGCAAACAAGTAATCAAAAATACTGCAAACTTACTGCAAAGTAGTAATCTTTCCACGCCCCACTATAAGTTTAATCCCTTCGGGGGGGTCTGACTCGATCAGGTCTACTGATTCAAACACACCGTCAGGAGGTACATGCATCTTTTCATCACAATAAACAAGTTAAGATAATATTTGTACCTTCAATACGAGAGTTTTTTAGTATTTGATAAATATAGCGTTTAGAAAAAAGCGGTGCCAACAGAATAAAATTTCTGCAATCTCTGCGCATGTGCTGATGGTCTATTCTCTCAAGAGAGGGAATCTTTGCTTTCGTCACTTTCGTGAATTAAAGAAAGTCTTGCCATCAGTTTCACAACAAACTACTCATGCAAGTAGGGAATGGTATAACTTGCGGGAAATTTGCTGCGAATTTCTCAATTCAAGTTTTTCACGGCAAGATAATGTCAGAAAAAAACAAACTTGCTGCCAATGTTCATGAGATCTGCGAGTACTACCTATGAACAATAATTGCTGGAAGTGCGTTTTCATTTGTTTTACGGGATTTTAAATTAAACTTTTTAAATTATTTCTTTGTGTGTATAAATTCAACACATCACATACAGGGCTGCAGAAAACATCTAAATGACATTTCCGTTTATTGATAGAAATTGCTGAAGGGGAATTTTCAACTGTGCTATGCGTTTTCTAATTAAACTAAATTTTAGCATACTATGTATTGTATGATAAATCTATAGTTCATATGCAGGGCTGCGTAAAAAATTCAGATTTTTGGGGGACTTTTGATGGGAATTGATAAAATAGTCTTTTCAAATGTGTTATGCGTCTTACAAATAGTTTATTTAGTCACCCTTTTTAATCTTTTTAACCCTCTGTCTACCAGAAGGGTCCAATGGACCCGACATGTACATTCAAAATATCTATTCAAACCAGAAATTTCTTCAAAACAAACTAAATGTATAAACCAGACAATAATAAGTTAAATAAACAAGTTAAATAGTTTCAAGTAAAAATTTTGGTGCAGAATGTTTTTATAAAACTTGAGTAAAATTTCCGGTAGTTCTAGGGTTAAACTGCGAAGTGCTATTATAGAATTCTGAATGTGTTGGAAAGTGTTTCATAATCTATCCTTAACGAATGATTTTACTTTCTTGTTTAGGTTATGTAAATTAAATTTAAAGAGAATAACATATTTATGATTACAAATATTTTAAGAATTAACGTCGTACATGATTTATGTTTGGATGAAGACATAGATGGGATCAAAGTGATTCTCAGACAGAAACTGGGCAATTTTCTACCAGTAAGTTTTAGTTGAAATTTTCGTCTTATTTAAATTGTATTCATGCAAAATTACTGTCATGAAGAAAGGAAAAATTTATGCTTCATTTTAGCTGGTGGAATTTTGCCCGTTGGTAATCAGGCGATGTTCTGAGGTCATAATCTTTAATTTTATAGCTGATGATTAAATTTCTATTTACGTTACCTCATGGCCCAAATGTCCAAAGGGCATAGCCGGTTAAAGCATTGGAAACATGCCTTTCAATCAAATTTCCTGATTTATTTCCCAGATGTGGCTACATATCTGACAATATATTTCCCCTATTATTAACCTATAAATATTGATACTTAATGAGATAAAAATGTTTTTTCGGTTTTTTAAAAAACGGATTTTCTCAAAAACTGCTGTGCGGAATTTCATGCCATTACCTGAGGATATATAGATATCAAAGATGCATAACTGGTAATTTTTGTATAATTTTCTGTTTAAAAAACTGTGTGAAATAGCGAAATAAAAATTCAAAAAAAAAAATCATATCTTCTGTTTATCTGAAAATTACCATTTTCTTGTAAAAAATTCTCCATATGTGCCCGTATATTCTATATAAATGCCGAAAGTTTGCGTTGGGTACTACATATAAATATTTACAAAAATGTATATTAAAATTATTGAAATTCATTTTATGGCGTTATTTGGGGCGGAGATACTTAACTTCAACATCCGAATAATTTTTGGTACAAAGCCAGCAGACAATATGTCAACTGATATATTTTAGATTCCATTAAGCATATAAGCCATGTTTTTCAACATCATGTTCATTTTGATATCGACAGTGTTGAGAATGTTGCTCATGTGTTCATTAAAATTTAAAATACAGCAATTCTGTAACTGTTTATTCCAAAAATTTTTCGGCTGTGGAAGTTGAGCAGCTCCGCCCAAAATAACACCTTAAAATGAATTTCAATAATTTTAATATACATTTTTGTAAATATTTATATGTAGTACCAAACGCAGACTTTCGGCATTTATAGAGAATATACGGGCCCATATGGGGAATTTATTACAAGAAAAGGGTAATTTTCGGATAACCATAAGATACGATTTTTATTTTTTTTTAATTTTTATTTCGCTATTTCACACAGATTTTATAAAGAGAAAATTACACAAAAATTACCAGTTATGCATTTTTGGTATCTATATATCCTCAATTAAAAGCATGAAATTCCGTGCAGCTGTTTTTGAGAAAATTCGTTTTTTCTAAAATAGAAAAAACATTTTTACCTCATTAAATATCAATATTTATAGGGTGATAATAGGGGAAATATATTGTCAGATATGTAGCTATGCCTGGGGAAAAATTCAGGAAATTTTATTGAAAGGCATGTTTCCAATGCTTATCCGGCTATGGCCTTTTAAAAAATCAATAAATTACACACTAATGAGAATAATGATATGTCGTTTGCACAGAGTGATTGGAAATGAACTGAGTTTTTGTCAAGGAACCAAAATTTAAATTTTTTTTTTGAGCAACGACTGCAAATTCGGGTTTTATATGAAATTAATTATATGTTATTAATTTTCTATACGGTATACAGAAGAAACTCTGGCCATTAACATTATTCAATAAAGAGAGAGTAGTGAGGTGGAAGGAATGCTGGGAAGAGAAACATATCTTCCTTCATTAGAGATGGAAATGTAGAAATGCTCATCAATAAGAAAATATCTGCTTACTGTAGCTAACCATGAAATAGAGATTATTCAGTTTAAAGTCTTTCATAGTTCTTTGCTGTCATGCATTTTATCTTCATTTATCCTCGCATCAAGAACGAACTGTCAGGATTATTTATTTTTCGAGAAATACGTGATGAATACATGATTATATATTTTTACTCAAATTATTTGCTATGAGTTCAATTTACGTATTATCCAAATATTTTATTTATTAGCATTTTATTTCTTTATAAATGAAAATATTTATTATTTTATCATAAATTGTTAGTATATCATGCCCTTACAGACTTTATGTTGATACAGCAAACTACTGAATATAATGAACTTTTAAAAGGTTCTCTATAACGGCGTTCAACTATACTAGTAAAAATAAATTAAACCTTAAATGCACGATTTTTTATTTTGTTTCGAAAAAAATACATATGATACTCTGAAAGATTTATAACACAGGAAAAATAATGAAAAAAATCAGAGATATATTTTTCATATAATACGTCAATCTTTTCTTCTGTTGCACATCTGCAATATAAGTAAAAGCTACTGTCGTGTGGCTGTTTTACGCTAAAATAATGCAAATCAGTAGATACTTTAATAATTATGTCTCCAAATACCTTATTTTATATCATTATTTATTTTATAGAACTTAACCTTTAACACTTTAGTTCCCATAATAGAATACGTTCTAGAAATTATGTAGTTCAGAGAATCTGAATTTACGCCAGAAAGACAAAGCGATATAAGTAAGCGTCCTATCTTAAATGGGAGAAGTAACCGCAAGAATAAAAGCGAGGTCACATCAATCAAGGTCAAGCGCCACGTAGCGGATGGAGTGTGAACTACAGGTAGATACCTAACTGTTTTCTTACTGACACCACTAAAATTGTAAAGTTATTTTCACCTTGATTAATAACTGGAGTGCTTCTGATAAGGCGAAGAAAACTTCGCGGTGTCTAGTGCGTCTGGATGCCCCTCTTGCTACGTCATTATTTTGCAATAAATGTGGTAAACAAAGTTCATTTCCATTTGTGACTGACGATTTAGAAAATACGCGCCACGCTAAAAGCCCGCGTATGTGACTTATCACTCCGTCCACAAGGCGGCGCAACTGTGTTAATTTACGCCTGATTCCAGCATTAAGTTTGTTCGCTTACTTATAACGCTTTGCCAGAAAGATTCAATGGTTAATTTCGCTTTATTTAGATGCGGAATGTCTGTTTTTCAATAAAAGCAAATATTACTATTTTAATATTTTGGAACTTATATAGTTAAAACTTAGAACTAAAAGGAAATTAATAGGTATATGCGAATAAAAAAAATCTATTAAATTCAAAACAGTGTTGTTTGCATACATGCAAAGCTGCGCACTAAAGGGTTAATGTGGATTCCTTCGAAATATTTTTGTATGCATATCTCATAGGAAACAATGTTATTGACATAGTAGTCTATGATCTTTTTTATATCAGTGGATGATTTTCATATTGTGAACAATCTGGCTGCAGGCTTGAGAGAAAAATGTTTATGTAGTGAGGGAGGCAAATTATTTCTTTAATAATAATACAATTTACTTTACATTGTAGTAAATATTAACATTTATTACTTTTAAATTTATTTCTAATGGATAGTCCGAGAAAAAGAAAAAGCTACACCCGCCTTTATTAGATGAAGATTCACAATAAAAACAAAGGAAATGTGTTATTAGAATCGAAACAATGTCTGTTTTCAGAATAGGGGTGATTTTTTTACGTAGAGACTAACTACATATTAAAATTTAAACCAAGTTCGTTTTTTTAAATGGTAACGTCCACTTTTCAAATATATTTTAATTTCTTTAAGCAAAGTTAGCTCAGAGAAATCAATAGTTTATATGCATTTTCTTAAACCTATATAAAGTAAAAAAAATTAAAAAAAAGTAAACGTGTTAGGCTATATCCATAAACATAGAAAAATAAACTTCATACCTTGAAACGGAATTTTTTCAAAGTCACAGAGTTACTAACCCCTTAAACCTCTAACGCCGATGGTAGCATATATGCTACCATCAGTGTTTACAATTTAGTGGATTTTTTAATTTAGATATTCCAAATTCATACCAGAAATTTAAAATAACTATATTTGCTTTATTTAACAACAGAAATTATTTTTTAAATGAAACGAAATTTTCTTTAAAAATTTTCTGGTGAAAATTCAGATTCTCTGAATTTCGGAATTTCTAGAACGTATTCTACCCTGGTAATTAGAGGGTTAACAAATTCTTTTCCTTTTAACACAATAAATTAAAAATAGGGACACGACACCACTTTTTTTAAACTAAAATATTTGGTTTATATAATCGAAAAATATTTGTCCAACAAAGAAGATTTCAAGAAATCTTCTATGTTGCATCTTATATCATTATCTATATCTTATATCAGTATCTTATATCATTTTTAAATTAAAGCGAAGATTACAGTTAAAATCAAGTGGTATCCAAAAGCCTTTAGTAACGAAACAAGCAAACACTTTTTGCTCGAGCGGCGTTCGGGTAGAACTGTTAAGTGTTTAACCCTTAAATGCATGATTTTTTGTTTTGTTTCTAAAGTAAAGTATCATTCTAAAAAAGGTTTATTACACAGGAAAAATAATGAAAAGTATCACAGATATTTTTTTCGTATAATACGCCTACCTTTTCTTATGTTGTACATCTTAATATAAGTAAAAACTAAAATATTGCAAATTAGTAAATATTTTAATAAGGGTGAATCTAAATACCTTATTTTATATAATTTTATATTTTGTAAAACTTAACCCTTAAATGCATAAATTCTTTTTATAGAATTGTGTTTTATCTTAATGTTTTTGTTCTTTTTCTTGTGTTGCACATCTGCAACGCAAGCAAAGACTAGTGCAAATAGTGCAAAATTAGTAATTATTTTAATAAGTATGAGTCTAGGTAACTTATTTTTTATGAATTTTATTTTGTAAAACTTAACTTTTAAATGCATGAATTATTCTTTTAGAATTGTGTTTTTTATTATTATATTAAGGATTAAGGATTAGATACCAGAAATTTTGAGATAGATTTTTAACTTTACATAGCTGCCAACCTTTACGCATTTTTGCTACCACTAAAATTTAGAAGAGATTTTCGCCTTGTTTAATTTTGTGATTTCGATCATTAAATAAGGCAATATTTACAAGAAAACTTTAGTGGTAGGAAAAAAGCGTAAAGGTTGGCAGCTATGACTTTATATACATATTATATAAATACAGTAGCTCCTAAAGGCTAAATAAAAAGTGACGCAGTTATGCATCGCTGTGCATTTAAGGTTTAATCAGAAAAATATCGCGAAGTTTTAAGCACAAAATAAACAAATTTTATTTGTTCAATAATACAAATTTTCTGGTGATTTTCTAAGATCTTTTTTATGCATGGTTGAACGACAACATGAGCGGCCATCTTTGGTCTAGCGAAAAGGGAAACTTCTCTTTATTTCGAAAAAAATGGTTGGAATGAGTTGTAAATTTGCACATCCATATTTTAAATGTTGCTCATTTTTATACTATATAAAGTGATATAGGTCTTATTTCATACATTTTTTAATGTGTATTTCTTAGTATTTGTCATAATTAAATCGAAAATACGAGTAGATTATGTTTGGTTCCATTAATTGTATCTTGTTAAAAAAATCTCTCGGGTGATAGCTAATGGAAAAAATAAATTCAAGCTTGTCATATTGATTTAACATTAGTAAATTCAAATTTCGACACCTTCCAATTGTATGAATTTTTTTTTAAATCACAAAAAGAATACATTTTCTGGAAAATTTTATCCCAAGGACTTAAATAGAGTGGAATGAAAGGGGTGTTATAATTTGAAAAATTTAAGTTGATGCAATTTTTAATATGGTAGAGACCTACTTTTTACAGGAATTAAATATGAACAGCGTGACTGTAATTACAACAAAATGAAATCCGATCGTTAATTACAGGAGCAAATGTGTTGAAACTCTTAAAGAGCATAATATCGAATGAGTTATATGTTCGTGACAAACATATATTGCTTCTTTTTTTACGAAGTTATGAAGTGTTGGTAAATACAACAGGCTCTTCTGTTAATAAAATATGAATGTTCTTTAAAGTTTTTCTTGTATTCTCATGAAGTAGGAAAAACTGTCACGATATTATCAAACGATATTATATAATCAGATGTCAATAACAGAAAATATTTACTGAAGTTTTCGCTAAATTTTCTTTTTATGATTTGCGACATGAACCCTATTTATTAAAAGTATACTATCATTTAACCCTTTGAGAGGGAGAGTTGGCATTTACCAACAACATGTTCTAACTGCCAAATACCACATTGACACCGGAATTTTGGAAAGAAAAATTTAATTTTATTAAGTATTTGAATAAAAGCTCTGATCTACTCTGGAATAAATTTCTTTATAAATTCTGGTGTCTGTGATTCATTTTAGAATTTTACGAGTAGAAGTACTTTTGTCCTGAAAGGGTTAAAGCATGTTGTAAAGCCATTCAACGCACATTTCCTCAAAATACTTTTAAAAAAAATAACCAGTTAAAAAATATGAAAGCAAACATTTAGTGGTTACTATAAAGTAGATTATTATAAATATATATATACAGGTGGTTATCAAAATAATGGAAACACTTGTGAATGAAAGGGACATTTAAGAATTCCCTTCGTAAGCATTAAAATATAATCTTAGCTACCAGATTTTTTTAATATAAAAAGTACATGTATTAGGTAGTATGAGAGAGCTCTAGAAGAGTTGTCTACGTTTTGATATATATTTTTTTTTTTTTTTGTCAGAAGCGTAAAATGTCAGACCTCACAGATTTTCAAAGAGGCCTATTTGTAGGAGCCCGACTAGCTGGAGCAACGGTGACCGAAACATCCCAGCTTATAGGCGTTTCTAGAGGTACGGTGTCTAAAGTCATGACAGCATACACACAGCGCGGAAAGACAAGCTCAGCAAAGCAAAATAGTGGACGGAAGGAGAAGCTGAGTGAAAGAGACCGACGGGTATTGAAGCGGATTGTAATGTCTAAAAAGAAAAAACTGCAGCCAAAGTGACCGCAGAGCTCAATCAGCATCTGGATTCTCCAGTGTTAACAATTACAGTTCGGAGATACCTTCATAAAGAGAACATTTACGGCAGAACAGCAATTACCAAGCCACTTGTCACAGATGCTAATGCCAAACGTCGTGTAGAGTGGTGCCACAACCACAAAACCTGGTCGATTGATAAGTGGAAGACTGTTATATGGTCAGACGAATCATCTTTCACATTGTTCCCTACAACAGGACGGGTTCATGTCTGGAGAACACCTGCACAAGCGTATGATCCTGATTGCCTCCGTCCAACTGTCAAGCAGGGAGGTGGATCGGTCATGGTATGGGCAGCCGTGTCATGGTTTTCTGCTGGTCCAATCGTAACCCTGAAAGGAAGGATCACTGGGGAGAAGTATAGAGAAGATTTAGCTGACCAGGTCCATCCCATGATGCAAATTTTGTTTCCTGCAGGAGATGGAATTTTCCAGGATGATAATGCCCCTATTCATGCAGCCAGAGTTGTCCAATCATGGTTTGATGACCATGAGGATGAGGTGGAACATCTACCTTGACCCGCACAGTCCCCAGACCTCAACATAATCGAACCGTTGTGGTCTATTTTAGAGCTTTCAACCCGGAATCGATATCCTCCACCGGCATCTCTCACGGAACTTTCACAATATCTCCATGAAGAATGGTACAATATTCCTCTAAACACTATTCAGAATTTGTATGATTCGATTCCCAGGTGAATCCAAGCTGTATTACATGCCAAAGGCGGTCCTACTCCATATTAATAAAGAATTCCTTCAAAATCTAGGGTGTTTCAAATATTTTGGTAACCACCTGTATATATATTACATTTGTTAAAACAAGAAAAAAAAATATTTTTTTTTTTATTCCCAAAATTTCAAGCTTTAAATTATTTCAAGAAATGTAAATCCTACGAAAGGTTTCTAGTTAAATTTAAGATTATGAGACAAATGCATTTTATAATGCAACTTTCTTTACTTCGGAATCACGAACAATTTAAGCTTAAACTTGAACAATCTAAGTTTTACAGATATATGCACATGAAATTTTAAAAGAAAATGACTAAATTTTTAAAATGCATTTACTCTCACGATCGCAACATCATTTTATATGATTGACATTTAAAACGAAACAGATAGGGAAAAAAATGCTAAAATTGATATTTATATAAATTTCATTAAGTACTTTTTCCTATAAGTACATTTTTCAAACGAATTTTCCAATAATTCTGAAACATAAAAGAAATTAAAAAAAATTCAATTTTATGAAGTTTAAATATTTTTAATACTAGTAATTAACGGGTGAAAGTTCTTAAAACATCCGACGTAGTGCCTTCAATGCAATACATATGCCATTAATCATGCAAATCACGAGGATTTTCTCAAAATATCTGTCATCTACACATGATAAGCTACAGATAATAACACACCGCTCGAAAAATAAAAGAAAAGTTTTTATCGATTCTAACTATACGCATGAATCAGTAAAGAACTACACCGCGTCCCAAAAGTTTAGACAATCAATAATAAAATTTGCATTAACATAAAAAATAATAAGGTACAATTAAAATTCGTGAGATAGTTAATAAATAAAAGCAGTTTTGCTGATATGCACATATAAATTAGGATCAAAGGTTTGAAATTATAAAATATATATTAACACGTTCATGCCGGCGCGGTGGGTCACACTCGACTGTCTCAGAGTTGTCAAATCGCCGGCTTTTTGCACACCACTGTTATTTCAGAGAAAATGTTGTTCCTTTAAATCGCCCAATTGTTCTAATTAAATAAAACAACATTTTCTGTATTAAAATACTGGTATCCAAAAAGCAAGAGAATTGGCAGCTCTGAGACAGTCGAGTGTGACCCACCGTGCCGGCGTGAACGTGTTAAATTATATAAAAATGTGCTGTCCCAAAAGTATAGACACCTGTAATTTTGTTTGGTTTTACATTTATAAAAGTAACTAAAAACTTACTTTTAATATTTAATTGTATTTCCACGACACTTTATAACATCAAATACACGTTGTCCCATAGAATTAACTAAGCATTGCATTGCAGAAGGAGGTATTTCATACCACGCTTTGACAATTGTAATTTTTAACTCATTTACATATGTAATTTTCTTTCCATTTTCATATATTTTAAGAGATAAGATCCCTCATATGTTCTCCATGAGATTCAAATCTAGACTAAGTTCTGGCCACTCTAATAGTGTGATATTGTTTTGCCAAAACCCTGTTTTCGATGGTGTGGAGGTATGGATGGATGCCCCATCTTGTTGGAAAACACAATACAGACCTGCTAGCAAATCCAAATTACGTGATGATAGAATGTTATTAAAAATGGCTTCAGTTGATAATTTATCGGTACGTGAAATTGCATCAATTTCCAGAATTTAAAAAAATGCTGTACACAGAAGAATTAAAGCTTCAACAAATACTGTTTACAGGAGGATGAAAGCAAAACCTTGCTTAACCCATTAACCGCCAAAACTATAAGGGGTTAAATTTTTTTATACAAATGATATTGGTTATTCATTTGAACATATATAACATTAATTTATAGTGGAAATAACAAAATTTGTGTTAGCTTACGAAAAATGGAGTGTTGCGTTCACGCAACGTCAGCGGAATAAGAGTACTGATGTTTGTTGAGCTCAATTGAGCATCAGCAGGATTTTCTTGCATATATGGGCACTGTAAGATTTTTTTTTACCTTTATTACAATTTATACAGCAAGCAATCACTTTAATGTAATTAATTTATTATTAAAATTAATTTTTTTTTATTTTTTTTAAATTACGGATCATATTCAGAAAACAGTTTCAAGTATCAAAATATTCGCTACACTTATGATGTAAATCAACATCACAAATGTACTGAAGCGATAAATATTCTGGCTATGGCATTGTTTACAATGCAGTCTTACGCTGTCATCGGACTTGACAATTAACCCTTTTAGGGGCAGTAGTATGTTTATGAAGCCAATTAATTTTATTTCCCAAATGCCACAATGGCACCAGAATTGTGGTAAAGTAATTGTCCTTTATTATGTAATTGTTCGTAAATACCGGTCTCATTCATTCATTTCAACATTTAAGAAATTTAATTGCATTGCCCCGGAAAGGGTTAAATTTCCGTGTTCTGTCTGTAATGGCTTTTGCATGGAGAACTTACTATGCCTTCTTTTGGCTGATTTGTTTATGGCTAACTCTTTACTTTCAAAGGGTGTTTGCAAAAGGTACAATGCAACTTCATGTCTGACATCTAAGTGACAGTATTTATTTTCAAACATAATCTTTATACCTTCTCGCATTGGCTAAGGTTTTATTTTTTCTTCATTTTTTGGCTGAATCATAATCAATTTTTCTACTTTTATCCTCTCCAAATCTCCATTTTTTTTTTTATTTGTATGTGCGATTTGCACTACTTTTAGAGGGTACAAACTTCTTTTTCACGCACATTACAATTTCGCCAGCAGTATCGAAAGGTAAAATATCATTATCACTTTTTGATATATTATTATTTCCTTCTTCATCAATAATTTCTGTTCTTTCTGATGAAATAACGATAATATTTGTTTCGTTCCCGTCATAATTATATCAATCTTTATTAAAAATTCTTTGAAGACCTTCGAAGAACGTAAGATATGTATTTGAAGCATTTCTGTGAGCACAGAATAAGAAAAAAATCCACAGAGTCGAACGATACGAGTGAGTACTGGAACTACCTCTTTTCCGCTGACGTTGCGTAAACGCAACACCTATTGTCTCTTCCTCCCCCATTAAAACGAAAGCAACTGATTCGTTGAATGTTCTGATGTACTTTGACCTTGTCTAAAAATAGATTTACTCTAAAGCTTACGTTTGTCTAACTATATTTCTTCTGTGAAAAAGACAACGTGAACGTTTTCGTTTAAAAATGCTTTAAGTTTCGAACTTGTTATTAAATAGAAAAAAAAGGTTGAAAGAAAATATTTTTCTATTGAATTAGTAACCATAATATACCCTACTCAAAAATTACTATTAATATAAAATTCATTTGATAGCTAACTTTTTATACGCATTTATTTTGACTGTTGCGTGAACGCAAAACCAGCGGTTAATGGGTTAAAGTAGAAACATAAAGATGCACGTCTAAAGAGGGCTAGAAAGCATATGTCATACGGTGAAAAATGGATTTCTGTCATCTTCAGTGATGAAAACAAATAGAGTTTAGCCATGATGGTCATAAATTTTACTGGCATGACCTAAGAAAAGAACCCAAGAAGAGTTTAAGCAGGCAAAAAAGCGGAGGGTCCGTAATGATCAGGGGAGGATTTCCTTTCAACGGCCAAACATTTCTAGAATTTATGGACAAAAAAATGAAATCAGAGGATTATCAGAATATTTTACGTACCAATTTACTGCCAACTTTGGATTTGCCAGCAAGACCCGGCTGTGTTTTCCAACAAGATCTTCCAACAAGAAGTTTTCCAACTGTGTTTTCAAAACAATATCACACTATTAGACTGGCCATCACTTAGTCCAGATTTCAGTCCCATGGGGAATATATGCGAATTTTATCTCGCAAAATATATGAAAATGGAAAGCAATATATATGTGTAAATGACTTAAAAATTGCAATTGATAAAGCGTGGTTAGAAGCGAAATGCCTCCTTCTGTTATGTAATGCTTAGTTAATTCTATGGAACAACGTGTATTTGATGTTATAAAGTGTCGTGGCAATACAATT
The DNA here is from genome assembly GCA_963932465.1 of Maratus speciosus. Lineage (NCBI taxonomy): Eukaryota > Metazoa > Arthropoda > Arachnida > Araneae > Salticidae > Maratus > Maratus speciosus. Next base: position 167,631,876 of record OZ010796.1, on the reverse strand, counting down.
AAATATTAAAATTAGTTTTCCGTTACTTTTATAAATGTGGATCCAAAAAAATTACAGGTGTCTATATTTTTGGGACATTTTTATATATTTTAATTTATATTTTATAATTTCAAACCTTTGATCATAATTTAAATGTTATATCAGAAAAAACTGCTTTATGTATTACATATCTCACGAATTTTAATTGTACCTTATTACTTTTAATGTTAATGCAAATTTTATTGATTGTCAAAAGTTTTGGGACGCGATGTAATGTGGTTTCCTAAGTGAAAAGTATATTTAAAACATATCTTTTTTTTTAAATTAAATGATTTTAAACTACATTGTTGAACAATGTATTATTAAGAAATAAAACCTTTAAATGTTCTATCCTTTAGTACTGTAAAAAAACATTAAAGTGGATATTTGCCATTTTATTAGGATTCCGTTCTTAAAAGTAAAACCGGAACCATTATAAAATCACTCGTCTTTCTTTCTCAGCCATTTTTCTCGCAAATTATGGAGCATGGAAAGTTAAAATTTGGCAGAAGTAATAAAGGTTATTGACCCACATATTTTTCGATTATTAACCACTCACAAATATATTTAGGGAAAATGTAGGGGCTAATTAAGTTACTTGAAAATAATTTTTTTTTTTGTCTATCGCGTGAAAGATCTCATTATAACGAACTCAAAACCACATTTGTTTTAATTTTACGTATTATATTTTCAGAGATATCGTCGAAAATTTAATACAAAACTATGTCCCACCCTCTCTATTTCTGAAACTATTAAAACTAAAATTGTGAACAAAATAGGGGTAGCAGAAGTTTATTTAAACCTTGCTGGAAAGCTATAGCGATTACACATAGTTTTTGAGAAAATCGCAATTGTCCATTACACACAAATTTCAAATTGCGGGAGCTCAGCAAAGAAGTTGAGGGGCGCTTTAGCGGGGCCGGCCGTCGCGAAACCACTTTCTTCTCTACGGGCCTTCTTCAAGAATAAGATGAGTCGCGCAAGAGATCTGAGTTAGGAAACAAGTCGAATAGTTGTATGTGTGCATCAGAAACAGTGCTAGAAATTTCCGTTTGTAATATTTTGTTGTGGCTGTTTGAATTATGCATTCAATAATTAAACACCAAAGTGTCACTAAACAGGTTTTTTTTTTTTTTTTTTTTTGGCTTCTTTTCGTTCCTTGATTTAAAATATATTAAAAAACATTCGATTCGGTTTTTTTATCGAAAATTTTAACTTGAAATATTCATTTATGGCAGAAAAAAACCATACATTAAAATTACAAATTTAGCAGCAAAAATACAAATACAAAAATAGTTAAAAAATTGGGATTCATATTTTTCGTAGAGTTTAACTTGAAATATACATATATGGCAAGAGAAATCATGTCTTAAAATTACGCAATTTTAGCAACGAATAATTAAATTTCCCTTTAAAAATTTCTTACATTAAAATGCCTTAATTTAAAAGTGTAAATATCAGGATTAATATTACATAAACTCAAAAATTAAAAATATTAATTTTTTTAATCAATGAAAAAAAAAATTCTATTTATCAATAAAAATTTTAATTTTCATAATGCATGCATAACTTAAAATTCACATTCTGTTGGTAGCGATTCTATAGGTAGGTATTACAATTAAAATGGCATTTTACACTAACAGTAAGTACATAATTACAAATAATTAAAATATATATGCTATTTAATATTGCATAAAAAATAATCAAACTTAAACAGACAATATTAAGGAAGTTGAAATATCTGGAAACTTATCAATGACTGTTACATGTTTGTTAATACATGTGATTTTCTTTTATTAGATTATTAGTTTTCTGTTGTCATTCTTGATTTTTGTATAGTTATTTATTTTATTATTATATTTGCAATTCCTGTCAAACATATAACTTAAGGAGACAGTTCACCTGAAAATTGACCAAACAATCGAATTTCTTTTTAAAATATGCAATGGAAGGCTATTTAATTGTGAATATTGTGACACCTGAATTTTACCCATGCGGTGATTATAACGTCAGATATTGTAAATTTTATTAATACACCCAGCGCGATTACCCAGAAACAACCAACTTTATTTTATTTTTTATTTATTTTTTTTTTTTTTGGCCATGTTCATATTTTCTTCACTTTCATGTTTTAAAAATGCTAAGGACTTTTTTTTTTTGTATTTCAGATATAGATTCAAACTTTTTTGTGCATGTTCTTTATTATATATGCTGTGAGAAATCTGAGCATAGAATTATCCTTCATGGTTTTATTTTACTTATTTTTTTAATAAAAGTATATGAAGATATGTTAGATTTCACTGTTTTACACTATATATATCAGTAAAAAAATTATATTACATGTAATATTTGATATATCTAAAACTCTATGCGCAGTCTTGTGTAATACACATTTGAAAATCTTAAAAAAAAAGAATAAAAAAAAAATGGGCAAAAATATTAATATTTAAAAAAGTCAAATTTCAAAAATTTTTAAACTAATTTAAATTATTAAATAAATATGCAATTAAAATACATTTTTTTTTTCAAAATGTAATTTTAGTTGAACATTGAAATGCAGTGAGTTATTGCGCCATTTGAACCATTAAAAAAATGTTGAAAACGTAAACTACCTTTTTAAATATATAGCAACGTTGGCTTCCACCCTTGCATTTACTTATGAAATCCAGACCTAAAATTTCTTTTCAATAGTGAGTTGTACAATAGGTTTGGTTCGCTCTGGGAATTTTATGAAAGTACTTTTACGATTATGATTAATTAGTTTTTAAAAACTTGAAAAGCATTTACAATTAGAAATAATAACATTTCCTGGAGTCATTTTATTTTACTGCTATCTGCCTATGTCATGTACTTATACACTTTATTCGGGCAATCTCATTCTAAAATTAAATTTTTAATTGATAAATAGAATTTTTGTTTTAATTGTTTAAAAAATTAATATCTTTATTTATGATTTTATATAATATCAATCCTGAAATTTATAATTTTAAATTAAGACATGTTTATTTTTAAAGGGAAATTTAATTATCATCTGCTAAAATTGTATTACTTTAATACATGATTTCTCCTGCCATAAATGTACATTTTAAGTTAAACTTTCCGAAAAATACCATGAATCCCAATTCTTTAACTATTTTTTGTATTTTTATTTTTTCATGATAAAGTTGATAATTTTAACGTATGATTTTTTCTATACCATAAAAGTATATTTCAATTTAAAATCTCCGATAAAACCCGCGAATCAAATGTATTTGAATATATTTTAAATCAAAGAAAAAAAAATTTCACTTCTCTGTTTAATTATTGAATGTCTAAGTCAAACAGATCTAAAACAAGCCACAGATTTCTCAATAAAATATTCTAAAACGGAAATTTCTAGCACTGTTTTGATGCAAATATACAACTATCCGACCTATTTCGTTTGCTAGTTAGATCTCTTGCGCCGCCACCTTCGCGACATTTTCGTCTTGGACCAGGCCCGTAAGAGAAATAAGTTGTTTCGCGACGGTCCCGGCTTTAAGTACCTATCGTCGCGGAGGTATAAAAGAGTTGCTGACAATGATTTTCGAAATCAATTGTCGGTAATTAGTAGAGATATTAACATTTAAAGACAAGGACGGTTTGGACATGCATAAAGACATGGGCTGCGTACTCAATGCGTTATCGGCTTTTAAAGTCTAAATAATTGTCGCAGTTAAATACAATGTCAACTTCAGAAAGGATACTAGAAATGAACTGTCGGAATATTTTTTAACTCTTGGTCTGAGTCCTTTCATTCAAGAATCTATTACAAGCAGTGTTGCCAGATGGGCTACTTTTTTTAAATGAGATTTTTGATTGGTACCACTTTTTTGAAATGGTAAAATGTGCCTTGTTTAATGACATATTAATTAAGGTAAAAACAAAGTGAATTTTACCGTTTCAAAAAAAGTGGTGCCAATCAAGAAATCTGAATTTAAAAAATAGTAGCCCACTGGCAACACTGATTACAAGGGAAATGATTGACAATGTATTCACCAACATACCCGTGTAATGTGGCAGTGTTGCCAGTGGGGTCCTTTTTTTAAAATTAAGATTTCTTGATTGGCACCATTTTTTTAAATAGTAAAATTCTTCTTATTTAATGACATACTAATAAAGGCGAAAATAAGGGGAATTTTACCATTTTAGAAAAGTGATGCCAATAAAGAAATCTGATTTTTTTTTTAAGTAGACCACTGGCAACCATGCAATGTGGCGTATGCATTCGTATTTTAGTCATCTTAAACTTATTTGGACAAGATTTAAATAATACAGATATAGCAATATTTGGTACGTTTTAGGCTTCATATCTTCTGAACTTTCATGGTATAATCATCTATACTTTTATGGTATATATAGCTATATCCAAACTTACGTTGTATGGTTTTTACAAAGTCATATCATTCTTTTAGAAATGACTTTTTGTAATATTACAGTTACTAATTAATGTACAGGGTTATTCTAAATGATGGACCCATTTTCAAAAAATTGTATTAAAGTTCAAATCCGAAATGAACAATCTTTATACCAATGAAAAGAGGAAGTTTCAAAGATTTTTTAAGACAATATAAATGTCCAATGTGTCCACCGTTTGCTGCACGGCAAACATCTGTGCGATAGCCAGACATGTCTCGAAAACCTTGTGCTCCATAGTAGCCCTCACAAATGACAGTGAAACAAAATCGCGGCCTATTGCCGCGCGACCTCTACCGGCCGCTTCTGAATCATCACCGCTTTGAAAACCGTGCACTCAGTAACAGCAGATACGCTTTCTCGTGTGTGGGACGAGTTTCGCTATGGCGTAGATGTTTGCCGTGCAGCAAACGGTGTACACATTGAACATTTATAATGTCTTAAAAAACTGTGAAACTTCCTCTTTTCATTGGTATAAAGATTGTTCATTTTGGATTTGTACTTTAATAAATACATTTTTTTGAAAATGGATCCATCATTTAGAATAATCCTGTATTTATTGTACGGAACCCTCTGTGAGTTAGTAATCGCGAGCGAATTTTAGGTAGATTTCGCAAGAAATGCTACCTATTATATTTTCCCCTATGTTGGAATTTCCGAAGATTTTTTGCAGATCTACGCCGATAATAAACCCTAGAATCCAAAACTGGGCACAGTCCAAAATTATATATACATATATATATATCAGCTCAAAAAAGGTTAAAAATAAAAATAAAAATAAAAATAAAAATAAAAATACAAAATAAAAATAAAACTAAAATCCATGCGATAAGCGCTAGAGCTGCAAATAACCACACAGATTAAATATAGCACATTATGTATTAAATGCATTCGGCAGACCCAAAATCCTGCACCATAATTTTAACTGAGAATAACCAAAATACACGTAAGAAATTTCAACAGATATAACCTGAAAAAGATAAAAAACAAGAAAAAAGAGCCAAAAAGCCGTGGCCTCGTCAGCAGTGGGCATTTAAAAAAAGCACAGCTATGTTTCAAATTACAATTCGCAACAAACTATTATTCAGTAGTATTGTTCAGTAGGTGGGTTTCGGCCAGAGTGTCGCAAACTTATTGTGGCGTCGGGTCCGGTGGGTAGTGTTCGCGATATGGTTTCAATTGTTTTTATGCATTTGATTTATGCTTTGCGACACTCTGGCCTAAACCCACTGCCACTACTGAATAATAGTTTGTTGTGAATTGTAATTTGAAACATTGCTGTGCTTTTTTTAAATGCCCACTGCTGACGAGGCTACAGCTTTATGTTTGTTTTTTCTTGGTTTTTTATTGTTCAGGTTATATCTGTTAAAATTTCTTAGATGTATTTTGGTTATTCTTTGTTTAATTATGGTGCAGGATTCTGGGCCTGCCGAAAGCATTTAATACATAATGTGCTATATATATATGTGTGTGTGTGTGTGTGTAAGTATATATATATGTGTGTATCCCTTTTTTATGGACGCGATAACTTCAGAATTCTTCACAAATCTCTTCCAAACGGATGCATAAAATCATGATGCAGAAAATCTTTAATATACATAATATATACAAGGTGAGACAGAAAAGTAAGGTGACTCACCCCTCCTTTCGAGAACGAGAACAGCCCAACAACCGGACGCATGCGCATTACGATCTCCGGTATATAACGTTAAATTTCAGGGTCATTTGCAAAGTTTCTTGGTTAGTGTTTGTTCGTGCAGACGCTTAATCATAAGAGATGGTAGTGCATTGCGTAATGGAGCAGAAAACGAATATGAAATTCTGTTTTAAAATGGGTAAAACTGCTACGAAAACCTTGGAAATTCTTCAAAGTGTATATGGAGAAGAAACTTTATCTCGCAAGACAGTATTTCAGAGGTTCAAGCGTTTCCGTGAAGGTCGTGAAAGCATGGAGGATGAGCATCGCAGTGGAAGACCGGTGACGAGCAGAACCACGGCAAATGTTGAAAGAGTTTGGAAGTTATTGCTGCAAGATCGCCGTTTGTCCGTCCAAATAATGGCGAACGAATTGAATCTTCCTCGTGAAATCGTCCAAACAATATTGACGAAGTATTTGGGTAAATGGAGACTTTGTGCAACGTCTGTCCCTCATTATTTAAGCGATGAACAAAAACAGCAGCGAATGGACTCCTGCGGCGACTTCATCAATGCAACAGACAACGATGACGCGTTTTTACAGTCAATCGTCACAGGAGATGAAACATGGTGTTTCGCCGTATGATCCACAAACGTCATTCAAGCTGCTGTTACCAAGGAACTTAGAACAGTCTCAATGGAGGACTTTTTCCAAAGTTTAACTTGTATGAACGTTGTCAAAAGTGTATTGTAGACGGCGGGAACTACTTTGAATGACAGTGAGGTATTTATCTAAAAATATATAATACAGTGATTGTTATGACGTCAGTCACCTTACTTTTCGGTCTCACCTTGTATCTTTAATATATCTTTAACATAAAATCAAGATGCAGTTTGTTAATCGGCAAAATCGGTAGGTGGTGGAAATGGGCCGGGGGGGGGAGGTGAAAACAGAAAAAAACATAACTTCTTAATTATGATGCATATCGAATCAGTTTAAAGTTATTATCATTTCCAGAAAAAGGGCCAAAAATTTATGTATGAAATATTTCTGATACCATTAAAAATGGCTGCAAGGGGCGAAAAAAATACGGTTTTAAGAAGAAAATTTAAAACTTCGTCAATTCAGAACATATAAATCTGCTTAAATTTATTAAAAATCTTAATATTATCTACAACTTTTATTTTGACAAGTTTTTTATAGTACAAACTCTTACAGCAAAAACAAATGCAAAGAAACGGGGCTGTAGAAGAAAAAAAATCACATCTCCGTTATTCAGCCACTAAGGTGATAAAAAAGTACTATTAGCGTCATGAAAATTTTTGACGAGCTTTAGAGTTGCTGTATATAGTGTATGCGTTTAATAGTACAACTTTTAGGGTTTCACTATTAAACGCGTGCGTGTCTCAATAAAAAAGAAAGTCAGAATTTGACATATAGTGTGGGGTTCATTTAATGAAACAATCACCACCGCTTAGAATTTATTATATAAATCTTCTTAATATTATCTATAACTTTTATAGTAACAAGTTTTTGGTAAGATGAACTCTACAAATAAATGATATTACTAAAAAATATTCTCAAGAATTGAAAAAATAGGAGTTGAAGAAACAATTATCGTCTTAACTCTTACAAAAACAGTGTTACCAGTGGGCTACTTTTTTTAAATTCAGATTTCTTTATTGACACCAATTTTTTGAAATAGTAAAATTCGCCTCATTTAATGACATATTAATTAAGGCGAAAATAAGGGAAATTTTACCATTTCAGAAAAGTGGTGCCGATCAAGAAATCTCAATTCCTAAAAAGTAGCCCACTGGCAACACTGTACAGAAAAAAGAAATTAAAAACTCGTCAAAAGCGGGCTGATAAAATTGTTAATCTCGGTTATCTGTAATCTTGATTTATTCATTTTTCTTTTTTTTTTGGTGAAATTAGCCCTCTCGCTGCGTAATCATAGCTGCCAACATCTTACGCTCTTTCGTACCATAAAAATTTTATAGTAAATTTTACCTTCTTAAATCACCGTAATCGGCTGATTAAATAATGCAAAAATTTCTATTAAATTTTTGTGGTATAAAAAAGCGTAAGAGTTGCAGCCATGCGTAATTGTTTTATCAAAATAGCTTCAAAAATTGCGTATTTAACACTAGATCTACCGGGAATTTTATTCAAGTTTTAATAAAACGTTCTACACCAGAATTTTTATTTAAAACTATTTAACTTATTTATTTACCTTATTTTTGTCTGGTTTATATACTTAGTTTATTTTAAAGAAATTTCTGGTTTGAATGAATATTTTGTATGTACCTGTCGGGTCCAATGGACCCGTCTGGTAGACGGAGGGTTAATTCCTTCGCGACGAGCGTCTTTTAAGAATTTTTATGCTTTTGTCACCGGTTTTTGAAAACAAAAATTTTCGCCTTATTTAATCGGGAAAATGATCCGATTAGATAAGGCAAAATTTACAATAAAAAGTTACTGGTGGGAATGATCAAGAAGGGTAAATTAGACGGAAAAAATGCATCCCGATGAAATCTCGTGTTGCTCAAATTTTGCTACTTTTACATTGCCCAAGAAACTCTCGGGTTGGGCAGCTAGAGGGTTAATACTTAACTTTGAAATCTGCCTGACCCTGCAGACCGAGCGGGCAGGGAATTTTTTTAAATATTATACCAATAAGAAAATGTTGAAAACCTAATATTCCGTTTTAAAGAAAATGAACATAACTTAAAGAAAAACATATAGGCATGTCGTTGAAAGTTAAGAAATTTTAATTAATACACATGCTCATATTATGGATAGATGTGGATATACAGTGTAAATAATTTTATAAAATTTGCCAAAGTGATGTGGCATGTCTTAACTGCATTTTCTTTCTTAAGTTGCAATCTAAAATAATTCAAATGTTTCTTAATGTTGGAAATTATAATGTAACAACGAACAAACAACAACAACAACAACAAAATATATAAACTCTTTCAAATTCCCCGCGATTCCGCAATGCGTACTTTATATATTCTAGAAACCATTATATATTTAAAAATAAAGTTTATTTTGTACCATTGATTTCGGAAACGTTTACGAATAGTTTTATAGTACAGCAATCAGTTTTCTCAACACGGAACATAATTTTTTCAGATACTATCAGTTTTCAAGTAAACATTTTCATGCACGCTCCAAACGTCACTGTAAATAGATTTCTTTTGTGTTAATCCCTAACCTGTGTGCCAATAGAGTCGGCGTTGCCAGTGGGCTACTTAATTCAAATTCAAATTTCTTGATTAGCACCAATTTTTTGAAATAGTAGACATATTAATTAATGCGAAAATAAGGGAATTTTACCATTTGAGAAAAGTGATCCCGATCAAGAAATCTTAATTTTTAAAAAGTAGCCCAATGGCAACACTGAATAGATTAGGAACTATCTACAACAGTGCTATACCACCACTGTTAACCACAGTTAATTAATATGTCATTAAGTAAGGCGAATTTTACTATTTCAAAAAAGTGGTGCCAATCAAGAAATCTGAATTTTTAAAAAAGTAGCCCACTTGCAACATTGATCTACCTTGAAAATCAGCATTTTAACATTTGAAAGCGTCTGCTTTTTACATAATTTTTTATTATTCGTAAGTTAGGTCAATTTTGAGTTACTTTATTATTAGTTGAATTAACACTTTGGTAATAAGACTTGGTAATACACAGGTATAGGAGACCAAAAGGAGGGAAATTAGACAACTTTAATTTTAATGTTGCTAAACTGGATGTTACTTTTGACCGTATAGTGAAAATAAAATGAAAATTATTAAGAATTTCAGAAAAAATCAATTGATTTGGGCATTGTGAAGTTGATCATTTATAAAGTCTTGAATTTGGAACCACTAATTTGGGTAAAATATGTACTGATTTTTTATATTGATGATATTGATTAGAAGCATAAATAAATAAGTATAAAAACAAAGTAATTGATGATACTCAAGAGAAAAGCGTAATTTATGCAGATTGATTATTATTTAACAAAGAAGAAAAACATATAAGTACAAGAAATAATAAATTTCTAAATTAATGAATCAATGACATATATGAAATAAAATTCTCGATGATAAAACACTGTACTCACTAAATAGCTGCTAAAATGCACTTTGCACCTTGAATTGTACTTCAATGACAATATTAGGCCTGACAATTTCACATATTCAGTGATCTCATTTAGTGAGCACTTTCCTACTAAATAGCTGCTAAAAGGCACTTGGCATGTTAATTTATTTATGCCTCAGTGACCATGACCATAATACAGTGGTGGCCAAAATTGTGGGCACTTTTAGATAGCTTTCATTACAAAAAGTAAAAAGCTACCTATTGCAGCCTTCCAGAGGAAAACACTTCGGGAAATTTTGGTATATTTTCGCCGACTCCCAGATGATCATGACTCCGAGTTCCCAAACCACCCTCCGTTGAAATACTGGCTTATATATATATATACGTTTATTATTGCTGTAACTCTCAAATTTTTGAGCCGATTTCGAGGAAACTTTTCATTTTCATTTCACATACTAATCTCTCGACCGAGCTCGTTGGCCAGCTTCATCCGCCATCTTGTTTCAAAATAGCGGCGATTTGAATTTCTGAAATTATTTTATGTTTTCTAATATTGCATACTTATAGAAAATGTTACGTTTCACAAAATGCAAACTCTTATGTATCATTTTAAAAAGAATGTTAGAAACATTAAAAGCTATTATAAAGAGTCACACAGTGTAAGTTATCAACATAGGTCCTTTTAAAGAGAAAGTTAGGGAACCTAAAATTTTCCAAAAGTGACCACAAAATTCAAATGGCAGCCATTTTGAAACAAGATGGCAGATGAAGCTGGCCAACGAACTCGGTCAAGACATTAGTACGTATTATGCATATGAAAACATTCATCAAAATCGGTTCAAAAATTCGAGAGTTACAGCATGAAAAATATCAGATATAAATATATACAGGGTGTCTCAAAAGATCGTTTACAAACTTAACATGCTGGTCTGTCATATCATGAGGAACAAGATTTAGATAGGAACTTGTATTCGAAAATGCAAACTATGACTGCTAGAGGACAATGAGCGAAAATCTGGATGGGAAGAAAAAAGGGATAAAGAACATGATTTAATTTACAGAAGGTGTTCAAAATTTCTTCCATTCGCAAACACGGCATGCTTCCCAACGTTGACGCATGGATTCACGGACCCGTTCAAAATGGGCAGGTACGTCTCGGACACGTGCCGCGGCTTCCACGATCCTGGCGATGAGATCCATGTCCGATGTTACGTGCGTCTCGTACACCATGGTCTTCATGTTTCCCCAACGATAGAAATCCTGGAGAGCCAGATCGGGGGATCGCGGTGGTCATTCGACTGGTCCGCCTCTGCTAATCCAGTGATTAGGATATGTCCTATCGAGGTATTCTCGCACAGTGTAGCTAAAATGAGCAGGCGCTCCATTGGGCTCAAACCAGATGTTTCGGTATGTAGCGCCTGGAACGCCCCTCCCCATAACATCCGGCAAGACTCTTTCTAAGAAAATGCGACAGGTATTCCCGTCGAGGCGCTGAGGTCGTAGGTAAGGGCCAATTAACATGTCACCGATAATACCAACTGAAACGTTTACGGCGAAACGTTGTTGACGTGCATGGGCACGTGTAGACCTTGGGTTTTCATGCGCCCATATGTACATGATGTGCAGGTTCAGGAAATAGTGCTGTGTAAAACAGGATTCATCCGAAAACAAAATTCACGATGGAAAATCCGGCTGTGCGACAAGTTGTTGCAAATACCAGCGTGAGAATGCAACGCATTGGGGATAATCGTCAACACACAATACCTGTACTCTTTGCAGGTGGCAGGGGTGTTGTGTGTCCTCAAGCAGTATGCTCATAATGCTGGAATGATGTACACTCAAGACGCGTTAGCTTGCTCGGAGACTTGTTTGCGGGTTCCTGTCAAATTCCCGTAGCACGGTTTCCTCTATGACAGATGTGCGTATAATGCATTCTCGACCGATTTGGTTACGTACTTGGCAAGCTCCTGCTTCAGGCAATCTGCGGTGCAATTTTCCAAACAAAACATGACTTGGATGACGTCTGCTTGGGAAGCACTCGAGGTACATCCGCTCGTGCATTTCCATTCGCGGCGCCATATACGTAATGCATATCGGTCAATTCTGCGTTACTAAACATATTTATTCTTCTCCTGGAACGTCCTCGCCTAAAATGATTACGCTTCCCACTCTCCCGTAAGCCTGCGCTCATCGCCCTCTAGCAGTCGCAGTTTGCATTTTCGAACACAAGCTCCTATGTAAATCTTGTTTATCATGATATGACAGTCCAACATGTTAAGTTTGGAAATGACCTTTTGAGACAACCTGTATATATATATATATATATATATATACATATAAGTCAGCATTTCAACGGACGGTAGTTTTGGTATCTGAGGGTGATGATCGGCAAATATACAGCAAAAATTCCCGAGGTATTTTCCTTCGGACTGCTGCAACAGGTAGCTTTTTAATTTTTGTAATGAAAGCTACCACAATTGTCCATAATTTTGGGCACCTCTGTACATCTTATAATTTAACAGATTCACTGATATCATTTTGTGAGATCTTTCCAAAAATCTTATTGCATTTGGTTCTTTAACCAGCACTTTTGTATCACTTTGTATTTGATTTACATGAAAAGACAAGTTGTTCATTTTATCATATGATTTTAAAAGAAATTTCCCTTAAAGGGAAACTACCTGAGGTGCTGCTCGCCGATCTTGATAAGAGTGGTATCGTTGGAAAGGTGTTATAGTGAGAAACAAAAAATCCAACGAAAGTACCCATCCGCAATTAACACCACGAGAGCTGCAAGCAAACGTGCACACGCTTTCCACCAACGGATAAATAAACTAGAAAACAGAAATTCTGCTTTTTCAGAATTCAGTGTCGCCTCGATGAAAAAAAAATTATGTATATATGGATTGGATAGTACAGTACATATTTCAGTTTTAAGACTTTCACATGCTTTTATTTTATATAAAATGACGTCCTCATCATACGCTAAAGAATTCCACAATGGCGATATATTCTTTAAAAACGTTTACAGAAAAGTATGCACAAACCCAGCAAAAAGCGATGTCGTCATTCAAGAAACTCGACAAAAAAATCGTCTATCTAATGATTCATATGCCTTCATTTGTTTGTAGCATCAATATCGATACTTAAAATTAATTATATTTTATAATAGCCCACATTTCATCATAAATCATTCATTTTTTTATATTTTTTAAATATCACCTATTTTAAATAGTTTTTTTTCTGTTGTTATGGGAAAATTTCGACAAAAGGATATAGTAATGTACTATTTTCCAACTATTTTTCCTTTACTTTCTACAGAAATGGACTACTTCAGTGGCCACCATTACAGAAATGTCGTTAAAAACAAATAAAAAAATTAATGTTTCAAAAGTAAATTGAGATGCAGTGTTCAAATTGTATTTAACCCTAGATCTACCGGGAATTTTATTCAAGTTTTAATAAAACGTTCTACACCAGAATTTTTATTTAAAACTATTTAACTTATTTATTTACCTTATTTTTGTCTGGTTTATATACTTAGTTTATTTTAAAGAAATTTCTGGTTTGAATGAATATTTTGTATGTACCTGTCGGGTCCAATGGACCCGTCTGGTAGACGGAGGGTTAAAAGCATTTTTTTCTTATACAACGGTTAAAAATTTTAAAATGTGCGATTCTTAGACGTTTATGAAATTGCAGTAGACATTATCAGTATTTAACCATACATTGATGCATCTGATTTATATTACGGTTCGTTTATGTAACGGAACATTATTTTTTTGGAACGACAGTTTAATTGTTGCCCGACAGAAATAGTATATTGGGAGCTAATAAATAAGCATTTTTTCAAATCTGACTTTGAGCAATTGACATGTGTTTGTAATATCGTTAATATAGGCAATGTGTTCCTGTATAATGCAATGATTGACATGTACTGTTTGACAACGAATGCCTTGAATCTGAACATTTTAACACAGAAAAAGAACGTTAAGCCACAAATCTTGGGATTAGTTAAAACGTTGTAGACCATATGGCAGTAGATTCCTTTATGATATTTGGCTGATCTCTTGGTTATTGGTGAAAGAGGGTTTCAGAGTAAAAGAGCTTAAACATTCGAAAAACAAGCTTATTTATTGGTGGAATGCTTGTACGTTGTCCTTGTATACGTTAGTCGAATGCTTGTGCAAAATGCCTTGCAGTTCCTGCGATGTTCATTTTGGACGGATAGTTCCATTGGATTTTTTATTTCTCACAACTTTCCAGCGATACCACTCTTATGAAAACCGGCGACTTGCACCTCAGGTTTCTATGTTAGGGAAACTCACTTTTTATTTGAGACAAACGTGACACCAACATTATTAATGGAGCTTGAATCACCATTATAATGGCAGTTCTTGATGCTATTATTAGAAACCACGTATTTTGTGTTTTGGATATGACGAATCAAGCTCTTTATGACGACAGAAGTTACACTAGATGCTGTAATATGAATTATAGATGATTAAGTTGAAGTTACACTATTTTCTTAATAAGAATTTGAAGCTCAGTATGCTCAGTTAAATCTCCATAAGCACAAAAATATTGATTCGGTGAATAATTTTTTATGACAAAAATTCCATTCACTTGCTTTTACACGTTAAAAAAATCAAAGCCCGATTTAATAAGATTTTGAAACATATTTTCTTTTCTTTTCATGAAAACTGTGACCATTGCGGTAGGAGATCTCTTACTAGAAACTACAGTGCGCGGTACACTCATTTCTTCTAACTTATTCCCGCTCAGATAGACGCTGTTAACTAAGAGATGCCTTTTGCGAAACCGCGAGAGGGAAAGCAGTGGTTTCTCTCTACAGGAATACAGAAATACAGATAAAGTAGAAAGCCTTAAAAGTTGAGTGCTTTTATCAGATTAACTGTGTTTACTAAATGCTCTTGTTGTTTTACTTTAATAGCTGAATCTAGGCGAGTTGCTAAACGAATGTAAATAGATAAATTCTCTACAACAGGGTGATTAGGAACTCCCGGTCAAAACTTGAAAGGGTTATAGAACATGCCTATACGAGCTCAAAACACCATACATTGTATAGTCGTAACTCTAGCAGTGAAACGCTACAGGTCGCTATCTGATTATTGAGAGAACACCGGAGTAACAATTAGGACTTCCAATGCACTCACAACCACAGAACCACGCGCACAATGAATGCCCACCTTTTTCTGATTTATAAAACCAGCTTTCCTTTTGCCTCCAGCGCCATCTAGCGGTTCGTTCCCTGTTATACGACTATTGCTATGACGAAAATTGCTTGTTTATATTTGTTCTATTACCCCTTAAAATCTTACTCATGAGTTCTGATTCACCCTTAACCCCTTAACGGTCGCATTAAATTACGGCTTAACAATTCAAATTGCTTATTGGCACCACTTTTTTGAAAAAGACATATTCACCTTAATTAATGACAGATAAAATGATACCATAATGAAGGCAATAACACTATTTTTATAAATCTGGTGGGAATCAAACAATCTGAATGAAAGACAAAGCCCGTGAATATCACGGAAGCGAGAAATAACGGGTTAACTTCGCTGAATTAAATTTGATGAAATTTTAGTAACCCCTCCTCTCTTGAAATTACTTTGCAATTTTTTTATTCCTTCTTCCAGCTTTCATCAGTGTTACCATCCTAGATAGTAAGACTTATTCCTCTTAAATAAAATCAGCAATCATTTGTTATATATTATTTAGAAAATATACTTCTCACAACAATCAGAAAGCGTTCCGTAGCGCTTCCTTGCTTGAGTTACGACCATGCGTTGTACAGTGTTTGGAGCTTGCATAGACATGCTCTTTATCAATATAAAGTTTTGCAAAAGAGTTCCGAGTCATCCTGTATAGGGGCTACAACATTTTGTACAAGCTAATTTTCAAATATACAGGGTGCAATATGTTTTCTATCGCCGACCTTTAATTTCTCAACCGTTGGTCGTAGACATATAGTTCCAATTACAAAAACGTTTCAAATGAGGTAAATATTCATGTTGTTGCATTATTTAAAGTAAAAAATCAATTTTATAACAATTACGAAATCTAACTTTTTATACGGTCCCCCTGTCCCTACAGTTATATTTAGTAAAAGTTTACACATATCATAACAGATATAACACAAAAGTTTGCGTCTGTACTATAAAAATTGACAGTTATTAAATTTCAAAGTTTGACTTTTTTGCACATGATTTTGTCTTTCATTCAGGTATCATTTAAAAGATGAATAAAGTAATTCGAGATCAAAATCAGGGTGCAAAGTTATTTTTACAGCGAAACCACCTTTAGCTGGTATCGCCAAATCGGGTATCACCAAAGAGGGTTATTTCATCTAAAAAATTGAGTTGACTTTCAGGGGTCGTATACAAAGTGAAGAATGATATATTGAAATTAAACAGACAAATAAATATCAATTTATTATAATATCAGAAAATGGTCTACTATAAAAAAGGAATACATCAAACGCTGGAATCTACTAGAGATACTGCCCAAAATGTTCTCCATTGGTGGCAATGCACAAATGTATGCGTGACAGTACTGAGTCCTAGGTACGTTAGAGTGTAGTTGGTGTGAAACTGTGCGACAATCAAGGATGATGCGGTACTTCAGATAAACCAGAGAAGTAGTCTCAGTCACATAGACGTATGCCTTTATGTAACCTCAAAGGTTATGAGAGTCAAGTCCGGTGAACACGGTGGCCACTCTACCGGACAACCATACCCAAGGATCTGCTGACCAAATTTGGTAGAAATATACGCCCGGACGTTGAATATTTTATGCGGAGAGGGCCTCGCTTGTTGAAACCACACCCGGAAACATGTCGGAGAGGCAGCTCTTCATACCAATCACGTACCATGTTTTGTACAGATGCAGGTAACAATCGCCCGTTAAGGTCCCATCGTAGAAGATGGGTCCGACAATCTAGGATTTCCATATACCGCGCCACAGGTGTCGTACTGTGAGGGTGATGTGGAGGTTTTCCAGAGACCAGTAATGCACATTGTGTACGTTCACAATGCCACCCCGTGTAAACATTCACTCATCTGTTTACAGAATGTCACAAAGGAACGACGGATTTTCCTCTAAGTTGTTGAGCATGAAATTACAATAATCAAATCGTCATTCGTGGTCACCCAGCATCAATGATTGCCCCAGTGTCGGACGGAATTGATGCGCATCATGTTCATGTAACAAATTCCAGACCTACTGACCACATGCCTCACTTATTTCCGCTGTGCTCAGTTGTGAAATTAAAAGGGAGAATGCCAGCACCTCCTCCAGTGTCAGTCGAACATTATATTTTACCCGTCTACTTGTTCTGGGTCGTGGTGAAACAGAGCCGTTTTCTCTAAAATGGTGCAGTGCATCAGTTATAGTTTCATCCGTTGGATGTAGATCCTGAGGGAAACGTTCTGAATAAACACTCGCAGCCTCTCTAGAATTCCTTTGACAGTCACCATAAATAAGTATCATTTCGGCATATTGCATGTATGCTATAACGATCTCAGCGCTGACTAGCATGGTCACTCCTAGATGGCTCGTGTTTTATCCCGAACGTGTGGTGCTGCGGTACTATTGTAATTTGCATAACCCCAATTTTCATGCTTGTTATAGCTCGGCTGGCTGGTCGTTTCCATTCCGCTGCCATTTATCTAGTTCTTAGTGAGTACGTTTATTTTCTGGTTGTCGATTCTATCTATTTTGACGTTTGAATGTTGTTCGACCCATAAAAGTACTATAGAAACTATACGGCCAATCGTTGCATGCATCTACTACGAAACACGGTACGTGACTGGTTAGAAGAGCTGCCTCTCCGACATGCATGCTGGGTTTAGGTTCAACATGATGGGGTCCCTCCGCATAAAGCATCAACCGTCCGTGTGTATCTGGCCAACGAATTCGGCCAGCAGATCATTGTATATGATGGTCCAGTAGAGTGGACTTGATACCTATGGACTTCTACCTCTGAGATTACATCAAGGCAGATGTATATGTGACTGAGCTTACTTCTCTGGTTGATCTGGAGCTGCACATCATCCTTGCTTGTCCAACAGTTACACCTGCTACGCTCCAACGTGTCCAGGACGCATTCAGTTGTGCATTGCCACCAATGGAGAACACTTTGAGCAGTATTTGTAGAAGATTCCGGCGTTTATGTATTCATTTTTTATAGTAGACCGTTTTCTGATATAATAAATTTGTATTTTTTTCTGTTTAATTTCAATTTTTCATTCTTCGCTTTGTACACGCCCCCTAAAAGTTAGCTCAAATTTTTAGGTGAAATAACACTATTTGGTGATACCCCAATTTAGCGATACCGGTTAAAGGTGGTTTCGTCGTAAAAAGGACATTGCACCCTGATTTTGATCTCGAATTACTTTAATTCATCCTTTAACTGATCCCTCAAGGAAAGACAAAATCATGTGAAAAAATCTCAAACTTTGAAATTTAATAACTCTGTCAATTTTTGTAGGACAAATGTCAAACTTTTTGTGTTATATATGTTATGATATGTGTAAACGTTTACTAAATATAGCCATAGGAACTGGGGGACCGTATAAAAAGTTAGATTTTGTAATTTTTATAAAATTGATTTTTACTTTAAATAATGCCAAAACATGAATATTTACCTTATTTGAAACTTTTTTGTAACTGGAACTATATGTCTACGACCAAAGGTTGAGAAATTAAAGGTCTTCGATAGATAACATGTTGAACCCCGTATAATCTATATTAAATAATTAATCCCGAAAACAGCGATCAGCTGTCACAACCGCGGTTGATGCGGCCTTGCAGGAAGACAGCCATTTGTCTTGGCAATATCCTTAAGGCTTCCGTAATCAGGTTGCAATTTATTTACTTTTGACTAGAAGATGTACATCCTCTCTCATGTACTCTTTACATGATTAATTATGTAAGACCAATTACATACTTGAAGATATGCTTATTTAATAAATTTATCAAAAAAAATGTCGTTACCTTCCAGATATTATTTCAGATAGTTAAATAAATTACTTTTAAATATAACCAGATGTATGATTTATGTTGCCAGTTTTTAGAATTAAAAATCATTATATTAATTGAAATACAATGTAACTTTTTTTCATATATGCTACGCTTACTTAAATTTTATCATTCCTATTTAAGAAGTTTACCTTTAATATGCATTGAGTTGTTTATATGTATATATATTATATATAACGATGTTGTTATATAAAATTCTGTCAAACAACGTAGGGTTTATACTATATTGAAAATAAAAAGTTTTGAAGCTTTAATCGCGATTTTACATTTGGATTAATAGCGACTAGGTTCGACAGACTATAAATAATATTGTAAAAAAAAAAAATCTATATATATCAATAATTCAATATCAATAATCTTCAAATATCAACAATCTCTTACTATTATTTTATATTATAAGCAAAAAATATTATTGATAAAACTACTTATATTTGCTTGTGTTTGAACAAAAACTTTCCAAAAAGTTTTAGATAAATAAAACAGCATATGTAAACATCAAAATAGCATTTTCCAGACACACTGAAGAGATTATATAAGATTGAAACGGATTAATTATAAACTGTCTGCTTTTATTCCTCTCAAAATAGTCTGTAAAGGGTAAGATTTTTTTTATGTTACTTAACCCTTTCAAGGGCGGTGGTAACCACTTAATTTTAATTCAGAAATACCACATTGGCACCTGATTTTTGGAATACTTTTTTTCCGTTTATTATGTATGCGAAAAACAGCTTTTTGCTATATTTCCAAATAAATGTTTACTTATTTTCCGGTGAATCCGATCATTTCAACATTTTAGCAATGGAAGTGGCAATGCCCTTTAACCCCTTAATTCTCGCTCCCGTGATATTCACGGGCTATGGCTTTTACTCAGATTTGTTTCATTCCCACCAGTTTTATAGGATAGAGTAATTGCATTTATTATGGTATCATTTTATCTGTCATTAAATAAGGTGAACATTTATTTTTCAAAAAAATGGTGGCAATAAGCAATATGAATTTTTAAACCGCAATTTAATGCGACCGTTAAGGGGTTAAAGGGTTAACCCTTAAATGCGCGATTTTTTATTTTGTTTCGAAAAAATTATATATGATTCTCTGAAAGGTTTATTACACAAGAAAAATAATGAAAAAAAAATCAGAGATACATTTTTCATATAATACTTCAATCTTTTCTTCTGTTACACATCTGCAATACAAGTAAAACTACTGTCGTGTGACTGTTTTACGCTAAATTGCAAATTAGTGAATATTTTAATAAGCATGTTTCTAAATACCTTATTTTATATAATTATTTATTTTATAAAATTTATACTTTAAACATTAATTCCCATGATAGAATACGTTCTAAAAATTACGTAGTTCAGAGAATCTGTCTGTACACCAGAAAGTTTCAATGGTTAATTTTGCTTTATTTAATACGGAATGTCTGTTATAAATTAAAACAGATATTGCTATTTTAATTTTCTGGTGTGAATTAGGTATTTACGAATTTTAAAAAAAATCTATTAAATTCCAAACCCTGTTGTTTGCATACATGCAAAGCTGCGCACTAAAGGGTTAATACTGCAATGCAAACTGAACAAGAATTCCCCCAAAAATATGAAGAAAAGAGCAAAGTTTCCCACGCCTGACATTGGGATGAAGGGCGTGTTTTCGTAGACATGGAAGTATAACTCGTAAAAGACTTCGAAATGATATTTGGTAACTTTAAAGATATTGTTCAAGCTGGTGAATGCTATTTTGATATCAGAATTCAAAAATATTTTTGACTACGTGTGGAACATCAAGAATATTATTGTTAACCCTCTTGTGCATACTGTTGCCAATTGGCAACATATTAAATTTTTCCTTCTGACTGTTTATTTACCGTTGGCTCTAGACAACTTTATGCTTTACGTATTCATGTTGGTCCTATATTTAGGTTTAGTTCATAAAAAGTATCATAGTTGTCAATAGTTGTTTATAAATTATAAATAAAAAGCAACTTTTGATACCTTCCATTTTGTTAGCCTTAGTTCGATTTCTAACTCATATAAAAAATATTTAACATGCAAAATTTCATTTGAAAAAATATTTCTGAAAACAATATACGTTTAAGTTATTTTAAATAATTATCAGTAACGTTTACTGGAACAAAAATTACATGCACATGAATATACATTTGTTGCCATTTGGCAACATTATGAATTGATTTCCGCTTTTGTAAACATTTAGAGCATTGTTTGTTTCACAACTGGTTCGCATGATATTTATTTTTTTTTCATTTTTATTACCATATGTCACCCTAACTCAATAAACGACTCTTATTAAATACAAAATTTTCTCAGTTTACTGTAAAACCAGGCCCTGACTCTGGGTTCTCGCTGCCGGTCGCCATTGCGCCAAATCGCGACAAAATGCTCTATTTGGCGAGTACAAATACAATCAGACTCGCCAAATTGCGAGTGTTCAATTTCTGTTTTTGTGTGTGTATGTGTGTCAATATAGTCGCGATTCTTATCCGCGTTGCTGAACGATTAATGTCCCTTTAACATATTCAATCGCACCGTCTCATTTACATTTCTCTATTTATAGAGATACTAACTCAAGACCAATTCCGTTTAGCAACACTCAAACACAGAAAGGATTATGCGATAGGTGTTTCTCTATTGTCAGTTAATATCATTATATATGCGCCGGCGTCGCGCCTGTAAAAACACAAACAAAATTACTCTCCTCAAGCACCAAATAGAGAGAAAATTTTGCTGGTATGCGGTGTTGAAATTACCCATTTACCATGTATTAGTTGTATGCAGAGTATCATTGGTCGGTTAAATTTTTTCTGTCGGTTAAGAGTCGAAATCGCATAGCAATTTTTAGTGTATATTTTCACAACGGCAAATCAAAGATAGCTGTTTTTTAATTTTTATTTAGACTGCTGAAAGAAATGTCTGAAACATTTACATATGTTGGAGACATTTTAGAATATAGTACTTATATTTAATAGTTCCTGTAGCGGATAGTTGAATTTCTATTTTTTAAGTAATTACAAAAAATAGGTTATTTTAGAACATTTTGAAAAAAAAAGGAATATAATAAGGGGTTAAAAATAAATTTTTCAGTGTTTCATACTGAATCTATTTTGCTAACATTTTTTTTCATTTGGCTACTGTTTTTTTATTTCGAATTCTCCAAATCACTAATGCTGGTCAAAAGCCAGCGAGAACCCTGGCCTGACTAATGCAGGGGCATGCGGGCAGCAGCCCCAGGACTTCCGATTTGAAGGTCCCCCGCAATGGCAGATATAAGATTTTTGTTAAACGGGAACCAAATGATAAACAATGGCCAAAATTCTTCTTTTTCAGATTTAAAGGGGCTCTATTCTCCTTCCTTTGTGCTTTCGTATCCATGCCCACCTGAAGGTACCAGTTACATCATAAAAAATCCAATGATTAAATCTTTTATAGTAACAACTTAGTAGTCCATTGTTTTCAGCTTTATGAAACTTCTAAAGATGCCAGGAAGGATAAAATTGATCACTGGCCACAACACTTAGATAAAAAACAACGGTGTAAAGTTCTTGGCTGTATAGGTTACACTAGAGTAAAATGCATTAAATGTTTGGTACCTCTACGTTTAAACAAAAACAATGAATTTTCTATTGATTACCATTCATAAATTTGGTAAATATTATTGATATAAAATTCTATAGTATTTTGCTGCATTGCCGTATATTTATGGAATATATTTTATTAGCATATGATTTTTTCATTGTATTTTGCATGTGGTATTATACTTTATAAGTCCATTTTGGCGTTTAAGTTTTAAATGATTTCAATTGGTTTAAAATACAGGATAAATATGGCTGCTTTTCCACACTAAATTATGTATTTATTTAATTATATTTTTTACAATACTTCTATTGTGTTCTGTATCAGTACAGCATATTTTCTTAGTCATTTATAAATTAAAAATGATTCTACTGTAGCATCTAACTTCATATGTTCATTTAATATCTTAGAACTATAATTTGTACCATTATTATTTTGTTGATAGATAACAGTTAATGTATAATATTATTACATGACGTCTTTATTTAGAATTTAGGTTAATATTGTTATATGACTTGTAAGTTAAATTTTGATTTAAAATTATTATATATATATATATATATATATATATATATATATAATTTTATTTTTTTAAGTGTATGTAAAGTATTATATGCATTTAAAATCTTATAATTTAAAAAAAAAATTGCAATAAAGCAGCACAGTGTTGCTAGTTGGCGAGGTAAAAAAAAAAATTTGGTGTTAATGCATGGTGTTGCCACATGGCAACAATTTAAAAAACTTCAAAATACTAAAAAATATAAGAGTGAAATTATTTTCAATATTTTTCCTGTAATTTACGGCCATCAAGTAAGCAATTTTTTTTTTAAGAAAAAGCATGCCCTAGAGGGTTAAGCCCAATATTTTCAAATACCAATTGCAAATTCAACGTCAAACGTGTTAAGGAATTGAAGGGTTTGCTGCAAAAAAGAAGACAGCTCCATTTTTGCACTTTTAGAAAATTAAAAAAAAAAAAAAAAAAAAAAAAAAAACTTTTAATATGTAAATTTTAAAGTTTCTTCTAAATTATTTTTTCTACTCATGCATTGATCCATACACTTATGAACGTTTAACCACCCATAATATCCCGAAATACCTATGCTGAGTGTCTTTCTTTTAACAAGAAAGCGGAACTCTAAAAAATGACAAAAATGAAGCTACCTCCTTTTTGAACCGAACACTTAAGTTTTAATTAGTTTCCTGGGCCTACCGAATTACGGCTGATCGCGGCAAATGAGAATATTATGAATTTATCTCCATTAATATTTGACGAAAACAAGAACGATTCCCTTTTTCCGGAACAACGGGATGATACATCTAACAGTGAAATGCTACAGGTAGCTTTCTGATTATTGAGAGAACACCGGAGTAATAATTAGGACTCCCAATGCACTCACAACCACAGCACCATGCACAAAATGAATGTCCACTTTTTTCTGATTTATAAAACCAGACTATAAAGTAGATACCGACTCTTATAACTCTTATAAGCGCGGCCCGCGCGTTCCTTCCGCGGCCCTTTCTCTTTTACTTCTCTTATTCCGACTCTCTAGCGGAAGCCAGGTTGAAAAGAAAAAATAATAAATGTAACCGGGCAAATTTAAAAGGGAAATTCGTTAAATTAAAGACATTGAAAAGCGGGAAGGGATGGGCTTGGGGCTCTGAAGCAATGAGACGACCCTTGGTCGTCTTTATAAAAATTACATTTAAAAACACATATTTTTATGAACAAAATATAAAAGCACACTACAAAGACAGGTGTTTAGAACTAATTTGCATTTCATTAAATAACGTAGAAAGCCAAAAGCATCCGAAAAAACCTTGAATATTTTTATCAAATACCAACCCCAATTAGAAAATTTGGCAAAACCTAAACGTTATACAAAATTCCATAAAATGGACAGGTTAATTGAAGGCAAATGTTATATTTTTGTCCCGTTCACTGATTTCTAGTAAACCAGACGTTCATATAGTAGTTTGAATCATATTTTATTTTTCTAAATTTTGGACAATGTCGCGGATGTTTGCCATTTCGTGCCACTTTGTGCCGTATTGTATACGAGGTATTCGGGGGTATTTTTTAATGAACTCTGGATTTCATGAAAAAATAAACAGCATTATCATAGCTGCGAAAATCTTACGTTCTTTGTACCAGAAAAATTAAATAGATTTTTTTTTTCTTATTTAATCGGCAGATTACGGCGATGTAAGAAAGTAATATTTACTGTTAAATTTTTGTGGTACTAAAAAGCATAAGCGTTGGCAGCCATGTACATTATGCAAGCACACACTCTCGGGAAATACCTTTTCGACTGAATATATAAAAAGAAACTATTAATCCTGATTTAAAATATATTTATAGGTTTTATTTAATATTCTACTCGCAACTCCGTATGACACAGCTATATAGACATTCCAAACTGACAAATATTTTATGGTATGTATTGATAATATAAAATTGGATTTTATTTTTTTTAATATTTAAATTTAAAAATTGATATTAATAAAACACTTAAATATGTCTTAATAATACTTAAATATATCTTAATACTTAAATATTAACTAATTCATAATGTTTTAAACGGCTAAAAAGTTGACATTTGTGTAACAAATATAAGCGAATTTGAATAATATTTAGGTATTTGTAATTAAACGCATGTTTAATTATTTTTGAAATAAATGACCGAAATCATTTTATGATTTAGAAGACAGTTCGGACTTTACACATGTCTAAAAACTAGATCGTAGGATATAAAGCGGCTCATGCTGAAGTAAAAAGAAAAAAAAAATCAGTTATTTTCAGGTCAATTTTAAATTAAATTTAAAATATTTCGTTATCTTTTCAAAATTATTGTTTTTTAATTTGGTTACTTTATGAATAATTGCGCCGCTTATATAGAAATAATTTAATCTTAAAACATAACTTTTCATTCATAAATGATTATTAATAATTAACAAGAACGCAACAAATTTCTGAAACTTGTTCGATCTATAATATTAAAACTTAAGTGAGCGCAAAAGTTTTTGATCGAATCGGCGTCAATGAAAAACTAACAAACTGCAAAACCCTTATATCCCGAAATTTTAAGAAACATCTTGTGTAATGATGTGTATTTTTTCTTTGTACAGTATTCGCAGTGAAAACAGCAATTGCGTTACTATTTTCTTTTCTACCTAGAAATGTCACTCTTTTCCTCAGACATGGGCAAGCAATATCCGTAATACCGTGCGATACATAAACAAAATCTAAACTATTTCACTTCCTTTTTTTGGTGAGTATTAAGATAAAAATTATTAATATTTGTTCTTTTAAGTACATTTCTAATACAGTTAGATACAATCTTAACCCTAGATCTACCGGGAATTTTATTCAAGTTTTAATAAAACGTTCTACACCAGAATTTTTATTTAAAACTATTTAACTTATTTATTTACCTTATTTTTGTCTGGTTTATATACTTAGTTTATTTTAAAGAAATTTCTGGTTTGAATGAATATTTTGTATGTACCTGTCGGGTCCAATGGACCCGTCTGGTAGACGGAGGGTTAATGATGTTTCGTTGTTCTGAATATTCAGATTGTTGAAATAAATAAATATGTTGCATTTATATTTTTATTTCTTAACAATCTCCATTTTGATCAAATATCCATTGTAAAAATGAAAAAAAAAATCTTTAACTTAGCAGAAACTGTTTCGAAAAATCAGTCTAATTTCATAATTTTTATGAGTGTGGAAACTTTTTCCATACTTCATAAAGCGATTAGAATAGGGACGACATTGTAAAAACTTTACAATTTTACAGAAAAACTGACAGCCAGTTATACAAGAAAAAATATCTATTTTATGGACTGTATTTCTTAAGTAAATACGGGTAAAATCGTTTAAAATAACTGACAATTTGCAATAAATACAGACCACTTCCATAAAATAAATAATTTCCTGTTGGCTTCTTGGCTGACAGCCTTTTTTTCTGTAAAAGAAACTTTTTTTTTTTTTTTTTTTTTTTTTTTTTTTTTTACACTGCAACCATAAACCTCATATGTGTAGGAGATTTGTAGAAACATTTGATATTATTTTTTTTCCTTAAATTGAATGCTAATAAAATTAAAAAAGAATTTGATAATATTTATTGCCGAAACGTCAGTGAAGGCTTACTGTGGAGACACGAAAAGTTTTGATTTCCGTTTGTCTGTCTGTCTGTCTGTCTGTTCCGCTATAACTGCCGCAAAAAGCATGCGATCGGCTTGAAATTAATTGGGCATGTTGATGAGGTACTCGGACTTAGCTGTATAGTTTTTGGTTAAATTTGGTTCATTCGTTCGGGAAATATAGAACATTTTATTTTGTTCTGTAATGCTTTTCTAAGGCAAGTCAGACGATTTTCAAATTTTCATTTGTTGAAAGAAATGGCTCATATAAAAAATGGTTTTAAATTGTAAATTTTGGATTCTAAAATTTTTAAATAAGATTATTAAGTTATTACAATTAGTTTGAAATTATGTCAATATATTTGCGAGATTTTTAAAATTAGGTTTATAATTTTTGGGGGAACTTTATGCATGTTTTCCAATAATATAAAGCATTTTGTTTTATCAATTTGACATAATATATATTTCATTTTTTACCTTTTCTCTCATCAGTTGCCTAGCAACGTATTTGGTCTTAACAATATTAGTATAAATGCGTCTATAATGTTTCAGTAAAGCCAACGTCAAAACGGATGAATTAATGCATTTGTATTTTTGCATATAGATGGATTTTAGCCCCAGAAATAAAAATAGGCAATATTTTATTTATTTTATTCAAATATTTTGCTTAAAAATACAAAAGTTCATTATTTTCATAGAGAATAATGTGACATTTTTTCATAAAATTTATCAATGTTTCTTTAATCGTTGCCAAGAAAATCAAAACCCTGAATAATATTATCTCTTAAACAATTTTCAATTGAAAGATTTTGACGTGAAACAGGAAAATGAAAAAAAAAAAATTAAGAATAAAAAAATTAATATGTCGACATATTGGGAATAAAAAGAAAACTCTCAAGTATTTCTTAATGTAACAAGATGAAAGGTTTTGAGTAAGTACGAATAGCAGGTGAATTAGACGTCATTTATCAAAAAAAAAAAAAAAAAGATGTTGGAATAAAAAGATCTTGGCTAAAATAAAATTAACTATTATTCACGGAGGAAAGAGATAGATGGAGATGCAGTATGCCGTAAAAACAGTTTGCAATATGATGTGCGTTATCGCTCAGATTTAAATGCCCTCATTCGGCCCAAATAAAACAAGCACGTGGAACAGGGACCGAATTCTTTGACTTCATCCGTGCATTTTATCTGTAAAATGAAAATGATCTGCTTATATTTAAGCATTCTAAAGTAGCATTTCATCGTAATATGAATTAAAAACTGTATTACTAAAAATATTTTTCTTTTCTTTCTTTCTTTTTTAGGGTTTCGTTCATCTGACGAAACCCTATTCGTCTCGCTCCTCTGTCTGTCTGTCTGTCCGTCACAGAGCCCGTTATCAGAAACTATACATGTTGGAGACATGAAATTTTGGATACTTATAGCTGAGCACCTCACATCATACGACAAATCATAAAATTTTGATAAAGTCGTACATTTAACCCTTTGAGCTCCCGCATGTGTATTTTAAACAATTCTTTCTAAGTGAGCTCCTAATTATGTTGGAGACATGAAATTTTGGGTACTTATAGCTGAACACCTCACATCATACGACAAATGATAAAATTTTGAAAAAGTCGTACATTTCACCCTTTGGGCTCCCGCATGTGTATTTTAAACAATTATTTCTAAGTGAGCTCCTAATTAGTTTGGAGACGTGAAAATTTACATACTTTTAGCTGAACACCTCACATCAAACGACAAATCATAAAATTTTGAAAAAGTCGCACATTTAACCCTTTGGGCTTTCACATGTGTATTTTAAACAATTCTTTCTAAGTGAGCCCCTAATTAGGTTGGAGGTGTGAAATTTTGCATACTTATATCATAACACCTCACATCCAACGACAAATAATAAAATTTTGAAAAAGGCGTGCATTTAACCCTTTGGGGTCCCACACGTGTATTTTAAACAATTCTTTCTAAGTGAGCCCCTAATTATGTTGCAGACATGAAATTTTGGGTACTTATAGCTCAACACCTCACATCATACGACAAATGATAAAATTTTGGAAAAGTCGTACATTTAACCGTTTGGAGTCGCGCATGTGTATTTTAAACAATTCTTTCTAAGTGAGCTTCCTAATTAGTTTGGAGACGTGAAATTTTGCATACTTATAATTGAACACCTCACATCAAACAACAAATCATAAAATTTTTGAAAAAGTCGTACATTTAACCCTTTGTGCTTCCACATGTGCATTTTAAACAATTATTTCTAAGTGAGCCCCTATTTAGGTTGAAATTTTGCATACTTATAGCTCAACACTTCAGATCTCACGTCAAATAATAAATTTTGAAAAAGTTTTATGTTTAACCCTTTCAACTCCAGCTTGTGTATTTTAAGCCATTTTTTCTAACTGAGCCCCTAATTAAATTGGAGATTTGAAATTTTGCATACTTATTGCAGAACACCTGAGGCCAGGCGACAAATCATAAAATCTTGAAAAAGTCTTACGTTTAACCCTTTGAGCTACCACATATGTATTTGAAGCAATTCTTTCTAAGAGAGCCCCTAATTAAGTTGGTGACATGAAATTTTGCATACGTATAGCTGAATGCCTCAGACCACACGACAAATCATAAAATTTTCAAAAAGTCTTTTATTATTTACCCCTCTGGGCTCTAACTTGTGTATCTTAAGCAATTTTTCTAACCTGCGCCCTTTTAACCCGGGGAGAAATTTTCCAACTTTTGCCGACACCCCTTTGACCATTCTTTCATATTATGCATCATAGCCTTACATATTTTAGTTCCTTTTTTTCCCGCCAGGTGTGCCTACTTATCTCGGGTGCTATGGGCCCAATCCCCTCGACTAATATATCTACGGATAGTATGTAAAACGGATTTTCGTTCGGATACAGGTTTGTTTAGAATCAAGTGCGCCCCCTGGTTTTGAACTATGGAACTAACAGATTTTTCAAAAGGATAAAATGTTTTGAAAGGAATATTAAACGAAACCCTCTGTGCAATCTGTGATCACACTTACCCACTTGTTTAAGCACGCCGTTGTGTTTGGGTCGAATGTAGCGGATTTTAAGGTTACATTTTTGGCGTCACTTCAAGATTTATTGTTTGCGTACGGTTAACATGAGGATTTTATTTTAAGTTTTAAATTTATTAATTTATAAAAAAAAAAAAAAAAAAAAAAAAAAAACCTTATGATTATCCTAATAAATTACAGCCTTATAAATCACCTTATAAATCACAAAAAAATCTTTGATATACTATAACCATCCGCACGATCAATAAAAAATTACGAATGTAAATTTAAATAGACTACGGGGGGGTTCAGGGGGGTTCTTCCCCCCTGAAGAAATGCAATTTTGATTTAAAAAGTTACCAGAATAAGCAGCTCATCAGAATTTCAGAACATCAGTGTATAACCACTGGTTTAACACATTTATTTTCTGAAACTTTACGAAGTATTTTGTATTCTTATAAATATTTATGTAATTTGAAAACTTTAAAAAGCGATTTGTAGGAAGATGAATATTACGCAATGAGTGTTAAAAAACAACGACTTGCAAAGATGACGTTGAGGCTCCTGATCTGCAGATTTACTAGTTTATTATACAAGGGTGGATAAAAAAAGGTTACAAGCAGCAGCACTTGAAAAGTAATTATTGTGGAGTGAATATTTGTTCTCAGAGTAGGGACAGAGGGTGGTAGTTATCTTACAGCAGTTGCTTTTGTAGATAGTGTAGATTCGAAGACGCATCAGAGCAATTGAAATGACAAGACGTTTAGAAAAGTGCTCAGGCTTGTGCCACTTTGACAAAGTTACCGTGAAGCCATTCAACGTAAACGCCCTCTCATGTTAAGTGATGGTGTCATCCTCTAGCATGGCATTACCAGCCCAATACAGCTCACAAAGCTCAAGAATTGCTGCAAACCTTCAAAAGGGATGTCTGGAACCAACCACCCCCTACAAAAAAAGCAAGGTTTTGTCACCCAGAAACTATCTTCTGATTCCGAAATTGAAGGAAACACTAATCTGGAACAGATTTCCTTCAAACAGTGATGTAAAAAGAGATACTGAAACCTGGCTCAATGGGCAAGGACATGATTTCTACCAAGCTGGGTTAAACAAGTTGGTCCTTTGTTCAGATAAATGCTTAAAAAAAATTGGTGATTATGTGGAAAAGTGATCGGCAAGTATGTCTCTTAATTCCCTTTTGTATTTTCTGTCTATAGTTAATAAATATTTTGTTATTGACGTTGTAACATTTTTTTTATGCATCCTCGTAAATATTTAGAAAGTTCTAATAATTGGATGTCTTGAACTTACTTGGAATTTGCTTAGTTCAACAAATGTTCAAATTCCATTTTTTAGAATCAAAAGAGGTCTAGCTAAAAATTGGTTTATAAGAATCGGTTTAAATTTCAACGATTTTCAAACAAAGTTCTTGGACAATCGTTAATAATCTAACAACGATCATCTGCATTACATCGAAACTTAATCAAAAAAAACTATCAGTCGTTCAATCAACTGGCAGCGTGCATGCTGTGATTAAAGTCAAACTCCCCAGGTAGCACAGAAATATCGGCCAATGTCCCGATCAATATTGGCCGATATCGCGAAAGTCACTGAATGTCAGACGTCAAATTTACAATATCTGCCGATATTCACAGATGTAACTTAAAATTAATTTTTAAAAAAAGCATCCAAACGAATTTTTTGCATTACTTATAACATTATAATACGTAAATAGTATTCTAAACAATAAAATTTAACTATTTTACTATTTTTAGAAAACTACTAATTTTAATGCCTTATTTTTGATGTTTTATTTACATTGGCCAATGTCGTAAAAATGATATTAGTATTCCAACATTCAGAGATATCTGTCGACATTCGTAAAAACAATATCATTTTTCAGATATTTCAAGATATCTGTCGACATTTAGCATATCTGAAGAAGTTTGTAATCTTGACGAAAGTGAATGCAAAGTTCTGAAGGACCGCCCATTTTTATAGTTTTCGTTGGCCATGAAATTTGCGTTACATAAAAATTTTCTTTACAAATCTATAGTTATTTATATATATGTATATATTTGAAAAAAAAAACAAAAACAAAAAAAAAAACATAGAAATCTATTGAGATTAGTATGGAAAATTTTCTGTAGTACAATTTATATAGAAATTTATAGATGCAAATTGAATTCATATTAAAATCTATTGATAGTGCTAATAAAAACTTAATAAGGAAATCTGTAATTATTGCTCTAGAATTATTTGTATTTAAAAAAATAATGTAGTGCCTATAACGATATTAAAATATAACAATTGTTAGTTTTATAAAAAAACGAAAGATGCTTTTTTTTATTACATAAAGTTTTTCAATAAAAAAGAGACCAATTGATCTCTTTTTCAAGAGATCAATTTATGTATTTTTTAATGGATACCATGTTTTTCTTTTTAAAATGCTCTCGAATTTCAGACTTTTAAAATAATTTTATTTTTTCTTATAGAAAGAATACAAGTTTAGTTTCAAAAGTAGGTCATTAGTTTTCAACATAATTTCTTTTTAAATTTCTAATAAACTTAATTATAAAAAGTGATATTTAAATAAATATATGTTAAAAGAATGAAAAAAAAAGTCGGTTGTGATTGAAAAAGTGTGAGATAATTAAAT
Organism: Maratus speciosus; assembly: GCA_963932465.1. Lineage (NCBI taxonomy): Eukaryota > Metazoa > Arthropoda > Arachnida > Araneae > Salticidae > Maratus > Maratus speciosus. The sequence continues at coordinate 167,599,201 of OZ010796.1, read as the reverse complement.
TATAATTTTGTCAGACATTTTTTTCGTCATTAATAGAAAAATCTACTCCCACCACTTTTTATTGAAAGCTTCTTATTATTACATTTTTAGTAGGTTTTTCTACTTTAATCTTTAATAAGACTGAAAATCTCTTTGAGCATCAACTTCTAATTCAGTTAGAGGTATACTTTCATCACATTTGCAAATCGCAGTTATTGTGGTTTAAAAAAGCAGTTAATGTCTAAAAAGTTGTAATTTAATATTTAAAAATGTTATTCTGGATATTGGAAAAATATATCAATGTCAAATAATGATATTCAGCAATGACAAAAAAAGATATCGCTTAATGTCACAAACTGATATTCAGAGATGTTGGGAAATATTGGCCAACATTGCCAAATATCAAAAAATAATATTTGTGGATATCTTTTTAGGGGGGGGTCATTTAATGTTAGCCAACATTACATTTTGATATCGGCCAATATCTAATTTTGATATTGGCCGATATCTTTGTGCTACCTGGGTCAGCATTCAGATCATTCCACGCACTGGTTATGTAAATAATTGTGACATAAATTTAACAGTGAGATGTACGTAGACTGAGATTTTTGCTGCAGTTCACGAATATATATGGGACTCCAATCTACAAGGGTGAAAAAAGTATAAAGGAGACTATTTAATATCAGTAGAAATTGTTACACTTGGCAATCATGATAAGTTTATTACGGTTCAATTTGTCATCTTTTTATTCTTCATATGTTCATTTTCGTAGCCGCTCGGATAATGAGTAAGTTCAAGTACCTTGCGCAGCCGCAAAAAGAATAAATTTTAGTACATATACTTTCAACAAATGAAAATGTCAAACTTATTGCAATTGGACACAGACTGGATGTACAATTCAGATCATCTTTGAAAATTAAAATTGTGCTTGAAAATTCAATTGTAAAATTATTTCATTAAAGGCAAGAAATAAAATGTCAGAAGGCTACTAAGAAAGATATTAAACCAGAACTCACAACTCTTCTTGTTAAACCTTGTTTGGTCACAAATTACGTAATTAACAGCATCTGCAAAATATACAAACAAGATATTTTATTCCATATAATGAATAATGAACACAAATATAGTTTCAAGAGCAATTAATTATCGACTTTCTTCATCAGGCGATGAGTAGCACAGAGTAGCTAATCCGATTGCGAGCAAAACAGAATTATCCTGTTTTCCCTTTTATTATATGGGGAAAATGTCTTGTTCTATTATCACTTGGTCACATTTAAGGAACATTTTTCTTAAAAAAAAAACAAAAACAAAGTTAGTCACATCATAATTCATAACCTGTGAATTTTCCCATGAGAGTTCGTAAATTTATTCCCTAAAGTCCCTTGTCTCCTTTACAGATGCAAGCATGCACCAGAAGTTGAGAAAGATAATAGAAATATAAAATACATTGTTAATAACACGATAAACTCACTTCATGATGATCTTTTTAGGCCGAAAAAAGCAACAAATCAGCTCTACTTCAGTTTAGTAAAATGCAATATAACGTAAACAGGGGTCCCACTGGTCCGTTTTTTGAAAACTAGTAATTTTTTAGAAAGAAATTCGTGGTAGGTTTCTACAACAATTGCACGAAAAACGCTGTACCTGGTATTTTTCTACGAAATATATAAAGAAGATTTTTCTTTCAATAAAACTGGTGTGGACAAAAAACACATAAAAATAAATAAAACATAAAAATGGTAGCTGAAGCGTTGGAGGTGAAACTTTTGAATGCGAATAAATAGAACATAAGAAACTGGATGCCTAAGAAAAGGATAACACATTATTTTTTTTTTTTTTTGTCGCTTACTTTTTAAAGTTTTATTTCCATCCTCAGGATTTATGTTTTTCCTTGCTACTTCTCTAATGGTAGGCATCATCTTTTTTATCTTTATTCCTTTCTTCCTTTTATATTGGTTACGTCTTGCTGAATAAGATTCTTTAGATTCTTTTTCATTACGTGTTTCTTTTCTTGACACACATGTCTTTAAAACTTATCTGAAGAAAGACCGACACATTTTTACGGTCCCAAAAGACTGTCATAATTTTTTAATCTATATTGTTATTAACAGAGTATTTTATAAATACATCGCGTTTACATATTATAAAAATTTTCTAACCATACACAGACTGGGAGCCGGCAGCAAAGACAACCACCTTATCGAGTTGGAAACTGAAATTCCAGAATTAGCTAAAACTCGATTCCCATATTAAATCGCATTCGGTCTGTCAAGTCATATTTTGGTGGAAAACACCTAAAATCCCGATTTTAGCGGTCATCTCGTAGGTTTGCCATTTTTTACCTGCACACAAAGGTATGAAAACATGGCGGACTGGGAATAGGAAAACACAAAGGTAAACCTACGAGTCAACCTGTAAAATTGGGTTTTTAGGTGTTTTCCACCAAGATATGACTTAGAAGACCGATTGCGTTTTAATATGGGAATCGAGTTTTAGCTAATTCTGGAATTTCAGCTTCCAACTCGATGACGTGGTTGTCTCACAGTTCGTACGTCTACTTGAATTTTGGAGACCAGAAAATTTTTCGGCACCAGTCTTATTTTACAGAAAATCTTGAAAGAAGGTGAAATTTTGTGCCTTTAACCTAGATTTCTTTTTCTATAAAAAATACTGGTAGTTCCACTGGATAAATAACGGTACCCGTACGAACAATGTGTCTGTGGTGCCGGCTCCCGGTCTAAATGTATTAAATCTCAGTTTTATAAAAACCCTGGTTTATTAAGACAAAGTATCTGCTATTTATGGCTTCGTTATCGTTTAGATTGTGAAACTCACTATTCAGTATACGATTTTCTAAATTTAGTAAGATACAATCTGTTGAACAAATAACGAGAAAATAGGAACATTGCTTCAGAGTTTTCTATCCTAATAAAAAAGTTTTTGTCATGAGATATAACAGGGGTGGCGAATATATCACTCTCGTATCAGAGGTTGTATGTACGACAATTTCTTCGACACGCAAAAAATTTAAATTCGATAATCATTATAGAGATAATTTCTGTGTTATAATAAATAAAATATTTTGTAACACCTACACTCTATCATAAACAATCCAATCATTTCTGCTTAAACATTATTTTTTTAATCTTCTTTCTGTACGGGCTATCCATATACATGTTGCTATTTTGGGCAACGTTGTATAATGTTTATAGAAGTGATACACACCACATAATATAGAAAAGTTTTATTAAAGAATTGACAAAAGCTGTGAAATCAAATGTAAAATTGTTGACATTGATGTACCGTTTTCTTGACAATTACTGAAAGGATTTTTTTACAGTTTTGTCAATAGTTAAACTATAAATAGATTACTAAGCAATGAATAAAGAATTACATAGTTGTACGATTTCGCTAGCGTAAACAGTCATATGAAACAACGTATAATCACGTAACTTTTTGATGGAAATTACTGAATAGATTTTGAAAGGACTCGGTACCTTTTGAGTAACTTTGAAGTTCTTTTTTTTTTTTTTTTTTTTTTTTTTTAAATATACACATATTATGATAGATAATACTGAGAAAAACTGATTTTGCCACGAAAGTAAAATCATTTTGTATGTAAAAACTGGGAATTTTTTTTTTATTTGACCCCTTAATTTTCGTTCACGTGATATTCACGGTCTGTGTCTTTCATTCAAATTGTTTGATTCCCACCAGTTTCACAAAATAGTGTAATTGGCTTAATTATGGTATCATTTTTTCTGTCATCAAATAAAATGAATATTTCTTTTTTTAAAAAGTGGTGCCAATAAGCAATTTGAATTTTTAAACCGTAATTAAATGCAACCGTTAAAGAATTGTAAAACTTGCTGTTTTTTTTTTTTTTTAATATATTACAGAGTTTTACATTGTAAAAAATCTACAAATATTTGTCAAATCACTCCATTATTTTTTTGTATTCTTAATATAGTGTACTATAGTCAAATTAGGGATGGATTTTATAATGCAATGAAAAGGAAAAAATATATATCAATCGAAATGTTGAAGAAATCAAGTTTTTTTGCTGCATCTTTGTCTTTATCTGTACTTTTTATTTTTTTTTTCTCATACTAATTCATTAATTGTAAAATCGATCCCTAATTTTATTAATTATAGTACACTGAGGATAGAAAAAAATAATGAAGTGATTTTTCAAACATTTGTAGAAGTTTTAGTGTTTTAAACACAGTAATGTAGTAAATTTAAAAACAGCAAACTTTGAAATTCTTTAAATTCTTTGAAACAAATTAAAATTCTCAACTTTTACCCTCAAAATGGGTTTTTTCCATGGAACTATTAGCAAAAAAGAACTGAAATGTCTTTAAAATAGTGAAGCTTCAACTGTAACCGCTTTCACATTGGTTGATCACGGCCGGATGAAAATTCCACCAGTAAATTTAAATAGAAATTTTCTTCTTATTTCAACGCCTTATTAAACGCAAAATTTCAGTCATAAATAATGGTAGAAACAGCTATTTATTTTTAATGGTGAAACTTTACTTTGGAGGTTGTCAGGCATTGCGTTTTCGCAATGTTGTGACAACTTAGACAACCTGCTTTCAGTGTCAGTGAAAAATATTATAATACCGGGGCAAACTGAAACCAGTAAGAACAAATAGAACATTTACCACATTTGTAAATAAATATTTCCATGAATAAGGCACTTAAATAAGACGGAATTTTCTATTCAAATTTACTGGTGGGAAGTTTGACCGGAGGTAATCTAAAATTGTCGATACGATTTAAAAGAAAAACAGCCGGCATCTTGTGACAACCTCCTCAGTTACTTCACTCGCAACTGGTAGGCAGAACATTATATGCCTCCTCTTTATCTATAATTCCATTTTATTTTTTGTTAAAATCAGATTTTCTAAGTATTACCTATAATAATATGTGCATATAATAAGTACATGCACATGAGTAAATGGAATTCTTTAATGTTTTTCAAAATTTTACCGAGTCTCCTTAATACATTGTTAATAGCATTGTCAGAAGCTAAAATATACATCGAGGACCGCCGGCTAAGAAATAAAAAGGAAAATTCAACAGTTAAACAATTTAGAAAAAAAAAATATCTAATTTGTTATAAGTGAAGTAACTATTACATATTTTAATTTATTTTTTGAAGCAAGATGTATTTATAGTTTATCTCCTGCTAAAATTAATAAAACAACGTATTGAATTACGTTTAATAGTTTCTCATAAAAAAGTACTTTACGACAATTTCTTTGACAGGCAAAAAAATTGATTTCGTAATCATTATGCAGATAATTTTTGTTATCAATAGAATTTTCTAAAACACTCACAGAGTATCACATACAATGTGAATATTTTTATAAGAATTAACAAATCATTACTATTTTTCTTTTTTCTGTGAGGCCATGCATTAACATGTTACAATTTTCTCTGTGTATATGATTTAAAAAATTAGTTCTTAAAATAAATTTTATAAGAAATCACTGCAAGAAAATAAACCCGGTTATACTATATTTATCATTAAAAATAAGAAAATATGTACCAAAATATGAACCAGATATAAAGCATTTTTTATCACATGAACAAAAGCAAAAATATAATACATTATAATTATAATTAAATTTTTTAATGCATCGGGTTATTGTAAGTTAGAGGTCGTATTAATTATAAGTTAAAAATTTATCAAATTAAACCGGTATATGTTTTTTTCTTTTTACAGTATGTTCCATTTCAATGAATTAAATTTTCTAATTAAAATTTCATTACGTTAATGGCCAATTCCATTATAAAGATTTTTTTTTTGTTACTTAACACATTCACGACGAGAAACGAGAATTCTTGTTTTCATTCAAAAAACATCATTGAGTAAGGGAGTGGGCCTTACAGAAAATGAATTTATATCATGTGTTACACATTTCTTTTATTGTAAAACATTTTATATTAAATTCGTACATTGAAAGATTCCGATGCATAAACTTAGAAAACCTATCTAGAACACCAATTTACAAAAGTCTGTCAGAACAGGGAGGAGCGTCTACTGTTTTAAAATTCAGATTTGATAAAAAATGCCCCTTGACAATGTGTTAAAATATTAAATTGGCTAATTGATGTATCCAGTGTTTAGTATAAGGAGCCTATTCTGCAATTTTGTTTATGCAAACCTTTGGCACATTGCAATGTTTAAACATACTGTTTGAGAATTTTTGGCACGTGAATGTAAAAATATTCCGTAACCCAGTACTATAACAGTTTCAGCTCATTATTTGCATTCTATTTAAAAACTTTTTTTCCCTAGTATATTGTCCTAGTTGTTGGCAAACGTAACTGTATTGGTTTAAATTATTCTTATGCATATCTGCCAAGTTTTACGCTTTTTTTGTACCACTATTTTTTAACAGACAAATGTGTCTTATTTAATCATCAAAAACGTAGGAATAAATAAGATAAAAGTTTTCTGGTCAAAAATAGGGGTAGGAAAAAAGCGTAAATTTGGCAGCTATGCTTATGGGGTTTTAACGGTTTCTAACATAGTTAAAAAGTGAAAATTAAGATGATACGTGGCGCAGTAAAGTATAGAGATATAAAACAACGTTTTAAGTAACATAACGTTTTAAATAATTGCAGACTAGCTCAGCAAGCATTCAGCCTGCTGCCATCATTTAATTGCATGCCATTGCATGTAATTGCATAGCAAAAGGAACTGATAATTTGGGAAATTAATAAAGTGCACATTTCAGCATGTTGTCTTATCTGCATATAGCGTGAAATATATCTATAACTACGGATCATCTGTCTTTTTGTCTGTCCTTTCTCTAACTTTCGTTCACATACTTGTATTACCCCGAAATTAATTCATGTTACTGCGGTTTACCACAGCGCATTCTCTATTGAAAATGAAGTGTGCAGCAGTTATAATTTCTTTACGTGGACGCACGAAAGAATTAAGAAATAATTTGAAATATTTTACAGCAAAGATTGCAGCTCTTTGTTATTGCTAACAAACTCACTATTATTAAGCAGGGATGAAAATACTGCGCCACAGAAGGACAATTTCACAATTAAATTTTTATAGTGCTCTTCGCTTTATTTTTATGTCAAAATTTCTTAAATTCAATAAGGCGAAGGATACTATTAAAATTTAATTGTGACAATCTTTCGATTGTGGAGCTACGCTTTCCTCCGTGAATACGTGATTCTTCGCCGAAGAAGAATTTTTTTTAAATAAGCACTTTACGGTAACTCTGTACACATTTTTAAATTCTGGACATATTTTGAAACGTGACTCTCTACCTTTTAAATGAATTAAAAATTATAAGGAAAACATTCAAATATTGCTCTTGATAGGGGATAGAATATTAAAACACAATAAATGAAACAAACATATCATGTCAAAATTTTTCAAATGTATATAATTTAATTATGTTATAAATAAGCAAGCTTTTATGACTGATAGACACTGAGACTTATAACTAAAATTCAAAGAACATTTTTGAATTTCTGATATAAAAAATGAATTCTCTTGTACTCAGCCAAAATTGAGAAAGTTTGAAATAACTCTTATTTCTAAACAAAAAATAATTTATGAAATTAAATGTAAGAAATACACTGCATAAATTCATATGCAGTGTATTCCTGCAGTGAATTTATGCATTCATACTTCATGACTTTTGTTAATGTATTTTTAATTTAATAACAAGTATTTGATCGGGAATTTATAGCTGCGAAAATGTCTGAAAACTTGAACATGATTTAATACAAATTATATATTTTTACAATATGTCTTTCTATTTTTTTAGCCCTCAAATTAAACTTTCAGCTGAATATAATTCATTGGGCAATTGCATCATTCTCCCCAAAAAAATTCTGTTTCAGAATACAACTTTTTTAAAAGGATTGTAAACTAAAATATTTTACATTAATATATACAGTTCATTTTCATTTGTTTTCAGCTTTATATGGATAATCATATAGATTTTCAGTATTTGCCACTTAATTTATTTAATAAAGATGTAGGGATTAATTTCTTCAACAATAATATTCTTGTAGTAATAGCTCATATAGCTAGGATTGAAATAAACAAAAATTTGTTTTATGATTTAGGTTAGAATATTGAAATTTGAATTACGAATGTAAATTGTCTTTTTAGTAATTAAATGAAATTTCCATTTTGAATGAAGAACGGGGATACTTAAAATTCAAACCTTTTTGTATTTTGGTGAAAATGCTTCAAAAATTATGTGCACATTCACCGCTTACCTTAAAATGTCTCTCTCCTGGAACGGAATATATTCTGAGGTTACTAAGGTTAGTTGGGGCAAGTGGGTCCTGATTTTATAATCTGACTCTGGATTTTCTGATAATTCAGCTTCAAATGCTAATGTTCTTTTGAATTAAAGTCTGAACTTCTGTAAATGTGTTCAGTTAGGTTTCCTCTATCAGACAGAAATGCTCAAAATTACATTTTAGTATTTAATAATATAAAAATATGCATATTTCATCTTTCTATCCTCATGGGTCCAGTTGCCTCCTAAAAATGTTGTAAGGGGACCAGGAGGGTTTATGTTACACCCCCGTTTATTTTTTTTTTCATGTGAGATATCAGGTCCTGTTTGAAAAAGTGTAAACAACTTAAACAAATTTAAACCAGGCACATCATGTAAATTATATATCAACTAAAGAGCGTTGTAAGAGAAATCTTCGCTGTCAATCTGTCTAATAAAAGCACTAAAAGTGAAAATATTCGATTTATTTATACCAAAAACATAAAAATTAAGTAAGTACATATGTACTTTAGTATAGGTAATAAGTATAAAAGTCACATGGGTATTTTAAAGAAAAAATATAGCAAGGTAAACCTATGAACAAATGGCTACGTAAGTACCTAAGTATTTTATCTGTAGTATCGTACAATTTCAAAGTTTGCCTATCTCGCTTTCAGGAGCTAGGTACTTGCCTCCGTAAAGAATGTTGAAATAATTTAATTAAACCAGTATTTACAAGAGAATCTATTTGTAAGCAAGTAAAAGTATATTTTCGCGTACTTAATAAAGGTGAAATTTTCATTATAAAATTCCGGGGCCAAAGTGGCAATTAACGATTAAAATTATGTGATGCCATAACGGCATCAGCGCCTCTCAAGGGGTCAAGAAATTTGGTTTGATATCACCCAATATGTTTTTTTTTTTTAAATTTTATTACGTAATTTTAATAAGGTATTCTATAATTTTCTTTATTGTGAGCAAAACACAACGGAGCAAATTTATTTCCCGTAGTAAGAGAAACTAAAGAAATTATTTATAACTATTGGGGTAACTGGATCCAGCATGGTCCAGTTACCCCGGATACATGTCCCAGTTACCCCATTCTTGAAAAACGTATGGGGTAACTGGGACACCGGTCTTACATTTGAAACATGAAGTAAATATGTATATATACCTAATAACATTAATGTAGTTATATGCCTAATCTTTAAAAAAAAGAGCGTTCAATAAAAGTACTTACAGTATTTTAATAAAAAGCCGAGGAAGTTCAACCATATTGACGTTGTTTTTAAAAAAAGAAATGTAAATTTTTGACAATCTGTCACAGCAAAGTGAGAGTTATGATAGAGTTGACACACTTTGTTTTAGAAAGTAGAGATTAAGGTGCATTGTTCACAAAAGCTAAAACTTTAAAAAAATGGACAGTTTTTTTTATAAAATAGCTTATGGCCCAGTTACATCGTGGTTCCAGTTACCCCAACTAACCTTAGTGCCACCATATTTTACAAATTACAGTGATGGAACAGTGTAGCACCAGAAGATCAATTAGCACCGCAAAATTTTACAAGTATTCTTCCGCTTATTCCAGCACAAATTTTCTTATATTTTTCAAGGCGAAAAATATATTAAAATTTATCTATTATATCTCATAACTGCTGCGCTACTGTTCCATCACTGCAATTTTTGAACAGGATTGTTCTTTAACATGTTCACGCCATCGCCGATATTCATGTTTTTCGTTGTGCGACGGCACTCGAATTCATATTTCGCTTTATCTGGCGGCGCGGTACTGTCGCTTGTTCAGACACTGTATGTAATGATACGCCCCTCTCACATTTATTCAATGGAACTCAAATCTAATAAGCACAGTTGATTGTGAATGTCTGAAAGTTTGTAAGGAGTAAGCAAATTACTTAAAAATATGATTTTATTGACTACATATGTACGAATTTAATATAAAATGTCTTACAATCTAAAGATTTATGGGCAATATGATATAAATGCATTTCTGTTACGTAGAAGCCAGGCCCTTAATCAATGATATTTTTTGAATGAAAACGAGAATTCTCGTTTCCCACCGTGAATGTATTAAGTTTCTAATAATGAATTGTTTTTACTACTGAATTTTCGAAAATTCAAGTATGACTCGCTTGTAGTGCACGCCGTAGTACACGCCTTCTATGGAACAATCGAGTGTGACACGCCGGTGATGCACGCCGCCTGATGCGACAGTCAAGCTTAACTCACCGGTGATGCACGCCACCAGATAGGTCAGTTAAACGTGACCCACCGGTGATGCACGTCGGCATGAACGTGTTAATGGATGCTATAAAAGCTTGGGACAGTAATTCAAAGCATAATACTGCATATCCAACAGATATATATATATATATATAACCATTAATTAAACATAACCTTCCACCGTCAAATATTATGAATTAAAGCTGTAAGTATTAAAAAAATAATAATAATAATAATATAAGAATTATTATGGAAGAAAAAGAAAAAAGTGGACACCGACAAAAATTGAAAAGCTTATACATTGAATTACGTTATCAAGGGCACAGAATTCAATGATATAAGCAAAATGGTGTTTTCTGTGGGAAAAATAAGCTAAAGCTAAAAGTTATTTTCCCCTGTGCCCAAACAACCATAAAATCAAGTGAATTGATTAAAAATGAAAGCAGAATAGAAACAAATAATATGAAATGGAAGAATCAATAAAACGTATTTAAAAATTTATAGGATATAAAATATAAATAATAAACACCATACCGATTAATATTTCAGTATTTTACAAAAATCCACGCGCACATGGCTGCCAGTATATTAAAAAGAATAAGGTGAATAAAACAGTTAAGAAATCACAGTAAATGATACCAAAGGATGCAGTTAATACATTTTGAAATAAAATTTGAAATACCTTGTTAAACACATTTAATCTAATATAAAATAAATAGATATTAATTACATTATTTAAAATGCACTATTAAATTAATTAATAACAGTTTAACAATATCGTCAAAACTTAGCTAAAAATACCCCCTGGTGTATTAAATTATAACTGAAATGGAGCTAGAAAAATTAACAATTAGAGCTATCTTAAAGAGACAAAATTAGTGCTGCCATCTAGTATTACTTCTATTAAACAACTAACGCAAGATAAATATTTGTAAGCATTTGAATGTAAATAATTGTATAAATAATTGTAAGCATTTGAATGTAAATAACTGTATAAACAGCAAAACCAAACATATCCTTATATAGAGAGAATTATAAACCGAATATAAACCACACAATGTATTTAAAAACTATTGTAAATAAAATTTAAAAGCATACAATATATTCTATTAGCTAACTTATTTAAACTAAACTAAGAAATAAATAATTCTAGAACATTGATAATATATAGCATATAGCTATATGCTATAAAACAAAATAAAATTCAGTAATAATCAATATAAATAATTATTAAATATAAAAATTATTTTTTATGAATTATATATCAGATATTTATAAAATGAACAGGTTTGCCATTTTTTACCTGCACACAAAGGTATGAAAACATGGCGGACTGGGAATAGGAAAACACAAAGGTAAACCTACGAGTCAACCTGTAAAATTGGGTTTTTAGGTGTTTTCCACCAAGATATGACTTAGAAGACCGATTGCGTTTTAATATGGGAATCGAGTTTTAGCTAATTCTGGAATTTCAGCTTCCAACTCGATGACGTGGTTGTCTCACAGTTCGTACGTCTACTTGAATTTTGGAGACCAGAAAATTTTTCGGCACCAGTCTTATTTTACAGAAAATCTTGAAAGAAGGTGAAATTTTGTGCCTTTAACCTAGATTTCTTTTTCTATAAAAAATACTGGTAGTTCCACTGGATAAATAACGGTACCCGTACGAACAATGTGTCTGTGGTGCCGGCTCCCGGTCTAAATGTATTAAATCTCAGTTTTATAAAAACCCTGGTTTATTAAGACAAAGTATCTGCTATTTATGGCTTCGTTATCGTTTAGATTGTGAAACTCACTATTCAGTATACGATTTTCTAAATTTAGTAAGATACAATCTGTTGAACAAATAACGAGAAAATAGGAACATTGCTTCAGAGTTTTCTATCCTAATAAAAAAGTTTTTGTCATGAGATATAACAGGGGTGGCGAATATATCACTCTCGTATCAGAGGTTGTATGTACGACAATTTCTTCGACACGCAAAAAATTTAAATTCGATAATCATTATAGAGATAATTTCTGTGTTATAATAAATAAAATATTTTGTAACACCTACACTCTATCATAAACAATCCAATCATTTCTGCTTAAACATTATTTTTTTAATCTTCTTTCTGTACGGGCTATCCATATACATGTTGCTATTTTGGGCAACGTTGTATAATGTTTATAGAAGTGATACACACCACATAATATAGAAAAGTTTTATTAAAGAATTGACAAAAGCTGTGAAATCAAATGTAAAATTGTTGACATTGATGTACCGTTTTCTTGACAATTACTGAAAGGATTTTTTTACAGTTTTGTCAATAGTTAAACTATAAATAGATTACTAAGCAATGAATAAAGAATTACATAGTTGTACGATTTCGCTAGCGTAAACAGTCATATGAAACAACGTATAATCACGTAACTTTTTGATGGAAATTACTGAATAGATTTTGAAAGGACTCGGTACCTTTTGAGGAACTTTGAAGATCTTTTTTTTTTTTTTTTTTTTTTTTTTTTTTTTTTTTTTAAATATACACATATTATGATAGATAATACTGAGAAAAACTGATTTTGCCACGAAAGTAAAATCATTTTGTATGTAAAAACTGGGAATTTTTTTTTTATTTGACCCCTTAATTTTCGTTCACGTGATATTCACGGTCTGTGTCTTTCATTCAAATTGTTTGATTCCCACCAGTTTCACAAAATAGTGTAATTGGCTTAATTATGGTATCATTTTTTCTGTCATCAAATAAAATGAATATTTCTTTTTTTAAAAAGTGGTGCCAATAAGCAATTTGAATTTTTAAACCGTAATTAAATGCAACCGTTAAAGAATTGTAAAACTTGCTGTTTTTTTTTTTTTTTTTTTTTAATATATTACAGAGTTTTACATTGTAAAAAATCTACAAATATTTGTCAAATCACTCCATTATTTTTTTGTATTCTTAATATAGTGTACTATAGTCAAATTAGGCATGGATTTTATAATGCAATGAAAAGGAAAAAATATATATCAATCGAAATGTTGAAGAAATCAAGTTTTTTTGCTGCATCTTTGCCTTTATCTGTACTTTTTATTTATTTTTCTCATACTAATTCATTAATTGTAAAATCGATCCCTAATTTTATTAATTATAGTACACTGAGGATAGAAAAAAATAATGAAGTGATTTTTCAAACATTTGTAGAAGTTTTAGTGTTTTAAACACAGTAATGTAGTAAATTTAAAAACAGCAAACTTTGAAATTCTTTAAATTCTTTGAAACAAATTAAAATTCTCAACTTTTACCCTCAAAATGGGTTTTTTCCATGGAACTATTAGCAAAAAAGAACTGAAATGTCTTTAAAATAGTGAAGCTTCAACTGTAACCGCTTTCACATTGGTTGATCACGGCCGGATGAAAATTCCACCAGTAAATTTAAATAGAAATTTTCTTCTTATTTCAACGCCTTATTAAACGCAAAATTTCAGTCATAAATAATGGTAGAAACAGATATTTATTTTTAATGGTGAAACTTTACTTTGGAGGTTGTCAGGCATTGCGTTTTCGCAATGTTGTGACAACTTAGACAACCTGCTTTCAGTGTCAGTGAAAAATATTATAATACCGGGGCAAACTGAAACCAGTAAGAACAAATAGAACATTTACCACATTTGTAAATAAATATTTCCATGAATAAGGCACTTAAATAAGACGGAATTTTCTATTCAAATTTACTGGTGGGAAGTTTGACCGGAGGTAATCTAAAATTGTCGATACGATTTAAAAGAAAAACAGCCGGCATCTTGTGACAACCTCCTCAGTTACTTCACTCGCAACTGGTAGGCAGAACATTATATGCCTCCTCTTTATCTATAATTCCATTTTATTTTTTGTTAAAATCAGATTTTCTAAGTATTACCTATAATAATATGTGCATATAATAAGTACATGCACATGAGTAAATGGAATTCTTTAATGTTTTTCAAAATTTTACCGAGTCTCCTTAATACATTGTTAATAGCATTGTCAGAAGCTAAAATATACATCGAGGACCGCCGGCTAAGAAATAAAAAGGAAAATTCAACAGTTAAACAATTTAGAAAAAAAAAATATCTAATTTGTTATAAGTGAAGTAACTATTACATATTTTAATTTATTTTTTGAAGCAAGATGTATTTATAGTTTATCTCCTGCTAAAATTAATAAAACAACGTATTGAATTACGTTTAATAGTTTCTCATAAAAAAGTACTTTACGACAATTTCTTTGACAGGCAAAAAAATTGATTTCGTAATCATTATGCAGATAATTTTTGTTATCAATAGAATTTTCTATAACACTCACAGAGTATCACATACAATGTGAATATTTTTATAAGAATTAACAAATCATTACTATTTTTCTTTTTTCTGTGAGGCCATGCATTAACATGTTACAATTTTCTCTGTGTATATGATTTAAAAAAATTAGTTCTTAAAATAAATTTTATAAGAAATCACTGCAAGAAAATAAACCCGGTTATACTATATTTATCATTAAAAATAAGAAAATATGTACCAAAATATGAACCAGATATAAAGCATTTTTTATCACATGAACAAAAGCAAAAATATAATACATTATAATTATAATTAAATTTTTTAATGCATCGGGTTATTGTAAGTTAGAGGTCGTATTAATTATAAGTTAAAAATTTATCAAATTAAACCGGTATATGTTTTTTTCTTTTTACAGTATGTTCCATTTCAATGAATTAAATTTTCTAATTAAAATTTCATTACGTTAATGGCCAATTCCATTATAAAGATTTTTTTTTTGTTACTTAACACATTCACGACGAGAAACGAGAATTCTTGTTTTCATTCAAAAAACATCATTGAGTAAGGGAGTGGGCCTTACAGAAAATGAATTTATATCATGTGTTACACATTTCTTTTATTGTAAAACATTTTATATTAAATTCGTACATTGAAAGATTCCGATGCATAAACTTAGAAAACCTATCTAGAACACCAATTTACAAAAGTCTGTCAGAACAGGGAGGAGCTTCTACTGTTTTAAAATTCAGATTTGATAAAAAATGCCCCTTGACAATGTGTTAAAATATTAAATTGGCTAATTGATGTATCCAGTGTTTAGTATAAGGAGCCTATTCTGCAATTTTGTTTATGCAAACCTTTGGCACATTGCAATGTTTAAACATACTGTTTGAGAATTTTTGGCACGTGAATGTAAAAATATTCCGTAACCCAGTACTATAACAGTTTCAGCTCATTATTTGCATTCTATTTAAAAACTTTTTTTCCCTAGTATATTGTCCTAGTTGTTGGCAAACGTAACTGTATTGGTTTAAATTATTCTTATGCATATCTGCCAAGTTTTACGCTTTTTTTGTACCACTATTTTTTAACAGACAAATGTGTCTTATTTAATCATCAAAAACGTAGGAATAAATAAGATAAATGTTTTCTGGTCAAAAATAGGGGTAGGAAAAAAGCGTAAATTTGGCAGCTATGCTTATGGGGTTTTAACGGTTTCTAACATAGTTAAAAAGTGAAAATTAAGATGATACGTGGCGCAGTAAAGTATAGAGATATAAAACAACGTTTTAAGTAACATAACGTTTTAAATAATTGCAGACTAGCTCAGCAAGCATTCAGCCTGCTGCCATCATGTAATTGCATGCCATTGCATGTAATTGCATAGCAAAAGGAACTGATAATTTGGGAAATTAATAAAGTGCACATTTCAGCATGTTGTCTTATCTGCATATAGCGTGAAATATATCTATAACTACGGATCATCTGTCTTTTTGTCTGTCCTTTCTCTAACTTTCGTTCACATACTTGTATTACCCCGAAATTAATTCATGTTACTGCGGTTTACCACAGCGCATTCTCTATTGAAAATGAAGTGTGCAGCAGTTATAATTTCTTTACGTGGACGCACGAAAGAATTAAGAAATAATTTGAAATATTTTACAGCAAAGATTGCAGCTCTTTGTTATTGCTAACAAACTCACTATTATTAAGCAGGGATGAAAATACTGCGCCACAGAAGGACAATTTCACAATTAAATTTTTATAGTGTTCTTCGCTTTATTTTTATGTCAAAATTTCTTAAATTCAATAAGGCAAAGGATACTATTAAAATTTAATTGTGACAATCTTTCGATTGTGGAGCTACGCTTTCCTCCGTGAATACGTGATTCTTCGCCGAAGAAGAATTTTTTTTAAATAAGCACTTTACGGTAACTCTGTACACATTTTTAAATTCTGGACATATTTTGAAACGTGACTCTCTACCTTTTAAATGAATTAAAAATTATAAGGAAAACATTCAAATATTGCTCTTGATAGGGGATAGAATATTAAAACACAATAAATGAAACAAACATATCATGTCAAAATTTTTCAAATGTATATAATTTAATTATGTTATAAATAAGCAAGCTTTTATGACTGATAGACACTGAGACTTATAACTAAAATTCAAAGAACATTTTTGAATTTCTGATATAAAAAATGAATTCTCTTGTACTCAGCCAAAATTGAGAAAGTTTGAAATAACTCTTATTTCTAAACAAAAAATAATTTATGAAATTAAATGTAAGAAATACACTGCATAAATTCATATGCAGTGTATTCCTGCAGTGAATTTATGCATTCATACTTCATGACTTTTGTTAATGTATTTTTAATTTAATAACAAGTATTTGATCGGGAATTTATAGCTGCGAAAATGTCTGAAAACTTGAACATGATTTAATACAAATTATATATTTTTACAATATGTCTTTCTATTTTTTTAGCCCTCAAATTAAACTTTCAGCTGAATATAATTCATTGGGCAATTGCATCATTCTCCCCAAAAAAATTCTGTTTCAGAATACAACTTTTTTAAAAGGATTGTAAACTAAAATATTTTACATTAATATATACAGTTCATTTTCATTTGTTTTCAGCTTTATATGGATAATCATATAGATTTTCAGTATTTGCCACTTAATTTATTTAATAAAGATGTAGGGATTAATTTCTTCAACAATAATATTCTTGTAGTAATAGCTCATATAGCTAGGATTGAAATAAACAAAAATTTGTTTTATGATTTAGGTTAGAATATTGAAATTTGAATTACGAATGTAAATTGTCTTTTTAGTAATTAAATGAAATTTCCATTTTGAATGAAGAACGGGGATACTTAAAATTCAAACCTTTTTGTATTTTGGTGAAAATGCTTCAAAAATTATGTGCACATTCACCGCTTACCTTAAAATGTCTCTCTCCTGGAACGGAATATATTCTGAGGTTACTAAGGTTAGTTGGGGCAAGTGGGTCCTGATTTTATAATCTGACTCTGGATTTTCTGATAATTCAGCTTCAAATGCTAATGTTCTTTTGAATTAAAGTCTGAACTTCTGTAAATGTGTTCAGTTAGGTTTCCTCTATCAGACAGAAATGCTCAAAATTACATTTTAGTATTTAATAATATAAAAATATGCATATTTCATCTTTCTATCCTCATGGGTCCAGTTGCCTCCTAAAAATGTTGTAAGGGGACCAGGAGGGTTTATGTTACACCCCCGTTTATTTTTTTTTTCATGTGAGATATCAGGTCCTGTTTGAAAAAGTGTAAACAACTTAAACAAATTTAAACCAGGCACATCATGTAAATTATATATCAACTAAAGAGCGTTGTAAGAGAAATCTTCGCTGTCAATCTGTCTAATAAAAGCACTAAAAGTGAAAATATTCGATTTATTTATACCAAAAACATAAAAATTAAGTAAGTACATATGTACTTTAGTATAGGTAATAAGTATAAAAGTCACATGGGTATTTTAAAGAAAAAATATAGCAAGGTAAACCTATGAACAAATGGCTACGTAAGTACCTAAGTATTTTATCTGTAGTATCGTACAATTTCAAAGTTTGCCTATCTCGCTTTCAGGAGCTAGGTACTTGCCTCCGTAAAGAATGTTGAAATAATTTAATTAAACCAGTATTTACAAGAGAATCTATTTGTAAGCAAGTAAAAGTATATTTTCGCGTACTTAATAAAGGTGAAATTTTCATTATAAAATTCCGGGGCCAAAGTGGCAATTAACGATTAAAATTATGTGATGCCATAACGGCATCAGCGCCTCTCAAGGGGTCAAGAAATTTGGTTTGATATCACCCAATATGTTTTTTTTTTTTAAATTTTATTACGTAATTTTAATAAGGTATTCTATAATTTTCTTTATTGTGAGCAAAACACAACGGAGCAAATTTATTTCCCGTAGTAAGAGAAACTAAAGAAATTATTTATAACTATTGGGGTAACTGGATCCAGCATGGTCCAGTTACCCCGGATACATGTCCCAGTTACCCCATTCTTGAAAAACGTATGGGGTAACTGGGACACCGGTCTTACATTTGAAACATGAAGTAAATATGTATATATATAACATTAATGTAGTTATATGCCTAATCTTTAAAAAAAAGAGCGTTCAATAAAAGTACTTACAGTATTTTAATAAAAAGCCGAGGAAGTTCAACCATATTGACGTTGTTTTTAAAAAAAGAAATGTAAATTTTTGACAATCTGTCACAGCAAAGTGAGAGTTATGATAGAGTTGACACACTTTGTTTTAGAAAGTAGAGATTAAGGTGCATTGTTCACAAAAGCTAAAACTTTAAAAAAATGGACAGTTTTTTTTATAAAATAGCTTATGGCCCAGTTACATCGTGGTTCCAGTTACCCCAACTAACCTTAGTGCCACCATATTTTACAAATTACAGTGATGGAACAGTGTAGCACCAGAAGATCAATTAGCACCGCAAAATTTTACAAGTATTCTTCCGCTTATTCCAGCACAAATTTTCTTATATTTTTCAAGGCGAAAAATATATTAAAATTTATCTATTATATCTCATAACTGCTGCGCTACTGTTCCATCACTGCAATTTTTGAACAGGATTGTTCTTTAACATGTTCACGCCATCGCCGATATTCATGTTTTTCGTTGTGCGACGGCACTCGAATTCATATTTCGCTTTATCTGGCGGCGCGGTACTGTCGCTTGTTCAGACACTGTATGTAATGATACGCCCCTCTCACATTTATTCAATGGAACTCAAATCTAATAAGCACAGTTGATTGTGAATGTCTGAAAGTTTGTAAGGAGTAAGCAAATTACTTAAAAATATGATTTTATTGACTACATATGTACGAATTTAATATAAAATGTCTTACAATCTAAAGATTTATGGGCAATATGATATAAATGCATTTCTGTTACGTAGAAGCCAGGCCCTTAATCAATGATATTTTTTGAATGAAAACGAGAATTCTCGTTTCCCACCGTGAATGTATTAAGTTTCTAATAATGAATTGTTTTTACTACTGAATTTTCGAAAATTCAAGTATGACTCGCTTGTAGTGCACGCCGTAGTACACGCCTTCTATGGAACAATCGAGTGTGACACGCCGGTGATGCACGCCGCCTGATGCGACAGTCAAGCTTAACTCACCGGTGATGCACGCCACCAGATAGGTCAGTTAAACGTGACCCACCGGTGATGCACGTCGGCATGAACGTGTTAATGGATGCTATAAAAGCTTGGGACAGTAATTCAAAGCATAATACTGCATATCCAACAGATATATATATATATATATAACCATTAATTAAACATAACCTTCCACCGTCAAATATTATGAATTAAAGCTGTAAGTATTAAAAAAATAATAATAATAATAATATAAGAATTATTATGGAAGAAAAAGAAAAAAGTGGACACCGACAAAAATTGAAAAGCTTATACATTGAATTACGTTATCAAGGGCACAGAATTCAATGATATAAGCAAAATGGTGTTTTCTGTGGGAAAAATAAGCTAAAGCTAAAAGTTATTTTCCCCTGTGCCCAAACAACCATAAAATCAAGTGAATTGATTAAAAATGAAAGCAGAATAGAAACAAATAATATGAAATGGAAGAATCAATAAAACGTATTTAAAAATTTATAGGATATAAAATATAAATAATAAACACCATACCGATTAATATTTCAGTATTTTACAAAAATCCACGCGCACATGGCTGCCAGTATATTAAAAAGAATAAGGTGAATAAAACAGTTAAGAAATCACAGTAAATGATACCAAAGGATGCAGTTAATACATTTTGAAATAAAATTTGAAATACCTTGTTAAACACATTTAATCTAATATAAAATAAATAGATATTAATTACATTATTTAAAATGCACTATTAAATTAATTAATAACAGTTTAACAATATCGTCAAAACTTAGCTAAAAATACCCCCTGGTGTATTAAATTATAACTGAAATGGAGCTAGAAAAATTAACAATTAGAGCTATCTTAAAGAGACAAAATTAGTGCTGCCATCTAGTATTACTTCTATTAAACAACTAACGCAAGATAAATATTTGTAAGCATTTGAATGTAAATAATTGTATAAATAATTGTAAGCATTTGAATGTAAATAACTGTATAAACAGCAAAACCAAACATATCCTTATATAGAGAGAATTATAAACCGAATATAAACCACACAATGTATTTAAAAACTATTGTAAATAAAATTTAAAAGCATACAATATATTCTATTAGCTAACTTATTTAAACTAAACTAAGAAATAAATAATTCTAGAACATTGATAATATATAGCATATAGCTATATGCTATAAAACAAAATAAAATTCAGTAATAATCAATATAAATAATTATTAAATATAAAAATTATTTTTTATGAATTATATATCAGATATTTATAAAATGAACAGGAAATAAAAAACATGTGGAAGTAAATAGAAGGTTAAATGATACTTAAATACCCATTACTTAAAAAGCACAAATATAGAGTGTGGATTATCTTCAGACATCCATAAAAAACCATAAAGTATGAATGTGGGACATTCAAAAACATTAAACCGATAATAAATATTAAAAAGAATAGAGTAATAATAATAAAAATAATTACCCAATTTTAATGCATACAGTATAACTATATTTATATTATACATACTTATATGTATATTATTCAATATAAGAATGGCATACTATTAGTAATTAATATGATATTGTCCTTAGTAAATTTAAAATTTAATAACAAATAATTGTAAATTAGATTAATCAATAATTAGGCTAATTATAATATTAATGAAATTCTCCAATTACATATAAAATATCAAATCAACATCCATATAAAATACGTAACAAAAATATAGTAATAATACAAGAGCCCCCATTTTTTTTAAATATAATTAACCATTGCGTATTATCCAGACAACACCACCCTCCTCCGTACTCTAACATCTACCCACCCAACCAACCTATAATATTTTTTTATATTATTTTACAATTTTTAATTTTTTATAGATATTTTTTTATTTTATAATTTTTTTGTAATTTTGTTTACGCATGTGTTAATTTGTTTTAATAGATCATGTAAGAAAAGTACTAATTGTATATTAATGAATATATGAATTTTTTTGGAAAACCATGATTTAATGCATCATAAATTAGTTTTTTAATATTATTGTTAATTAGAGGAGAAGAACATAAACATTTTATTCTATATAAATGATTAAGTATTATATTCCGAAATACAGAATGATGTAGACAAGATTTAAAATTTGTAAATGTATTAACTTTGAATTTAAATTCTTTACGTTTGTCATATAAATCTGTGATTGTTTTATTGTCTTTGATTGTAATTTTAAGATCTAAGAAGTTAATTGTATTGTTAGATAAAAGGTTTTCCGTTAATTCCAAATTAGTGGGATAATCAACTGGAAATCGAGTAATTGCAGATTGATCAGTATCAATTAAAATGATGTCATCAATATAACGATATAAATGTAGATTATTATTAGTAAAATTACGTTCATAATGATATAAGTATAAGTCAGAGAGTAAACTGGAAGTACAACCGCCTTGTGGTATACCGACATGCTGTAAATATAAAGTATTATCTTGCAATATATAATTATTATAGATAATGAAGTTAGTTAAAGATTTAAAATATGCAATATCTATATTAGATGGCAATTCCAGTTTTTTATAATATTTTTTAAATAATGCATTTATAATTTTATGTAAATCTAATAGGTCTATATTATTAAAAAGATCTTTGAAGTCATATGTCGTTATATTATAAACACAATGAAGATTTTTTAAAATATTAACAAGTTGATAGCTATTTTTTATACAATGTGTATTATCATTATTTGTAGTAAGTACATATAATTGATTAAGATTTTTTAAGAGAAGTGTATTGGCTTTATTATTATATGTATTACAACCAATAGTAACAGTCCTAAATTTAATAGGAGTTTTATGAAATTTGGGAATAACAACTAAATATGGATAATTAAAATTAGTAGATAAAATATTTAATAGTTTATAATAACTTCGAATTTTACGATTATTTACAATTACAGTTTCATTAGTTTTTTGAAATGACTTATTAGAAGAAATAGAATTTGTAAGAAGTTGGTGATAATATGATTTACATATAATAGCATAATTGTTAGGAGATTTGTCTACATATGTAATAACGTAGTTTTTTTGTAATTTAGTAATTTGTTGGAAATAATGCTTTGTATTAATAGAAACCAAATCAGCAATATTATTTTTTAAAGCCATAGTTAATTTTTCAATTACTAATATCTTCCATTGATTAAAATATTCAATAGGCTTATTATAAGAGATAGAAATTTTATAAATAAAAATATCAATATCATATGTAAACTGTTTGATAATAGATTTAACATATATATATATATATATATATAAATGCTAATGAAGCGATTTTAGGGACCAAATTTATATAAATATTTTAGGGAACGACTATTATATGAATTCGAATATATAAATCGAGAACATGAAATGAATTTGTGAAACGCTTAAATTCGTGCTTTATAGTGCAATTTTGTATATAGATAGATAAATAGAGATAGAGGTAGACTTGAAGATCGACAAATAGATAGACAGGTAGACAGACTGACAGATATACAAAGAGATGTTAGGATAGACAGGTAGATAAAGGAATAGACAGATAGATATAGAGAGAGACAGATAGACAGCCATATAGACAAGTGGTTAGACAGGTAAATAAAGTAATAGAGAGAGAGACAGATAGAGAGGCAGACCAACAGACAGATCAATGACCGACAGTCAGAGATACAGAGAACCAAATAGACATATAGACAGCCAGAGAGATAGACAGATAGAGAGAGATATATACAGACAGAAAGACAAACAGATACAAACATAGATATAGATAAAACAGACAGACAGATAAACAGATAGATAGAGAGACAGGTAGAGAGACGGCCAGACATACAGACCAAAACAATTCGGAGTTTTGCGCACGAAGGGCGAAGGGGCTGGTGACCCCTTGTACATATAGATATATATATATATATACAATAATTAATTTACAAATGAATGAGTTTTCGGAATCAAAATATTGATTTAATAATATATTTATTAATAAAATAGGTGGAAATGGTAAGAAAGAAAATTGACTGTGACATGTAAAAGAGGCATTCAAGTATCCATCTGTTAATTAGAATATTAAGACAATTTCTCATTTAATTTTGAAATATCATGTAAATCATAAAATATTTCATTTATAAAATAGGATAACGAGAAAAACACTGTTACGTAGATAACAAAAGATTATAGATTTTAAAATCACTATTTTCAAATAATAATCTTCGCCCTTATATAAGCCCAGAAATCTGCAATTAAGTAAGGTTAAGATTACTCTTCGTGATGACTCTTCATACTCCTCGTACTGATGTTAAAAATTCTTAATACTTGGCACCTGCAGTATTATGAAAAGAAAATAACCATTAAAAATACTTTGCGTTAAATTTTATATTCTGCACTGAATATATCCGAAAGTTCCTAAAATATGAGGTATTACATAACTGCTTTTCCCTAAATAGAATTTTGTTTGTTTGTTTGTTTGTTGAGAGTTTCTTCATCATTCTTTATAATAATATATTCCTTAACTCTTTGATGCATGTATGCATCGTCAAAAGGTGCATGTGAAATTTCTTTTTGGCACCATTAATAAATAAATGTAATATTTGTCTATTTTAATTAGAGTATTTTTATGTATTTCACAAGTAAAGAGAACTATTTAAAAAAAGCGATGCCATTCAAATAAAAGTTGTGTAATGGATGCCGTTTCGAAAGGGTTAACACATTCGAGACATCAGACGCGAATTCGCATCTTGGATATAACATTTGTAATATCCACCCACTGTAGGGTTCGTACGGGTACCGATATTTTCAAGGCGAAATATGAGTATTTTTTTCTAAAAAATAAATATCGTTTAAACGGACGAAATTTCGCCTTATTTAAACTGAGTTTTCCCATAAAAAAATACTGGTATCGCAGAATTTCTTAGTCTGGAAAATTCAAGAACCCGTACGAGCCCTGCACGGGCTGTACTTTTGGATTTTTAACACATTGCCGACTGCCAATTTTTCTCAAATATGAATTTTTAAATAGTAGAAGCTCCTCCCTGTGCTGAAAATCTTTTGTAAATATGTGATATGATACAACATTTCTTTAAAATATACACAACATTAGTCCTTTTGTACAACTTTCTCCTTTCCATTTAAATATTTTTAGAAACAATACCATTATTTCAACATTCATTTGAAATAATAACATGGACATAGAAAATCCTTCTGTTAAGTAATGCAACATGAAAGAGTAATGGCTATAGGCGTAGATCGTGTTTAACCCTTTCAGGGGCAAAGCAGTCCCATTGCTGAAACATTTGAAATGAATTAATGACACCGGAGTTTACTTCCAAATTTACTTGGAAATAAGAAAAAGCTATTTTTCACACACATAATAAAAGGAAAAAATTATATCAAATTTCTGGTGGCATTGTGGGATTTGGGAATTGAAATTAAGTGGTTTCGTAAACATACCACCGCCCTTGAAAGGTTTTACCCTCTCAGCAGCAAAGTACTAATATTCGTTAAATACTAAAATGATTGAATGACACCGGAATTTACAGACAAATTTATTTTAACCCTCCGAGCGTATTGAGGGCTGTATCTTCAAAAAAAAGCTTATAAAAATAATCTTAATGAAAACTTTTTTTCCCTGTTTGTTTCTGAAATACCCTTCATGCTGCTTTATTTGATGCACATCTTGAAATACAATAGTGTTTATAATATTTTTGTCTGCAGCAGATTACAGTTGTTTTTGAGAAACGAAAAACTCGCTGCCATTGAAATACTCAACGCCAGAGGACACGAGTTGTGACGGCAGCACTAATCGACCGGCATCTCACTAGTGTTAGCATTCACACTGGAAAATTTTGAATAGCAATTTTCTTTTATTTCATTTGTAGAATATGTATCATCTTATAAAACAATAATAACAATTTACACTTACTGGTGAGAATTTGGATCCCCCCAATAAAAAATCAGCCAGATGCGTCAACATTGTGTCTTCCGTATCTGGCTGAATTTTTATTCAGGGATTCCTGATTCTCATAAGTAATTTTAAATAACTATTATTGTTTTATAAGATAATAGATATTCCACAAATAAAATAAAATGAATTCGCTATTCAAAATATTTTATTGTGAATTCAAACACTAGTAAGAAGCCGGCCGATTAGTGAGAACGTCACAACTGGTGCGCTCTGGCCTATTGAAATATTAATAAAAAGGAACTGACATATCCTTAAAATGATGAAGCTTCAACTGTAACCATTTTCGCAGGGGGTTGATTACCGCCGGAGGAAACTTCCACCAGTAAATTTAAATAGAAATTTTCTCCTTTTTTAAACGTCTCATTAATGCAAAATCTCAGTTATAAATAATGGAAAAA
This sequence comes from Maratus speciosus, assembly GCA_963932465.1. Classification (NCBI taxonomy): domain Eukaryota; kingdom Metazoa; phylum Arthropoda; class Arachnida; order Araneae; family Salticidae; genus Maratus; species Maratus speciosus. The sequence continues at coordinate 167,572,839 of OZ010796.1, read as the reverse complement.
ACAGATATTCATTTTTACTGGTGGGAGTTTATATTAGCGGTAGTCAGGCTCTGCGTTCCCACCATATTGTGACAACCTAGATAATACCCTGTCAGTGTCAGTGAAATAGACTATAATACCTGGTTAAACTGAAACCAGTAAAAACAAGTTGAAATTTTTACCACGTTTCTGAGAAAATATTTTCATGAATAAGGAGCTTAAATTAGACGAAATTTTCTATTAAAATTTACTGGTCATAAATTTGCCCTGGCGGTAATCAGAAACTGTTAATCGGTTTTAAAAACACAGCCGCCATTTTTGACAACCTCCTCAGTTGCTTCACTCGAACTGGTGGACAGTACACTCCATTCTCTAGCCTTGACTGTTTCGATGGCAGCGGAAAAATATGTCCAAACCGCTCATACGGCTAGCAATAAGTGAAAGCTTTTCTTCACTTTCTTAATAAAAGTAAAAATTTCAATCCAAAATTCTGGTGTCAATGTGCCATTTTGAGATTAAAATTAAGTGGTCCAAAAATGAACCACCGCCCTTGAAAGGGTTAGCACGTTCGTCTTGATATGTACCACCAATGGTACACGTCACGCAAACGTGTTAGGAATGTGATGGTGAAACCGGAGTTAAAAATTTCGTTATTTAGTAATTTAATTTTAAATATCGGCTAAACGACAAAAAAAAACGATAATGAAAAACGAAACAAGGATAGTTAAGGATAGTATATGTTAATATATAGTCTGTTATACAGTTTTTAATTAGATAAATATTTTTAAAATATAATTATATGTGCATATAATGTGATTTTTAGTAAAGCTATTTACATTTAGAAACTGAAAGAAACTTTAATATTAGTTTAATAATCCTTCCTAATTAGTCCTTTGAAATTAAAAATTTTTTAGCAGTTTTTGTAATCAGTTTCTGAAAATTGTGTTTGAATAGTTAAGTATGTATTAAAATGAAGTTCTGATAATATAGACAGTGCATTTCACTTTAATTTGAAATTTAAAGAAAACTTGAGTTAGTCGGTATATTCTTGAAAAAGAAGACAATTTTAACTAGGAAGTAAATTATCCATTTTTAATGCATGAATTAATATATTCTCACAAAAGTTTTCAACGAAACCTTTATTCATTCTTTGAAGAAATGACATTTTACATAGAAAATAACAAGTAAAATTTCGGTATGAAAAACCAATTTTAATTAAATGCATTTTGCTATTATCTGCATTATAATGACTTTTGTAAAAACATCTCTTAAACATCGTGAAGTACTTTAATGTCTAGTTTTTACGATGTAAAGAAATGTAATAACGCATACTTAAATATCTCAAATGGAAATTAGTTTATATTCCATTCAGGAGAAGCACAAACTATAAAATAAAGTATATGGTCGGCCAAAAAAAAAAAAAAGAAAGAAAGAGAGAGACATATAATGCACATATACATATTAAACAACAAATTGTCCAAGAAAAAATAATATTTATTGCACTGGAGATTAAAGTGTTTATAAAATTTATGTTAAAAAATATTAGGGGTCGTCTTCAGAGTGATATTGTACCAAACGAACACACAATTTTGAAATCACATTTAGATTTCTCGGTAACTTTTACCTTTAGATTAAAATATATATATATATATAAGTTGAAACTCATAACTTTTTCTGAAAATTTATTTAAAAAAATATATACATTTTTAAATTCAATTTTTCAATAACATTAATTTGTAATCATTGAACTTTTCAAAAGATTGAGAACCCAAACTTGCAGCTCATTCTGCCAAATAGCTCTTTAGTTTAAAACCCTTAATTCTCAGTGCCGTGATATTCACGGGATGGGGTTTTTATTCAGATTGTTTGATACCCACCAGTTTTATAATATAGTGTAATTGTCTTTATTATGGTATCATTTTACCTTTCATTAAATAAGGTGAATATTTCTTTTACAAAAAATTGGTGCCACTAAGCAATTTGAACTTTTACACCGCAATTTTATGCGACCGTTACGGGGCTAAAATACTACCTTGAATGTGATTTATTTTGCAACGATTCCAAATGAATTTAACATTAGGCGTTCCAAACTTTAAACCTTTGAAATTCTTAATCTACTTTATCAAATGATTTTCGGCTTGATAAACTGAGATAAACTTTACCAATAAAGCCAAATATGAAATCAAATTTAGGTTTTCGTATTGAAATTTTCAGATTTTTTCACAATATCTGTATAAATGCGACGCATTATGCTCTTTTTTGAAAATAAATTGAAAAAAAGACAATGTTTCAAGTCGAATGAATATTTTCCGCATTTTTATGTGAGAATTTGAAGATTAAAATGAATGTTGTATTTTATTTTTAGGTCAAGTGTATAGGTCAAGTGTGTAGGTAATAGGTAAGTGTGTAGGTCAAGTGTAAGTTTATATTTAATATTCTTGAGCTACTTGACCAAATGACTTGCCGTTTAATATCCGAATATAAAATTTATCGAGGAAGCCAAATATGATGTTAAATTAGGTGTTTGTATTAAAAATAGAATGTGGTAAAATTTCAGTATGAAATTGTTTAAATATAAATTGAAATAAGACGTAATTCCCACTCGAATGGACATGTCTGTTTTTCTCTGTGTTAACTTGCTGATTGGGCTCTTCTCCATTTTTTGTCTACTCTACCTATGAAACATAATTCAAACACTTTACAACATCCAATAGACATTTATAATTTTTTAAATACAGATTGCAAATTGAAAACCCAAAATCTGTGTCTGAATCGATCTTCATCCCATTTAGAGAAATCAGATTGTCACTAAATCAGATTGAAACTAAAGAATTGGAAGCACAGTTTATTCTTCCCTGTTTTACCACAGATAATGCAATGTTTAATACAGAGTGCGTCATAAATTAGTGCAAAATTAAAAAATCCATAAGGAAAGAAGTAATGCTCGGAAAAAATTTTGATTTGCGGGAATATGATGAGAGGGACATTGGAGTTTTTTTTTACATATATATGAAAAATGATTCAAAAGTAACCAAAAGAGTGCGCTCACACGTCTGAGAAGTTTTATCTAAATCAGTCAAATAAAAACAGGACATTCAAACAAATCACAATAACATGACCCTGTGCGTTTATTTTAAGGTAAAAGATTTTCAACATGACCACCATAACCAGGTATTAGGCAAGTGTGGGACGTCAATACCCCTAGTACAGCTGAGTGTAGAATGTGGTGCCACAGAGGTCCGTCGAATGGCATCTTTCAATTTCACCAAAGTGGATGGGTTGTCCCAGTACACACGAGACTTTAAGTATCCCCACAACCAAAAATCTGCCAGGGTCACGTCTGGAGATCGTTAGGGCAACTCAAATTTTCAACTTCGACCTATCACTCGGTCTTCACTGAAAGTGTCCAACAGGAACGTCTTGATTTTACGTGCGGGGCACAAACCTGCATGAAGCTAACGACAGGTAACGCATGTCTTTCCCACAATGCAGGAACAACGTAGTCAGGCAAAAGCGGCTCTTTCGGTACTTTTGGAATTATTATTTTTTATACATGGAAATAAAAATCAGTGTCCCACTGATCATATTCGTGCAAATCGAAATTTATTCTGAGCATTACTTCTTTTATTATGATTTTTTAAATTAAGATGAACTTATGACGCACCCTGTATAATAATATAAACTTATGACACACCCTGTATAATAATAATCTTCCTTATCAGTTTCAAATTCATCAAATCACCACACCACTGCTACATTTGTTTGAACAACAGTTAGTATGTTGGCCATTATAAACAACCTATTTATCGTATGCATTTTACGTTTTGAGTGGTATTGTGATAATATTTTAGTGAAGTATTGAAATAGCATATTGCAGATAAGTAATTCCGCGCACTATGTGGTCCAAAAATTAGAACACTACACGTGCAAATCGAAATTTTGCTCACGCAAATCACGGGTTACTCCGTATCGAATGGTTGATAGATGAAACTCTAGGTGCAACAGACCAACTGCTGCTACAGATGACTGGGCATTAAAAAACTGAGCTCGTCGTCATATCCACATCGGCCTCTATCCCCTCCCCAGTGTTGCCAGGGGGCTACTTTTTAAAATTCCTATATTTTGATCGGCACTATTTCTCTGAAATGGTAAAATTCCCTTGTTTTCGCCTTAGATTATATGTCAATAAATAAGGCGAATTTTACTGTTTCAAAAAACTAGTGTCAATCAAGAGATTTAAAAGAGTAGTCCACTGGCAAATTGCCCCTCTCTACGTTTTGCTATATTGCATAAATTTACAGGATAATACATTTCAAATAAACTTTCATGTATAAATATTTCGACTATAGAAAGACATCAAATCATTCGTTTTGAAATTGGGCCCTATTATAAATTTCTCATAATAGAACAATCTAAATAAATATCAAATAGTTAAAAATGTAGAGGATGTTCCATCCCATAGTCTACAAACAAGTAAAAGCTAAACCATTTATTTTAGATGTATAGAACAGAAATAAAAGAATGTTTGACTTGAAAAATATTTTTAGTTTTATTCTTGATAATGTGAAAATCCATTTATCTGAAAATAGTTGTGCTTCAAAAGTTTAATAAATTTAAACTTTTTTATTATCTCTGTGTCTATTTTGTATACATTTTCCATACTCTAACAAATAAACAAGTGGGTAAGTGTGATCACAGATAGCACAGAGGGTTTCATTTAATATTCCTTTCAAAACACTTTATCCTTTTGCAAAATCTGTTAGTTCCACATTTCGCAACCAGGGGCCGAACTCTGTTTTAAAAAAAACCGCTATCCTAACTATCAGGCTCATAGCACCCGTAGACGCCCCATGGCGGTAAAAAGTGGAACTGAAAGATGTTAGGCTATGTGCATAATATGAAAGAGTGGTCAAAGGAGTGTCGGCAAAAGTTAGAAAAGTACCCACCGGGTGTAATGGAGAGTGGTTAGAAAATTTGCTTAAAATGCACAAATTAGAGACCAGAGGGATAAATATAAGACTTTTTCAAAATGTTATGATTTGTCGTTTGATGTGAGGTGTTCAGCTATAAGTATGCAAACTTTCAAGTCTTCAACTTAATTAGGAGCTCAGTTAGAAAATAAAATAAGCTTAAAATACGCAAGTTAGAGCCCAGAAGGTTAAATATAAAACTTTTTCAAAATTTTATGATTCATCGTTTGGTGTGAGGTGTTCATCTATAAGTATGCAAAATTTCAAGTCTTCAACTTAATTAGGGGCTCAATTAGAAAAAAAAGCTTAAAATATGCAAGTTAGAGCCCAGAGGGTTAAATATAAGACTTTTTCAAAGTTTTATGTTGATGTGAGGTGTTCAGCTATAAGTATACAAAATTTCAAGTCTCTAACATATATAGTTTCTGAGAACGGGCTCTGTGACGGACGGACAGACAGACAGACAGATATAGGAGGGAGACGAATAGGGTTTCGTCAGATGAACGAAACCTTAAAAAGTAAAAGTTCAATTCTTCTATAGTAAAATTTCAGAGTTATTTGAAATGTATGAATTTTTAGCTGTATTTTTCAAGAAGAACGAAAAAAAAATGCTTCTTTAGTACCAGAAAAATCATAAAATACTAATTGTCTCAACTCGCTAAGCTCTAGTCTTTAACCCCTTAATTCTCGCTCCCGTCATATTCACGGGCTGTGTCGTTTACTCAGATTGTTTGATTCCCACCAGTTTTATAAAATACTGAAATTGGCTATATTTTAGTATCGTTTTACCTGTCATTAAATAAGGTGAATATTTCTTTTTCATAAAAGTGGTGCCAATAAGCAATTTGAATTTTTAAACCGTAATTTAATTCGAGCGTTAAGGGATTAAAGAATGGAATTTTTACTATTTACAGGGAGTGTTCACAAAATTTCAAGACGGGTCTGAGAATACAAAACTTATTAAAAATTTTCGTACGGCGAACTAAAATTCTTCGAAGTACGACCGTTGGGCTGTAACACACCGCTGCCAGCGTTTTTTCTAATATTCATAGGCTCCATGGAAGTCTTCGCGTGCAAGCCTGTGGAGGGACCTCGTCGAAGCTACCTGGATCACTGGAATCGTGTCGAATCGTTTCCCTTTCAGGTCTTTCTTGATCTGTGGGACAAAAAATGTCACTGGGAGCAAGGTCTGGGCTGTAGGCAGGTTTACGGCAATATTGCCGCATTAAACTTAGCCAAAACTTAGGCGGCGACAAGCGGCGTTTGAGAGGGCGCATTGTCGTGGTGAACAATCCAATCATTTCTGATGTCTGGGCGAATGCGCCAGACTCGATCCTTCAAATGGTGGTGCATTCCAGCGAAAAAATGACCTGACCCGGTGCGTTCGCCCAGTCATCAGATAGGATTGCATTGTTCACCACGACAATGCGCCCTCTCACACGTCGTTCGCAACCGCCAAAGTTTTTGCTAAGTTTATTGTGATAATCCTGGCACAAGGCCCCCTACAGCCACGACCTCGCTCCCAGCGACATTTTTTTGTTCCTCCGGATCTAAAAGAGACCTGAAAGGGAAGCAATTTGACACGTTTCCTGCTTCGACGACTTGCGCGCGAAGACTTCCAGGGAGTCTATGAATAAGAAAAAAAAACGCTGGTAGCGGTGTGTTGATGTTCAAGGGTCATATTTCGAAGAATTTCAGTTCGCTGTACAAAAATGTTTAATAAATTTTGTATTCTCATGCCAGTCATGAAACTTTTTGAACACACCATGTATTTTTACAACATAAAGAACGGTCTTCTAAATATGTCCTATATAAAATTTTAAATTGAGAGATCGTATAAAAACACAAATTTAGTAACTTTTAAAAAGATAATTGTAAGATGAAGAAGCAACATCTTTGAAATTGTAACTAAGCCTCTAAAACTAACGATTTTTGAATCTGCTATTGGTCAACGATAAAAGAAAGGCCACCCTGTGTTGCTAAATACCGGGTGAGCCAAAAGTTCGTTAAATCTTTAAAAACTCATACAAAAGGAAGAAATTATGGTAAAGGAGTGCGGTTCGCAAGAAAGGGCTCACAAGGTAGTGAGATTATTTTTAGCATGAAATAATGTAGTTAAAAAATCACATGTAGAGGGCGCTGACGACCCGAAACACAAAGAACAGGACACCAATACGCTCCATTCAATTGTTCTTCGAATAACAAGTGTTCAACATGAGCTCCAGTACATTCTAGGACACAACATGGAGCGTATTGCTGTCCTTTTCCTTGTGTTTCGTTTCATCAGCGCACTCTACATGTAATTTTTTAACCTTTTTTTTTGTTGTTGTTGCTAAAAAAATCCGACTACCTTGTGAGCCCTTACTTGCAAACCGCACTCCGTTATCATAATTTCTTCCTTTTTTTTTGAGTTTTTAAAATTTTAACGAACTTTTGGCTCTCCCGGTATATATATTTATATATTAGGTCTACCAAAAAGTTCTGCCCGATAATGTTATTTCACGCCTACTTTTTAAAAATTTAGATTTCTTCATTGACACCACTTTTTTGAAATGGTAAAATTCCCATTGTTTTCACATTTCACATTAAGTGAAAATAATCAGAATTTTGCCATTTCAAAAAAGTGGTGCCAATGAAGAAATAAGTAAACGTGAAATAACATTATCTTATATAACTTTCCAGTAGACGTACAATATATGCAAAATTTATGTAAATTTATAATGTAATCTTCAATTATCTTTTATACTAATATTTTTATAATAATTACATGTTTTACTTCCTTTGTTTAAATCATAATATGGTTAGCATTTAATTCAGAGCAATAAAGCAAACATTGTTTCTTTCAAATTCTAAGAATTGAAATTAATCTAACGAAAAATAATTCAAATCTTTAACGACGGTAATAAATGAAAAAGATAAAATATATACCACTTCTCTAATTTGTTTACAAAAATAAGTATATTTAAAAAATAACTACGTCTTACAGTATTAAACAGGATACAACTTAGTCTTACAAGAAGAGAATTAAGTGATTTATTCTACAAAATATCATATCGGATGATATAAGAAAATTTTTCCTAGACTATAGACTTGGAATATATATTAACACGATTAAAGAGGGTTTTTCTTCAGATATGATGTTTTTACTTTTTGCACTCCTATAGAAATAATTAATAAAAAAAAAAAAAAACTTCGAAAAGCTTAAACAGAGTTTCCTTAATATGCTAAATTGCAGTATATTATTTTATATTTCATGATTTTGGTGATTTTTGTTTGAAAAATAAAATTGTGTTGCATTAATTCAGATTGATTTTTAAAAGTATTTTGTATAATTCAATTAGAAATTTGAGACGAGACAGCATTGATTTCATGCTATGGGCATTTGGCATTTAAATAGAAATGACAAAAAAAAAAAAAATGTTCGCGCAGAAAATTTGTGTTCTACATATTGTTATGCATTAAATGCCCGTAAAATTCTCTATATTAAAACCCTCTTCTTATTACATTCTATTATTATTTTCTATCAATACACATATCACATAAAATATTCAAAGAATTTAATTCAAATCTTAGTATAAATTTTACTTGAACTTTGTGAAGTTTACAGTAAGTTTTGAAAATTAACAATCTTTTAAGCAACCTCTTTACTAAAAAAATGTAGTTTTAAAAAGAAATGTTTCGATCTAAGTCAATACACTTTTTCATGAAAATGTTTATACCAAACGCAAATACAAAAAAAAAAAATAATTACAATAATAATAAGAAAAATAAAAGCTTACAGGTCATTCGCAGCGTTTTATAACGCTGTGTGATTACAAATATCTATTTTATTCAGTTTGTTGTTTGTGACATAAAAACACTCCAAAGGGCAAGCATGATTTTATATATGTTCGTAGTTATATACATTAGTAGCACCTATAGTCGTCGTCTGATCCGTCTGTCTGTCTGCCCGCATATAACAGCGCAAAACCCAACCGATTGGTATGAAATTTATTATAAATTTAATATATCTTGCAGAACTTTGTCTTATCATTTCAAATTTTATGAAAATCGAATGTAAATCTAAAAAGATATTAATACAAGTTTTCTCCATTCTATTAAATCTTATCATACGTAATTAACTCAATGATATCCCATTATAGGTCAAGATTCTAGGTTGTCGTGGTGATTACATCATATTTAAGATGGTTTCATATTATTTACGTATTACTGAATTTAATATATACTAGATAGAGCCCGTCAATATTTCACGGTAAATAACTTTAATTGAATAACTTGTTTCATAAAAATTTTTAATTTTTAATTAGTTGCTTTTAAATTAATTATTGAATGACATATAACATGACGAATTTCTATGTTACATAAATGATACCTATTTCTTTAGGGCGATAGATGGTGCTGTCGGTCTAACATATTCAACGAAGTGAAAGAATTTTAAGTTTATAATTTTCAACAAATTATGCGTGCTTTTTATGAGAAACTTACCTAAAAATACGGAAAGGAAATTTATTTTTACTTACTACGGCCTCTTTTTTTTTTTTTTTTTTTTTTTTTTGAAAAAATAACAATAATTATTTTCATTTATTTAATCTTTTAAAACTACACGACTATTAAAAGCTGCCAATGAATATTATTTTTATCTGTCTCATTCTTTAAAAACCTAAATTTGAAACTTGATGCAGCTAACGATTTATAATAAATATTTTTTATTACTTGAATTTCATTTTACGTTTTTATACATTTTAAAATATTAAACTTTAATTATCAAGGAAATTTCTTTTATAGCTGTTATACGAATATTTTTCTTTCTTTCCGTTTTATTTTTTTTACGGAAATCAATGGCAATTTTTTCTTTCTGACACACATATATTTTCTTGATAATGATCAGAAAATATAACGAAAATTGTATATCAGCTCAATATATTTAATTGATAATTACATGTAAAATATTTTAGCTTAACCCATTAAAGACGGAATTATTTTTTTATTTTCAAAATACAAAAATTGCATTTCGCACCACTTTTTTGGAAAAGAAAAATTTATATTATTTTATAGACAAATTTCTGTGATTAAAGAAAATTTTTGTTATAAATTACTGGTATTCAAACAGCAAAAGGGTTGACAGTTATGCTTGGACCATATGGTAACGCTAGTCCTTAATGAGTTAAATTATTTTAAATATAAAATCATTATTTTTTCAAGATATTATTGAGTGTTAAATTTTATTTAATTATAAAGCATTCAAATAATAATAATAATAAAATAAAAATCATACGGCTAATTCCGTGAAAAACTTTCATGTCTGTCACGCAGCTGAAAATCACTATGCTTGTTGGCTACCAGTATTTTAGAACGGAAAAGTGTGACTTACTTTATCAAAGATATCTCATCAATTGAATAACCCAAAGCAAACTTTTCGAAAATAACGGTGGCTAACAAGCATAACGATTTTCAGCTGTGTCACAGACATGACAAGTTTTCATGGAATTAGTCATATATCATCTCTTCCTAATAAAATATGTCATTATTGAAAAGAATTCTCTACAAAAATATTACACATAGTGCCAGGCTTGGACTCGAACCTGCGTACTCTACAAAAATTCAGAGCTTTAAACCATAGCTGCCAACTCTTCCGCTTTTTCAGACCACAAAAATTTAATAGAAATTTTTGCCTTATTTAATCGGCAGATAACGGCGATTTAAAAAGATAAAATTTACTATAAAATTTTTGTGGTCTGAAAAAGCGTAAGATGTTGGCAGCTATGCTTTAAACTGATGCTTTAACGAGCTAGGATAGCAGGAACTCGTTTTTCATGCTTCTAAATCGAAGAGGTTTGAAAACCAGTTGACGGATACGCGTTGTCTCGAATTTGAGTTCTGATCTTACAGAAATAGTTTCGAGTTTTAATATTTATGATACCTTATTTTTTAAAAGAAGCAAACACAATTTAACATGCTATTTTCCCGATCTTCATGTGTAACTATTGGCAATTCATAATACTGATCACCAAACTTTTAATCTCAAATCACTGTGTTTATCTTCTGTGTGTAATATGACCAAAACAATATGACATCCCCGAAATAAACCGTATCTAGCTCTTAATATTGACACAATAAATTTTTGAATTGTTAATAATGCTGAAAGAGCCAAATAATATTAAATTTGTTAAAGAAAGAAAAGCTTGTTTACAGTAAAATCGAATAGCAGACGAACTTACAACAACTTCCAACTTCTACCTGTGAAGTGATAGTTCAACTGAGCGAACAGCTTTGCGCATGTGCAGCGCGTCACTCCAAAAGCAGGCTCTTAGTTATACACTGCGCATGCGTAACTGTAGAATTTTAATTTAACTGTAAGGCTAATTAATAAAGTATTTGAACAAACGAATGTACGATAACCAATCTGTGGCGAAATATCTTTCATTTAAAAAAAAGATTGGTGTAATTTGAAGCAGTAGTTTCTTCTCGCGGACTGTTGAAAGGAAACGCTTAGCGTTTTAAATGTATAGATAATTGTAATAAATTTTTTATTAATGCATTTTTGCGTAAGAATGCGACAGCTATTGCACCAAAATATGAATAATTATAAAACTAGAAAACCAGTTACGGTACGAACTCACCTCATTTGTCACGTTTGACTTACAACTTCCGGCTTCTTTAATAACTAAATTTGAAAGACTATTACTCTAGTACTTCACTAAAAAAAACTGAAAAAATATCTGAAATAAAAAGCATCAGAGAAATTTTGCTACATCCATATTATAAAGCAAAATATATCCTTGGCACCGCCCCCTGAATACTAGGCCTGAGCAATGATACAAAAATGGCGGCTGCGAAAGTGGATTTCTTTTAACATACTTACGGTCCCTTAAACACCAATATTTATAAAATATATTTTGACTTGTCTAACCATCTCGCTGCGCAACCCGAGATTTCATCGGGCAACGTAAAAGTAGCAAAATTTGCGCAACCCGAGATTTTCTCGGGGATGCATTTTTTCCGTTTTATTAATACTCCTTGATTATTCGCACCAGTTATTATTTAATTGTAAATTTTGCCTTATTCAGTCGGAGCATTTTCCCGATTATATTAGACAAAAATTTTTGTTTTGAAAAACCGCTGGTAAAATAAGACGCTCGTTGCGAAGGGGTTAAATACGCAATTTTCGAAGCTATTTTGATAAAACTATTACGCAGCGAGAGGGTTAATCTCAGAAAAAGTAAAGCGGAACTAACTTTTAAACTTATTGGCGACAAAATTCAAGGGTCCGTTGACACGCTTATTTTGAGTCAGCGCACAGGCTTTGTATTCAGGGGGCGATGCCTTGGGTAACTCTGACGTCATATCGTCAGTGGCAACGATACAAACAATCAATATCCCATTTTTGTAGATTTGATTACTTCTAAACATCGTATAATTTAAATTTTTATACTATCGGATAATGAAAAGACATTCAGTCAAATGCCTTTTTTTAAACTATCACAATTTACTAATTTTTTATCGGTTTTAGAATATCTTTTTAGCATGAATTAATAAAAAAAATTCTATCTCTATCATGTACAGGTAGATTACATAAAATGAACTTCTTTGAATTTCGAAAATAGTAAGAGGGAGATTGCTGAGTAGTTTTTTCAACATTCACACAGCTGCCAACATGTTACGCTTTTTTGCACCACAAAAATTTAATAGAAACTTTCGCCTTATTTAATCGGCAGATTACGACGATTTAAGAAGTTAAAATTTACTACTAAATTGTGTGGTTTAAAAAAGCGTAGATCCAACAGAGTGAAAAAACTGTCCAATCCGGGACTTGAACCCGGGTCATTGGTATAGCGCGCCAATGTTCGACCAACTGAACCAGTCCTACGATAACTAGCCTGATACTCATTACTTTAGGCTAGGACACTTTTTAACTCTAGGCTTTACTCTTAGTTATCTATAAAAAAATTCATGCAACTAACATGTTCAATATTCCAAGCATAAATCGTATCTACAACTATTGTACACTGGTGTCCAAAATTAAGGACAGATCACAAAATGCTAATTTTCAAGTACGCGAATACTCAAAAGGAAATAAATATAATTCGAATAATTAATATCTCTACAGCACAGCTAGTCCATATAACATCTCATTCATGCCACACATGGTCACAAGTGTCACAGTCACTACGATGAAGCAAAAAAATAGGAAATTCCATACATCTAATTATGAGTCTCAAATGGTCACTATATGTGGCTCCACTGAGACGTCACTGTGACTGCTGCTTTGTGACGAGTCACCATGTGACTTTACAATGTAGTTACATAGTGACTCTCATGTGACTGTCATCTGCAGACTCAATTTCAAAGTCATCGTGAACGCTGCATTGTGATAAGTTACCAAATAATGTCACATTAAAGTCACATGATGACTTTCAGCTGGCAGGAAGACTACTGTGAAGTCACCTTTGTGCTCTTTTCTAAAAAGTGACCATGTTACTATAATGTGATATTATTTGGTGACTTACCATAATGCAACGTTCATGATGACTTTGAAATTGAGTCTAAAACTGACAGTCACAAGTGAGTCACAGTGTAACTACATTGTAAAGTTACCTGGTGATACGTCACAAAGCAGCAGTCACATTGACGTCTCGGTGGAGTCACATATAGTGATCATTTGAGACTCATAATGAGACGTATGGAATTTCCAATTTTTTTGATTCACCGTAGTGACTGTGACACTTGTGACCATGTGTGACATGAATAAGATGCTATACGGACTAGCTGTGCTGTAATTATTTGAATTATATAATTTCCTTTTGAGTATTCGCTTACTTAAAAATTAGCATTTTGTGACTGGTCTTTAATTTTGGACACCAGTGTAGAAGGGAAAAAGTTTAAATGGCCTGAAAAAGATTTTGGACACCAGTGTATTTATATAATATTTCTAGTTTCAAAAAGTTATAATACCTAATTCATTTTTTGATTTTTTCTATGTATAGCATTATATCCAATTCCTGCATTTATTAACCCTTAACCGGAATCGCTAAATTGTTCCACATTACTGAAATCTTGGGTCCAAATGGACCTTTTAATTAAAATGCAACTTATTTTCTAATATATATGAAATTACCACTAAGATGTGTTATAAGTGCACTGAAAAAAGTTTCATGTACTATATAAATCAAATGTTATTCGTATATATCTTGAAATTATAAACGGTTTTTTTTTGTCCTTGTCCGGTCAAAATGGACCCACGATTCCGGTTAAGGGTTAAGATAATACAATGGAGTTATGAATAAAGAGGAGGAGACATATAGTATATTGTCTACCAGTTGCAAGTGAAGTAACTGAGGAGGTTGGCAGAATATGGCAGCTGATCTTTTTGCATCGGATAAACAGTTTCTCGTAACCGCCGAAAACTTCCACTAGTAAAATTTTAATAGAAGTTTTTGCCTAATTTTAGCGAATGTTTTCATTAAAAATTTCTCTCACAGATATTATTAAATTTTCTCTTTATTTTTACTGGTGGCAGTTTGGCCAGGTATTTTAATCATTTCCACTAACACTCACAGAAGTTTGTCTAGGTTGTCACAATATGGTAAACGCATGGCCAGACTACAGCCGAAGTAAACTTCCACCAATAAAAATTAATATATGTTTTTGCCATTATTTACGACTGACATTTTGCTTTAAAAAGGCGTTTAAACAAGTAGAAAGTTTATATTTAAATTAACTGGTGGAAGTTTGTCTCCGCTGTAATCAGGCCCTACGAAAGAGATTACAGTTGATGCTTCACTATTTTAAGTATATGTCAGTTCCTCTTTATTAATAGCTCCATGGATAATACGTACTAATTTTTTTACATATTTTCGCTGGCGTAAAATACGAAATTCTTTTATTATCAAGGTATTGAACATTTCTTTACAAACAACATTATAAGTGCGACTAGTATTTTTGCATGTAGAAGTACGAGGGTCGATCCAGAAATAGGGTTCCCATCAAATTTACTAATAGACAACATTGTTTATTCTCATAGAAATTTACATCGTTGGAAAGAAAAAAGTTTGCTCTATTTCTGTACATAATCGCCATCTTTTTCTACGCATTTTTGTAGACGATGCCCCAATTTATGTATTCCAATGTCGTTGAACTCCGCCGCCAACCCGTTGAGGAAGCGTTTCACTTCTTCTTTGACGTCATCGCCTCTCCGGAAGCGTTGGCCACTCAAATATTCCTTTAACTTGGGGAACAAGTGATAATCGGTGCGAGATTCGATAACCGCTATCTCGATAACCGCCTCCGAAACTGACGGTCTTCCACTTCGTTCTTAACCGTGCACTTCCTTCCGACAGGCACTAAACTCCTTGCAGCACTTTCGGACGTGTTGAACGGACATACACTTCTCGCCATACACCTCTGTCAATTGACTACGAATATCCACGAGTGGCGTCCCTTTGGCATGCAAAAAGCGAATAAGGGACGAATCTCGCACTTGGCAGGATCAACAATGGGAACCTCCATCTCAGACGGCTGCTGAGCCAAGAATGACAAGTGAGACAAATTTATAAATAATGAGTACTTTGGTTACTTAAAAAAAATACATGCGTAAATGAAACAAGGTCTCACTAATTGCTTTTAATGGAGCTTCTCTCCTAATATTGTGTTTAATCTACGTGAGTTTCAGTTATCGCAGACGACCCCAACTCACTCAGTGAGTTCAAGAAACTCACATAGCGAGTACAAATATTCTATGGCTAGATATAGACAAGTATCATTCACTCTGATTGACTGTTGAGGTTCTTTTTAACATATGTGCATGTCCATATTTCCGGTTTGTTCAGATCTCAGGAGAGTGAAGTTCAGTTGAATGAGATGAGTTTACTTAGATGAGTTTTTCAGTGTGAGCAGGCATTTCGAATTTCGGGCGTATCATTTCAAACATTGTAGCTAAACTAAATTAAATTACGTAGCGTTAATACGGTATAAGAGACTCCAGCACCAGAGCGTAATCTACTCTTGACTTTCTAAATACACCAACACACTGTAATATATCATATATAATATCATATGTCATGTTTTAAACAGAACAGTTGTGGTTTGCGTAATTACACAACGCAATTTTTTGTGCTTATTGAAAACCAAGTTTTTATGTTAGTTTCGACAGTAAATTGTTTCATAATCTAATAAGAATTATTCGAAATATATCAGAACACCGCACAATAGAAATGTGTTTTGGTTTTAAGGACTTGTCAGATAAGACTAATTCATTAATGCAACATCAAACTGCTAAAATCCAAAATAAGGAAATACATTGTACTTGATCATTATTTGACAAATTAATCCAAAATGAGCTTATGAAGATGATGGGTTAAACTGTTGTATAATAAAGCATTTTGCGAATCCCTTATACTCAGTATTTTGCCGTAATTTTTTATTGTATTTCCAAAATCAGTTACTAATTGAAAATGTCGATGGTTGCTGTATAATCAAACACTCAATCAAGTATACATGAATATTGCGCCAATTTTCTTGAAAGAGGAAATAACACGAGTGAAAATATGTAGAACGTGAAGTTATGCATCAACATAAACTTGACTCATTTGGAAAAGATATTGGAAATATCCGTCGACAAGGATATAACGGTGAGCAATTTTAAAAGGATACAACTCAGGAATACAACACTTCTTGCATGCTACTTCGAGAAATTTATTTACATCAAGTGGCTATGCCACAACCATATCAAAGTTTGAAAAGAACAAGTTTTGATAGACATGGTCAAGACATGTTTATATGCTAAGACTTTCTTCGGAACTCTGAAGTGTATTTACAGTCTTTATTGAGTCATTTACTAAAAAATAAGCAGATTATAAATTATGTTGTAGGTCTGTATACAAAACTCTATCTGAAACACATTAGGGATGTTGAATTTAAAGAGTGAAAACTGTGAGGTACAAAAATGTTGAACTTTGCAATGCAGTAAAATAGTGCCAGAAAACACCGATGATTTCAGAAAACACTTTAAAACTATTGTTACTCGCAGAAAAACACCATTTTATAATATTCGATTCATTAAAATATACACGAAATTTATTAGAAAATGTGATAAATTACATCTATACGTGCGAAAAGCTTATACGTGCGAAATATGCGCGAAACGCGTAGGAAATACGTGCGAAACGCGTGCGAAATACGTGCGAAACGCGCGCGAAATACGTGCGAAACGCTTATAATATTTATCTATCTTTATATGCCTGTTCATCTATCTGTCTACATACCGTCAACCGGGGATACGTTGGTCCTTGCGGGGTTACTTTGGTCCATCCATTAAAAAAAGTTTTTATTCTTTGTATTGAACAAACAATACAAGATAATTTGGAGTTTTTGTTCTTGAAAAATAGTTTATACCCTACTATGGAGGATTTGAATAGTTTGGGGGCAATTTAAATTTTTAGTGGCAACACTGGATGTGTATTTAAACAATTGTTTTCGTGTGTAAATTTTAACTCTCAAAACTTTCTATAGTGAAATAATCTGGATAAGAGCTACAAATAAGACAAATGTCAAAATATTACCTTTAGTAACCTGTAACACATGTGTGATCATAGTTTTTCCTTTAACTTTTTATTTTAAGATGAAATGTTTGCGTTTCCATTAAGCTAACATGAAAACTAGGATTTCGGGGCTGCTTTGTGCCAGGTCTTTTTTTGGTCCGAAAATAGCCCCAATTGCTTAAAAATGCCTTTTATACAACCAAATCTCTTAAAACATGATTTAAGCAATTTTTTTTTCAAATGTTACTGTAGCAAAATGTTACATTAATTGTTTCTGTTCCAGTTGCTGAGGATAACATGGCGAAAACTGTTTCTCGTTTCTTTAATATTAAGAATTGGTTTATTGTGTTTAAATGTAAAATAATAATAACAATAATAATAATAACATTTGTTTATCGAGTTTGCAGTGTTAATTTATTAGCAAATGCTATTTCAAGAGAATTTCAATAAAAATGTATTCATTTACATATAAAATGTATTCATTTTATATGAAACTAAGTGAATCGACCAAAGAAGCCCCCAGCAGGGGCTACTTTGTTCCAAAACTTTAAAAATAATAAAAATAATAATAATAATTCCTCTTTAAAACCATACAGTTTGCTTTATTGTTTCCTTTAAATTGTTTACAACTCCCATTCGACGTTGAAAAATAACATATAATATTTTTTTAATAATTAAAATGTGAGTCGATCCAGAAAAAATGGCCGAAAGTAGCCCTGGTTGACGGTATGTAATGAAAATGATTGCGTAGTTATAAGTGAATAATTTAAAACTAACTAAAATATTAAAAATTTACTCACTTATCTTAAATTCATATATTACCACTAATTTTTTTTAATTTTTAAAATAACTTTTACATATTAATTAATTTTGCTAATTTATTTTTCATGAGTTTCAATAACTACCAAACTTTCTACTAATAGATATGCTTTACACTAAGTATTATCACAGAATTATAAATACGGGAATTTAAGTTCCTTAAGATGGAAATAAAGGCGCAAAATAAATCTTCAAAGATTGAAATACGATTTTGAAGAAGAAATAAACACTGTTTTTTTTTTGTTTTTTTTAAGAAAAGGATAAAGGAAGGAGTTGCAGAGGAAGCCTATTACGTAAAGGTTTCGATTTTAGAAAATGTATAATAAAGTATGGGTGAATCTAGAAAAAAGTAAAGTTAACCTAACAGCATTTTTCTTTGAAAAACATTCCCTATTATTTCAGACAATGAAATAAAAATAATCTATATTATAAAAAAGTAAGAAATGGATTTAAAATGTTAGCAGTCTATCGATCTTTATGAAAATCCAGGAAAGAATAAAAGTATTTCAAGGTAAAAACATACTCTTAGATGAATATTTTTTAAAATTTCTGTAGTATATTAATATTTGTTCTATAAAAGTTATTCCATGCCATAAATAAAACGAGATAAAAATGTTGTTTGACTTCAGTGTTGCCAGATTGGAGACTTTTTTAATTCAGATTATTTGACTGACACCACTTTTTTAAAATAGTGTAATTTGCCTTATTTTTGAGAATTTTTAATATATTTTAAAATAAGCCGAATATTTCTATTTCAAAAATGCGGTGACAATCAACAATCTGGGGGCAAAAACGTCCCTAATCTGGCAACACTGCTTGACTTATTGTATATCCAGGGATCTTACGGTTGCTTGAATTTCCAGACTAAGAAATTCTTCGGTACCAGTATTAACTTATAGAAAACTCTTCTTAAATAAGACGAAATTTCGCGCGTTCAAGCTAAATTTATTTTTCTAAAAAAAAAAAAAAAAAAAAAAAAAAAAAAAAAAAAAAGTACTGATATATTGCCTATATCGGTACCCGTACGAACCCTGTATATCTGATAAAGAATAAATTGCCTTAGTAATAGAATCTGGTTACCTTTGAGTAATTTTATACGTTGCCAAATTTTCGCGGTAAAGCGGTTGCCCGAAGCCTTCGATGAACCGCGCCCAACCATTAGAAGCTTTTCGATGTCTTTAATTTAGCGAATTTCGCTTTTAAATTTATCCGTTTTTAATTTTTCCTTTTCACATTTCTCGCGCTCCTGTCAGTTTCCGTTGCGGCTTCGAGCTTAATGTTCGTCTCGATGGTAGTCGGAGGTGGACGCGTGAGAGATCGCCGCAGAAATGGCGGAGCGCGGCGTTCCGTGTGCCCGTCCGAGGTCCTACTTTCTTTTCAACACTGATGACTTTTTGACACTTGACAGGAGTGGAGGAAAAAGAGAAAATATAATTAAAACCGGACCAATTTAGAAGAAAAATGCGTTAAATTAAAGACATCGAAAAGCGGGAAGGGCTGATCCATTACCGTCTCAATACTCAAGGCATCCGGACTGATTTCGTGACGTACCAAATGAAGATTAACCTCTTGAAGGGCAAGCAATTGCGTTTGTGTAATGCTTAATTCCCACCGGAAATTTAGAAAAATTTTATTTCAAAATAAGGAAAAGCAATTTTACGACTTTTCTCCACTAAAGACAGAAAACTGAAATTTCCTAAAGTTTTTATGTCGCGTATAGAAATTTTTACCACGCGTATGTGGATTATCACCCCGTCCACAAGATGGCGCAAAAATTTACACCTGATTCCAGTATTAAGTTTGTACGCTTACTTATATCGCTTTGGGTAGGGAAGCCATTGAACGACCGTTGCTGCTTCGAGTTTAGGAGGATGTTAGCTGAACAGGATGTTTCGCGGATAATTTAATTATTAGTTAGCTTTTGTCTGTATCATTCTATCCATAGTTGACATACTTTGTTACATACAGACATTAGTTTCATTGAACGGTAAATAAAAGGGGGCGAAATCTAGAAAAATGTCATGTTAACTCAACGGCGTTTCTGTTTCCAAAACTTTGAAATTGTTTAAAAATGAAAAATGTTAAGGATGGAATTTTGAGGTCTTAACAATATATCAAATGTTAGAAAATTATAGGCAATAAAAGTAATATTTTTTGCTGGTAAGATTCGTCGCTGAATATTTGTACTAGCACACAATATTTTCTAAATATAAATTCTTTGCATGATATATATAAAAATGTAAAATAATCTTCCATAAGTTTCACTTATTGTATACATCCTCAATTGAATAGAGTTGTTATTGAAATCTGGTTGTTTGGAGGGAACTTTATACACTGCTAAAACTTGATACATGTTTAGAGCAGAGATATTTTATATTTGAGATTGTTTAACCCTTTCAGGGGCAAAGCAATTTCATTGCTAAAGTAATTGAATTAATGAATGATACCGGAATTTGAAACCTAATTTATTTGTAAATATGAAAAAACTATATTTCGCACATATAATAAACCGACAATTTTTTTTACCAAAATTCTGGTGTCATTGTGGCATTTGGGAATGAAAATTAAGTGGTTTCATAAAAGACCACCACCTCTCAAGGGGTTAAATGCTATTCAGATTATAATATATCTATTAATTAGAATAGATAATAAGATTTTCTTATTTCAGAAAGATATATGTGAGCTATTTGCAGATACTAGCACAATTTCAGTTTTTATGCCAACAAACAAAAAATTATTAATTCTCAGAGTTGAAATTCAACAAAAAAAGAAATAAAAGTGCATAATATTATAAATTATATGAAATCTGTTGATTCTGTAATAATTAAAAGGAAAAGCTCATTTAATAGGAGCTTTCATGATCATATTCTCTGTACATCACTGCACAATAAATATTCAACTGAAAAATATACATGATTAAGTGCATTAAAAAGATAGTTAATGATAGAAATTGATGTACAGAGTATACCGATAACAGCACGGTAACAAAAGAGAGATGTTTCTGAATCTCTGAAAATATAATAAAACCACAAACGACAAAATACAGTAGTATCTTATAAATTACCCACGATTCAGAAAAGAAATCTTTATTTTTCGGAAACTCAGAAAACAATGTATTTTCACTATTTAAAGAAGCATTTACAGAAGCAAAGTTCTGTTTCCTGCCAATGATTTTTGGAAACGTTTCGGAGTAATTTTTTCTGTATTACTGGTGTATTGCAATCCAAACTGCTTGTTTTCTGATTTATTTTTAAATTCATTTTTACTCTCAAACGCATCAGACTGGCGAATTCTCTTATTTAGAAACTACATAATGTGCCGTGCTTGTCGATTGTTTTATAATTACAGAAAATATTGCAAAAAATGCTGTCAAAGTTGGCGTTTTGAACCAAATTTTCCGAAACGGGAGACCTGGGAATGAAAAAAAAAAAAAAAAAAGATCATACTTAGAAAATAGTTGTTCAAATATCAAATTCTAATTAATTTGGCGAAAAATGAAATGGCACCGATTCTTATACATATCTTCAAAAATCACCCCAGCAAGTTTAATGTTTTTACGTTTAAAAATGAATTTGAAAATGTCTCAGAAAATTTCGATCTGTGGAAAAATACTGTGCGTGGAAAAATATCTTTTCGAATACACCCTTAATCTGTTTTCTCGAACTGGAGTAAAAATTTTTGGGATACTATCAATTCTCAAGTAAACATTTTCATGTTTAACAAACATGTTTTTCAGAGAAACATGATAAATTAACGGCATTAACATTACCATTAAAAAAATATTATTTTCTTACTTCTGCATACACAGTATATCAACTATAGTCCCTTACCACCCTCTTAACTTCGAAATGGCTGCTGGTATATTCATAAAAGTGGTGTCTAGGTAGCCATGCGCTGAATGAAACCACCTACGGCGCCACCTGGTGGGAAATTGTCGAGTTAGCATACCTATCTCGAAAACGGTAAGAGATAGGGTAAAAAAGCTATTCACAAATTTGTAGAGTATAATCCACTCAGTACGAAAAGACAATTTGTGGACATTAATGCGAAGAATAGATCGGTTAAAACGTGCATTTGTTTTTCCTGATTTCCCACACTGTGACGCCACGAAACTTGAATGGCAGGAGAAATGATAATCTTTTGGACAAATATGCATCCAAAAGATCATTGCAGCTGACGGTGAGAAGTTTGAATATCTCAAATAAAGGTATATTGTTATTAGTTCTTTTTTTCGTTCTAAGATCATTTTGTCACGTCAGAAACAAATGGGCGTTTAAACGGTTCTATTCTTCGTATTATTGTCCACATGGTGTCTTTTCGTACTAAATAGATGGCGCTCTACAACTTTGTAAATCACTTTTTTCCCTAGCTCATTCCGTTTTCGATATATGAATGCTAACTCCACAGTCTTCCACCAGGCAGCGCCGTAGGCTTTTTCATTCAGTAGCACATGGCTACTTTAATATACGTAGACTCTACTTTTATGAATATAGCAGCATCCGTTCGAAAGTTAAGAGACTGGCAAGTAGGGTTTGCCCAAGTGGGCCCGCCCGAAAAAACCAGCCCGGGTTTTTTCGGGGGGGCCCACTTGAAAAAACTCATTTTGGGTTTTTTCAAATTTTCTCATGTTTTCACAATCTGTAACATTATTTAATCTAAGGTATGAGAATAGGTGAAAACTGGAAAATTGGGTTAGTAGTCAGTGGCTCTTAGACAGGGTTTGAATAAGTGGGCCCAGCCTGAAGAACCCACCCAGGTTTTTTCGGGCACGGCCACTTGAAAAAACCCATTGTGGGTTTTTTCAAATTTTCTTGTGCTTTTACAACTGTATCATTATTTAATCTAAGGTATAAGAATGCAAAGATAAATGCCAATTTAAATATATTTCAAAAGAACCAGATTTAAAGAAATTTCTAAGCAGAGATAAAATGACCAAAAATGAAATAAGCTGTAACGAAGGAAGATTTCCATGCCTGTAATCTAAAATGTATCCAAATGCATTAAATCTTAATGCATGCAAAAAGATGACACTTGAACCCTATCTTGATTGTTTGCATTGCTATATCTTTTAAGATTAATCATCCCATTTATTATCCTTCTTCAATATTCAATGAAAGTGTTATATAGGAGTTTTCAACACAAAAATGGTTCAGATTATGGCAAAAAAGAGTGAAACACATAAGTTTCCTCATGGATTTTGTCAGTTTTTCTTTTCTTTACATTCAGTACCAGCTACCTCTGCTTCAATCGAACAATACTTTTTTGCATTTGGTCTGGTTTGGAGCAAGTTACGTAAACATTTTGGAGTTGATAAAGCAGCAAAGTTAGTAATAAGTGTATCGCTATTTGCAATCTAACTTTACAAATATCACTGACACTGACTTCTATGACAATCTAATTTAACATTTAATACTATTGCAATATATATGCAACAAATTTTGCTAAAATTTTCAAATATATTATTACAAATACCACTTCTTTCAAAAAAAAAAAAAAAAAAAAAGTCTTCAACTGATTCGTGATTTGAAGGGAATGAAAGAAACTATATAAATTTAACATGTTTAAGTTAAGGTAGGAATTATATAAAGAAACCAGTTGTGGTTCACTTTAATATATACTTAGTGCAGCAAACTAGTCCCATGAGATACAGATGTACCTTTTAAATTAATTTGATTTTTTTTCTTTTTATATATTTTTTGTTAATTCATAATTAATGCAAAATTATGCCCAGGTTTCACTAGTAAATGGAGAATTTAGGTATTATGTATATGAAAATTAGAAGTTTAAAGTGTTCTCCAAAAAAACTCAATAAAGCCCGAAAAACCCCGAATAGAAAAAAATCAGAAAACCCCGTTTTAGACTAGTGGGCCCAGTGGGCTGGGTTTTTCGAAAACAACCAGGTTATTTCTAACCCTGCTGGTAAGGGACTTTATTGGACATAATGTATAAATTTAATTAATGCAGCTGAAAACGTTTTATTGAAAATTTATAGCAACTTAAAAACCGAAATTCCGGTTTCAGTAAACTGATTAGTACACTACAAAAACGACTTGGAAAAGTTACCAAAAATTACAGGCAGCAAAAGAAACCTCGTGTTTATAAAAGTTTCTTTAAATCTCGAAAATATATTGGTTTCTGAAGTTTCTAAAGATAAAGAACACTTATTGGAATTAGTGGTAACTCGGAATAGGTTATTGTATATTTTCCTGCTCCAAGAAACATTGGTCTTTTTTACAGTGTGTAAACTTTAAGTTTCACTTTAGTTCTTGAAGACCACACTGCAAAGGTATGTTTTATCGCAGTTACACAAACATACTGTAAAAAATGTTATATTTCCCTATATTTAAGTTAGTTTACCCCACACAACTCCATGATAACTAAATGGCAACGTTCCTAAATGATATTGCATGTGTCCTGAACAAATGCCAACTTTCTTCATTTCCAATTCTTTAACCAAAATGTTCCTTTCAATTTATTATCTTTTATTATGGTACGGAATTTTACATAAACACAATAGAAATCCGACAAATTCAGCATTGGAGATTGAGAGTATGATGAAGTTGGTATAAACTTCATCTTTTCTCGAGTGGAGTTCCACAAAACATGACTATTATTTTCTCTGTAATATGCAGGAAAACATCTCCAGAATTGTTTAATATGAACCATGGGAAAACATTATTCTCGTATTTCTGAACAGACTTTATGGAGAGCAACCACTAACTAAAAAGATGCGCAATCGGTCAAATAAAAAATATGCATAAAATTAAAATTAGTTAAAAAATAATATACAGTCTTTTATAAGCATCCAATTTTATCCTGAAAATCATGCTTAATTGTGTGAATGCAATTCATGATTTAAAAAAAAAAAATCCGATTTAATAATTTATTTTGGTGTGGGCACTGAACATGATTTGTCTTTTTTTGTTTTATTATTTATTAGAAAGAGCGATATACATGATTCGCACAAATCAAGTGATTCAGCGGGTTTTAGGTGTTTAAGTACCAAAAATTTCATAAAGTTTTGGTCGCTATAGGGCAATTCCATCGTAACTGACGTAACATTGGATCATCGAATTTACTTTAAAAATCTAAGTAGAAAATTTACTAATAAAGCTAGAACACATTTTTACAATTTAAAATATTTCTTACTAAGGTCTTAATACTCAAATACCTGCAGATTATTTCAATCTCTCTTTGAGTCCCAAAAATTGCAATTAAAAATTTTGTAACTGACGTAACTTAAACCAGACAAACATTTTTTCTGCCTTTGTTGAAGTGTAAAATTTATCAAAACTATCCAGTTAAAAACGTGATTTAATGTTCTCAACAACACTAAGTCATGCCAAATTATAACAGTAACTTGTTTAATTAATTTCTGAATAATAAAACAGAAAAAAATGGCATTTATACGTGTAACTGACGTAACATTATGACTTTACAAAGACAATAATGGTACTTAACTTAGTTTGTAAACAGTAATTTACAATGACTTTTTATTAGGATTTTTCTATAGAATATAAAAATATCAAGTTTTCCAAACATACTCTTAAATGAAACATATTATAAATTTGACCCCCCCCCCCCCCCAAAAAATGATGATTTTCTGTGGAATTGCCCGATACAGGGTTCGCACGCATACAGTGATTTAGCGGATTTTAAGTGTTTTAGTACCAGAAATTTCGTTAAGTTTTGGTTGCTATATCTGAGGATAAAATTTTTTTCATTAAATAAGGCAAATATTACTTAAGGCAAAAATTGTGATAAAAGATCCTTGAAGCTTACGAACCCTGGATATAGGGAAATTATTTAGAAAACATACAATTATTTCTTTGTATCTTTTTTAAGATATAGCAACAGGAAAGAAAAAAAAAACATTATTTAAACTATCTTTTTAGGATTTCTAAATTTATTTCTCAACTATACACATGATTGAATTAAAATGAAGCTATTAATTTTTTGAAGTATAATTAATATATATATATATTGAATTCTTTATTTTTTGATTATTTTTTCTAAATTTATTGTTTAAAATATTTCGTTATTGCAGTTTCAGAGCCATTTAGCCTTATTTATGGATCGTGGTTTGGCACATAATTAAATCCACTGTTGTCGCCTTTCAAATACAGTTGTAACCATAAAGAATATTTGGCAATTTATCCTCTGTAGACCTACATAACGGTAAAATGTTTGAAAATTAAGTTATCAATTTATAATTTTTTTCTAAAAATATTAATATTCTGTACAATATTCTGAAACACATCTTCATCGCTGCCAACTTTTACGCTTTTTTGCTATTACTAAAATTTAATAGAGATTTTCGCCTTGTTTAATCGCGAGATTCTGACGTTTAAATAAGACACTATTTAATATAAAATTTTGGTGGTAACAAGAAAGCGTAACAGGTGGCATAACATCTTTGTTCATAGTTCTTATAATTCTATGATTTCAGGAAGTGAGTTAAAAGTCTATTACAATATTCCATCTTTATATACAAAAACCAAATTGAGTGAATTAAAATTGTTTAAAATGAAATCAATATACTATTTTACCTTCAAATTTTCACGCTATTATTTAATTATTCAGTTTTAAACACAGGACATCTCAGTTGAAGCCAAACTCATTTTTTTATACCTTACTATAGTACGCTGGTGTATCAATAAGTTTTTGCCCTCACATAGAAATAATTGAATGAAGTTTATGAAAATGCTACATTGTAATAGTTCTTTTCTATACAGTCAACGTGCACAGTAACACATTTCTGCAAATGGTATTTCAAAGGGAAGGGGGAAGATGTATTCCAGGAGGAGCGAAAGTAGACCCAAAGGGGGGCATTTTTCTAACATTTGCCGATCACCACATGTGACATATTGTTGGAAAGGTCTGTGACCAATTATTCATGTTATGCACTCCCGAGCTTACAATTTCTCGCCGGGGGCATGAATGATGTCCGCAAAATTTAGAAAGCGCCCCCCCCCCCCCGGAGGTGCTCGGGAGGTGCATAGCATGAATAAGTGGTCACAGGCATTTCCAACAATATGTCACATGTGCCGGGTCGGCAAAATTTAGAAAAATGCCCTCCTTTGGTCTAATATCGCGCCTCCTGGAGTACATCCTCTCCACTCTCTTTGAAACACCGTTTGCAGAAATGTGTTACTGTGCACTGTGGCTGTATAGAAAAGGACTAATAAAATGTTGCTATTTCATAAATTTCACTCAATTATTTCTATGTGAGTTTAAAAACTTATTGATACACCCTCGTATGTATTTTTTAACACGTTGACGCCGGCGCGGTGGGTCACACTCGACTGTCTCAGCGTTATCAAGTCTCCGGCTTTTTGCACACCACTATTATTTTAGAGAAAATGTTGTTCCTTTAAATCACCCAATTGTTCTATTTAAATGAAACAACATTTTCTGTATAAAAATACTGGTATCCAAAAAGCAAGAGGGTTGTCAGCTCTGAGACAGTCGAGTGTGACCCACGGCGCCGGCGTCAACGTGTTAATGTTTGTTACATGATTTGACCCTGTATTAGTTATATTTTGTTTTATAAACCAGAATTCGCCGTTACTTCTACTTCGTAGGTTTTGAAATATCAGGACGAATCGTTTAACACATTCACGCCGGCGCGATGGGTCACACTCGACTGTCTCAGAGTTGTCAAGTCTCCCGCTTTTTGTACACCACTATTATTTTAGAGAAAATGTTGTTCCTTTAAATCGCCCAATTGCTCTAATTAAATAAAACAACATTTTCTTTATTTAAATACTGGTATCCAAAAGGCCGGAGATTTGCGATCTCTGAGACAGTCGAGTGTGACCCACCGCGCCGGCGTGAACGTGTTAATAAAAAAGGTTTTGCAATCTGTAAAACTTTTGTATCTTTAAATCAGTGATTTATAGAATATTATTTATTTATGAATTATGAGGGGCTAATTGAGTGCATTATATTTTAACAATTTTAACAACAGCATATTTTTACAAAGAAATTCAATGATATAATATTTTATAGTTTAAAACGTAGTATAAAAAGAAACAACCTTTTGATTAGAAATAAATCTTAAACAGTTTTCTTAGCAGAAAGTTGCATAAAAGAGGGGCGGGAGATATGTCAAAATAGAAACAGAAGATGAAAATTGGATTAAGTATGATGAAATAAATGGAAACTACAACTCAATGAAAGGCAAGAACAAATGAAATGCCGAAACAAAAGAAAAGAAAGAATTATAAAATACGGAAATTGAAAATCTGGTTCTTCAAACTATTTTGAAAGAATTTAAGATGGCTTATTTCAATCAAAACCAATGTAAAAATATGTAACATTATCTCAAAATTTTTTATTACAGATATTCTTCAATTTAAATTCGGACAAAATTTGCGATTACATATGAAGAAATTCCGGCTTATTCGTAATAGAATTATTTATATAAGGAAAAAATTTCAACATAATCCCAATGCCATCATTGATTTGTCGCCGAATGAAAGATTAAATTTGAAATCTAACAAATCTTCCTGGAATTTTTATCTAGTGATATTTGACTTAAATCTCAGCTACATGTTCTTTCCGAAGTAAGACATTTTGCTTTGTTTCTAGTAATATTATGTAATTAAAAAAAATTCATTCTACGTATTTCTTAGAACCGTAGAATTTATGACGTGCACCGACCAATTCTTGTAATAAATGAATTTTTAGAAATCTTATTTATCTGTGTACAATATTTTCATAGGACATTATTTATTTATGATGTTCGTGGGTTAAAGTTCTGAATTATATTAGAACAAGTAATGTATGGAAGAATATATATTTGCAGCGAATTATAATTTAATATTTATGTCCTGTTATATATAGAATCCAAAATTTAAAAAAAAAGAATTTTCGTAGCAACAGCTACTCATGATGATAATCATAAAATATATTTGTAATATAAAATTGCATAACATAAGAAGAAATATCAAAATAAGATTTGCACGATCTAAACTGAATTAAGTTGGATTCAGTAAATGGAAACGAGATCGCAATGAAAGACAAAAACAAACGAATTACCAATGTAAAAACAATAAAATCCATATAATATACGGAGTTTTAGAAAATCCTGTTTGTCGAAGGAATTAGAAAGAATTTAACATTTTACATTTCATTTCAAATTGATGAATATGTACGCGACATTATATCAACTTTCTCAATATAGGGATCTTTAAATTTAAAGTCGGATAAAATTTGTTATTAAATAGAGAACTTCTGGTATATTTGTAATAATATTACTAATATGGGAAAAAAACACAAGCCAGCGATGGTTGTGTTTTTAACTTTTGACAATTGCTTTTTGTGTATTTTTTGTGCTAAATCGAAAAATGACCTTAATCTTTTACCGTTACGTCAGGATGTTTTGCAAATCGTACATTTCAAAGATAATATTTTAAACAAGTAAAAATTGAATTTAAAAAATCAAAAAACCCGACTGCGCAAAAAGCGAACTAATTAATTATTTCTCATCAATGTTAAACTATTTTTTATATTACTTGCCTATTTTTTTATTTACTTATATTGATTACTTTTAAGTTGTGTTTAATTGTTAATTCCTATCTATAAACACTGTTTTGATGAGGCCTATATATTTCGATAAAGCTACCGAACGACTCCTGCCACTTCGAGCCAATTATTAGACTCGGTCGGCGGTTGGGGGTGGGCGGGTGGGTCCACCGCCGCGGAGAGTGGCCTCTCTTCGTCCGCAGCCCTTTATTCTTCTACTTATTCCTACTCTTTTGCGGAAGCAAGGTTCATAGGTTCCCAGCCACGTCCCGAGTGAAAGACACTCTTGCGTCATGCTTTGTTTAAAGACATGCTTTGCTTAAAATGATGGTTAGAGTTGCAGTAAAGCTAGAGATCCTACTTACATAACTTCCAGGATATCTAATATTTAAACGAAGCTTCTGACTGTAACATAGTCAATGAAACATCGTCTTCATTTTGAAAGACCTATCCTATGCTATACCACTCAATATGGTGCATACATTTTTTTTCGTGTCGACCGCCATTTTTTATTTTGCGGCCTCCATTTTGAATTTATAAAAACAAAACCTAGCCTATAACCATTGGACGGTTAAGACAAATCGATAGAGACCTCATTCCTTAAAATCCATCCAGCCTTTGGGATGTTTCGATGGTATAAAGAAATCCACATGCTCAGATATGCATGAAACACATAACCCTTCTTGGCAGCCGTGTAAAAATAGCGAAAATCTGATGCTATAAAATAGATGTAACGGTTATGTGTTTTCCTTTTTGATAATTGATTTTTATGTATTTTTTAGAGCTAAATCTGAAAATTATTTTCATTTTTAACCGTCGCGTCATGAGTTTTCGTAAATCGTAAATTTCAAAGTTAAAAAGTAAAAATACTAGCAGAAATATGTCAAAGTCTTATCGAAAGAAGGCCAATGTTTTAAATAGATCTAGGAATAATTTTCAAGTTTTATGAACTGCCAAAATAATGACTGTTTCCTAAAAATCCTCACAAACTTTTCTTGTCTGGAAAACTATGAAAAAACGAGACAAAGAGCACAAATAGGCACAGTGAGGTAACTTTAATAACCATATTACTCTGTAAAATCGGGTTTCAATTAAATCGTTTCGTCGGACATTATCGATTTTACTTTTGGTGGTACTTGGTAGACGATGTACAAAATTTAGATTCATAATTTTGAGACAGTACTTGTTTCGATTGATCAATTTCTGGATGTTATCTGCTTTTCAGCCTTTAGCATACACTTTGGACTTACGATACGCTCAGAATAGCTCAGTTGGTTGAATTTTGGGAACGTTAGCCGGATTGTCGTACCTGTCTATGAAAGTGATTTTTAACTGGCGGAAGTGGTTGAGAACTGTTTTGAAATAATAATTGCTGGTAAGTCTGGCCAGAAGACGTAATCACAGCTATTGTAATTCCTACCGATGTAAGGGATGAAATGACGGAGAATGTACTTATTCAACTGTTTTTGCCCCGTGACAAAGAGCCCAGACTTTTGGATGAACAGACGTCTGAAGTCTTTTGGGCTCAATGCAATCCAAACGAGGATCTGGCCTTCGAATTTCGCTTTAGTAGCGAATTTGATGATAGGTTGTGTCGTGAAGACGTCATATATATATTTTCTGCCATTATCGTTAGCAGTGGAGCGAGTGAGCTTAAAATATGACTCGTCATCCAAGATGAATCCTCGATCAGAGAATTTTTTGAACAAGCGACCACAATTCGTTTTCGCTACAACCATTTGCTTTTCTGTTCGTTTTGGAATTACCCCTTTACTTGTGATATTTGATGTTAAGATTCTCGGTCATTGTCTTATGTAGGTGCCCGGGTGAAAAACTGAATTTGGCAGACGAGGAATGTATTAACACTAGGTCGTTTTTGTCAAACAGTCGTTTCAACTGTTGTAACTCTGACTTTGTGAGGTTTTGGGCCTTCCTACCCGACCCGGGTTGTCTTTTAACCGTGAGTCTCTTCTAGTAATGTTGTAAAACATCGTATATAGTTCGTTTGGAGATATTTTTGTCAAAAAATGGTTCACGATGAATTTGTTCCGATGATGAATATTGCCTTCGTAAAGCTTGTACACACACGTACGCAGACACTCCTCTTTCGACTCCATTCTCGGAAAACGCAGAATATTTAATGAATTGTCGGCTAACGGACGTACCCTTATATACAATAACGTTACACTTCACGCGCATATTTTGCCTGACGCGCATATTCTGCACAACAGAAAAGTTTTTGCGAATTCTTGGGAAACAGTCCTTAAAAGAGGACACCGAAATGAACAACATAGAGACTATAATAGGTAAAGCACGAGGCAGGTCATGATCGGTTCAAAGGAACTTTCACACATGGAATAAAATTTTAAGGATTTTAAATATGCAATGTTTTACCCATTTAGCTGTACAAATGCATAGTATAAGTCAAAAGAGAATAAACTATTATAAAAAAAAACCGTTTTAGATCCATTTTATAGCATCAGATTTTCGCAATACTTCGACTTTTTACAAATTTGAAAATTTCAGATTTTCAATAAATCCTGACGTGATGGTAAAAAGTGAAGGTCATTTTCGGGTTCAGCACTATAAAATACACAATAATCAATTATCAAATGCTTAAAAACACAATCATCACATCTATTTTATAGTCACATATATTTGCTATTTTTTTTTTAATTTTTTAACTTCGAAATTTAAGATTTTCGAAGAAACCTGACATGATGGCTTCTGCTTATTTAATTGCGATGTTTCTATTAATAAGGTAGTTTTTTTATATTGCAAAACAGTGGTAGCAAGCCACATGTTAAAGACCCATTGTGATGATGAATTCGTATACCCAGGTTCTTAAATGAACAAAAAGAAACTCCAACACAATACTTTACGAGACTTAACATTTACTGTAAATAACCTTTAAAGGAGGGGCCGTGAAAATTACAGAGGAACGGGGGGAGTTTCAATAATTGCCCAATGGCAGAAGCTCAGAGCGGGACTTAATTGCGATCTACATGGCTTGAGGTCAGGAGCAAAAGTGATCCAGATTTTGTTACAATTACATACAGATTGGCGAACACTAGATAACCATATGTACGATATTTGGCGAAAAACAAATTGGGTAGACAAAACAATCAAGAAGTTTTACATTGAGTTAAAAAGTATACCATGGCGGGCTTTTTAGGTTTACAAGAAATAAATTCCTGCGGTAAGGGAGAGTGGCTTAAAGAAATGGCTAACACGTGATTTTACATGCACGTTACAGATTTAACGACAGCACAATTAGTCAGCAAGGGGCATATGGCTTTTATCCGAGAAACAGAAAGGTGAGAATTGATTATTAATGCAAGCCAGGAGGCTGAGAAAATATGCATTACATATTGTAGGCAGCGAAGGGAAAGACATTCACTTCTATTTTATTCTTTTATTTTATCTCAACGGAATATTCCTGCGGTTAAGATATATTTCTATCTGTTTGAAAGTGAAAGAAAAAAGGAACCGACTGATAAATGATGCATGCATATAAAACGTACTTTTAAAGTTTAACTGAAAGTTACAGTAGTGTGAGGCGGGGGGTGAATGAATGAATGCCGACACATGAAATTAAGTACTAAAATGTCAAATTTAAACTAAATATTTTATTTGAAGGGGGGGGGGAGAATAATGACAATTTATAATGAACTAGTAAAGTTCAATGTTGATTTTTGAAGTGAGAGGAGGTTAAATGAATATATAACGGAAAAGCCGTTATACCCCTATTCTCTAATATCTAAAATTTCAGAATACTAGAAAGAGCTCATTCTTTAAAATAAAGGAAATATTTCTGAAACACGATATCTTAATTGAGAACAAAAGACTGATTTTTAGTTATATTGAATAAGAATCGTGCCTTATTGAAAATTGAAATTAGTGAAAACCCATTGGGGGAAAGCTACTTGGTCTCGGTAAACACATTTCACGGAGACATACACGTGGTGGATCCAAGATGAGTAGCGGTCCACCATTATATATTTGATCCACCATTTTATCTTTCCTTGCATAAAACTTCTAAAATAAGAATATTAGCAGAAAAGCTATATAAAATATGTATAACACATTATTATCTACCAAGATATATAAAACATTCTTTAACAAAATTTATGCTTACATAACAAATGAAAATTTGCAAATGTGCATCAATCTGAAGACCAAAAATTTGCTGATAAGATGCTAAAAATGGTATTTTAAGATAGCTATCGAGAACTACCTGAATAAATGTTTCTTGATACTTCAAAGTATTTTTTGTTTCAGTACTTTATAAATAAAAAAAAAGAGTTTTATAAGCAGTATAGCTTTTTCAATTATCTTTTGCATTATTTCCGGACGCAATAGGTCCATTCTTTTCAGAATAGGTAAAGACGAAATTGTAAGTCTTTGTAATACATTTCACTCTTGATGGGAAAAGGGATAGCTAAATTTTAGAAGGAAATTTAAAATGTCGTCTTTTTTTAATTCTCTAAAATAGGAGAGACTAGGAATGGTTGACCATACTGGAGGCCCCACACATCAGTTTTCATATTTAAAAAAAGTTCACAGTTTTATCAATAGGTGTCAACCAAAGCTATGGGAATGCTCACACAACAGTTTCGGTTTCATACAGATAATAGAAGTAGGTATGGAAAAAAATCAATTGTGAGGCGTTTTCAAACTAAAAGTTGTGTTTTTTAGAAATATTTTGTAACCTTTTTTCAAATACAGTATATCACAGAAATTTAACCCATTAACGCCCAGTGGCATATTTTAGATCGCTAAATTTAGTGGCAAGAAAGCGCTTTACACACCATTAAATATGAAGACAAATATATACTTTCTTTCACGAGACAAATTCCTTGATAAAATAAGATAAAAATTACTCATATTTTAAAAGTGGTGGGGAATCCTAAATTTAAATTTTAACGAAGAAAATTATCCGGGAGTTAATGGGTTAAGTAAGTAGGTTTTAAGTAATGCAGAAATATCGAGTTTTCATTCCAGGCATAAAGATTATACAGTAATTTAGGCTTAAAATAACAATGTGCTATTCTTTAGAAAAAGGCTGTGTGGGGAGGCTTGACCCAGTCAATGTGATGGAGAGTTGACCACATGTTCAAGGCTGCCTTAACACATTCACGGCGTGAAACGAGAATTCTTGTTTTCTTCAAAAAACATCATTGAGTAAGGGCGTGTCTTCTACCTTACAGAAAATGCATTTATATCATGTTGTCCATATTTTTTTAGATTGTACGATATTTTATATTATATTCGCTCATTGATAGATATTTACCGATGCATAATCTTGGGAATCCTATCTAGAACACCAATTTACAAAAGACTTTCAGAAGAGGGAGGAGCTTCTACTGATTTAGTATTCAGATTTGATAAAAATTGTCCGTCGGCTATGTGTTAATTAAGGGGTTTTGGAAATATTTTTATTATACACTGTGCGTAATGAAAGATTAATGGTTTTATGTAAAAATAAATGTAAATTTATTCTACAAAGGCACAGTAAAATGGGGTGATGAAAAAATAAACGTTTGAAACTGATTAAGGAAAGATGTTAAAAATTGCTATTTGCACTGCTTGAAAAAAAATAATGAAATATGTGAAAGTTCATAGGAACTTTTTCCCATTTAAACTTTACTTACAATAAGTAAATAGAAACAGTGGAAAAGACTAGAAAGTACGAAAGCAGCAGTCTTAACCGTTTCAGGGGCAGTGGTATGTTTAAGAAACCACTTTATTTTAATTGTCAGACTCCACAGTGGCACCAGAATTTCGCTAAAATGTTTTCAATTTAATATGTATGTGAAATACAGCCTTTTTCATATTTCCAAATAAATGTGTTCGCACATTCCGGTGCCAGTCATTTATTTCAACATTTTAATACTGAAAGTACTTTGCCTCTAAAAGGGTTAAGGGATATTAATGATAAGTTAAGTACTCATGCGGCTCCAAAAGAACATATCATGGATTGAAAAACTTTAGGAAGGTATGTAGACAAATTTCAACATAATAAATAGAGTGAGATTAGGCCAAACTATATGACAACTAGAGTTGTCAGGTCGAATGTCACAAAAAGTAGGAGAAGGAGACAAATAAAAAGCGGGACACTAGCTCCTAAATCTGGACGTAATAATATATGAAACCTTATGAAAACGGAACGTGTCTCTAACGCAATACTGTCTTAAATGTTAAAAATTCATTTTCCCTGTTATATTATTATACCTGCTCAGACAAAATCTTGTTCATATCAAAATGTTTCTCCTCTGACATGCGATTGCGCATAAACAGGTTTGTTGAAGCATCATATTTTCAAAAATATTTTTTTATAATAATTAAAGCATGTAGCATAAACTTATTTTGCTTTTTTAAACTGATTTTATTTCTCTTCACGAATATTTCAATATAAAACTAAGTGTGTCAAGCGTCCCATATGTGGGGAGCCTTGACCAATTATTTTCTTATGATTAAAATCAATCATTTTTCAAATTTCTAATATATTACACTTATGTAGCAATTTTATTTTCATAACTGATTGTATAACGAATAAAATGATGTATAAAACTTTCTACGTTCAATATTAAAAAAATAAAAATCATTTTGTAAAAGTGGCTCAACCCTCCCTAGTCTCCACTGTGCTTTTCTAACATATAAAAATTTTTAAACAACTACTGGTTCTTGTCATATTGGATTTTTTTGTTCAGCGCAGTGTTGCCAGTGGGCTATTTTTTTTCAATTCAGATTTTTTATTACCACCACTTTTTTGAAACGGTAAAATTACCTTTGCTTTCGCCTTAAATAATATGTCATTAAATAAGGCGCATTTTACCATTTCAAAAAAGTGGTGCCAATCAAGAATCTGAATTAAAAAATAGTAGCCCATCTGGCAACACTGACTCAGCGGGTCCTTTAATCCTTATCACTCCGTTGTCGCCGCTGCGGCGACATCATCTTTCTTTGCATAATTTGTTTTTGGCACCAACAATAAAGGAAAATAAAATTTGCCTTATTTAATCAGAGCATTTTAAAAATTGTGTACGTGTAGGAAACTTTTTTTAAGTGGTGCCGGTCGAATAAAATTTGCGTAAGAGACGCCCGAGTACAAGGGTTAATAGGTTGCAGGATTAATGATGCATGAATGGTTACATATATTGGGATATATCTTTTGATTGTTATAATGACCTAGCTCGTGTAATGAACAATCATTATATCGCAGGTCTACTGTAAACGTACAATTAGAGATGTATTTTTTCCAGAGAATTTTAAATCCACCTTTACATGAAAGTCACGAGTTTGTAATATTCTTCCAAATTTTCAAGACTGTCTAGATTCGCCGTTGCTTCACAATATGGAACAAGACTACAGTTTTATAGCAGCCATTACAAAAGAAATAATAATATGATTCATTTTAATGATGCTATAAAAACTAAAGGTTTTATTTAATGGTAAATATCACATTGCCACACATGTCTCATAATTCCGCCATTGTGCACGTCTGGCAATCTGGATACTATGATAATGTTTTATTGCGGAATTCTACCTGAGAAACATATACGACTCTGGTAGCAAAACAATGTTGTTTATATTGGGGCTTAACATTTTGCCATGCGTCATTCATTAGACCTTTTTCAGTAATTACTAATATTGGTAACCGCTTTAGTCCTCAAGTTCCCTATATGTAGACATCTGCTATTTTCCATTTGAAAATCATTAGATTTCTTTGAGATTTTACTTCATTTCTACATAGCTGAATAGTTTTACTTTTAAAAGTATAAGAATAAGAGCATAAACCTGTTTCCATTATTTTAATGTTTAGAAAATTTTCTATAGTATGCGATTGAAAAGAACGGTGAAGGTTAAATGTTGGTTGTACATCGAAATATATCCTATGAAAAGCCACTAGTTCAGGAATATCGATTTTTGATTGCAGATGATTCCTTTAAAACTGTATCGTTAAAGAAATATTGCATTTACGTAAATGACAATCGAATTACGTAGTATTTCTTTTCAATGTTGCATGAATATTAGACAACAGGTAAATATTTATAACAGCGAACAATATTAATGTTTTTAAAGATATTGACAAAATACAAAAGATTCAAACTGTTCTCCAAATATTGTTTTGCTTCCAGAGCATAAGTACTGGTTTTAACCAATCAAAATTTTAGAAGTAGATTATGATAGATTAAAACGTAATACATTATTTAAACTCAAAGAAGTAAGATCACGTAGAAAACACTTTGTCTATTATTATTTTTATTAACCTTATCATTACATAGAAATAATATACAACAACATTTTAAAGTTTAAGCTCTTCTTGCCTTCCTAGCATTCTAAATAAAAAATTAACAGATAAAATTTTTGTTTAGTTTTCTGTCTTGCGTCGTAAAAGTAAACAAATCTACTGCAGAACACAATGCACCGATGACTATTTTATCCTGTTCAGAAACTCACACGATTAAACTAATACAACGAACTACTATACTTTCTAGAGTTGTGATTGTTTTGGTTTGTTAGATGGGTTATGATAATATTTTGCGCACGACTCAAAAATGTCAAAAATCGCACTTTTGAGGCTTTGATATCTCTGGTGGGGCACGAGATAAAAATCTGAAGTTCTGGTTTCTGAGAGTATTGTATGGTAGTGTTATGCACAAGAAATTTCAGGATGGCGATTTTACTACAAGCTGAGATATGGCAAGGGCAACATGTCAAAACAATACTGCCAAACTATTGTTTTGTTGTAGTCACAGTTAAGTACTTATCTCAGAGTGTTATTTAAATTATTTTTTTTAATTATCTGTAAATAATATTAACAGAAAATAAAGCCTTTTACAAAGCATAGCAATTAATTTAAAAAATAATTATGCCTAAGGCCTACATTTTGTATGGTTTCAGTAACTTTTGTTAAAATTTTAGTAACTAAAAGTAACCTCAGCACTTCTACATAAAGAAAGAAATATTTTTATACAAGACCTGAGACAAAAACAGAATAGGGAAAGAGGAAAGCTGTTAATGTTAGAATACGTGTTGAGACATGATCAAACGTGTCAAAACACATTCCTGCTTGTTGGTTTAAAAACCACAATTTTAAGGCTGCTTGGCAGTCCCTGAAACTTGTTCCTACCATAAGTATGTTCCTGTAAATGAAACATTATAGGATGTTACCGTACATCAGCCTCAAGTTATTTTCAGAAAGTAAAGATATCCAAAGCCCTTACAAAATTTATACTGCAGAAAAATGACATTTTTGCATAAGAAGTAATGTAGGAATTATTAATAAAGTGAGACTTGCACATAGTGCTTTCAAAGTTAATTTCTATGAGCCAGCAGGGCCAAGATCATCAATCAAGTTATCAAGAGATGACAAGACTTGGTTCCTACAAATAAAATTTTGAGAAAGATCAAAATTGTGGTTTTTAAACCAACAAGAAATAATGTGTTTTGACACGTTTGATCGTATCTCAACAAGTATGACAAAATTAACTGCTTTTCTCTTTCCCTATTCTGTTTTTGTCTCAGGTCTTGTATAAAAAAATATTTTTCCTTTTTTGTAAAAGTGCTGAGTTTTCTTTTAGTTACTAAAATTACTTACAACAAAAATTACAGAAAACATACAAAATGTAGGCCTTGGGCATAATTATTTTTTAAATTAATTGCTAAGCTTTGCAAAGGGATTTATTTTCTCTTACTGTTATTTAAAGATAATCAAAAACACAAATTTAAGTGACATTCTGAGGTAAATACTTAGCTATGACTACAACAAAACAATAGTTTGGCAGTATTGTTTTGACATGTTGCCGTTGCCATATCTCAGCTTGTAGAAAAATCTCCATCCCGAAAATTCTTGTGCATAACACTACCATACAATACTGTCAGAAACCAGAACTTAAAATTTTTATCTCGTGCTCCACCAGAAAATCAAAGCCTAAAAAGTGCGATTTTTGACATAAAAAAAAATTGGGATTTTTTTTAGCAAAGAGAAAGGATCCCAGATCTGAAACTTGCCGTGTGAGTACAAGTACTTTCGGCCTATTTATAAAAAAATATATGTTATGTTCACAGTTTTCCTTGCTAGAAAAATTTTCTTTTGTAAACTGACAAATTTTCGAAAAAAACTGAAACTTTATGCATAAATTTCAACAATAAGGATTTATTTTCGGAAACTACTCTATTACCAAATTTTTATAACAATGTATTATCTACAAATTGCTTTAATCCGCACTTGAATTGGAGAAATAAAAGATAAATTATTTACAATTCCGTAAACCCTTCTTGTGAGAAAATTGCTGCAGACGATGAAACAAAGATGGCCGCCATGCACAAACAAAAATTAATAAAATTAAAATAAGTCATTTTGAACTTCCATCATGTTAGGTTTGTTGTACAAAAAATTTCAGATTTTTTAAAAATGTTCAAGTAACGAATAAATGATTTTCTGGACCACTTGAAATGGATTGACCCTTTTCCATGCTCAACAACTCGAAATTTTCTGGCACATTTTCAGATTCATTTTTTAAAGAAAAAATATGAAACTTGCTGATGTGATTTTTGAAGAGTTTTATGAGCTACCTGTGTTTTTATTTTTCGTTCAATTAATTAAAACTTGATTTATAAAGAATTATATTCTCACTAGGACAATATTTTTCCTTTCCAACACAATCACTTCGAGAAATTCGGTTCAAAATGCCCAATTTGACATCATTTTTTGAAATATATTCTGCTTCTATAAAAAAAAATCGACCATTAAGGAACATTATATTGTTTCTGAATAAGAGAATCTACCAATTGGATGCGTTTGAGAGCAAAATTTAAAATGAATCAGAAAATAAGCAGTTTGAATTTGAATACACCCTTAATACAATAATTTATTCTTCAGCCGCTATGTATTTTTAATTTATTTTTGCTGTAAGAATTGGTCCTATAAAAAACTTGGCAATATAAATGTTGTAGCTAATATTAAGAAGATATATAATAAATTCATGCGGATTTTATATCTTGTGAATTGAAGAAATTATGGATTTTTTCTTCTTTAACCCCTTCTTTTTGTTTTCGTTTTTAATTTTTTGTGCTGTACGAATTGGTCCGATCAAAAACTTGTCAATATAAAAATTGTAGATAATATTAAGAAAATTTATAATACATTTAATTGGTTTAGTTATCTTGAGAACTGACGAAGCTATCAATTTTTTCTCCCTAAAACCCTATTTTTGCGCCCTTTGAGCCCATTTTTAATTTTATCAAAAATGTGTGATACATAAATTTTTGGCCCTATTTTTAGAAGTAATAAAAATTTTAAACTGATTTGATATGTAGTAAAATTAAGAAGTTATGGGGCTTTTTTCGGTTTTCACAAAACCCCTCCCTATTTCCATCCCCTTGGTCCAATTTTGCCCATTAACGAACTTGACCGAGATTTTATGCCACTTGATTAACGGAAGATATCGTGTCAATAAAAAAGTGATATATATATAATATACACTATATGGCCAAAGATGATCGGTCACTTGCGATTTTAGATGTTTTGTTAAATATCTCGTAAAATACATGAAGACTTAAACTGAAACTGCAGGTGTGTAAACGGTATAGTACATGTCATATATTTCCGCGAAGATTTTTTCCGGAAACTCCATAAAGGACCATCAACAAATTGAAAAAGAATGAATATCTTTTCGATAACCCTGTAAAAACTAATGTTGTAAAAGCGTTCAAACTCGAGATTATTAATAAGTGGCTTATTGTAATAAAGCTGTGTTCATTTTTATGAGGATAGCATGTATTGTCGTAGAGAAATTAAGTTTTTTATA
Organism: Maratus speciosus; assembly: GCA_963932465.1. Lineage (NCBI taxonomy): Eukaryota > Metazoa > Arthropoda > Arachnida > Araneae > Salticidae > Maratus > Maratus speciosus. Next base: position 167,531,190 of record OZ010796.1, on the reverse strand, counting down.
AAAACAGTCCTAAATTTCGCCAAGTCTTTGATTATCATTTTCAGAGTTCTTAATATAAATAAAAGTTCTTTTCAGAAAATATGACAAATAAAATTGTACAGAATATTCTGCAATAATCAGAATTAAAAAATAATAAAAATTGGAAGGAAAATTTAGCAGGTAACTAAAAAACGTTTCACTGCGTATGCGCGAATGCAATCAAAATATAATATGCATAATGTATTAGCTAACAGCTATACAGAGCAACTTTTGTGAAAGTTTCAAAATATCTGTTGTATCAAATATCTGTTGATTAGTGCTAAGATAGCGTACACAGTAGTGCACGTATTACTGTATTTGGATACAACCCCTCATCTTTTTGCTTCCTTTTGGTAACAACGGATTTCAAGCTTATTCTATCGACGATAATTTTCAGAATTTTCAAGCTATGATTTTGAGACTTTAACAAAATTTGCTCTATATACTTAGCGAACATATTATGAAAATAATATTTTGATTGCATTCGGGTATGAGCAGTGAAACATTTTTTAGTAAACCTGCTCATTTTTCATCCAATTTTCATTATATTTTAATTTTGATTGTAGAGTATTGTGTACAGTGTTGTTTGTCATTGTTTCTGAAGAGAACTTCTTTTTATATTAAGAACTCTGCAAATTATAAGCAAAGAACTTTGTGAAATTTGGGACTGTTTTTATAAAAAAACATTAATTTCTCTACGAGTATAGATGCTATTCTCATAAAAATGAACACAGTATATTATAATAAGCCACTTATTAATAATCTCGAGTTTGAACTCTTTTGCTACATTATTTTTACAGGGTTATCCAAAAGACATTCGTTCTTTTTCAATTTGTTGACGGCCCCCTATGGGGTTTCGGAAGAAAAATCTTCGCGTAAATATATGACCTATTTTATACTGTTTACACAACTGCAGTTTCAGGTTAATTCCCCATGTATTTTTCTAGATATTTAACAAAACGTCTAAAATCGCAAGTGACCAGTCACCTTTGGCCGTATAGTGTATAATTTATTATTGATTTTTATTTTATTTTACTTATATAATTTTTGCAATTATTGCATTTTCAAAATTTTTTTTTATAAATGGCAGTTCTTAGTAAAAATCTCGTTCCGGCCAAGATACACTCAGCATCTATGCAGTGTATTGCCCGGTACAGGTACAATAATGGGGTGGTTTCTGGATCGTCATCCAGTGACCATTTATACTATCTTCCTCGTCCATTATTTTTTTGCTAGTGTTCTGATGCTCGGTGCAAGACATGTCCTTATGTTTCTCCGACACAAATTGTCTCAGATCCTAATTTTTCACATTTTTGTAAAGCCTTTAACGTAATTTATTCTATAAAGTGCAACTTATGTAACTTGAAATATATAGGTGAAACATCAGGTCCAATTCAAAAACGTATCAGTCAACATCGTTCAGACTTTAATAAAAACAAAGCAAAAAATATACAGTCTACAGCTGAAATTTAACATTTTCATTAACATCAATTTAAAAATACGACAATTGAATTCCTACAAATTCTAAAAAATAAATCAGAACGTCTTTATATGGAGTCATCATATATGAAATATTGCAAAACTATTTATCCATAGCGGCTTAATAGTTAAATATTTAATAGACCTGTTAAAGTGTTTACATCTATAAATAACACTATTGATTATTCTCCGATTTATCCTTCTCTTAATCATAATTTAAACAGTAAAACAACACGAAACAAGCGTGGACAGGGTTTATCAGCAGAAGTAGTTTCCAAAAAATATATCACTAAACAAAAAAATAATTTTTAAAGTAACTATTTAAAGAATTATAACTGGTTATTAATTCGAAAATACATATTCGCTATTAAAAAGAAACAGATTGTACAACATTTAAATGTATTTCTAAGTACATCTTTCTCTAAACATTTCTCTGATATATATATTTTTAGGTAGCTTTCTTTACAAAAAAGCTACCTATTGCAGCCGTTCGGAGGAAAGCGATTTCAAAAAATTTTGGTATATTTTCATCGATCATGACCCCCAGACCCCGAAACCACCCTCCGTTTAAAATTGATATATATATATATATATATCTGACCTATGTCACACTGTAACTCCCGTAATTATGAACCGATTTCGATGTAATTCGGTGTGTACATAGTACATACCAATGTCTCGACCGAGTTCGTTGGCCAGCTTCATCCGCCGCTTTGTTTCAAAATGGCGGCCATTTAAAATTTTTAAAAAAATTTAAAACTTGAAATGTGGTAACAAAAAATTAAAAATGGAAAAATATTTTTTTCTTATGTATTTGACCTTTATACAAAGATTCCGGAGCAGTTTTTGTTTTATCTATATCTTAAAAAATGGCTGAGTTATAGCATTTTGAATTTCTAGCGTGGCTGACATTTTGAAACGTCCTGAATTTTGTCACGCGATAAAAGGCGTATTTATGAACCGATTTGGATGTAATTCGGTATGTACATAGTACATACCAATCTCTCGACCAAGTTCGTTGGCCAGCTTCATCCGCCATTTTGTTTCAAAATGGCGGCCATTTAAACTTTTTTAAAAAATTTAAAATTTGAAATGTGGTACCAAAAATTTGAAAATGGAAAAATATTTTTCTCTTATGTATTTGACCTTGATAAAAAGATTCGGGAGCAGTTTTTGTTTCGTCTATATCTTAAGAAATGGCTGAGTTATAGCATTTTGAATTTCTAGCGTGGCTGACATTTTGAAACGTCCTGATTTTTTCTCACGTAATAACAGGCGTATTTATGAACCGATTTGGATGTACCTTGGTGTGTACATAGTACATACAAATATCTCGACCGAGATCGTTGGCGAGCTTCATCCGCCATCTTGTTTCAAAATGGCGGCCATTTAAAAAAAAAGTCCTTCCGGCCAGTGCCGGGAGGAAGAGGTAGCTTTCATAATCTTTATTTAAAAAAAGCCAAATTATATCATTCAAACACACGAAGCTCAATTTAATGGAAACCGAATATAGGAGATTCAATACTAATTTTTATCAATATAATGAATGAGAATTTCGCGAAATTAGTCAGCTTTATCCAAGCTGCTTTTCTTTAAAGTAACATATATTTGGCTGCCAAATTCGGCAATTTCTTAAAGTGCCTGTCATTTTAAGACAACATGGTGGATGAGGCTATGCAGTGAACTTGGTCGAGACCTTAGTAATTGCTGTGCACATGCTCACTCACATCGGAATCGGTTAATATATAGGAGTGCTGTCGCATGCAAAAAATCAGATTTTTCAAAATGTCACCCACAATAGAAATTTAAACTGCTATATCTGAGCCATTTTTTAAGGTAAAGACAAACAAAAAATGCTCCTGAATCCTTATATCAAGGTCAAATACTTAAGAAAGAAACCTTTTTCAATTTCTAATTTTTTTGCACCTCACTTTAAATATATATATATATATTTTAATTTAATGGTCACCATTTTGAAACAAGATGGCTGATGAATCTGGCCAGCGAACTTGGTCGAGGTGTTGATATATACTATCCACATGCCTTCTTACATCGAAATAGGCGAATACGTGTGTTATCGCGTGACAAATACAAGATCCTTTCAAAATGTTAGCCATGCTAGACATTCAAAGTGCTATAAATCAACCATTTTTTAAGATATAAAAAAAAGAACAAATTTTCAGAAACAAAAACTGCTCCGGAATCTTTGTATTAAGGCCAAATACATAAAAAAATCTTTTTCATTTTCCAATTGTTTAATACCTCATTTTGAATTTTAAATTTAATTTTTTTTAATGGCAACCCTTTTGAAACAAGATGGCGAATGAAGCTAGCCATCGAACTCGGTCGAGACATTGGTATGTACTATGTACAGACCAAGTTACATCCAAATAGGTTCATAATTACGCCTGTTATCGCGTGACAAAAATCAGGTCGTTTTAAAATGTCAGCCACAAGAGAAATTCAAAATGCTATTACTCAGCCATTTTTTTTTAGATATAGACGAAAGAAAAACTGTTCCGGAATCTTTGTATTAAGGTCAAACACATACAAAAAAAATCTTTTTCACTTTCCAATTTTTTGGTATCTCATTTAAATTTTTTTATTTTTTAATTTTTTTAAATGGCCGCCATTTTGAAACAAGATGGCGGATGAAGCCGGCCAACGAACTCGGTCGAGATATTTGTATGTACTATGTACACCAAGGTACATCCAAGTCGGTTCATAAATACGCCTGTTATTACGTTAGAAACATCAGGACTTTTCAAAATGTCAGCCACTCTAGAAATTCAAAATGCTATAACTCAGCCATTTTTTAAGATATAGACGAAACAAAAACTGCTCCGAAATCTTTGTATAAAGGTCAAATACATAAGAAAAAATATTTTTCCATTTTCAATTTTTTGGTACCACATTTCAAATTTTAAATTTTTAAAAAAATTTTAAATGGCCGCCATTTTGAAACAAAATGGCGGATGAAGCTGGCCAACGAACTCGATCGAGAGATTGGTATGTACTATGTACACACTGAATTACATCGAAATCGGTTCATAAATACGCCTTTTATCGCGTGACAAAATTCACGACGTTTCAAAATGTCAGCCACGCTAGAAATTCAAAATGCTATAACTCAGCCATTTTTTAAGATATAGACGAAACAAAAACTGCTCCGGAATCTTTGTATAAAGGTAAAATACATAAGAAAAAAATATTTTTCCATTTTTAATTTTTTGGTACCAAATTTCAAGTTTTAAAATTTTTAAAAAATTTTAAATGGCCGCCATTTTGAAACAAAACGGCGGATGAAGCTGGCCAACGAACTCGGTCGAGACATTGGTATGTACTATGTACACACCGAATTTCATCGAAATCGGTTCATAATTACGGGAGTTACAGTGTGACATAGGTCAGATATATATATATATATATATATATATATATATATATATATATATATATATATATATATATGTATATCAATTTTGAACGGAGGGTGGTTTCGGGGTCTGGGGGTCATGATCGATGAAAATATACCAAAATTTTTTGAAATCGCTTTCCTCCGAACGGCTGCAATAGGTAGCTTTTTTGTAAAGAAAGCTACCTAAAAGTCCTTCCGGCCAGTGCCGGGAGGAAGAGGTAGCTTTCATAATCTTTATTTAAAAAAAGCCAAATTATATCATTCAAACACACGAAGCTCAATTTAATGGAAACCGAATATAGGAGATTCAATACTAATTTTTATCAATATAATGAATGAGAATTTCGCGAAATTAGTCAGCTTTATCCAAGCTGCTTTTCTTTAAAGTAACATATATTTGGCTGCCAAATTCGGCAATTTCTTAAAGTGCCTGTCATTTTAAGACAACATGGTGGATGAGGCTATGCAGTGAACTTGGTCGAGACCTTAGTAATTGCTGTGCACATGCTCACTCACATCGGAATCGGTTAATATATAGGAGTGCTGTCGCATGCAAAAAATCAGATTTTTCAAAATGTCACCCACAATAGAAATTTAAACTGCTATATCTGAGCCATTTTTTAAGGTAAAGACAAACAAAAAATGCTCCTGAATCCTTATATCAAGGTCAAATACTTAAGAAAGAAACCTTTTTCAATTTCTAATTTTTTTGCACCTCACTTTAAATATATATATATATATTTTAATTTAATGGTCACCATTTTGAAACAAGATGGCTGATGAATCTGGCCAGCGAACTTGGTCGAGGTGTTGATATATACTATCCACATGCCTTCTTACATCGAAATAGGCGAATACGTGTGTTATCGCGTGACAAATACAAGATCCTTTCAAAATGTTAGCCATGCTAGACATTCAAAGTGCTATAAATCAACCATTTTTTAAGATATAAAAAAAAGAACAAATTTTCAGAAACAAAAACTGCTCCGGAATCTTTGTATTAAGGCCAAATACATAAAAAAATCTTTTTCATTTTCCAATTGTTTAATACCTCATTTTGAATTTTAAATTTAATTTTTTTTAATGGCAACCCTTTTGAAACAAGATGGCGAATGAAGCTAGCCATCGAACTCGGTCGAGACATTGGTATGTACTATGTACAGACCAAGTTACATCCAAATAGGTTCATAATTACGCCTGTTATCGCGTGACAAAAATCAGGTCGTTTTAAAATGTCAGCCACAAGAGAAATTCAAAATGCTATTACTCAGCCATTTTTTTTTAGATATAGACGAAAGAAAAACTGTTCCGGAATCTTTGTATTAAGGTCAAACACATACAAAAAAAATCTTTTTCACTTTCCAATTTTTTGGTATCTCATTTAAATTTTTTTATTTTTTAAATTTTTTAAATGGCCGCCATTTTGAAACAAGATGGCGGATGAAGCCGGCCAACGAACTCGGTCGAGATATTTGTATGTACTATGTACACCAATGTACATCCAAGTCGGTTCATAAATACGCCTGTTATTACGTTAGAAACATCAGGACTTTTCAAAATGTCAGCCACTCTAGAAATTCAAAATGCTATAACTCAGCCATTTTTTAAGATATAGACGAAACAAAAACTGCTCCGAAATCTTTGTATAAAGGTCAAATACATAAGAAAAAATATTTTTCCATTTTCAATTTTTTGGTACCACATTTCAAATTTTAAATTTTTAAAAAAATTTTAAATGGCCGCCATTTTGAAACAAAATGGCGGATGAAGCTGGCCAACGAACTCGATCGAGAGATTGGTATGTACTATGTACACACTGAATTACATCGAAATCGGTTCATAAATACGCCTTTTATCGCGTGACAAAATTCACGACGTTTCAAAATGTCAGCCACGCTAGAAATTCAAAATGCTATAACTCAGCCATTTTTTAAGATATAGACGAAACAAAAACTGCTCCGGAATCTTTGTATAAACGTAAAATACATAAGAAAAAAATATTTTTCCATTTTTAATTTTTTGGTACCAAATTTCAAGTTTTAAAATTTTTAAAAAATTTTAAATGGCCGCCATTTTGAAACAAAACGGCGGATGAAGCTGGCCAACGAACTCGGTCGAGACATTGGTATGTACTATGTACACACCGAATTTCATCGAAATCGGTTCATAATTACGGGAGTTACAGTGTGACATAGGTCAGATATATATATATATATATATATATATATATATATATCAATTTTGAACGGAGGGTGGTTTCGGGGTCTGGGGGTCATGATCGATGAAAATATACCAAAATTTTTTGAAATCGCTTTCCTCCGAACGGCTGCAATAGGTAGCTTTTTTGTAAAGAAAGCTACCTAAAACGGCTGCAATAGGTAGCTTTTTTGTAAAGAAAGCTACCTAATAAAAAATTTAAATGAGATACCAAAAAATTGGAAAATGAAAAAGATTTTTTTTGTATGTGTTTGACAAAATACAAAGATTCCGGAACAGTTTTTCTTTCGTCTATATCTAAAAAAAAATGGCTGAGTAATAGTATTTTGAATTTCTCTTGTGGCTGACATTTTAAAACGACCTGATTTTTGTCACGCGATAACAGACGTATTTATGAACCTATTTGCATGTAACTTGGTCTGTACATAGTACATACCAATGTCTCGACCGAGTTCGTTGGCCAGCTTCATTCGCCATCTTGTTTCAAAAGAGTTGTCATTTAAAAAAAATTAAATTTAAAATTCAAAATGAGGTATTAAAAAATTGGAAAATGAAAAAGATTTTTTTTATGTGTTTGGCCTTGATACAAAGATTCCGGAGCAGTTTTTGTTTCTGAAAATTTGTTCTTTTGTTGATATCTTAAAAAATGGTTGATTTATAGCACTTTGAATTTCTAGCATGGCTAACATTTTGAAACGATCTTGTATTTGTCATGCGATAACACACGTATTCGCCTATTTCGATGTAAGAAGGCATGTGGATAGTATACATCAACACCTCGACCAAATTCTCTGGCCAGATTCATCAGCCATCTTGTTTCAAAATGGCGACCATTAAATTAAAAAATATATATATATTTAAAGTGAGGTGCAAAGAAATTAGAAATTGAAAAAGGTTTCTTTCTTAAGTATTTGATCTTGATATAAGGATTCAGGAGCATTTTTTGTTTGTCTTTACCTTTCAGATATAGCAGTTTCAATTTCTATTGTGGGTGACATTTTGAAAAATCTGATTTTTTGCATGCGACAGCACTCCTATATATTAACCGATTCCGATGTGAGTGAGCATGTGCACAGCAATTACTAAGGTCTCGACCAAGTTCACTGCTTAGCCTCATCCACCATGTTGTATTAAAATGACAGGCACTTTAAGAAATTGCCGAATTTGGCAGCCAAATATAAGTTACTTTAAAGAAAAGCAGCTTGGATAAAGCTGACTAATTTCGCGAAATTCTCATTCATTATATTGATAAAAATTAGTATTGAATCTCCTATATTCGGTTCCCACTAAATTGAGCTTCGTGTGTTTGCATGATATAAGTTGGCTTTTTTAAAATAAGGATTATGAAAGCTACCTCTTCCTCCCGGCACTGGCCGGAAGGACTTTTTTTATCTCATTATGACTAGAGATAATCTTTTAAAAATTATTTTACAAAAAGAAAATTCAAAACACGAATACTCAAATGAGAACTTTTTCAAATCAAATATTTAATAAAATTTATATCAATTCTATAATTAATGATAAAAACTGTTATTTTCCTATTAATAATCTTCATATATCAAAAACTTTTAAATATCCGAATACAATAGGTAGAAAGATTTTTAAGTACAATACATTTTCAAAAAATACATCTGCTGCTTAATCAGTAATTTTGAGTGTAAATGAAATGACCCCACTCTAAAAAAATACATAAACAATGATCATGGACGTATAATCACTGGAAATCTTAATATTGCTAATGATTTTAAATTGAAAAGTAAAATTGAAGAGGTAGCTTTCATATTCCTTATTTTTAAAAAGGCTTATGGCTTATATTCAAACACACGAAGCTCAATTTAGTGGAAACCGATTATAGGAGATTCAATACTAAATTTTATCAATACTAAATCATTATGAATGAGAATTTCGCGAAATTAGTTAGCTTTATCCAAGCTGCTTTTATTTAAAGTAACTTATATTTGGTTGCAAATTCGGCGATATCTTGAAGTTCCTGCCATTTTAAGACAACATGGTGGATGAGGCTAACGAGTGAACTTGGTCGAGACCTTAGTAATTCCTGTGCACATGATCACTCACATAGGAATCGGTTGATATATACAAGTTCTGTCGCAGGCAAAACATCAAAATGTCACCCACATTAGAAATTCAAACTGCTATATCTGAGCCATTTTTTAAGATAAAGACAAAACAAAAAATGCTCCGAAATCCTTATATCATGGTCAAATACTTTCAAATTCTAATTTTTTGCACCTCACTTTAAATATAATTTTTTTTAATTTAATGGCCTCCATTTTGAAACAAGATGGCTGATGAAGCTGGTCAGAGAACTTGGTCGAGACATTACGATATACTATCCACATGCCTTCTTACATCGAAATAGGTTAATAAATACGCGTGTTAACACGTGACATATATCAGATCGTTTCAAAATGTCAGCCATGCTAGAAATTCAAAGTGCTATAATTCAACCATTTTCTAAGACATATGCGAAAAAAAAAACTGCTCCGGAATCTTTGTATCAAGGTCAAACACATAAAAAAAATCTTTTTCATTTTTCAATTTTTTGATAACTCATTTTAAATTTAAAATTAAAATTTTTATAAACGGCAGCCCTTTTGAAACAAGATGGCGAATGAAGCTGGCTAACGAACTCGGTCGAGACATTGGTATATACTATGTACACACCAAGTTACGTCCAAATCGGTTCATAAATACGGCTGTTATCGCGTGACAAAAATCAGGTCATTTCAAATGTCAGCCACAATAGAAATTCAAAATGCTATAACTCAGCCATTTTTTGAGATATAGACGAAAAAAAACTGTTCCGGAATCTTTGTATTAAGGTGAAACACATATAAAAAAATATTTTTCATTTTCCAATTTTTTGGTACCTCATTTTAAATTTTAAATTAAAAAAAATTAAATGGCCGCCATTTTGAAACAAGATGGCGGATGAAGCTGGCGAACGAACTCGGTCGATATATTGGAACGTATTATGTATACACCAAGGTACATCCAAATCGGTTCATAAATACGACTGTTATCGAGTGACAAATATCAGGTCGTTTCAAAATGTCAGCCACGTTAGAAATTCAAAGTGCTATAACTGAGCCATTTTTTAAGATATAGACGAAACAAAAAATGCTCCGGAATCTTTGTATCAAGGTCAAACATATAAGAAAAAATATTTTTCAATTTTCAATTTTTTTCTACCACATTTCAAATTTTAATTTTCTTTTTAATTTAAATGACCGCCATTTTGAAACAAGATGGCGGATGAAGCTGGGCAACGAACTCGGTCGAGACATTGGTACGTATTATGTATACACCAAGGTACATCCAAATCGGTTCATAAATACGCCTGTTATCGAGTGACAAATATCAGGTCGTTTCAAAATGTCAGCCAAGCTAGAAATTCAAAGTGCTATAACTCAGCTATTTTTTTGGGTATAGACGAAACAAAAAATGCTCCGGAATCTTTGTATCAAGGTCAAACACAGAAGAAAAAAATATTTTTCAATTTTCAATTTTTTGGTACCACATCTCAAATTTTAAATTAAAAAAAAATTTAAATGGTCGCCATTTTGAAACAAAATGGTGGATGAAGCTGGTCAACGAACTCGGTCGAGACATTAGTATGCACTTTGTATACACGAAATTTCATCCAAATCAGTTCATAAATACGAGAGTTACAATGTGACAAAGATCAGATATATACACCATATAGCCATTAATGACCGGCAACTTTCAATTTTAGACATTTTGTCGAATATTTAGAAATATACTTGACAGATTCTTCTGGAATTTCAAAATTAAAAAGAACAGGTATGACCTCATATTCAGCAATGTTGATTTGTTAAGGGGGGCAATTAGGGGGCCAACAAGAAATCAATGAAAAAAAAATATTTGGGATCACCCTGCAAAATAAAATGCACGAAATGATCTATCGCTACCGAAGATAAATAAACAGACATTGTGCAATATGTGTATTCTTTTGTGTAAGAATAGCACGTATATTAATAGAGATATAGCGATTTTTTTAAAAGAATTAAAAATTTCTTGGCTGTTTTTTGCTTATAACATGCAGGGTTTTGAACCAAATCTAACGCCGGTTTCAGAAAAAATGGAAAAATATAGTAGAAACAATATAGCGCATTTGGAATATAAATATATTAAATATTTAGGAAATATGAGCAGTTGTTTGAAATAATTTTTATCTGCGCATGCGCGTGCGATAACAAGGATCATTTTACATAATTTAATACTCAACTCTATGGAGCAACTTATTTAAAAAAAATTAGTCAAATATTGTAAATATTCAGAAAGATATCGGCGTTAGAGTGAGCAAATTTTTAGTTGTTCTCTCGAAGCAGCTGAATGATAAAGGATTTTACACAAATTGTGATTTTTTATTAACTGACTTTCAGAAAAAAGTATTTAGTGACTATCAACGATTAGATTTGGAAAAAATGCTTCGATTTTGATACTTCTTTTGATCATGGTATACGCTCGTTCTGGTGGTTATCCAAGAAAATCTAAAACATCAATAAAAAATGAAAATTAAAAGAAAATTTTAATTAAAAATGACAATTTGTGTAAAATCCCTTATCATTCAGTTTCTTTTAGCGAACAACTAAAAATTTGCCCACTCTAACACCGATATCGTTCTGAATTTTTACGATATTTGACTAATTTTTTTTAATAAGTTGCTCCATAGAGTTGACTATTAAATTATGTAAAATGATCCTTGTTATCGTACGCGCATGCGCAGATAAATATTGTTTCATACAACTGCTCATATTTCCTAAAATATTTAATATATTTAAATTCCAATTGCACTATATTGTTTTTACTATATTTTGTCAATTTTTCTGAAACCGGCGTTAAATTTTGTTGAAAACCCTGCATGTTATAAGCAAAAAACATGCAAGAATTTTTTAATTTTTTAAATGAATCGCTATATCTCTATTAATATACGTGCTATTCTTACACAAAATAATACACATAATGCACAATGTCTGTTTGTTTATATTCGGTAGCGATAGATTATTTCGTGCATTTTATTGTACAGGGTGATCCCAAGTATTATTTTTGTCCTTTGATTTTTTGTTGGCCCCCTAATTGCCCCCCTTATGAAATCGACATTGCTAAATATGATGTCATACCTGTTCTTTTTAATCCTGAAATTCCAGAAGAATCTGTCAAGTATATTTCTAAATATTCGACAAAATGTCTAAAATTGAAAGTTGCCGGTCATTAATGGCAATATAGTGTATAATATATACATATATATATATAACAACTTTTGAAAGGAGGGTGGTTTCGGGGTTTGGGTTCATGATCGATGAAAATAAACCAAAATTTTTTGAAATCGCTTTCCTCCGAACGGCTGCAATAGGTAGCTTTTTGTAATGAAAGCTACCTAAAAAACTAATGGGTTATGGTACTAAATATAGACTTCCATCCAAATTTAATGTTAAATCTATTTTCAAACAGTTTACATATGACATAGATATTTTTATATATAAAATTTCAATCTCTTATAAAAAACCTATTGAATATTTTAATCAATGGAAAATATTAGTTACTGAAAAATTAACTAGGGCTTTAAAATATAATATTTCAGATTTGGGTACAATTAACTCAAAGCATTTTTTTCTAACAAATTACTAAATTACAAAAAAACTACGTTATTACATATGTAGACAAACCTCCTAATAATTGTGCAATCATATGTAAATCTTATTATCACCAACTTCTTACATACTGTATTTCTTCGAATAAATCTTTTCAAAAAACTAATGAAAATGTAATTGTAAATAATCGTAAAATTCAAAGTTATTATAAACTATTAAATATTCTCTCTACTAACTTTAATTATACTTATTTAGTTCTTATTCCCAAATATCACAAGAATCCAATTAAATTTAGGACTGTAACTATTGGATGCAATACATATAATAATATAGCCAATAAACTTCTATTAAAAATCCTTAATCAAATATATATACTGACAACAAACAATGATAATACACATTGTATAAAAAATAGCTATCAACTTGTCAATATTATGAAAAATCTTAATTGTGCAAATAATATAACGACATGTGACTTCAAAGATCTTTTTAATAATATAGATTTATTAGATTTAAATAATACTATAAATGCATTATTTAAAAAGTATCATCAAAAACTGGATTTACCATTTAATATAGATATCGCTTAATTTAAATCTTTAACAAACTTCATTATCTATAATAATTATATCTTGCAAGAAAACACATTATATTTACAGCACGTCGGTATACCACAAGGTGGTTGTACACTACAGTCGTGGAAAAAAAAAAGTAAACACCCCCTACTAACTCCTCAACAAATTATCATAGAAGAAAGTTACTCATACCGAACGATTGGAAATAAGGTCTACTTTTAAATGACGTATATAAAATTTGCTTAGGGGGCCATCTACATATTAAAATGAATCCAAACTTCATTTTTCTCAATGGCAATACCCAATTTTAACAAGATATTTCATATCTTTGTTTCAAACTATGCCTAGACACCAAATTTCAAGTCATTTGAATGATAAGTTTTTGAATTATAAACATTCAAAATTTAGTGCTTCTAATGTTAAATTACATTTTCATATTTTTATTCATAACTTCTGAAATTATGATCCTAATGTTCTAATTTTTTGTGTAGCAATAATACTAATATACTTAAACATAAATACGTTGAATTTGCAATTTTTATAATTTTCTGATATGAATTATGAATTATGAAATTAATATTCGAAAAAAATATGAATTGCAACCTACAATTCTTTTGATGGATTCAGATTTATTAAGTCCTGCTTTATGGAAATCCAAAATTTCACATTTTTCTCCCAAGTAGTTTTCAAATGATGCTTAAAAAACGGCAAAATGATGGTTTAAGGGGCTGTCTATGATAGAAGTGACTAAACATTTTGAAATGTCTTATGCTATCCTGTAATCTAACTGGCTTAATTGACTGCTTAAGGTGCCTTGATCAAGAAGGGAGCTCTCTCGGTTAACAATCGAGTACAGAACTTCAATTTGGATACAGCCCTTAAAATACGCTCGTTTTAAAATAATTAATTTCTCGGAAACTTATGGTACGAATTGCATAAAAATTTGTTTTTAGGCTAATTGAAGGATGTGGAGCTCTTTTATGCTGTCAGAATTGTGTACTGCCATTGAAAAAATCAAACTTATGGTTCGTTATAATATGTAGATGGCCCTCTAAGCAAATTTTATATACATCATTTAAAAGTAGACTTTATTACCAATCGTTCGGTACCAGTAACTTTCTTCTACAATAATTTGTTGAAGAGATAGTAGCTGGTGTTTACTTTTTTTTTTCCACGACTGTACATCCAGTTTATTATCAGACTTATACTTATATCACTATGAACGTACTTTTACTAAATAATAATCTACATTTATATCGTTATATTGATGACATAATTCTAATTGCCACTGATCAAACTAATATTTTTCAATTTCCGGTAGATTATACAACTAATTTGGAATTATCGGAAAACCTCTTATATAACAATACAATTAACTTCTTAGATCTTAAAATAACAATAAAAGACAACAAAACAATAACAGATCTATATGATAAACGTAAAGAATTTAAATTTAAAGTTAATACATTTACAAATTTTAAATCTTGTCTTCATCATTCTGTATATCGAAATATAATATTTAATCATTTATATTACTTAATCGTTTATGTTCTTCTCATCTAATTAACAATAATATTAAAAAACTAATTTATGATGCATTAAATCATGGTTTTTCAAAAAAAATTCATATAATCTTTAATATACAATTAGTACTTAAATTATCTTTAAAAAACAAATTAACACATGCGTAAACAAAATTACAATATATATATATATATATATAATAAGAAAATAACTATAAAAAATAAAAATTGTAAAATAATAATAAAAAATTATTATTGGACTGTTGGGCGGGTAGACGTTAGAGTACGGAGAAGGGTGGCGTTGTCTGGATAATACGCAATGGTTAATTTATTTTTAAAAAATATTATGGGGCATTTGATTTATAACTACACTGTTTATACACATTTTATAATGGATGTTGATTCGATGCTTTTATATGTATATGGTGAATTTATATTTATATTTCAATTCATATTAAATTTATTCAGCTTCATTAATATTTAATCAAGTTAAACAATTAACTTGTATTTAATTTTTAGTCTACTCAGGACAATGTCATATTAATATCTAATAGTATACCATCTTTATAGAGAATAATATGCATAATAATTTTATTCATTATAACTATTGCTATGACAGTTTGTATTAAAATTAGGTTATTAGTTTTTTATTATTTCTCTATCCTTTTTAATCTTGTTTCATTTTGAACTTAGAGTTCAATGATTAATTCTCGGTTTTTTGTGACTGTTAGTCCCAAATTCATATTCTTTAGCTTTTTTTATGGTTAATATGAAAATAAACCACATACTTTATTTGTGAACTTTAGGCATTTGAGGACTGAATATTCTGACTAAGTTCTAGAAACATCCATTTTTCTTTCCCTGTTCATTTTATTAATTAATTATTTTTTATGTTTAATAGTAATTCTTAATGTTTTTAAGTGTCATATTTATATTTTTATTATATATAATTTATTTTATATGTTTTAGCATATTGCTACATAATATTATCAATGTTATAAAATTATTTAAATTCTCCGTATAGATTAATTGGGTGTGGTAGTAGAATATATCGTATGCATTATATTAACATTTATATTTATTTAATATTTTTGTGAATAATGATATATAATATGGTATTATTTATTTATTAGGGTATGTGGGGTAAAGCAGATGGTAAAATTTGAAAGCATTAGCTTTATTACGGTTACCCTTATGACATTAGATCATAATAATTTTATTTTACCATAATAGATGGCAGCACAAAAATTTAATTTGAATTTTGTCTATAGCTTCTATTAGTTTAATATTTTCAATTTTCAACACTAGGTGGTACTAATGCTGGTTATTGGCGATATTGTAAATTAATAGTTTTGGGATTTTTTACTTTAGTTAAGAAATTTAAAAGTGTTAATAGGTATTTTAAATACTAATATTGTAATTATTTTCTATTTATATTATATTAATTGCATTTATCACGATATTTCAAAATGGATTAACTGCAACCATTAGGTTTTAATATCTGTGTCAATTTAACTGCAAAAATAACCTTAAAGTTATCGCGCTTTTAGATACCATGTGCAGGAGTGTATTTGGATTAAATAAAACTGGGATTATATTAGGTATGCTGTATAATATTACTATATTTCATTGCTATAAATTAAATATTTAATAGGTTGTATTGATTTTTCCATTTCATGGCATTTAATATTATTCTGTTTTCATCTTGAATCTATTCTTATGGTCATATTAGTCGTTTGAATACAGGGGAAAAAAGTTTCAGCTTTTAGCCTTTTTTCTCACAGAAAACGACTATTTTGCTTATATAATTGAATTCTGTACTTTTGATAACGTAATTCAATATATAAGATTTTCAATTATGTTTATCGGTATCCATATTTTTCTTTTTTTCTTCCATATTAATTCTCGTAATATTGTACAAGGGACTATATTTTATACATAACAGCTGGTATATTCTATGTTTTTGGTATCCATGTTAAGTGTGTTGGGGGAAACTGTATTTTTTCATTTCATTCATAATATCACAATTTTTGTTGGTGGTCGGTAATGTTTATTTAATGGTTATATACAGATATATATAAAGTTTTTTACTAAGGGTGGTTTTGGGTTCTAGGAGTCATGATCGGTGTAGATCTGCAATTTCTTTTTCAGAAATTCCAACATAGAGAAGAATGTAATAGATAGTATTTCATACGAAATCTACCCAAAAGGCAAGCTTAAAAAAGTAAGTTTTATTAAGTTCTTTATAAATCCATTATAAAACTTGATCACCCTAATTTTACCGAAACTTTTTAGTATGATACTTAGAGTGTACAAGTCAATAAATATAAATAACTGCTATAAAATATGCTTAAAATCTCTAACAAACTTCGTATTTTGCAACTTATAAAGTTATTTTCGGAACTATCTGTCATTGACATCTGACAAGATAAGGATTATAATGCGATGTTAAAATGAGATTTTGTTTTAAATGTTACCAATTTTAGCAATATTTATAATTGAACAAATTATAGCTTATGATTAAAATATTTTTTTTTATAAGACCGTTTGATGATTAGACATTTTAAAAGAATAAAAAATATCAAATATTTATGGCATAAATATAAATGCAAATTGACATTAACAGAGTACTGATTTCTCGGTAATATGTTTTGAAAACATAAAATGAGACCCTGCGAAATGTATCCTTCTAAAATTTTAAAAATAATTATTTAATGCCTATTTTGAAAACTATTCTAAATAACTTGATCGAACGTCCTCGAAATTCGAGAACGTTCTCAAATTTCGGGTCTTTAGTTTACGCAGTTCCCAGAGTTTTTTGTTTTAATTTAAAACACTTACATTTTAAGAAAATGATAAATTGGTGAGACCAAAATAATCTTTAAAAGTTACTATTTCTTAATTTACTAAAGCTTTATATTGTCGCATTTAAAAACCGTTACAAAATCTTGTAACCCCAATTTTACCTAATTTTTATTGTATGATTTTCAGAATGCACAAATTAATAAATATAAATAATTGAAATAAAAATATATCTATAATTATTACAGTTGGTGGTAATCTTAGTTGGTGGTAAATTGGTGCGTCACTTTACAAAACCGTAGGAAAATTTGATCACCATAATTTTCCCTTAAATTTTGGTATGAATTTCATGAAGCGAGAGTAAATAGAAGTAAATAACCCATTTAAAGAAATACTTAAAGCCTGATAATCTAATTATTCTACAAGTGACAAATGTAATTTTAGAGCTACCTGCCATTGATATCTTGCAAAAGTAAGATGGGAGAGGGAGGTTTTGTTTTCAGTTTCACCAATTTTAGCAATGATATTTTAGCTATATAACAAATTATATATTATGTTTTATTTTTCATTATAAAACAATTTCAATTTCATGGTTAAACATTTTAAAAGAAAAAGCTTAGAAATGCATGATGCAAATATATAATTTCTGAAAATTGAGAGTCATTGTTTCATTCAAAAGTCATTCGTGTAGGCCATAATCCTTTTGAAAAATTATTAGTTTTTCATTATAAGACCGACCATATTAAATATTTAGATTAGAAAAATAATAAATTGTTTGAACAAAAGTGTTGTGTCATATTTTTTAGAAAAGTCAACTAATTTTTAGCAAAATAAAATTTTGTGCTTTCTCTGTTTTCATTTAATTCTGGCAAATGCATATGATATTTCGGGGGAAAAAACTTAAAGCAGATTAAAAACTACTGTGAAATTATTAAGTCTTTTTAGTATATTTTTACGAGGGCTTTCGAACAATTCAACCACAGGCCACAGAGCTAACCCTTTCTCAATATGGTAATATTCGTCTTATATATTTGCTGAAATTTATTACAAATTCAGAGATTAAATATGGGGAAGATTACCATAAGAAATTACTGGTATCTCTACTCCGAGGATTAGATGATGAAATAATCCGGATTATCATCTAATAATTTATAGTTGAAATTGGTAAGGTTATTGGAGAGAAGAAGGATAATAACATATTTTTCAGACAAAAGCCAGAGGTACATTTTTAAAGGCAACTTTAAATCAGATGTAATACATGAGCAAGTTAAATCTGAATATAAAATTACAAATAAATAAGATATGGAATATTTACTATCTATCTTTTTCTCTTCAAATGATTATAAAAGGCGTGAAAAGCAATTTAATCTGAATACCCTCTCGCAACTTTAAGTAGAATAAAAAAGATTTTTATTGCTGAAAATTTTATAGATTGCTGCATTGTATATCATATTTGGCATCGACATAGCTGTCAAATTCTATTTTTTCTGACAACCAATATTTCTGATTAGTAACCTTCGCTTCTTTGAATAGCAGATTACTGGAATTAAATATGACAGATCTCTATACAGAAATAAGGATTAATGTTGTTATGCTTGTACGGGAATTCATTACTATGGCAGCTATCTACACTACTGAAAAAACGAACCAATCCAGGCTCTTTTATCAACAAACTATCTCACAGAGATGCGAGAGGTTTCGTTCGATGGGAAATTGTATCTACTTTCAGAATATGAATTTGATTTTTCAATTAGAGATGGTCTACATATTAAATTTTGTAATAAATGCGAACATTCTAATCGCATCACTCAATTTTGACACCATATGTATGTTCGTTGAATCAAGGCAGTCCGGGAAATGTATAGCGTGTATACATTTTCTTAAATCTTCATAAAGTTAAAAAATGTCAAAGTTTGAGGATACAAATGTGAAATATAAACTTAAAACTTTTATCTTTCCCAAAAAGCAACTTATTTAAATATATCTTTATAAGAGATAAGAATAAAGCCCAAACATATTGAAAAACATATTTGTTATCGTAAAAATTATTAATAAATTCATATTAAAATGATATGAATTATAACCTACAGATATATTTGCATTAATCGAAATACAATCCTCAAAAACACAGGTGAGTAAGTTTAAATCTCATTCCAAACATTAGTTTTGAAGACATAGATAAATTTTACTTTTAGATAGTGTAAGGTGATCTTCTTGTGTTTTTGTTGGCATGCACAAAACTTAAAATCTTAGACAGATACTGGAAAATAAAATTGCGATTTTTCTTTCTTATAAGGCGAATTTAACATTGAATAAAAATTTCCAAATAATATTTCTTTTAACTCATTAAATCTCCTCGATACTTCAAGTAGGAAGACCTTTCTTTTATTTTTGGAAATGTCTGAATAAACCCCTAAGCTATTTTCTTATATAACTCTATGAATATTTAAGAAAAAGTATATAAACTATAACCATCCCGGACTGCTTGGCTTACAGGAAATCAGATATTATGTCAACGATTGTACAAATTTTGGCAATTAGCATATGGTAACGCTATTAATTTCTGCACGACTCCTGTTTCAAAAATTCCTCTCATATTCGAAAAGTAAACACAATTTGCTTTCGATCGGTACCTCCCTTTACCTGTGCGACAATTACGTAATAAAAAACATGTCTAGTGCTTCTTTTTTTTTGACTAAACATGGAAATAAATCATATATTTTTACCCATGTCATTTCAAAATATATGTTTTGTTCCCAATCTAGAGCTATCGGATGCATCAAATAACAGCAATTTAGTCTACTTAGAGGAATTAGTATGCTATTTATTCTATTTTGTTTTATAAAAAAATTAGGTACAATGTAAAAAATGAGAAATGTTTCTTAATTATATCTCTATTCTTATTCTTAATTATAATTCTTACAGTTTACAAAAGCACAATACAGTCTAGTTATTCAAGATTTCTAAATGTTCTATGTTCTTTAGATGCGCCTGAAACGAGTCGATTTCAGAGATTTAACGAACCTATATCTGAAACAAACATTTCAATTTCTTCCCATATTTTCGGAAACAATGTCGAGTACAATTGTACAGTGCCTTAATCAATTTCCTGTTCCTGTAATAACGGGTTTTCGGATAGTATTAATGGAAACATTTGCACGGAAAAAACTGTTTTGTTGAAACAACTAAATTTTGGTTAATATAGCTCCAACCAAATATTTTGGTTGGAATAATCAAATTTTGGTTCAATTAACCAAATGATTTTGTTAATTCAACAAATTATTTGGTTAGTTAAACTAAAATTTGGTCATTACAACCAAAATATTTGGTTGGAGCTGTATTAACCAAAAATTTAGTTGTTCCAACAAAACAGTTTTTTTCGTGTGCGGCTCCATAATACAATTTATGCATCCAAGAATAACAAAATAATACTAAATTTAATGCTAATGTTATGCTATTAACACGTTGAGCGCCTCGGTGACTGACACTAAAGATGAAAAATTTACGAAATTTTAAGTAATTTTTAAGAAAGTATAATCCTGTAATAAATAAAAGGTAAGTAAATTTTAAATAAATCTTCAGTAATTACTTAAAACAATATATATATTTTTAGTTTTATATCATATTTTAGACTGTCAGCCATCGGTGAATGACGTGTTATAAGCGGAATGCTCAGTGTCAGTCACCGGTGAATGACGTGTTATAAGCGGAATGCTCAGTGTCAGTCACCGGTGAATGACGTGTTATAAGCGGAATGTTCAGTGTCAGTCACCGGTGAATGACGTGGCGCTTAACGTGTTAATTGTAATGTTATTGCTGTTAATTTATTATGTTTCTTTAAAATGAAAACGTATACTTGACAATTAATTAATAGAATCCGAAAATACGATATTCCGTGTTACCAAAACTCTATCAATACAGACTAAAAAGTTTTTTGAAACGTTTTCGAAAAATACGGGCAGCGAAATAAACTATTGTTTCAGAGATGTTTTTTTTTAAATCTGGGAAATATCTTGGTTTCAGGGACTTCGAACGATAAAGAAACGCTTTTCTGAAACGCAAAAAACTCATAAGAGATTATAATATATTTTCGTAAAACTTAAGAAATGTAGGAGCTATATTAAGAGATCTTTGTCTTTTTTTTACAATCTAAGAATAAGGTGTTAATGGAAAGATGTACTATTTCTTTTTTTTTAATAATACTCAAAAGTAACAGATATAATTTTATCAGACAATATTTGCAATTTAATTATTATTTAAAGTCAGAAATATAGTACATTTAACCTGTTATTAGTAAGTAAACTGTATTTATTGCTACTGTTATCAAGAACGATAAACATCAAAATTTTGTCTAATACCCGATTTTGAGTCAAGAGATATTATTTGAGAGTTTAAAACTGTTTGTATTATTTCTTGTTTTTTAAGTAAACGGCCAGCTTTATGACTAATAAAACTACTAACACATATATAAAAATTTATAATAAGGGCTTCTAATCATATATATTAAAACGTAAAGCTATTCCTTTAAGATCAATAAGATAGACAAAATGCGCATACGCGTACTTTTGAAAGCTCTTTTGGTTAGACCACTCCGGGTAAACATCGCATGCGCAGAT
This sequence comes from Maratus speciosus, assembly GCA_963932465.1. NCBI lineage: Eukaryota > Metazoa > Arthropoda > Arachnida > Araneae > Salticidae > Maratus > Maratus speciosus. The sequence goes on along the minus strand of OZ010796.1, from coordinate 167,508,906 downwards.
ACTGAGCTCCAATGGGAGTTCAGTAACAATCCGGTCTAGATACAGGTAGACTCAGGCATATTTAGTGTCTTCTGTTCATTATTTCTTTGGATTACGCTTTTTAGGGATTTTGTTAATTTATTGTTTGTTTGTTTATTCTGATTTGTTGTAATTCCATTTTTAACTTTTCTTTTGATTTAGTTACTTAGATTTAATGATTCTTTTATAATCTCCGCTGACTTAACAAAGCCAGTCGAAACTTTATCACTGTCGGTGTGTAATGTGTGGTACTACGAACCGTTCATTTTCACTTGAAATATCTCTTTACGTATATTCGTATTAAAGAAATTTTGGTATCATTTAAAACAATTCTTTTATTTTTACTCTTATTGTTAACTATGCAATTATTAGTTATATTTCTACAGCAGTTTTATCGCTTAACTCTTTCAAGGACGGTGGCTAGAAGGTCTAGCCACCTAATTTTAATTCCAAACAGACAACTGGAACCAAGAATATTTTAATAAAATTTTGCTTTTGTAATGAAAGTGAAAAATAGCATTTTTTTATTTTCTAAGAAATTCATTTGAGTATTATGGTGTCAGACAATTATTTCATCATTTTACGAAGAGAATTCTTCTGTCCCTGAAAGGGTTAATGCAGAAGAAATGTTTTAATATCCAGCAGTAATTATTTTGACAGTACCTTTTGGCTTCATTGTTTAAAATTTCTCTGCTGAATAACATCTTTTTCTGAAAAGGGCAACATAAATTATTTTCTTAAAAAATTTGATTAGATATCGATTAACTATAAACGTTCTTGTCTTTTTAGAAAATGCAACTGAAATGATAATTTTGACAATTGAATCATTAATAAAATATTAAATTAAGAATGAAAAACTTAATATTTGGAAAGTCTGAGACAGAATAATTTAATTTTTAAAGCAGATATATTACAATGAATGTTTAATCACACTGTTTTAACTAAAATAACTTTAAATATTAAAAAATTTAAACAAATGAACTTTTTTATTCTGATGATTTATTTTTCGCGAAAAAAGGCACTAAAAAACTTAAAACTATTTAGCTAGAAAAAACTATAACTTTTCTGTTGACAAATAGATGGATTTGAAGGCTTACATTGAAGTAAATTTAAAATTAAATGTCAGAATTATAAATTAAATTGTTTATTGTGGGATGCCTGTAACTCAAAAAATATTTGAAAACAAGTTACCACCGTTTTTCCTATGTTTGTTGACAGACGATTGCGATTTTTGTTAAAGACCACTAAAATAACATTCTCTATACCATATCATATGATACATACCAATAGCTTTCTAAACAGTTTGCACTTGAAAATCCGAAGACCACTAAGATTACTAAATCAAAAGAAAAGTTCCTGATTAATCCCCAATATGTCAGAGCGAATAAATTTCAAAATACTTAATGAGTGTAATCCTATTTCAAAAAACTTTTTCCAAAAAGCAGAAATCCATTCACATACACTGTGAAAATAAAATGATCAGTGTTTCGGTAGGTGGGAAAACATTTAAGGTTAGTTCGGGTAACTGGACCCACGAGGCAACTGGGCCATAGGCTATTTTATAAAAAAAACCGTTGATGTACTTTAAGTTTTAGCTTTTGTGAACAATTCACCTTAATTTCTACTTCCCAAAACAAAGTGTGTTAACTTAATCATAACTCTCACTTTGCTGCGATAGGTTGTCAAAAATTTAAGTTTCTTTTTTTAAAAAACAAAGTCAATTTGGTTGAATTTCCTCGGCTTTTTATTAAAATACTGTAAGTAGTTTTATTAAACAAATTTTTTCTTAAAAATTAGGCATATAATTAAGTTAATATTATTAGGTTTCTATACATATTAACTTCATGTTTCAAATATAAGCCCAGTGTCCCAGTTACCCCATAAATTTTTCAAGAATGGGGTAACTGGGACATGTATCTGGGGTAACTGGACCATGCTGGATCCAATTACCCCAATAGTTATAAATCTTTTTTTTAGTTTCTCTTAAAACGGGAAGTGAATTTCTCCATGGTTTTTTTGCTCACAATAATGAAAATTATAGAATACCTTATTAAAATTACATAATAAAAATTTAAAAAAGCATATTGGGTGATATCAAACCAAATTTCTTGACCCCTTCAGAGGCGGTGATGCTGTCATGGCATCACATAATTTTAATTCCTAATTGTCACATTTACACCGGAAATTTTATAATGAAAATTTCGAAAATTTCACGATTATTAAGTACGTGAAAAATATACTTTTACCTGTTTTCAAATAGATTCTCTTGTAAATACTGGTGTCATTAAAATATTTCAACATTTTGCGAATGTCAGTACCTTGCCCCTGAATTCGAGATAGCCGAACCTTGAAATTGTACGATACAGAGATCGCATTATATAGGGAAACTTTTATTGTTCCTACCACTATTTTGAAAATAATATCTTCATCGCACCTTTCTTTAGAATATGTTAAATAAAATTATCATGAAGGTAACTCATTAAGGGTTCTAGTAGGAACAATAAAATTTTTCCTATGTAATGCAACTCCTGGATACAGATAAAGTACTTAAGTACTTACGTAGTCGTTTGTTCATAGATTTACCTTGCTATTTTTTTCATTAAAATACCCGTGTGACTTTTATACTTATTACCTGTTCTAAAGTACTTAAAAACTTACTTAATTTTTATGTTTTTGGTCTATTCTAATATTTTTACTTTTAGTGCTTTTTTAGACACATTGACAGCAAAGGATTCCCTTGCAATGCTCTTTATTAACATATAATTTACATGATCTGTCTGGTTTAAAATATTTAACCCCTTAACAGTGTGGCCCGAACTGGATTCGGGCAAGAACACTTTGCTTGCTTCGTTATTAAAAGCATTTTGATACCACTAATTTGTAACTGTAAATTTATCTTTAATGATTGTCAGATGTTTTTCGATTATGTAAAGTTAATATTTTAGTATGGAAAAATGATGTCCAGCCCCATTTTTAATTTATTTGTAAGAAAACAAATGTCACTGTTAAACGGTTCAACTTGTTTATACTTTTTCAAACAGGACCTGATATCCCACATGAAAAAAAAAATAATAATAAACGCGTGTGGAACATAGATCCTCCTGGTCCACTTACCCCATTTTTATGGGGCAACTGGACCCATGAGGAAAGAAAGATATAATGTGCCTATTTTTATATTTTTAAATATTAAAATGTAATTTTGAGCATTTCTATCTCATAGAGGGAACCTATCTGAACATATTTACAGAAATTCAGACTTTAATTCAAATGATCATTAGTTTTTTGAAGCTGAATTGTCAGAAGCTCCAGAGTATAGCCCAATTTTCTGCTCGTGCCCGAAACTGTATAATACAAAATTTTCTCAAAATCATTTGAGCTGTTGTTTATATAGAATTAGCTTGAAACTGCCCCATTTTGACCCAAAATGACCCACTAACTCAATGTTCTTGAACATGCGAAATAGCCCAATGGTATTCTTGTGCCCGAGAACGATAGAATACAAAATTTAATCAAAATCGTTCGAGCCGTTTTCTAGATAAAATTAGCTTGACCCACAGTGACCCAAATATGACCTACTAATCGAAATTTCCCGAACATGTGACCTAACCCAATAGTTTTCTCGTGCCCAAAACAGTTGGATATAATATTTCGTTAAAATCGATTGAGCCGTTTTTTAGATATAATTAGCTTGACCCTGACCCATTACGACCCAAAATGACCCACTAGTCGAATTTTCTCGAACATGTGACCTAGCCCAGTGGTTTTCTCATGCTCGAAAATGGTAAAAAAACAAAAATTAGTCAAAATTGTTAGAGACATTTTTAAGATAAAATTTACATACACATACATACACATACAATTTTTGTTCTTGTTATAGTATAAGATATAGCATTGTATTCACTGATACAATATATTTATGTTACATTTGATTTATATTTACTAGTGTAAATGCCCGTCCTGGGACGGTGTGTAAAAATTGTGTTTTTCATTTAAATTTTTTAAAAAAAGAAGAAAATAATTGTCAATATGGAAGCGCTTAGATGAGCAAATTTCGGCTTATTTATGTTCTAATAAACACATTATTAGCATTAACAATACTTTTGGGTAGACCAGGTTTTCTGGCTAATATATAATATAAGAAAATTAAGAATTCTTAGAACAAAAGTTTAAGAAACGTGCAATAAAACCCCATAATTAACAAATTCTGCTGCAACTATTAAAATTTTTTGATGATTTGTTTGGTATAAATCTCGGTAAGTGTGTTGTATTTTTTGCAAAAAAAAAAAAAAAAAAAAAAAAAAAAAAAAAAAAAAAAGATTTAGCAAAACTTTTAACGGCTGAATAAGCATCTGCACAACTTTTTGAGTTTAACTTACTGAACATATAAATATTAAAAGTACGCACAGAAACTGGGGATCAGCAGTAAGAACATAGAATTTTCTTCAAAATGTTATTGCATCTAACAGCGATGTATAAGACACCCACCAAGTAAGAGTTTAGATGAGCAAGTTTGGTTTTTTATGTTCTAATAAACACACTTTTACGCATTTACAATACTTTTTTTGTAAAATTACAAAAAAGTGATAAAATATCTTTACTAAGATTGACGATCGTTTCATCGCACAAACGGCAACATTTTCAAAATTTTGACAAAAAAGTGATGAAATATCTTTATTAAGATTGACTATCGTTTCATCGCACAAACGGCGACATTTTCAAAATTTTGAAAATGTCGCCGTTTGTGCGATGAAACGATAGTCAATCTTAATAAAGATATTGTATCCCTTTTTATAGCATTATTTAGCTTAATCTGGAAATGTAATGCTTTCCCGTGATCCTTTAAAGAAAATCACACTTTTTTTTTCACGATCCTTTAACGTTAATCGTGTTTTTTCCGCGACCCTTTGAAAAATTTTTTTTTCGATCCTTAAAAAAATTTGCGTTTTTCCCGCGATCCTTTGAAGAAATTCGCTTAATTCGGCACAGTTGGCACTTGCGTTTTTCTTGTATTTCTTCCGTTATCCCCCCTCCCACTCCCCCATAAAAATGTCCACAAATTTTAATGCATATTTGCCTAGATCCACGGGATAATAAAATTCAGTGCTAAAAAAGCGCAATTCCGCGGAAGAGTAACATGTCAGTAAAATGGATTTTGCAGGTTCAAGTCAGGTTCTCTGTATTATATAGTTCTGCATTAATGGAATGAAAAAAAAAAAAAAAAAAAAAAAAAAAAGAAAAAAGAAAAAAAAAATGGAACAGAATATTCAGCAAACAGGAATCTTGTAAATGCATGAATTTTGTCTATGATCACTGTGGATTATAAATGTATGTAGAGAAATTTCTAAATCGCTCTTGTGAAGGAAAAAAAATCGAAAAATTCACCAATCGGTTACAGGGAATTCTTCAGTTGGTCATGCCAAAAAAAAAAAAAAATCGCAAAATTTGTCAATCTATCGCTTAAAAAATCACAAAATTCATCAATCAGTCGCAGAGGAAAAAGAAAAATCAACAATTGGTTGTGAGGGAAAAATGAAATTTGTCACATAAAAAAAAAAACACAAAAATTACCCAATCGGTAGAGAAAAAGAAAAGTACTGCAAAATTCATGAATTGTGGGGAAAAAGTTGCAACATTCGTCCTTCATTCTTCAGAAAAAATTGTGAAGATTGCCAGTTGATCATCGGAAAAAACTTAAAATCCTTTAATCGGTTGCTTTAAAATATTGTGAAGTTCATATGTAAACTGTCGGAAATTCCTCAAACAGTCGTTGGAAAAAAACGCGAAGAAATTCAGAAAATTTTGCAAAATCGCGCAAAAGAATAAAAATCTCTTTCTCGGGGGGAAAAAATCGGTAAGAGTCACATGTCTGTAGAAAAATTTAATGAGGCGGAACTCACAGCATTTTTTATTATGCAGCATTTTCCTATTTTGGGAAAGATCCATGAAATCCCGCATGGGATTGCAAATTTTGCCCTCAACGAAATTGTGCTCTCCTCACCCCCCCCCCCAAAAAAAAAAATAAATAATCATGCAATGTTGGACAGCGCTGATAAAATACATTAAATGTTTTCCCACCAACCGAAACATTGATAATTTTATTGTCAGTGTTATGTGAATGAATTTCTACTTTTTTGGAAAAAGCTTTTTAAAATAGGATTACACATATTAAGTATTTTGAAATTTATTCACTCTGACTTGTTGGGAATTAATCATGAACTTTTCTTTTGATTTAGTAATCTTAATGGTCTTCAGATTTTCAAGTGGAAATTGTTTAGAAATCTATTGGTACATATCATATGATAGGGCATAGAGAATGTTATTTTGGTGGTTTTTAACACAAATCGCAATCGTTTGTCAACAAACATTGGAAAAACGGTGATAACTTATTTTCAAATATTTTTTGAGTTATGGGGATCCCACAATAAACAATTTAATTAATTTGTAACTCTAACATTGAATTTTAAATTTACGTTAATGTGAGCATTGAAAAATCCATTTATTTGTCAACAGAAACATTGTAGTCTTTTCTAGCTAAATAGTTTTAAGTTTTTTTATCCTTTTTCGCGAAAGATCAATCACCTTAAAATGAATTGAAAACTTCTTTTTGTTTAAATTTGTTAATATTTAAAGTTATTTTAGTTAAAACATTGTGATTAAACATTCATTGTATGATATCTGCTTTAAAAATTAATATTTGTTTTAAGTTTTTCATGCTTAATTTAACATATAATTTTTTAAGAGAAATTTTAATATATGAAACTATAAGGTACACTGTCAAAATAATTACTGCTGGAATGGATATTAAAATAATTAATCGTAATCGATATGTAAACAAAACAAAAGTACAGAAAATTGATTTCTGTTGATCTTTTCAGGAGGTGTTCAGAAATTTTCAACTATGAAGCCATAAAGTACTATAAAAATAATTACTGATGCTGGATATTAAAACATTAAGAGATATTTCAAGAGAAATTGAACGGTTCGTAATATCTACATAACAATAGGGTTAAATTTTCCACTTGTTAGGTTAAATAGGCGGAAAATACAAAGAACACATTAAATCTAAGTAAATCAAAAGAAAAGTTAAAAACGGAATCCCAACAAATCAGATTTAAAAAACAATAAATTAACAAAATACCTAATAATGTGTAATCCAAAAAAAAAAAAAGTAAACAGAAGGAGAAGACAGCAAAATCTCAGTATTGCTTTAGATCAATGAATACGCGTCGCGTGACGATATCTGTATACAGAAAGGAATAATACGGAACTCCCATTGGAGATCAGTCTTAGCACATGCGCTGTTTATCCGAAGTGGGAAGCTTCCTGGCCGAAAGATGATCACCGTACTTGATTTGCGCCATAGCTCCATGGTTTATTTTCCAATTCAATGAATCAAGGGAATGACTCGCTATCGCTTGTTTACATTTTACGATAATGTATGTTTTTAACTCGATTTCTGAAATTCCTTTTCAACTGCGCAAATCCTTGAATGGTCATCAGTTTTGAATCTTTTAAAGAAAATTATGTTGAGCAGAAGGGATTTCAGGTAGAAAAGATTTGTATTTAAGCAGATAAGTTTTCTCTTACACATTTCAAATCGTAATTAAGCCTAACGTGGCTCCAGCTTATCAGAGAATGGTAAGATAGATGGTTACAACCCCGGACGCGTTACAATGTGAATTATAATATAGAGATTCTGATGGGTATAACAAACTACTGGAAATAAAATTACTATTATTAATATCATTTATTGGTAAAAGCCGTCAATTTCATGCTACGTATTTTAAAAAAAAATGTAGATAGACTAAGTTACTGTTTTGTATTACTTTAGATTGATTTTATATTATTTATCTTTTTTAACAATTTTATGAATGTAACCTTTTGAATACGATTGGCGATTGGCAGCGCCAAAAACCAAACAGGTGATTCACAACCGGTTTTAGTGGTCTTTCCACCAGATCCACAAAATACGCAAGCAACAATTATGTTAATAGAAATTAATGAAAATTAGATACATTTTTTAAATGTTCCAATTAAACTGATATATGCATTTTCTCACAATAATACATGAAAAACAATATCACAGTACATTATTACATTATCTTTTTATATGTATTGGGTTTTTCAGAAAGTTGGCTGGAGAATTTTGAAACAAAAAATCGTAATATATTTGCTCGGGAGCGCGCGCTTTTGCATCTAATCATGATGAATATTTTATCAAATAATATTTGTACTTTATTTTCACACTAATAAATTATGTAAGAAAGTATCGCTTACCTTTTAAAGTCTTCTGCTCATTCTTATAGCAACCTTATTTTGTGTGTCTTCTGTAGCTCAAGACTTCATAATAATTTATTAAAGAATAAATAATCCTTTGGTATTATCCAGGGTGACGTTACACATGTTATGACTTTAAGATCTGTATATTATGTTGTAAATTTTTTACTGCATTAAGGTAAGATATAGAGAAATTTTATTAAGTATTTTACACATTTTGGAGCTCAACAACACAGCTCCTTTCTCTTTGGATTGCCTTATACAACTACATAAGTAAAAAATAATACATATAAAATATCTTCGTAAATAATGGGTTTTTTAGAGTCATAAATTGTTATTTAGTTTAATGTCTTTTAGTCCATAATAAAGTTTATTTATATCTGGAACAAACACTTCACTTAAACATTAGTTACTATACACTTAATTGAAATGTCCTTGTAATGTTTTTCTGCATTCAAAGATAAATGTTTATTTATATGAGTTGATGGAGCTAATCAGGAAGTAATATTTCTTTAAAATGATTTGGGAATTGTGAGGTGTTGGCATTTATTGATATTTGCAAACACAGGATGTAATAATAATTACTTGAGGAGATTTGTGATTTCTTTTCTCTTAAGAGATTAATATTTCAAATAAATTTTAGCAGTAGTTCTCAGCTGGTGTGCCTTGAAAGTAGTTGTACATTAACCCCTTCCTGCATGCTGTGACATATATGGCACATACTGAATTTACTATAGTTCTGCAGTTGTTTTTAATCGCAGAAATTTCATTCTTCGTTGTTTAATACATCAGTGGATGAGACATGTTATGCCAACAGGTGTTGCCCCCTTTTGAGCGGACTTTGACACCAAAAAAATGCGAAAGGTGAGAATTTATAGTTGTATATTTGTGTTGCTAGATGGTGAAAATTTTTGTTGTTTTTGTGTGGAAAAAAGAAGTAGACTGGAGTGAAATAAATACAGCTGTGTTTGTAAGTATCTTGTGAATAATACATCATGATGGTAACACATTGTAGAAATGCTAGCGTATGTAGTACGTGAAAATCGGTACGTGCCACATATGTCACACCATGCATTGACGGGTTGTATTTTTCCATAGTGGTAGAAATGTGTATTTGTTTATTCACCATCAAAAATGCGAAGTGTCACTTTGTCTGAACAATGACCGAAATTGCTTTGCGAAGTTTCACACTGAGTGAAGGGCCCAGGGCCAAAACTTAAGTTGGGGCAGAGGGGGTATGTGCCCCGTGCGCCAGAAAGAAGGGGTGCCAAATGAAAATTTTATTTGTCGATTTTTTTCACTTCTATGCTTAGCACGGTTTTGTTAAAAATCATCCTGTCTGGGGAATGCCAAAGAATAGAATAATCTAAAGATGATATCCCATAAGGATCCTGTATAAAGCGGATTTTTTTTTCGATTCTTGTCGATTCCGTTTTCAAGATTTTAATGAATCAGTATTTTACAAAGCAGATTACGTAGTTCAGTATTACATATTTTATTATTACATAGTATTTTAAATTTTAAAATAAGTCGGCTATTAGAAAATTAGTGAAATTCTCTGTGTAAATATACTTTGCGGAGGAGGGGGGTGGGGGGGGGGACGGCGCCAATATATATGTTTACCCCGGGTGCAAAAAAGGCTAGTTTCGGCCCTGGGTCATTGAGTGACTGTAGTTTTCAATAACATTGTGTCAGTTACTGCAGACTGTAGTTCTTAGCTAAAAATATGTATCAGTTACTGTAGCTTGTAGTTTTAAACCAAACATGTGTCAGGTACTGTAGAATGTAGCTTTTCAATAAACGATATATGTATCAATTTCTGTAACTTCATTTTTCAATAAACGATATACGTATCAATTACTGTAGACTGAAACACACATACACAAATAGATTTCATATGTTCATTCTCTATATATTTTGAAGTTTTAAGAGTTGCATGCAAGTTTCAATGCTGATTTCCCTACTATGGAAAAGTAGTCGCTAATGCATGGCGTGACATATATGGCACGAACTTAAATAGGCCATAAATTCAAGTGGATTTAAAAATTTCGAATTTTGTGTGATTTTTGATCATGTTGCATTCATATTTAGCAAACTTAAAAATTTTTTTGCCTTCAGGAAAAAAATCATGCAGGAAGGGGTTAACTCCCTTTTTTATTTCGTCGTTAGTTACCATGAATATTGTTTTAATTTTCTTAATATTTCATGCAACCAAATAATATTGAAATAACTTACAGATTCAGACACTATCAAAAAATTAATAGAACACTGTATGTAGTATACAAAGGAGGTTAAAGAATAAATTTTAGTACATAATAAAAGATCAATCTGCGCTGTTTGTTTTTAAGCATTTTGCATGTTACATGTCATCTCTTTATATTTTTTAATATTTTAATTTATATTTCTCTTTATATTTTAATATATGAGTGTTTATATTATTTAAATTTATATTTTAATATATGATAGCACTTATGTGTGCACAAGTGTTTTTTACAGTTAATATTTTTTTTAAATAACGCAAACGGAAAATTAAAATATCAGTAGGGAACCCTCTTCCTTACAACTGAGCGGCGTTTCCCTACAGCGCCTGCGCATATAAAAACTACGTGATTCGGCATCTTGTACAACACTTCATCTCACCTCAAGTTACCCTAATTTAAAAGCGCTTTTCCATTAATCAGGATGATATCGATGTATATTGTACACGTTTTTAATTATCTAACATTAGTGCACACTGAATGCATTTTTATGCACTACAGGCTTTACCACATACCGATTCTCATAGGATCTTATCCTCGTAGTATATATGAATGTATGTTATGTGAAATTAGAACCAAATAATGACAGATTTATTGATGCTATTGTGTCTGCAAATTGAAAAGTGTCATATGAGATGGTTTCTATGACTGCATGTCTGAGTGTAATTCTGCCAATTGCCAGTCATCGGCTTGAATTTAAAATGCAGTGTTTTTTTCATTGATAATAATTATGCATTACAATTTTCTAACCCTTTAACCCTCCGTCTACCAGACGGGTCCAATGGACCCGATGGGTACATTCGAAATATTTATTCTAACCAGAAATTTCTTTAAAATAAACTAAATATCTAAACCAGACAATAATGAGTTAAGTAAATAAGTTCAATAGTTTTAAATAAGAATTCTGATGTGTAATATTTTTATAAAACTTGAGTAAAATTTTCGGTAGTTCTAGGGTTAAAGAGGTAAAAAGACGTTTTTGTGTGGGGCCGTCAAATTGCTCACAATCAAGTTTTGGTAGGTTGCATTTATTGTTAATATTTTTTTTCTAACATTTTAAAGCGGACTATGCTATTAAGATGTTTGCCTTCAAGTTTTGACGGGACAAACCGTTTACATTTACAAATATACATACACTAATATTTACTATCGCATAACATAAACTAAATGTACTTATGTAAACAACCGGGATTAAAAGAACGGGTTTTAGTTATTTAAATGTAATATAAATTAAGGTAATTTTAATATATGGCTAATTCCATGAAAACGTGTCATGTCTGTCACAGAGCTGAAAATCGCAATGCTTGTTGGCCACCGTTATTTTTGAAAATTTTGATTTGCCTTATTCAATTAATGAGATTTTCCAGATAAAATAGGTTAAAATTTTCCGTTCTAAAATACGGGTAACCAAAAATCGTAGTATGTGACAGACATGACACGTTTTCATGGAATTAGCCATATGCGTTAATGCATATACTGTAACTAGATTAAGACTTAAATGCATGTTATTAAATTTAAAAAAATTTAGATGACTGTTTTATTTACCAACATGACGCTGAAAATTCAAATACACTACGTGCTTTCCAACCTCCCGTATCGCTGATTTTGGCAAGCATTCAAATTCAAATTCATTCAAAACATTCAAATTTTTATGTTCTTATTTTTAAAAATTCTTAGTTATTTGAAGTTTTGCTAAGAATTAATATTTAAAAATGTCTACCATTTTCAAGCAGTCCAGAACTTTTTTTTTTTTTAATAAGGTACATTTTTTTTTTTGTTTGCCGTCAAGTTTTGACGGGTTTCATCTAGTAAGGATTATACAGTGGATTTAAGGATTATTTAAAGTATGTTTTTTAAAATTGAGCCTTTTTTTTAAATTAACATATCTTCTGAAATAGTAACAATTTTTACATACCTTTTCAGTTTCGAGTACAGAAATAAAAAAAATAGCAATTTATCTTCAAGATTTACAAAAATAAAAAAATAAATAAAAGGTGAATAATTAAAAAAAATAAATAAATAAACAAGAAATGCATTTTTTATGAGTAATTCTTACTACGAGAAGCATATTATCAAAATTTTCTCTCAGACCAAAAACACAGCTACACTTAAGCCTTTTGAGTCCATTTTTTTTTCCATTTTGAGAATAAAATTACTTTTACATTAATAATGTTAATAGCAGCTATACAAATAAATTTACTGAAGTTTAAATAATATTTCATTGCCTGAAATATAACGAATTCAGTTATTTTGCTTAATTTTCAATTTATAATCATGTGACAATAGACTAAGGGAAAGTTTTTGCAGACATTTAAAAAATATCGTATTACAACAAGATTTAACAAATATTACAAATTTCTAATATTTTTTTTTACGTTTTATCACACATTATTCGTTCAGAAATGTAACCTACATTTTAAATTTAAAAAGTGAGATATATGTTTAAGATTTTAAAACTCCAAATGTGTAAAGATAATTAAGCCATCTTTTATTATTCTTATTATTACTAAACGCCAAAACATAAGCGAAGTCATAATAAGAAATGCATGGACATTATTTACTAGCATTACTACGTGTAGATATTAAGAAAAGTAATTTTTAAGACAAAATAATACTCAATGAAAAGATATGTACTATTAATAATGCGCCAGATTCGAACGGGCTAATAGCTGAAAATAATTGTACAAAGCTCATAACTTTATGTATTACAAGCATCCTCCACCCGCTGGTCGGTTTTTCTAAAGAAACCTTGAATCAAACGAAATATATCTGTGAATCTGATCATGCGTTTTGAAGCAATATGGCCATTTACCAGGAATGTCCAACCGAATTTCTGAAAACAATATGAACGTCATTACGTTATTATATCTTTTATTGAGTCATTACAAAATTTAGGCTCTTAAGGACCAATTTCTTTAGTTTATCATTTAGTGTAGGATTCGGTAAAGAACGATAGAACAATATGTGATATACTAAAAGCGTTCATGAAAAATTATCAATGCAAGTCTCATTAGAATCCGTTAATTGGACTTATTGAAAAGGCTAATCGTTCATAATAATTGGGTTCGCCTGATTCTAGAACTTTCAGCCATAATCTACAATCAAGCAACTTGACGACCAAGCAACATCAATCAAAAGACATGTGTTATATACTAAAACATTCATTGAAAAATAAACTAACCGATCAAGTTCCATCGAAATCCACTTAGCAGAATTTTTTAAACTGGAAAATCTATCGAAACCTTCCCTAAATATTATCTAATTAACAGTTTAAATCCCACAAAAATTCATTCAGAGGAATCTTTAAAAAAAGCCAATCTTTTGAAATTGGGTTCATCTGATTCAGAACTTTCCCCATAATTATTTAGCTAAGCAACGTAGAAGTGTTGTACTAACATCTTTTCTGAACAATTATCTAACTAACAATGTAAGTCCCATTAAAATATATTCAGTAGAACGCAAGTCGTAAGCGGCTGGAATGAAATTTCTCTTTGCATTTTATATATATTGAGATAGATAAATACAAGGCGGTTAAGAACTACATATTAAAAATGTAAAGGCGGGTAGAGGGGAAATAAATAAGCAGATTTCGCATACGAATGTGGGTGCAGAAAAAAAGCGTTGAGGCAGTAAAGGGCGCTGTTAAGTTCGGTGAATGAAAGCTTGAATCGTCTGGCTTGAATTGTCATTCCCTCATGGATTTCGAGCACCATGCATCGTTACATAAATACGGAGCATGCCGGCATGTATTTCATGTATGGGTGTAAGCAAGGAAATGGTTCACGCTCTACGCACGTCCAACAGCGTTTGAGCTTCTCGAACTACTATCCTCTACTGTGCTTGATACTGCTTCTTCCACTGCAAGAATTGTGTGATATCTTATAGTTCCCTTATCACGCCTGGAAACATAAAACGATCCACTCGCGCACAACACCTAATGAAGACGCTCAAATTTTCGGGAAACCAGAAAAATCCTACCCGTGAATCGTTCAATCAGATTGCTTTGAGCTGCTAATCTATTTCCTTGCTCAATCTCATACATGAAATGCATGTCGGCAAGCTCCGCCTTGATGGAATAAAGCATAATGCTCGAAATCCGTGGGGAAAATGATGATTCATGCCAACGGAGAGCCTTAATCCACCGCATTCAACAGTGCCCTCAACTGACTCAACCCTGCATTTCCGCACCAGCATTCCTACGAAATCTGTTTATTTAGGTCCGCTCTACATGTATTTACTTATTTAATATAGTTCTGAACCACCTTGTATAGCTTTCATAATTGCGTTAACTTGACTATAGAACTCTCGGGGATGTCGGGGTAGGCAATACACCGCATCACTTGTGGATTTTCTAAGAAACTCAGCACAACTTCTATAACTATAGCATATGTACTCTCTAGTATATACCCGCTGTCTGTAGTGTATATCCACCAATTTTCTTTACTATACCACTGAAACTTTTTCCGCATAGCTCCGTAACTATACAATTTAGAATGATATCATAAATTTTGGAAAATTCCCTGAAATATCTAACTAACAGTGATCTCATTAACCCCTTAACCTACAATGACGGGCATAGCCCGCGTACGATGATCGAGCCAAATGTAAATTCTTCTTACCACTAAAATTTCACAGTAAATATAGTTTAATTTAATCGCGGAAATTTCATGATTAGACAAGGCGAAAATCTCTATTAAATTTTAGTGGTAGCTATGGATTTGCCAAACCGTGGAGCTGTTTATTTTAAATCGTAGGTTAAGGGGTTAAAATCTATCCAGTAAAACTTGAAATCTTTCCTACTCGAGTTCACTTAATTTTAGAACTCCCGTAGCTATTACTAAGCAACTTAGAACGATGACCATTTATAAACTAAATTTACTACCTAACAGTGTAGGTTCTACAAAATTCTGTTCAGTGGAATCGGAGTTATAATCACTCGGAATGAAATAGGAATTTGCGTTTTACATCTATAGTAAATGTTGATGTGTAAATATATAAGTGCTGTTATTTGCGATTTCAAAAACGTTATTGGCGATATTTTCTCACGGCTAACATAAAAGTACCCATTTTTTTTTTCTTATCCAGGAGCAAACGACAAATCACCAAATTGAAATTTAAACCTTTCAAAATGAAAACTTTTTTTTTAAGCCGTACAAAGATTGTTTTTATATGTAAATTAAATGTTTTCGTTTTACAATATTTATTTCTCATTCAATGTTTTTTCGTTGCATTTGAAATAAAAACAGTAACTGTTTTGGCATTTTTCCGTTATGCCAACAACATTGTCGCCAAGCGTAATAGTTGGCGCAAAACGAAATGAAACATTTGATAAAAAAAATAATTTCGTTGATAAAAAAAATAAGCATTTGAAAAATATAACTTTTGAAAATTACAGACTTTGACGTATCAATTTGTTAAATCAATAAAACTAAATATTAAAATAAAAGAATAAATAAATATTTTGAAGGTAATAAAATATAGTCTATTTAAACTGCAGGCTTGAAATTGTAAATTTGTCTTATACTGCAGCGTTCCGTACGTAATACGTATGTCTCACATTGCAGTAAACGCTTCATTTTTTGAATGAAGACATTCATGGTTTTTTGAACAAAACATTTCTATATGTATAATTCCAAAGTTCTAAAATAATTTTATTGTAGCTCCCTTATCATCAGATAACAGCCAAATGGTAAAATCCATGTCAGTATCAGTAATAAGTGTAAGTTATAATTAATAATAAATATTTTCTATTAAAAAAATATCAAATTAAAATTTTTTCCGAGATTGCGATTGAATAGTACTCATAATAAAAAGAAAAGTGCCCAGTTAAACTGATGGCATTGAGCTCACAGGCTATTCACACTAATTGTATATTATACTCTTAATCATAAGAATAATACCCCTCAAAAAATAAATTAAGGGGGATTAGCCTCCGTTTCTCCCTTTATACTTAACCAATGAACCTCCAAATCTAATCAGGGATGCGCCTTATCAGAATAAACCTGTATACCAAATTGAAGCAAATCAGATAATTCTGCATGAAAAAACCATTTCGCTTAATTAAGGGTTTATTAGCGCCCCCCCCCCCCATTTCCCCCTTTATACTTAACAAATGAACCTTTAAATGTAACCAAGAAATGCTCCTTATCATAATTAGAAAAAAAATTGAAGAAAATTGGATAATTCTGCATGAAAACCCATTTATTTAAATTAAGGAGGGGGGGTGAACCCCCCGTTCCCCCCTTTATGCTTAACCAATGAATCCACAAAACTAATCAGGGAAGCGCCTTATCAGAAGGAACCTAGAAACAATTTTTGAAGTAAAATGGATATTTCTATCAAGAGTTATCGCATTACGTACATACGTACATACATACATACAGAACCGGGGGGCACATTAGCACCCAGGCTTTGATAGCCTGGGAGCTAAAAATATTCACGTTCGAAAAGTAGCAAATGTTAATGTTTGGCATGGTTTGCAATTAAAATTCTTTGCACAGTGCGTGTTGAAATAAATGGCGCGATACCATAAATTTTGGCATGGTGTTGATAAAATGAAAAGTACCACAGTTTTTTTTTTAATTTTAGTTTTTGAGGCGTTTGTAATTTTTTTCCTAACTGACATAGTTGTTTTAATTATTTAACCAAAAGAATTGATTAAAAAATTATTCAATTTGAATTTCTTCCCTTGCTATAGTAACAGATGTATTTTTAGAAATTATCACTTGGGGTGGAATTTTAGAAAATCCTTTCTTAGAGGCACTCCATGTCGTGAGAAGTATTGTTACCCCAGTTTTCAAGATTTTAGGTTCAGTAGTTTGGGATGTGCGTTGATTAATCCCCAATAAAGCCTTTCTTTTATATATATAGATAAAAAGCAATGAACTTCCGATGTTACAGAACATTGGTGAACAACATTTTATTTTAAATTGAAAAACGTAATAGATATTTTACATTTAATTTAACATATTTTTGCCCATTAACAACTTAAAAAAGCATTTATCTATAAAAATATCAATTATTTATGCAAATAAAGTTTTAAAACATATTAATACCGATATTTTCGTTTTAGACACATGTCAGGAATTAATTGCAGAAGAAATCGCTAAATATTTCGTGACGCACAACAGCCTTTTTCCTTCCAATGATTTCGAAAGTTTAATCACACACATTTAGATAATATATCTGTTAAATTTGTTTTTTTTTTTTTTTAATTTTCTTTATTATTTTTTTATTGCTGAAGTTCGAATTTAATAAGGAAAATTAGTCGCAAACAAACGCTGAACTATTTATATTGCTTTAAGTTGAAATGTGTTAATCTTTCGAAATCGGAATGCAAGCTATAGAGATAGATTTTTTTAAAATCCTGCTTGAAAGTTACTTTAAAAGAATAAAATATTTGTCAATTGCAGGGGTAGTTGTCCTGCAATTTTAAGACCAGGAAATTCTTCGGTATTAGTATTTTCTTATAGAAAATTTCTCCTTAAATAAAGCGAAATTTCGCGCGTTTAACTCAGATTTATTTTTCTATAAAAATATTCTGATATTTATCCTGAAAAATACCTTGAGGCGTACGACCCCTAAAATTGAGAAACAGTTTAAATCAGTTGCATTTGAGAGTATTTTTACTCCTATTTGATGGTGTAAAAATTAACCCATTAGCGCCCAGCGTCCTCATTTGACGACGCTGTAAAATAATGTTATTTCCTACATTAAATTTAAAAATATTCTTTTATTTACAATTCGGTATGATAGATGATAGCACCATACAGTATAATATATGCGATTACTTTAATAAATAAATAGTAAAAATGAGCGGGAAAGATATGGTATAATTTCCCGGTTTTTTAGTAATCACGTTGTGTATTTTTTATACTACTGTATGGAACTGGATTTATGAGGTAAATTTTTTCAATTTACTAGAAATGTAATTTATATAGTCCATATTATGCCATTAGCATGTTTTTTAATATTTATTATTATTAACGTATCCGTAATAAACAGGAAAATTTATCCGTCATCGTTTGAGGACGCTGGGCGTTTGAGTATAGTTTTTATTCTGATTCAGATTTTTTTCTTACGAGTTTCTTACGTTTTTTTACAGAAAAAATATAAAAGAAAATTTAAAAAATGCATAGGAAAAAACTTTTAAAAGCTTAGAAGAGGCAACTCCTTATCTTTTTTTTTCTGAATAAATAGAAGCAGATATAATAATGCCTCCAGATGTTGATGATCTAACAGATGAAGAGTATTTCGATGATGATAATTTGGGTACACCGATTGCATCAGATGTTGCAGGCACATTACAAATTACATTACCAGATGACAGTAACATCTCTATTATTTCGGATAAAAAAAAGGGGAAAAAATCCCATAAACGTAAGAGAGAAATATCAGTTATATAAACAAATGAAACCCCGTCTTACACATTCGGAATTTTGGAAAATTCTTCTAAGATAAATTCGGTTACATTGACAGCGGAAACTAATAATATGAGTCCAGTTGAGCTGTTTAACCCCTTCAGGGGCTGTGGGATATATTATATTCCACAGATTTGCACCAGAAAAATTTTATTAAATTTTACTTTTTTTACTTTGGTGGAAAAAAGTCGCATAGTTGCTTTTCCTATTTTTTGCAATAAAATTCTTGGGAGATTCCGGCGTGAATTCGACATTACAGATACACAGTTGCTGGCCCCTGAAAGGGGTAAAGAATGTTTTACTGAAAGAGTTTATAATATAATCGCAGAGGAAACTACTCGATATGTTCACGAAGTGACAAATAAATTTACCTATAATGACTAAAGACAAAATAAAATCTTTTATAAGATTTCTTATAATTTAGGGCTATCATACTTTACCAAGTAAACGGCAGAAGCAGATGATTTAGGAGTAACAATAGTGAAGGATGCTACGGCTAGAAATTTCTACTTTGAGATCAAGAGATTATTACATTTCCAAGACAATAAATTACATTAGTATAACACACATGATAAATCATTTAAAATAACCCCTTGTTGGAAATGCTTTCCAAGAGTTTTCAGAAATTGGGCATTTCCTATGAAAATGTGTATGTTGACGAAGTACATTTGCCTTATTACTAGGCTGATAAATATCGCTTTGTAAATGACTATGACATTTATAAAAATATCCATGGTTCTACGTTGATGGCAATCAAAGATTCTAGAAGGTGTTTTGCAGTAACCTATTTAAAAAAAGGAGCCAATTCAAATGCAATTCCGGGAATACCAGTACAAAGGCAGATAATATCCATATCCAATGTGCTTCCAGACATAAAATTCGACAAAATAAACCACGTTATTGGCAAAAGGGAGAAACAAATCCGTTGCCAATATGATAACTGTTCTTCAAAGCCAACAATATATTGTATGAAATGCAATGCAACATTATGGATACAATATTTTCTCTTTCTCACATAAAAATTAATATTAAAAATGTAAAAAAGAGAAGTTTTCTTACATATCTAAAAGTAAATTTTGATTTTAAACATTATTTTGCCCATTATTTTGCTTATATATTAAAACTAACAAATTTTATAAATAAATTTTCCATTTTGTTTTAATTTTAGATTTTTTCATACAAACGCCCAGCGTCATCAAATGAGGACGGCTTAAAAAATATGGTTACAGTTAATTTTTTTCAAAATCCTTTTGAAATACTCTTAATTTGTGCATTTCTACCCATATATAATTTCAATGAAAGTTTTCAAATTTTGTTAATTTGGTCGTTAATGGGTTAAATTTGAGCGATTTTTTGAAGAAATAAAAATTGCAGTAAAGGCATATATTACTTTACAGGTGTTTCTACTGCCAATAATACGTTGCTAACATACAATGTTTTCCTTTATAATATAGATTTAGATACAAATAATTAAGTATAACGATTAATTAAAGATTCATTCACAAATAAATGCATTTAAAGATCTATTCACACGTCTGTCAACTAAAGGAAGTGCAGCATAAAAAAGGTAGTAAATTTTGATATAATCATACTACATGATTGCGGTTTTCACCATTTTATATATTATATGTATTCCAGAATTTTTTTAACCAAAAATAATAAAAATGTGATATATTTCAAATATTTATTTCCCTGACAACCTTAATACTCATTTAATACTCGAAGACGTGCAATAAAATGATGTTATGTAATAGTTATGTAAAACAGTTTCACAATTCTTTTTTCTTTCACCGTTTTTTTTTTTTTTTTTTTTTTTTTTTTTTTTTTTTTTTTTTGTTATCTACGCTTCAGAAAGCACTTTAACGTTTTCATTATGTTTAACTTCCAGAAAAAAATGAATAATAATTCTGGAAACCACACGGGAATATTTCCAAACTTTCATATTTAGAAAACGTATTATATTCTACTTCGGATGTTAACTATTTATATAACTAATAAATATAAACTAAATAAGATTTTAGTAGCAAAGGAAGTTTGTAAAAACTTTGCCTATCTTGAAATACAGAACGATTGCAAAATTGTAAAAGTTGAAGTTCATATTACAAGGCAAGTGAGAGAAGGAACGAGGAAGAGGCAAGTGACGGATGACGGGAAGTGTGAGACATCACTAATTTTGCTAAATCTAATCTAAATACTAGTTATATTTTCAATTCTACACAAGATGGAGATTGTATAAACCTATTTACCCATGCTAAATTTTTACACTTTCCAAATTATAAGAGTTTGGCAGTAGAAAAGTCTCATTTTGGATGTGAAAATTGAATTTCATTATCAACTTGATTTTGAAACTTATATAAACGTGTATATAAATATAAATGTGTAAAGCAAAAGTGAAGAACTGTTAATAAAATAACATACATCTTGTGTTTATAAATCACTAATAAATTTAAGACTAAAACGTGTAGGTAACGTGATAACCCATGTACTCCATACATTACCCAGAAAGTATAATGGGATAATGAAAGAGACGGATTTACGTGAAAAGTTGAGTTATATTCTTCTGTTTTCCAAATGGCTACAAATATTTACATTCATTTTTTTTTTTTTTTGTAATTTTCAGCAACTTTTGTAATATTTATTTTATAAGAAATGTAAAAATCAAAGTATAATATACTTCCTAGTTTTGATCTATAAAAAATATCTTTTTCAATTACAAATATTTTTAATCTTTCAGCTCCAAATTTTGTAGAACGTATAAATAAAGTCATGTAAATAAAGATTCCATATAAATAAATATTCTTTTTTAGAATCGATGTTCGAAAGCAACATATTCGTTAAAATGTAAATTGAACATATTTTTTAATCTACTGTAGACGTATGTCCCACTACTTTCGAACTTCAGCGAAAATTAAGATAAACGTTTCACAAATTCTAAGAAATGATTTTATAAAAATTGTCCCCTATTCTTGCATACTGTCCTCTATTATTTGTTACTTAATTTAACTCAGCTTTCTTCCTTAAAGCTTATCATCTGAATCAAACACATGGCGGAAATGTAGCATTTATTCTATGTTTAAATTTATAATAGTTTGGCATTTAATTTGCAAATGCATTGAAGAAACTGCGACGTTAAAATGTTCTAAGAAATTCTCACTGAACTAGTTTATAGTATACTTGAAATGAATTAAGGGAGTATTAGTTTGCGCTTTAAGTCTTCAGTTATTCGTTTTCAACTTATATATTGTGGGTTTAAATAGGGAAAACTAAGTTCTTGAACCTTTAAATATAAAGATTTCATTTACTTTATACCGTTTGAGCTTTCGATTATCAGTTAAATCTCAAAAGACATTTGTGTAATAATGCATTGTATACTAAAACCTTTGGAAGTTATTGTTCCGTATTTTAGTTTTATTGAGAGCTAGAAACTGGAACATGTATTTTAACAGAAAATATCTGAGAATAAAGAGCTTTGTTAAACGTTATTTATAAGACCAAAATCTCGAAAATTGTTGTTGAAAGTGTTTCAAATTGTTTTACTCTGTTGGTAAATAGTAAACTAACTATTTTCATTTTAATAATTTACTATTTATCTACCTATTCCAGATTTCGTTTCATAAATGAGAGCTAAAAAACTTATTTTCCTAAAATTTGTTAATAATAGAAAATCTACATCCAAATATTATTAATGTATAAATTAATACATTTTTGACTGACTCTTTAGGAATTTCGATAGAGTTTTTGTTTAAACCTCTAGCCAGAACGGATGTCCCTTAAAATTTTTTTCAGGGTAAACTTTTAGAGGGTTATCGCTTTTCTACTTAGCAGCAAGCTGGAGATGTTCCTGTACCACAGATTTAATGGGCACAAATATTTCATGCACACGGCAATATCTCATCGAAAGAGTATTGAACTGAAGAAGCTAAACCTTTAAGTTTGTCGATCATCTTGGTCCCAAAGGCATGATACAGTGTGGAAGATGCAGTTTGACGACAAATTTGGTATAATGATAGCATTCATTCGTGCTCAAAAACACAGTTTCCAACCTTTGTATATATTTTTAACCAATCTTCCAGAAAGTGTTGAACACTATTTGAACTAAATATTCACCTACTGTTAATTGTTTAATTTTTATTTTACTCATATTTTAACGAAATAACAATCATCTATATAGACAAAAATCACCTGTAAAAGAATATTTTCAACAGGAGATTTTCATCAACTTTACAATCACTATTAATCTATGTAAATATCCGTGCCCACTCTGTGCCCAATCCCGTGTCCCCAAATCTATCCGTGTCCAAAGTAGAAGAAAATATGTTAGTATAATTATAAATAATTTTTGCTTATAGAATATTAAAACATGAACTAGAATTTATAGAAAATGTCTGAAACTTTAAAAATGTACTTGTGTATGCCATTAAAATTATATTTTTACAGTCTATAAAAATAAACTCTGATATCTGGTGTAATATCTCATGCTCTTTACTTTCGGATTCAAATTGTCAGTTGAAAATCATTCGGGAATGCTTTCGGGAATTAATTGTCGTGATCAACTTGCTTCCTTTTAAACATATTCTGCGTACAGTAATAATTAAATTAACATTGGAGAGAGTACAGTAGGAAAGGGAAAAAAAATAGAGAGAGAGAGGAGGGGGGGACACCGCTAACATTATTATAGTCAAAATATCATCAGGGAATAATAGGAATCACGCGAATAGCCATTCGACTGTCTCTTAAGTCTTCTTTGAACATACGCTTAAAAAATAAGCTTAGGGTGTCGTATTAGGGTGGTCCCAAGCAACATGGGAAATATTTTGTTAACATTTTCTTCTGAGAGACCCCCCAGAAAGTTGCCAATTAGTTAGAAAAGGAGATTGGCAAAGTTTCAGCTCAATTGAATAACATTAACCCGTACCTCATCGAGGTTGAATTCTTGAAAATTTTCAAATTTTGGAGAAAATTTGTAGTTTTTCTTTCTTTAAATGAAAACTATTTGTCTTCGAAACGTAATTCTTGTTTTATTACATAGAAACAGTTATTGCCTTGATCTTTTACTCTCATTAAAACTTATATTTAATGAACATTTAGTATTTTTCATGTCAGCTCGTGAAACATACCTTCAAATTCTTCATTTTTGAAATAAAAAGTGAAAAATGGAAAATTATTAATTTTATTATTTTTGATAATTTTTTTTGTATTAATTGCATTAATAAACAAAAATAATGGAACAACTTTTGTAACTTTAAAAATATTTCCCGAATTATAATTATTGGTTATCTAGTTCTATGTTTTGAAAGACAGAGCTTTTCGATTTGTATTATTGTTGAAGAGCATTTCAAACGAATCTCTGAATTTCTCTTTTTATTACAAGGCTGTTTTTGTTATCTGCTATCATTATTTATTTTTAGAATTGACGAAATATTCTGGAAAGCCCCTTCCCCATTTCCGTATGATGGCAGAAATGTAAGATTTTTTTATTTGGCCACATGCATCATCAAATCATCAACAGTAAGTTACTACGTAATCCACCAGTAAACACTGGTTACCTCAGAGGAACCTGCATTTTTCTACTCCAATTGTTGGGAAAATCTTCTTTATTTACCATGCCGCCACTATAATTTAGAAATTATCCTAAAAGCTGTTTTTGATCGTAAAGTGAGCACAATCACTGCCCCTCAGCCAGATATTAGAAAAAGAAAGTTTGATGAGTCCTCTAAATTAAACAAGACTAAGTATAAAATTGCTATTGAAGATGAAATACTAGATATAAATAGTTAATTCAGAAGAAATTTCAAGTTTTCTTACAGAACTTTAAAAATATTAACACACCATGGATGATTAGAAAGAATTTATCCAACTTTGTTTAATTTTTATAGGGCGTCTTCCTCCAAAAGATATTTTTTAGAGCCCCTGGGGATTTTAATCATGTCAGATGGATAGCACAGGCCATTTATTCTCTCAAAATATATCGTTTCAGGGATACTCTCTCAATAACACATTTAGAAAAGAAAAGGAATAATAGAGGCCTTTGCTTATTTCTAATCAATATTTAGTTGAAAGCGTGCTTCAATACTCCCACTCCCACTTTGGCCCCCATTTCAAAACTTAGGTTGATAAACAGGTTGCAGACAAAGCGCTAGCTAAAATGATAAACCGCCTTTGGTATCTTAACTCAGATCAAGTTGCATTTTCATTTTTTGACGATACTTTGAAAAAAAATGTCAACATAAGCATGGCCGTAAAATTAATGCTATTTGAAGAAGAAAATGATGAAGATGATACGAATGTAAGGGCAACAAAATGTTTCAACGAAGTGGATTATTTATTGAACAAAAAATGTCGATGGTTTTTTTGTTTCATTTCAAACTGTAAATTTAAGAGATTTTATCTTAATAAGCAATTCTTAAATACTGGTGCCAATATATGGTGTGGAAATAAACCT
Organism: Maratus speciosus; assembly: GCA_963932465.1. NCBI lineage: Eukaryota > Metazoa > Arthropoda > Arachnida > Araneae > Salticidae > Maratus > Maratus speciosus. Next base: position 167,483,491 of record OZ010796.1, on the reverse strand, counting down.
ACTTTGAAAGCAAAAAAAAAATAGTGAATGGTTTTAAAGTTGTCAATCAGACAGCTGAAAGGGGATTAAAATTAACGCGAGATTTCAAATCCTGTTTAACAAAAGACGAAAAACAAAAACAGTATATGCTAAAAACTGTGTCTGAAAGTAGAAAAAATTTTCAAGATTCTTCAAAATTCACCTTATCTAAGCCATTACCAACTTGAAACTTCCTGACGCAGTGGTCCCACGCCGGGACCACCTAATTTTAATTCCAAACGGAACCAAGAGTATTTTACTAATTTTTTGCTTTTACAATGAAAGTTGAAAGTAACGTGGTTTTAATTTGTAATAAAGTCGTTTGTAAATTCCGATGCTAGTCAATCATTTCATCATTTTATGAACAGAATTTTACTGTGCCGGAAACGGTTAACGTGACAATTGTAAGGAATAATAATTTCTTTTCCTTATTATGCTTCCTTTTAACACAACTTTACTAATAAAATGCATTTGAGCATTAATTGTTTCTGATTTTTATACTTTTTTGTCCCCTCCCTCTTTTTTTATTCTTTCAGTTTAAAATTCAATTTTTTTCATTTTCTTTGGAATTTTTTTCTTAATTAAACCATTTATTATGTACAAAATCAGAAAAAAAGAAAATCAAAAGGTGGGAAGCAGATCAAATAAATTGTTATAATATTTTTTCGCATTTTCATAAAAAGTCAATTTTTAGGATTTGGTTGAAGTCTGATCCTGAAAAATGCGCATATTTTTAAATCTATAGATTTTTAGAAAACAATGGTGTGTGGTTCTTCAAGACAAAACTTTTTTTATAAAATGAGACCTGCATTATGTTTCTAGGTTCAATTGTATTCATTTCATGAAGGGAAAACATCATTTTTTGCGAAAAATCACGTTTTTTCAAACTTAAACCTCAACGAGGCACGGATTAATATTATCCAAATGAGCTGAAACTTTGACAATCTCATTTACTAGTCAATTGGCAACTTTTGGGGGGTCCCCCAGAAATTATTAGTTGTATTAGACTCAGGCATTATTTAATACGAACACCTAATTTTGTAAGCATATTTGTTTTTTCGATAAATTTACCTTACACTATAAAACAAATCCATAAACTTCTGGCAACCCAGTTGCGCATTATTTACAAAGATCCTTTCTTCTAAATAATCAAAGTTTTAGTGAATACGGTCCTTTGAAATATCAGTAATCTCTACGCGAATCACCAAGGATTTTTCTGTTCATTTTACTGGAAGTTTACTGACATTGCAGGTCACCTTTTTGTTTTCAACATATTTCTGATATTTCACAGGAAGCTTTCTTTAGGGTTCGTACGGGTACCATTATTTTCAGGGCCAAATATCAGTATTTTTTTTAGAAAAATAAATCTAATGTAAAGGCGCGAAATTTCGCCTTATTTATGGAGAGAATTTCTATAAGAAAATACTGGTACCGAAGAGTTTCTTAGTCTGGAAATTCAAGGACCCGTAGAAACCCCGTTTTTTATGTTTCACAGGAATCTTACGGAGATTTCACCGGAATATTCTAGAATTATTCAGTAAATGTGATGATGTGCAGAATGAATGATTTTACTATCGATTGAAACATTCGGTCATGATCAAAAACACAGTTTCCTTCCTTTGTATATATTTTTAATCAATCTTCCAGAAAGTGTTGAACACTAGTTGAACTAAATATTCACCTATTGATAATTGTTTAACACGCTGTGAATTTGTTTTACTCATATTTTAACAAAATAACAATCATCTATAAAGACAAAAAACAAAAACACATGTAAAAGAATATTTTCCACAGGAGATTTGCATCTTTTCAATCATTCTTAACACAGACACAGAGTGATCAAATCCAAATAAGTGAAAGCGAGCAGGCAGTGCAGCATGATATGTTAGAGCAACAGTAGGACTTCCTGTTTTTCCTGTGCTTCCTGTTTCGGAATTTTTGCGCACGTACATCCTGTGTAACAGTAAGATATCTATTTTAACCTAGTATTACACTGAAAAAGGTGACATTTTGAACGTTTGAAACACAAACGTTTACTTATATAAAATAGATATGACAACATGGAAAATATCCTAGCATTCCAGTAGATGCAGAAACAGGTTCTCATAGCAATAAATCAAAAATCATCTATCGCATTTTATAGATGTCTTATTATTGCTTTGAGGCGGCGATATGTACCATACATTCAAATGCCAAAGTTTTCAGAACAAGCTTTTGACATATAATGTAAATAAACAGGAAATTACACAGATTAAAAATTAGTCTTCGGTGAACAGGAAATATTTTTATATACAATAAAGTATTTAGAATTATTATTAAATTATCAGTTTTACGTACCATAAACTGGGGTTATGTGGACAAACAACAAAAAAATAAGTTTCAAATAAGGCTGGGTTCTACTGTGTTGAGAGTTTTGACCAACACTCGGTGAATTACATCAACATAGTAGAATCAAGGCTGAATTAAATTCTTAAAATATTTCTGAAAATTTTCAAAATTGTTTATGACATTATTTTGTCTGTCCGTTCTTTATATCGCGTAAATATACTTGTATTGCCATGTAATTAAAATATGTTTTTGAGGTATCCCAAAGCATGTTCTCTATTGAAAATGGAGTGTATAGCATTTATACTTCGTTTCAAGGACACTACAAAAAAGTCATTACATTATGGTCTATAAAGTAAAATTGTTTGCAGTGCGTTTTAATTATGTTACATATCAAGCATAATAAAATTGACATGCGTTTCTGAGCTTCATTAAAAAATGCTATCTGTAGAATATGGAGTGAAAAGGAAGTATCATTCAATCACAGGGTCACAGTAAGAATTCGATCATGTAATGGTCTATGTGGAGGGGCGTTTTTTTGCAGCCTGTTTTAGTGATGTTGCGCTAGTTTAAGAATAACGAAATTTATATACATTACTGAGGTGCACTTCAAACGGCTTTCTGTGGAATTCGATAAGGTGTATAAAAACATGAAAAAATTTTCAAGATTAAAAATATCTACAACAAGTAACTCTATGATGGATTAATGGGAGAAGAAAAATTAATTAATGAGAGTCCGATTTCGTTCATAAAAATAATGGTAGCGAAATTTGGTTTTTGACCTTCTATTTACACAGGTTTATAATTTTTGGGAGGCTAGTTACTTAAATATAATAAAAAATTCTCTAATTACCTAAAATATAAACAGTTTTATGCTGACCATTTTAGTTTTAATTCATCTAAATAGCTGTAAAAACTAAGCAGGTACAGCATTTTTCGTAAAAGACGGTTTTTATCGAAAACACGACTGCACTGTTGTTTAAAAATGGCCAGTACAAAAAATCTATATGATTAAAAAGTAATAAGGTTTTTAAACTCCGAGATCTAGAAAGAGAATTTAGGTAAAAAATTGGGAGAATTAAAAAAGTCGAGCAACACTTACTTGGTGATTTGAAATGGATTGACGTTTATGCAATTTCGAGATTAAAGGGACAATAGCAGTTGCGAAATAACATGTAAAAAACGGATATTGGCGTATTTTTTCTAGGGAACTACTGAAAGGATTCCAATGCATTTTTTTGCAGTTCTCTCAATTGATTCAGTAAAAATTAATATTTCGGCAGAAAATAAAAATAAATAAGAATTTAAAAAATTAAAATAGTTACGCTATTTCTTTAACAAACAACGTCACATGTAAAACATTTGAGTAAATTAATGTTGAAATAATCTTTTTCCTGTGAACTACTGAAGACATTTTGATACATTTTGTTTAGTAATTCTAGCATAAACAAACTATAAATTAATCATGCTGCAAAAAATAAAAATATAAAAAGGAAATAGTTACTTTACTTTAAAAAACCCTACATTTCGGTTCTTTGCAAAATTGCATAACTATTGTATTTTTCATTTCTATATCATGGCAAACGACTATTTTCTACCTCAGTTTCTGCGAACGCTATTAACATAGTATTGAAATATTTTCCGTAGCTCCAAAGGAAAAGGAAATTGCACATCGATTGTTTTATATGCGCCTATTTTTGCTAGATAACCATGGAAATTATTGTTTTTTTTTTATTATTCCTTGTCGGCAATCAATTTATAACTTAACTAATGTCAAAACTATAAAAATTCTTCAAATAACTTCAGTAGTTCCCAAGAAAAATGATTTTGTGAGCTGTTTTACATGTGATTTCGCAGTTCCTGTCGCCTCTTTAGCATTTTAGTATATTATTTGGTGTGTATTTGGTCTATATATGATGTACAAGACTGCTTAAATTAATTCAAATCAATAAACTTCATAGAAATTGTTGAAAACGCATTGTCAATTGTGTTGGAATTTTTTAGCTTAGCTAATTTATATGCACTATGCTATCTTAGTACAAGATATATCAATTCGAACGCAATGCTCCACTAGGACGTAGATGCATTGCTTTTACAGATGGTGGTTGACGAGAAAAAAACTTTAATGATCGCTGTGCCATACGTTTTTCAGCTGATTTGCGATTTAGTACATTATGTGGAGTGCTTAGAATTAGTTTAGTATATTATGTGGAGTGTGTTTTTTTCACGGATGTATAAAAGTATTTAAATTTATTGCTGCTGATTGCAGCAAATGCTGAAATTGGATTTTTAACACTTTATGCCCGGCGGTACTTTAAAGTACCATTAAAATAACTTGTTGTAAAATTCATTTAATGGATCGATTAGTAGTCATACAGTTTAGAATGAGTTATAGATACTCCAATTTATCTTGTTGCAAAAGCATTATTGGTTGCACAAAACAAAAATATTTTTTAAAGAATTATTTCTTTTGCCTTTGCATCTTTTCATCTTTCTTGGCGTTGAAAGATTGGGGGGGGGATTCAGTTCAGACATCTCTCTATATTTCTATTGTAAGAACATTATATTTGCACATTTCCTAATTACAAAATTACTGAAAAAATATTTTAAATAAAGGATTTGAATTGATTTACAAATATCCCACAAAATCCTTATAAATTCAAATGAAATTGGTTAATTTTAGTTGGTAAAATCCTTTATTAAATGATTGTGTAAATATTTTAAAAACAAGTCCAGAGTTCGACTTCGAAGTTGGACAAAGTTCACTGAACATTTCATTCTTTAGGGTTCCATAAAAAAAAGTAACGGTACAGATGTCATATTCGCCCCATATTGGCGCGATTTTTTTCGGTTGCCAATTTGGCGAAAACATCAACAGCATAAACAACATAATCCGGATTACCACATCAAACAAAATAACGACACTTTGACGCAAGTTAAGTACCTATTGCCTATATGATATTGGCGACAGAAAAAAATCGCGCCAATATGGGGCGAATATGACATCTGTTCCAAAGTAACTAGCATGCTTGGGTTATTAAAGAATGCGAGTCCGGCGTTAGTTTGACTACCCGACACGGATGCACGTTGTGTATCGTCTCATGGCCCTTCGTCAAGAAAACAGAATTAGATACTGTAAGACTAAATCCTTAAGGCTGATAGTCACTCAGCTTCCGAATTACCCTCGGTAATGTTAAGTCTATGGACGTTCAAAATATCTCCTCGGGAAATTAATATTTTAATTTCTTTTTTCAGTGTTCTCATCTTAAAGGATGTCTCTTTTTTTTCTTAGTTTTCAAAATATTTCTAAAATCTACGCTTAATTTTATATGAAGCGTTAAAATTTTACTCCCAGTTCGTCAGTTTTTAAAACATAAAATAGTAAATTAAGCACAGATTTTAGAAATATTTTCACAACTAAAAAAAAAGTGATATCCTTTAAGAAGAGAACACTGAAAAAAGACGTTAAACTTATTAATTTCCTGAGGAGATATTTTTAATATGAGAATGCATCAAGCACCCATAGACTTAACATTACCCAGGGAAATTCGGAATCTGAGTGACTAGGAGCCTTAACGGTTTGTAGCGCCGAAGACTTTTTGTTTTAGTTTTTGTATTCTAAATTCTATTTAGTTACCCGACTGAAAAGAAGGGTTATGTGTTTCACGCGTATCTGTGTATGTGGATTTATTTATACCCTCGAAACATCCCAACGGCTGGATGGATTTTAATGAATGGGGTCTCTATCAATTCGTCTTAACGGCCCGATGGTTATAGGCTAGATTTTGTCTTTATAAATTCAAAATGGCGGCCGTAAAATACAAAAGGGCGGTAGAGACGAAAAAAAATTTATGCGCCCTATTGAGTGGCATATCATTGGATAGGTCTTTCAAAATGAAGCCGATGTTCCATTGACTATTTTACAGTCAGAAGCTGCGTTAAAATATTATACAACCTGGAAGTTGTGTATGTAGGATCTATAGCTTTACTGCAACTCTAAGCATCCTATGCATCTATAGACCTCATCAAAACTGTCTTTATAGATAGAAACTATCAATTAAACACAACTTAAAAGTCATCAATACAAGTAAATAATAAAAAAAATAGGTAAGTAATATAAACAAATAAAATAATTAAAAAAAATATTTAAATCAATTCATACTTAGGTCAATAAGAGAATTTTTTAGGTAGCTTCCATTACAAAAAGCTACCTATTGCAGCCGTTCGGAGGCAAACGATTCCGAAAAACTTTGGTATATTTTCACCGATCATGATCCCTAGACCTCGAAACCACCCTCCGTTCAAAATTGATATATATACAGAGTGACAAGAAATAACTTGGATACACATAATACATTATAACTTTAATGTTAATGAAAATATTACGACAAAACTTCAAAATAAATATGAATACATTATTTCGTCTGATATATTTACAAATTTTGAAAGTGGCTATCTTTAACCTTAATACAGAGCTTTAAAAGTGTCACAAAATTTTCGGCTGTGACCCGTAACTCACTTACTGATATTTTATTCCATTCCTTGCATAAGGATTTCTGTAGGGATGCCAAAGTTTTATGAGGTTTAGCATACACTCTGGTCTCCAAGATGGACCAAACAGAATAATACATCGGGTTCAAATCTGGGGAATACGATGGACATTCTTTAGCTCCAATAAAGTCAGGAAAACGTGTCTTGCACCAATCTTGAGTGCCTTTAGCTCTGTGTGCAGGTGTGGAATCCTGTTGGAAGGTCCATCTTTTGTTTTCAAAGAACATTTGGGACCAATGTAAGACAACATCTTCCAAAATGAATTTGCGATATGTTTGTTGATTAATCTTTATCCCTTGATCAACAAAAACAAATGATGTTTTCCCACTAGCACATATCACACCCCAAACCATTACAGATTGGGGTCGTTGACGCCGTTCAACAACGCAAGAAGATCGAGGTGCTTCTGCTGACCAAACTCTACCATTATGGCTATTGTGAGCTTGTTCAATCGAAAACAGTTTCTCATCTGCGAAGACAAATGTTTGCCATCGATCATCTGCGGCCCGCTTTAACAGTTCTTTACACCTTTGAAGTCTTGTGCGTTTGTTTTCTGCTGTTAGCTTTTGAGCCTCTTTCATTTTGTAAGAGTGAAGACCAAGCACTACTCTTGCCATCAAACGTGCGGTTTCTCTGTTGATCTTCATCTCTCTAGCAACCTTTCTCATAGAAATCCTAGAATTTCGTTGAACTAGCTTTGTGATAACTACACGGTTTCTCAATGTGTTAACTGTGCGTTTTCTTCCCCTTCCTGACCTGTCACCATCATGTCCGTGATCTTTAAACCTTTTGATTGTGTATGAAACCGTCTGTTTAGGCACTTTCAATTGTTGAACAATTTCACATTGTTTCATTCGGTGTTTATGTAATTCAAGTATGGCAGATCGTTTGTTAACCATAATGGTTATCACAACTAACTTACTTACACCTGTTTAGTAGCTTTCTAGAATCAATTCCCTATGACAATAACTTTATAACTTTAGTGGTAGTTACATGATTTATTGTTTGAAACTTCGTCCAAGTTATTTCTTGTCACCCTGTATATATATCTGATGTTTGTCATACTGTAACTCTCGTATTTATGAACCGATTTAGATAAAATTTCGTGTGTACATAGTACATACCAATGTCTCGACCGAGTTCGTTGGCCAGCTTCACCCGCCATCTTGTTTCAAAATGGCGGGCATTTAATTTTTTTTTTAATTTAAAAATTTTAAATGAGGCACAAAAATTTAGACATTGAAAAAGATTTTTTTTCTTATGTGTTTGGGCTTGATACAAAGATTCTGGAGCGTTTTTAGTTTCGTCTATATCTTAAAAAATGGCTGAGTTATAACACTTGGAATTTCTAGCATGGCTGACATTTTGAAACGATCTGATTTTGTCACGCGATAATACACGTATTTATGAACATATTTGGATGTGACAAGGAATGTGCATAGTACATAGCAATGTCTCGACCGAGTTCGCTGACCAGCCTCATCCGCCATCTTGTTTCAAAATGGCAGCCATTTAATTTTTTTTTAATTTATAGTTTAAAATGAGGCACAAAAAAATGAGACATTGAAAAATATTTTTTTATTATGTGTTTGGGCTTGATACAAAGATTCTGGAGCATTTTTAGTTTCGTCTATATCTTAAAAAATGGCTGAGATGAATTTCTACATTCTGAATCACTTTGATTTTCTAATTCTGAATCCCTTTGAATTTCTAGCATGGCTGATATTTTGAAACGAACTGATTTTTGTCACGCGATAATATGCGTTTTTATGAACCGATTTGGATGTGACAAGGCATGTGCATAGTACATAGCAATGTCTCGACCGAGTTCGTTGGCCAGCTTCATACGCCATCTTGTTTCAAAATGTCGGCTATTTAAAATTTTAGAAAAAATTTAAAATTTAAAATGAAGTACAAGAAAATTATAAATCGAAAAAGATTTTTTTATTTGTTTGAGCTTGATAGAAAGATTCCGGAGCATTTTTTGTTTCGTCTATATCTTAAAAAACGGTTGAGTTATAGCACTTTGAAATTCTAGTGTGGATGACATTTTGAAACGATCTGATATTTGTCGTGCGATAACACGCGTATTTATGAATGGATTTTGATATATCTTCGTGTGCACATAGTAAATACCAATGTCTCGACCGAGTGCGTTGGCCAACATCATCCGCCATCTTGTTTCAAAATGGCGGCCATTAATTTTTTTTTAATTTTAATTTAATATGAGGTACAAAAAAAAATTGAAAAAGATTTTTTCTTATGTGTTTGACCTTGATACAAATATTTCGGAGCATTTTTCGTTTCGTCTTTATCTTAAAAAATGGCTGAGTCATAGCACTTTGAATTTCTAGCTTGGCTGACATTTTGAAACGATCTGATTTTTTCACGCGATAACACGCGTATTTATGAACCGATTAGGATGTGACAAGGCATGTGCATAGTGCATAGCAATATCTCGGCCGAGTTCTTTTGCTAACTCCATCCGCCATCTTGTCCGGATCATTTTTTGTTTTACCTTTATCGAAAAAAAAAGGCCGAGAAGTTTGAATTTCGAATGTGTGTGACATTTTGAAAAATCTGATATTTTGCCTGCAGCAGCACTCGTATATATCAACCGATTTAGATATGTGTGAGCATGTGCACAGGAATTACTAAGGTCTCGACCAAGTTCATTGGTGATCTTTGTTGCACCCATTATGTTGTTTTAAAATGTCGGGCTATCACCGATTATTTGGGTTAATATAATTAGTAATATAATTCGGGATATCACCGAATTTGGCGACAAAATATAAATCACTTTAATAAAACCAGCTTTGAAAACGCTGACTAATTTTGCGAAATTCTCATTCATATACAATATTGACAAAAATTAGTATTTAATCTTCTATAATCGGGTTCCACTAATTTGAGCTCCGTGTGTTTAAATAATATAAGCTAGCTTTTAAAAAATAAGGAATATGAAAGCTACCTCTTCCTCCGGGCACTGGCCGGAAGGACTTTTTCTCCCATTCTTCTTTCCTCTTGAGTGGCGTAAAAAATGCCTTGATCAAGAAGAGGGCTCTCGCGATTAATGAAAAATAATTAATTTAATTTAATTAATTAATTAATATTTGAAAAAACTGGATTAACATCAAGTGTCATCCACTAGAAGTTTAAAAAACATTTATTTGAGCTTGATTGGATGAAAAATAAGTATTTTATAACCGATTGAAAATTTGAACAAGATATATATAGCGAGAGGGAGAGCTAATAGTAGGAATTGAAAAAAAAAATAGTTTCACATTGATGAGAAATAATTAATTTGTTCGCTTTTTACGCAGTCCAGTTTTTTGATTTTTTAAATTCAATTGTTTTTAACTATAAGCTTTTACGGCATGAAAAATTAAATTTCGCAAAAATATTCTGATGAATTTTCAGAATCTATACTTGATACGCGATATTTCTTTTATGATGCGATATTAAATTTTAATCCGTTTTCAGAAACTTTAGCATCCATTCCTTAAAGATAGAAGAAGATGGGGGTTAATATTACGTGATTCATCACAAGACACAAAGATTTTAAATAAGCACTGTGAAATCCGTTTGTAGAAATTTTTAAAATAGTAAGGAAATTTTAAAATATCACTCTTTAATTTAAAATAACTTAAAATAATAAGGAAAACATTAAAATATTGCACTAAATCGAGGAAAAAAAAATTACAAATGAAACACACATGACAAAATTTCACAATGAAGAATTTAAGTTAATTATGTTGCGAACAATCATTCATGAATGATAGTGATATATATTGAGAATTATAAATAAAATTAAAAGAGCATTTTTGGCTTTCTGATATAAAAAATCGATTCAATAGAATTTAGTAAAAAGTTCAGAATGTTTGAAAGAGGGAAATAGTGATATTTGTTTAGACATTTTTAATATAGTTAATATTTATTTGATTAGTTTGTTAAATCAGTGAATGATTAATTGAAAATGTTCCCTTATCTCTTTTGCCCGAGTGCCGCTCGGGCCAAAAGAATTTGCTGTCTTCAATACTAAAAGCTTTTGGATGCCACTTAATTTTAACTGTAATCTTTGGTTTGTTAATCCTTTCAGGGGCAAAGCATTTTCAATACTAAAGTGTTGAAATAAATGACTAGCTCCGGAATTTGCTAAAAAAATTAATTTGTAAATAAGAAAATTGCTACATTTCAAATACTTATTAAATGGAAAATATTTTACCACAATTCTGGTGCCATTGTAGCGTTTGGGAATTATAATTAAGTGGTTTCATAAACATACCACCGCCCCTGAAGGGGTTAAATGGCATACCTTTTTCGATTGTAGAAAGCCAAATATTATAGTAAAAACAAGTGGTGCCGCGTCCTTACTTTTAATTTATTGGGTCAAAAAAAAGGAACAGTTAAGGGGTTAAAAGAGAAAATGAATTGTGAGACGTAACAGAGGGATTCAATTATCCATCTATTCATAAAAAAATTATGAAACTTTCAGAATCAGCACGCCACATTAAATAATTTTAATGTGTTACATTATAAGTATGTTAAAAAAAAAAAAAAAAAAAAATCTACTCTACCAAACATCAATTCCCACAAACCGAATAATTTACCGTTTCAGTAGAATAACTTAATTGCTAAAACGGTATCTAAAGATATATAACAATTTTACTCTGTTTTTGTGCCTGAATAGATTTAAGAATCATCTTTTCTTCTAATTTGTAAGAAAAGCAGCGGATTTTGTAATTATTAATATAAAACTTTATTCCTTTTCCTTGAGTAGAATTGTATACCTGGAAATTAAACATTTTATCTTAATTAATTTAATTTTGAAATACCATGTAGATTTATTCCTTAATGAAAATGAATAATGATGAGAGCTTTGTTACATAGGTGATAAAGGATTAGATATTTTAAATTCCACTATTTTCGAGTACTCACTTAATTGTTAAAACAGTGGCTGCGGACATATAAAAATTTTATTCTGTTTTTGAGTCAAAAGAGATGTAAGAATCATTTTTCTTGTAATTTGTAAGAAAAGCGGTTTTTGTAATTATTAATAAATTAAAACTTCATTCCTTTCCTTGAGTAGAATTGTATACCCAGATATTAAACATTTTATCTTGATTAAATTTTTAAATATCATGTAGATTTATTCCTTAATAAAAATGAATAATGATGAGAGCTTTGTTACATAGGTGATAAAGGATTAGAGATTTTAAATTCCACTATTTTCGAATAAAACGACTTAATTGCTAAAACGGTGGCTGCGGACATATAAAAATTTTATTCTGTTTTTATGTCAGAACAGATTTTTCCTGTAATTTGTAAGAAAAGCGAGTGGTTAATTCAATCGCGCCGTATGTAATCCGAGAAATAATCGATTAGGTCAGGTGAAGCTTACCTTTCAGAAGTAGTGTTATGAAAAGAAGAGAACCAAACGAATACGTTACGTTAATTTTTTAATTCGCTATTTAACGTACAACTTTCCAAAAAATCCGTAAAACATGAGATATTGAATAACTACTTTTACGAACTACAGAAAACAGAATGTTTTGTTTTGTTTGTTGGTAAAGTTTCGCTAGATGTATAGATAGTATAGCACCTTATATAGTTTCTCATTTATAGGTTGCTTATATTTATACGTCGTTTCAGCGTAGTCTCATTCATTCCTATGTATTGGAATGTTTTAAGGATTCATTTATACGACGCATAACTTCGGTTAAACGTCGTTTCTTCCAAGCCGTAACGATATTCTTAGAATTTTTTTCCAGGGTTGCTCTTTTTTTCTTTGCCTCTACCAATATTTGGGGACAGCTGAAGGACAAAGAACATGTGTAACTGTCACAGTGGTTAATTCCATTTAGTAGAATCTGTGGAGGTGGTGAGACGAAAAGAATGCACAGTGGATGGTCCGCTCATTAGATAAGATTGAGATCATTAATCCCTTGGGGAACAGCGACCGGTATTCGTACCGCGTAAGCTGCTCAGAATCGGGGATTATTCTGACCAATAAATTTTTATTGTAAATTTTGCCTTATATAATCCGAGCAGTTTCCCGATTCAATTAGGCAAAAATTTCTGTTTTAAAAAACCGGTGATTAAAGATTAGAAATTCTGTAAATGACGCTCGTCCCGAAGCTGTTAATCGTCGCTTTATTTTCTGATTTCGTTGAAATTAATACCACGTTTCAGCTCGATTGTTATTTCGTTTAGGTCTCTTTTAAATTCTTCCGTTCTGAAGCTAAAATAATAATACAAATGCTGATTCATTGTTTTTTTCCAAGCAAAATGACATCGTGTATGACAGAAAAATTATCTTTTCTGAAATTGGTCCTTTAGGCGCTTAGAAATTTAGGTTCAAAGTATGGATCTAAAACTGCAAGCCCCTTTAAAACATCAATTTAATAAACATTAACCTAAATGAACGCAATCACAAATTTAAGAGCTTTAAACAAGTGAATAATCTACAAATCCTCAATTTTTTTTTATTGAGAAAGATTTTAGTTAAATACTTATAAAAATTTCTCACTTTCTTGGTCATATTGTCTTCTGGGCATTTTTAGTCATTTTGCAAACTCAGATGAAAATAACATTTAGTTTATGTGAGAATCAGCTTAGATGCTGCCATTTATTCGTTTGCTTTGAACGTAAAAAAACATTCAGCTATTAAGAAATGATGTGAAAATGTAAAAAAATCGGATATTTTAGTTTTTATAAGGAAAAGAACAGAGGTCTCCGTACGGTGACCCACGAACTGAAGAGGTTAAACAATGTTTTCCTAAAATGTCCCGTAAATGAAAGGCAATTCACTGAAAGAGAAATATGGAATTTTAAAAGATTTTCATAAAAATTTGGTCTTGACCAAAGTAGAATCAGCGAAGAAAATAGATATTTCTGTTTTGACACTGAAGCCATTGTTATGTTAGAAAAAAAAATCTAGGAAAGAAAAACAGCTTGCGAAAGCATTGCTTCAAGAGAATCGCGTACCCAAAAGGGCAAATTTTCGAACGTTGAGGATATTACTCTGCAGTTTCTATGTAAATGCGGGGCAACAAATAACCCAGTGACTAAGTCAACGAAGAAAGCGAACGAATTTTCGTCGAAATTAAGTATCAGAGACGTTTGCTTATCAACCGGATGACTGCATGAGATTAAATTACGACATTGAAATCCATGTCAGGTCGTAAGATGAGAATTGAAAGGTGCTGCAGTTGATTCTGTTGAATAAATGCTCAAACATGTACCCAGCAAAATTAAAAAATATCAGCTGAAGGATATTTATAATGTTAACGTAATCGGTCTCTTCTTTCACCTCATACTTATATGAACCTCATGCTTTAAAAGTTATGATTATCATAGTAACAAGAAAAGTAAAAATCCTCTTAGCATTTTACTTTGTTTAATAGCGGGTGGATGAGAAAAGTTGACTCATTTAGTTATAGGGAAATCGCAGAATCCAAGATATTTCATAAACATAAAAGCGTTGGCATTAGTTAATTCAACAATTTCCGAAGCATGGACGACAGCTGTTAATTTTACTGATTTGTTGAAGAATAGGGATAAACAGTCGAACCGTAAAATCGTAATCATTAACTTTTCATGTAAGAATGCGAAACCCAACTTCAACAGGCGAACTTACTGAAGAATTTGAATGTTGTTTTATTTCGACGAACTGCACTGGTAAACTACAACCCTTATACCTGGGTGCAATCAATTATTTAATGGTGCACTATAGAATGCAATTAATTCATTTTGCTGTACAAAGTATTATAGGAAATACTCATACTTCGGGCAACGAAAATTATCTCTCTAGCGTGCATTTAAATAAAATCAGACGCAATAAAAGACTGTTTCATCAAAGGAAGTTTTCAATATCCAAATTCCGATGAAATCGAAGGAAACGAAAGTGATGATGAAACTGTGATAATGTATGAAGTCCGGATAAATCTAAAATCAAACATTACATTTGTGGCATATGTGAACTGTGATAAAGATGTAATGACATCATAATTATGCACAATTCACGAACTGAGAGAAAACAGATTAGGAAATGCTCATTTAAGTAGCGAAAAGAAAATGAAGAAGTTATTCCACCTTCTTTCAAAGATATGCTGGACTGCGTGGGCACATATTCAACTGTTTTTGTTTCTCCCAAAACTACTAAGAAAATGTTTAAGGAACTTAACTCTATACATAATGCATTGCCGGAGTCTAAATGTAAATTGGCAAGTCAGACGATGATTAGAGATATTTTTTGTGTAATCTGCTTGCATGTTCGATAATAGAATTGAAAAAGTGTAATTTAGGTTATCAATATTTAGCATATCTTAAACAACCAATTTGTTTTACAAAATTTAATTTGTATGCTGGCAGTATTAAATTTCTACAGTCAAATATTTTAACGTTAGAAGACTACAATTTTGATTGTATCTCTTTCTCAGTTCTTATATGGGTATTTCCACGAGCACTTGTCGTGTAAGTCACATACTATGCTTGTGGGCCACCGTTAATTATAAAAGTTTGCTTCGCCCTTTTCAATTAATGAGATATCTCCCACAAAATAAATCACATTTTTCCGTTCTAAAATACTGTTAGTCAAAAATCATAGTACGTAACTTATCCTCCTGAGACCTAGCATCTATTTAAATGGATGTTTTGCTTTCTCCTTCTATTGCGATAAACTTCATTGCAGCAATCTAAAACCAATTTGGCATGGTAATGTATGAACCAAAAATCGACATTCAACTTTTGTATTTTTGCAACGGTAACTACCTTGTTTACAAAATGGCGTAATAAATGAGTCATGTTGGAATTCTATGTTCTGCTGGTAAGTTTCGTTTTTATGTTATTTTAATTTGTTTAAACTATTTTTTCTTTTTGCAATTTTAATAGCAGATGTTAATACTTGACTTATGTTCCTTATAATAAATTCTATTCTTTCCCATACTTTTAGCATTTTTTAAATTATTTT
This sequence comes from Maratus speciosus, assembly GCA_963932465.1. NCBI lineage: Eukaryota > Metazoa > Arthropoda > Arachnida > Araneae > Salticidae > Maratus > Maratus speciosus. The sequence goes on along the minus strand of OZ010796.1, from coordinate 167,467,626 downwards.
AAACGGAGTTATGGCCTGAACATCCATTTATATATATGAGCTGTAAAACAAAATTAAAAAATCGAAATTTATTAATTTCTTTAAAAATATCATTTTTGAGGCCTATTTGTTGAAAAAAAAAACTCATATTAAAAAAATATATGCATTTAATTTTGCTTGGGTCTCAGGAGGTTATATGACAAGTGCTCGTAGAAATGCCTATACGTCGTTTTAGAACGGTATCTTGAAAATCATACAAAATGTTCTTTACTGTAATAAAATATTCCTTAAGGCATTCGTGACGGTAGACTCGAATTCTCATTTTTTGGACACATTATTTTTAACTCTACCACGGGCGATGCTTTTGCATTTTCTATATTACATTATTTCTTAAAAATACAACTATTATTTGTATTTCATATAATTTCCATATTGTGCTTATATTTACTTCGATTAGAAGTACCGTAATTTCCGGCGAATAATCCGCGGATCAAACAATTCTGTTTGGACTCAGAAATTTTATTTAGTAATTGAAGCCAAATATTTACCGCGATCAAAAAAGTTAAATTTTGTTTTAAGAAATTTCTGGGTCGAAAAATGATTGTTTGATCCGCGGATTATATGCCGGAAATTACAGTAGTAAAAATTTATACATTCATTTGCAATAATAGCAAGAACATAAAAAATATTCTGTTAGGTAATTCAACATGCAAAGTAATACATGTAGACGGGGTATTCTGTTTAACACATTAATGCCGATGAATATCGTCAGTGGTACATATCCGAGCGAATGAGTTAAACGTGGACAAACCGGAGTCAAAAAGTCTGTCTTTCTCTGATTCATTTTTTAATATCTCATGAAACACAAAACACATTAATAGATAATGAATAATAAAAAAAATGTGTTAAGGATAGTAGATATTAAAGTATAATCTGTTTGCTTGAGTTCTGTACTCTGTATTCAATGTGAACTAAATTATAAACATTCGTAAAATATGTACATATTTGTCAGAGCAAATAATGCATTTCTCACAAAAGCAATCTACATTTACAAACTGAAAGAAGCTTTACTCTTCCGTTATGAAACTAACATTTTGATTTTAAATTATTTTATGCAAATTTTGTAATCTGTTTCTGAGAAAAGTATTTGGATAGATTACTATATTAGAATGAGAATTTTATATTTCGGCATTGTATTTGTCTTTGAATTGAAATATAAATATTAAATTAGTGGTTATATGATTGAAAAAGAAGACAATTTTCTCTAAGACGTAAATAATCTATTTTTTATGCTTAAAGTAATATTTTCTGACAACTCTTTCCAACAAAACAGTTATTCATTCTTTGGACAAATTACATTTTACATAAGGAATGTCGAGTAAAATTTCCATATGAAAACCTCAGTTTAAATTTAATGTGCTTTGTTATTATCTTCATAATAGTAACTTGTACCAGAATATTTCTTGAACTTTCTAATGTAGTGTAATATCTAGTTGTTACGATGTAAATAACTGTAGTAACTCATACTTAGATATCTTGAAGGGAAATAAGTTTAGGACACATTCATGAGATGAGATAGACATACTATATAAGAAAGTGTACAATCGGCTTAAAGAAAGAGAAAAAACTTAATACATTTTATTCGCCATATTGTACCAGAAAAAAAGGTCGTTCAAATGGACTTATTCATTCTTTTAATTTATGTTTAAAAAAATCTTATGGCGTATTCTTCATATTGACCTTGTACCAAACTTAGAATTAACATCTAATAGTGACATCATATTGGCTTTTTCGATAAATTTTACCTTATGATGCAACCGGGAAATCATTAGTAGTAGGTCAAGCAGTTTAGTATTTATGAATATATAAAATTTGGAACTCCTAATATTAAATTCATTTCCAATGGCTTCAAAACAGATTGTAATGCGGGTAGTTCTTAAATAATAACGCAATAACTACTTCTAGGTATGAGTCCTAATTTCGGATTCGCATGTTTGAAACCTCTAGAAATCGATTTCTATTACAAAAATTATAGGTTACCATTCTTAACTCTTTCTAAAATTTATTTGGAAAATAAATATTTTTATTTAAATATTTTACGAATTTTTTTTAAATTGCATCCATGATTTAAAAAAAAAAATGATTTCTATACGCTTAAATAATGCGAATTAAAAATTACAGCTAATTCCACTAAGTAGTTCTTTAGTTAAAATACAACTCATTCATTGTGATCAGTTTTGCAATGATTACAAATGAATTTAAGGTAGAGGTTTACAAATGTTAAACCTTTATCATTCCTAAACTATTGAACCGAGGGACTTATCCGTTTGGTGTACTTAGAAACAATTTACCAGAAAAGCCAAATATAAGAAGAAAATTGGGTATTTTCGTAATAAAAATGCCTGATTTTGGTACATTTTTTGTATGAATGAGACCCTCTATGCTTATTTTTTAATATAAACTGAAAAAAAGACATTTTTTGTCAGTATTTCTGCTTTTTGTGACAATATGGAGATTATGAATGCGTGATCTTTTTTTCTTTTAACCAACATCTTATCTTCTAATTTCTCCCCTCTTTCTATTTCATACCTCATCCTGACGATAATTGGTTTCCGCTCTGCCATCTCCACTCCTTCCAGATTTGCTCTCGAGGCATGCTGTGGTCCGTCACAAAAATACATGATCCTCAACACATCAAAAAAGGAAGAAAGAGCAAGGAACTTAATAAAGACAAAAGATAATAAGAGACGAACGATTGAAATAATTCTTACAACTTTTGCCCTCTTGCACGCGGAAAGGGTATAAAAATCTGCTAATTTAAAATACACATAGCAATTAAATAATACATAATCAGAGCTTATTTAAACATTTGGTACACTAAACATGATTTTTCAAATAAGTACAACCAAAATAAATAACATTTAACATTAAAGATTTTTTGGCTAAACAAGTTCAAAAATCAGCACTTTAGCAAAATTTTAAGCCATCTGCAGCGAATCAAGGAATTCTCCTAAAAATCTCAATTTTTTTGTGTGAACTTGGAGCCACTAGTGGCACCTTTTACGCACTACCCATCATCGGAAGAGGAAAAAAAAATTGGGGTCACCCTAATATACACACACAGAAAGTGCGATCTTGTCTTTTATTAATATGGACAACATTAAGACGTCTTTCTAAGTAGTATACATTAAAATTTAAGAGGCAGTATAAAAACATAAATTTCAAAGCTTTTAAAAATATAACTATTTTAACGTAAATGGATTTTGATACCAAGAAAAAAACTTTTTTACAATTGAAACTATGCCTCTTAAACGAATGATTTAGGAATTTGCTATTCATAAATGACAAAAAAAGACACCCTATATAGCTAAATCTTGTATATGTCTCAATTTTTTGCGATGATTCAGGATAATTCAAGAAAAGATTTAAAAAAAAAATGTGTTTTCATAAAATGTAAATGTTATATAAATTTATAGTCTAATCTTGAAGTCATAAAATATAAAATTTATATAAATTTATAGTCTAATCTTGAAGCCATATCAATATTTTTATCATAATTAGCTTTTTTAGGTTATTTGTTTAATTCATAGTATGTGTAGAACTTATTTTTTTTTAAAGCAAACATTGATAATTTTATTGTCTAAGGATTAAAGTTAAACTAAGGGAAAATAATTCAAATAACAGTTATAATAAATAAAAAGATAAAATAATTGTCCTTTCTCTAATTTGTCTGCAAAAATAAGAAATAAAAATAAATAACTATGCATTAAATATTAGTCTTACAGGAAGGGAATTAGATGATTTATTCAACAAAGTATCATACCGGATAAAGCAATAAAACTTTTTCCTAGACGATTGATTTAGAACATTTACTAACAAGATTAATAGGTAATTTATCCGGATGTGATGATATTACTTTTTACACAGGAATATAATTAATAAAAAAATATTTCCGAGCGCATAACCCGAGATTCATTAATATTCTAAATTGCAGTCTATTTTTTTTTTAAATATTTTATTAACATCGGAATATTCTTTGAAAATAACGTTGCCTCACACTAATTCAGATTGATTTTTTAAAAGTATTTTACATAATTCAATTAGAAATTTGAAACGAGTAAGTACTAGTTATCGCTATTGTGTAAAAGCAAGACACAGCGTTCACGCTATTGTTATTCGGTAACTAAAATACAAAAATAATTTTTCTTTAAAACATTTGTCTTCTTGGTAATGTTATGCATTGAATGCGGATAAAATTCTTTATAGTTGAACCTTCATATTATTATATTTTATTAACTCATTAACGCCGATTGGTACGAAAATCTGCCATTTAAGTAATACGAAGATTTTAAACATGAAAACCAGTATTTTATTAAGGAAATTTTCATATTATTTAATCTCAAACCTTGAGAGATCAAATAAGTTAAAATTGGAATATTGGAAAACTGGTGTCAACCGGTACCGAGGTATTAAAAATGTGTAAAAGAAAGTCGTCATTAATGGGTTAATATGACATATAAGTAATCGTATAACATCAAATTTTCAAACAAAAAAAAATAATAATAATGCACATCTAAGTATATAATATTCTAGAACTTTGTGAAGTTTACTGCAGGTTTCGTAATATACAGTAGCGCTCAAAAGTATTTTGACAAAGATAATAATTTACTTAATTGAAAAGAATAATAAAATACAAAAATCAGTCATTTATTTTATTTAACCTTATTCAATGCTTTAATTTTAATAAATTAACACTAAATATTAATAATATTAAAAAATATACATATATATACTATATATATATATATATATATATATATATATAGGGTAAAGTGCCCATATTTCGTCCCCTCTAATAATTTCGTCCCCCTTAACTTCTCCGCTTCTGCGAAAGTGGCGCCACTTATGACGCAAGGCACAAGGGATGGGAGGTAAAAGGGATAAATGCTGAAAATTTCGTTCGCCAAGACGCATACACAAATTAAAGATGGCAAATTTCCTATTTTTAGAAGACCCGAGTTCTTATTACGTCGTTTGTAGAACGTTTTTTACAGTACTGTAAGTATTTATTTCTTATTCATTGCATGTATTTCACGTTCGTAAGATGCTGACAGTAGCATACACTGAGTTTTAGGACGCTCAGTTCATTTTATGGGAACTGAAGATCCGTAATATTAGGAAGTAGCGTGGTCCCAATTTCGTACCACTTGCATTACTTATTTTCGTCCCGGGGACGAAATTAGGAATACTTTTTCATGACATTTTTTTCAATTTTTTCCTCATGTTTGGATGGCTAATGTATAGTTGCTGATCTCTTGCTTTTTTGGATACCAGTAAAATCTTACAAAAATGTTTTCTTTATTTAATTACGTTAAAACTGCGATCGTATAAAGCATGTACATCTGCTTAAAAATAATGGTATGAAAAAAACCGGCAGGTTGGCAGCTATGCTAATATTTCGTTATGTTATTCTTCGACTGATAATTAGTACATTTCTTTGTGCCTTACTTTAATGTAAATTAAATTACTCATTTAGAAATAAATTTTCATTTAATTATAAGTTAAGGATCGGCGTATTGGATTTTTTGGGAGGCGAAATTGGGACCATTTTTTTTCTTTTGCATTTTTTAGATACATTGGAAAAAACAATTTTTCGCATTGTTAAAATTTTTTGTGCGATATTTGTCTATGTTTCAATGTGCGTGGGTTGTTAGTCTATGTAAAATCCAAATTTGGTAGATTTTCAAGTAAAATTACAACTTCCAAGGGCCTAAAAGTGACTGGGGGACGATAATAGGGTACCTTATTCTATATATTTATATCTGAAATTTGTCATGCTGTAACTCTCACAACTAAACTTTTCAAACGATTTGGATGAAGTTTTTCATATGCGTAGTACATACTAATGTCTCGACCAAGGTCGTTGACCAGCTTCATCCGCCATCTTGTTTCAAAATAGCGGCCATTGGAATTTTTGAAATTTTTTATGTTTTTTGACATTGTATACTTATAGAAAATGTTGCGTTTTACAAAGTTAAGAAAGTTAAAGATCAAGTTAGGAAACCTAAAAATTTCCAAAGGTGTTCAAAAAATTTAAATGGCCGCCATTTTGAAAAAAGATGGCGGATGAAGCTGGCCAACGAACTCATATGAGGCATTAGTATGTAGGGTAGACCGGGGCTTGTTGGCCATAGGGGCATGTTGACCCGGTCGCGATATTTTTTAAACTTTGCATTAGATGACATCAGTCCAACCAAGAATGCGTTGCTTTACTTTCCTCCTCCAACATCAGCAACATTGAAGTCGGAGCGTCCGTTAAAGAATTATTGAGAATTTTCAAAATTTTCCAAAGATGAGTAAATTTCCTCTCTTATAAACAAACGTTCTTTATTTGTTTGTAGATTACATTTTAGATTTTGATATATAATAATTCAGAAAAATGATTGCTCATAGTTATTGTAGGGCATGTTTTTTTAATTGAAATACTTCCAGAATAATTCCTTACAGTCATAAAAAAACAAAAATGGAAATACTGGGTTAGTTGGCCCATTTGGCAGGGGGCATGTTGTCCCGCCGGGCCAATATGCCCCGTAGGCATTTGGCTCTGGGTATTGGAATTTTGATAGTTTAAATGAATTATTTTAATAAACATTTATTATTATTTTAATTAATTAATTATTAATTAATATTAAGGAATTGTTTTATTAATTTAATTCCTGGTTATTCCAGTCAATCATTAAAAAAAAAATGAAGTTATAATATTGTTTACTTCCTCCCCAAATTAAATCAGCTGCTCCTGTTGTACAAAAACATTTATAACTTTCATAATTATTGAAAAATCCCTGTAGGCTTGGCCTACAGGTGCAGGTAGATTTCAAATTTAAGTACTAATCTCACCAATAATTTAACGGATTAAGGGAAATGTGATTTTTTTCTTATACAACCTCCCTCAGCCCCCCCCCCCACACACACACACACTTTTTTTTTGTTTTCATTTTCTTTTTGGTGTAAAAGTTGCTCCTATCAAAAGCTTGTCAAATCAAATGTTGTAGGTAATATTAAGAGGATTTAAGATAAATTTAAGTGAATTTGACATCTTGTGAATTCATGAAGAAGTTATAATTTTTTTTCTTCTGATATTCCTATTTTTTGCACTCCTTGAAGCCATTTTTAATTATATCAAAAATCTCTCATGCATAATTTTTTGGCCCTTTTCCTAGAAGTTTTGAAAATGTTAAACTGATTGAATATGTTATCGTGTCCATAGAAAAGTAATATTTAGCTAGCTAGCTAGCTAGATAGATAGATAGAGAAAGTTTTGAACTTGGGATTGTTTTGGGCTCTAGAGGTCCTGATCGGTGCAGATCTGCAAAAGTTTTTAAAAAAATCCAACATATGAGAGATTGCAATAGGTAGTATTTCTTACGAAATCTACCTAAAAGTTCGACCTCCTAGTGTTACGTACTACCGGTAAAAGTAACAAATCTAAAAATCAAAATCTAGCCGACTCTAATATTTCTCAATTATTAATAAAATCCCCCTTGTCCCCTCGAGAAGAGTTTGCCACAAATAATGCTTTAATAACATCACATTTTATGAAGTGAAAACCTCTTACCTGGGTAGTTATTCGTTGAAACTAAATAATCCTTTTTATCTTCATAATCCATAAAAAGGTAAGTTTCACGGAATTATTTTTTAATTATCAAAAAATATCTTTTACTTTAAGAGGTATGCTGTCCCTTCCACAGACAGAATAGAAGTACACTTCCTGAGCCGTTAATAAAGATCAGCAGTTCAAACAAATATATATAAAAAAAGATATCATGCAACATTATTATATCAAGCACATTGCTATATATTAATCTTCTGATTATACCAATAATAAATCATGAATGTAATCAGTAATATATATATTGCATGATAAACAAACTGTTTTTTTAATACTTGATTAGGAATTAAAGTTTTATATAAACGAAAATTATCATTATTTCGAAGAAGATGGCATTACCCAAAGCATCACGAAGCAATATTAAATTTTACTGACAGAAATTTGAAGGGAATGATGCGTTAGAAAAACATAATAAGCGAAAGAAAAGAATTATTGCACTTAAATGATGTACAGGGGGCTTGATACAATTTATTTATCATCTGGTGTTTATAATAAATCACCCAATTAATCCTTTAAGACCGGGAGATTTTTTGGTAGAAGTTGAAAGTATCGGTGGTTTCCCGTTATCGATAGGACCGTATTTGATTGAAAAAAATTTAAAAAAACATACCCCATGTCAGGTTATGGCAAGGGAGGGTCCGCACAATCGTGAGGGTTCGGGCTTAATGCAGCCGTTTTCGGGCTAAATCTACACGATTATGTAGTTTCGGATTATGTCATGTCCTGTGTGCAAATATCTAAAAATAAAAGTTTAAGCAAAAAAAAAAGTTGTTGTTTATTGAGATAATTTTCATCAGCCACAATGAAAATGTTTGAAACAATTTTTGCTTTTGGACAGACCACTACAATTTCATTTTTTGAGATGTGCTCAATGCTCGCACTCCTCTTAAGAGCCGTTGACAAATGGTACGCCCTTCACTCCGTTTGGATTGTGCCTGATCCTTCAAATTTCTTTTTTTAGTTTTTCCAGCAGCGGTATTTTGTTTAAATACCGATCGAAGTACATAAAACTGGGTCTGAACCAGAGTAAGGACTACAGCAGATCCTAAGCCCAGATTCTTGTGGACTAGGTCTGTACTTTACCACTGGTTAACTAAAAATCTAAAACTATCCCAGGTGATACTTTTACAACAGAGTGTGGTTTGTTTTTTATATACTGCTTTACTGGAGCAAGTCCTAAAAAATGGAATCGTCTGCTCATCTATGGAAAATTTTCCCTGATCTCCTGGTAAATTCAAGCAGACACTACGGAATTTGTCGAGCATTTGCTGAACTTTCCATAAATTATTATTTATTCCTGGTGCCTTACTGGCTGTGCCGACAAAATAGAAGGAATTTATCAAACTTAAAGATCTATCTCGTGATAAGCATATAACTCATAAAACTTATAAATCATATATGACACTATAACTCAGAGCAGAAACATACAGTTCATTACACGTGCATATTATATATCTATACAGTTCATTATACGTACATATTATATATCTATACAGTTCATTACACGTGCATATTATATATCTAATACTATCAATTTTAAATAGAAATCATGAATAGTACAAACCTATTAATTTAAAATTAATCCGATTTAAAAATGTATTTAATAAAAAATAAATTGCTAAAACCATGAGTTTAAAAAAAAATCACTTAAAAATAAAAATTTTATATATTAGGAATTGTAACCCATTTTGGAAACGGTAAAACCCGGAACCGCACAATTGTGCGGGTCATTTGTTTTTCAACATTTGTAAAGTCTAATTAAATTTATCAAAGACAAAATCAATTAAAATCATGAATAAAGTATATGAAAAGAAAAATTAAATCCAAGCAAATATTAAAAATCATATTTAAAAGAAATTACGACAGTACATACTTTTTGTCTAATACTGTCAAATGATAAAGTCTTTTTAAAAGCAGAAAATCTAACCCTGTATTTTAGTTGGTGCCCCCTAGTTATGTCTTATCAAAACATCTGAAGCCAATTAACTTATATAAATGTGCAGATTTGGTTTTAAATCTCACAGAAACAGGAAATAGTCATTCTCTTTTACTTTAGTATCACCCGCACAATTGTGCGGGTCACGGCTTAAAGGGATAAGGATGAATGATTTCTTAAATTACTTTACTCTAAGATTTACGGTGTTTTAACACCGAGCATGTCTTTATTAAAATTTATTACTGTTCAGTAATGGATTAAAGAATTTTTTATGAGAAAATAAAAGCAATTTTTAAAGCAATTTTTAGTCGAAGTTAATAATTTGAATAACTCACAGTTTTAATATTTAAGATTTTTATTTTAATTTAGGAGGCTATATTGTGTTTTCGTTCGCAAGAAATTCAAATTAAGGTTTGGTCTAATTTTGATCACTCTTTAAACTTCTACACTATCAGAACATTAAAAGTTGACGTGAGCCAACTTACCCCGTAATTTGGGGCAGGTTGGCCCAAGCGACTTGTTGTCAATTTGAGCTTCTATTCTAATACTTACAGTTAATCTATACTTACAGTTTTGCTATTGTGACTTCTTCCTGAAAGTGCGCTGATAGTGGTAACATAAAAAGAAATTTAAAATGTTGAATTGTAATTTTTTTTAAATTATTAGAAGAAAAAGCGGGCCAACTAGCCCCGGTCTACCCTACTATGCATATGAAAAATTTCATCCAAATCAGTTCAAAAATTTAAGAGTTACAGCATGACAAAATTCAGATATATATATATATATATACACTTTTTTATGAAAACTTTTTTACCCATTGCACACGACAAGTAAAATAATTTCTAAAATTTATAAATCATTGGAATACTTTTATGATCCAATTACATATTTCATTCAGTTTGTTGCCTGTGCCATAAAAGCAGTCATAGCAGAATCTTCACTCGAAAGTGTAATTTCAAGCATATTCATTATATAAATGACTATTAGTCTAGGATTCCATGGGAAAACTGAAAACATATCTGAAAATAAAACGTCGGCTAAGTTTAGCCTACATCCATATTATAAAGCAAAACATGTCCTTGAGCAACAATGACGTCATGTTGGTAGTGTCAACCATCTAAACAATCCATTTCCCATTTTCGAAAATTTGATTACCTCTAAATATCACATAATTAAAATTTTTATACCACCGAATAGTGAAAAAATTTACTTTCTAATGCGATTTGTTTGAATACTTTATCTCAATTTTACTGAATTTTCTTGTGTTTTACAATAATTTTCAAGCATTATTTTTTTTAAATTCTATATCTATCACATACAGCTCCATTACTGCAAAATTAACCCCTTTGCTATTCAAAAATAGTACTTGGGAGATCGAGCCACACTTTTTAGTTTTCAATATCTGAAATCAATATCTGTCAATATCTGAAAATTGGACAATTTGCGTCCACTGCAAATAATATTTCATTAATTATACTAAAGTCAAAACTAAAGAATGTAATATATTGCAACATTTGTTATAATAATTACCAATGATAAATGGGCATATAATGATGTATAAATAATTAACTTTAAGCTTTAAACAAACGAAATCATCCTTTCAGTCCCTATCGGTAGGTGCAAATATCCAATATTAAATGTATCCTGTAAACATTTTTTTATAACTATATATAACTTTTGCCATTGTATATTTATACGTACAGGGTGTCCCAAAAAGGACCTTTTTTTTTAAATGAATAATTAACAAACGAATAGAGTTATTAAAAAAATTCTTGTAGGAAACGAATGTGTGAAGTCTGGAATTTTGTTTAGAACTTTTTATTATAATAGTTCAAAATATGACCGACAGATGGCGTTTCAGCACATTTTGGTGGCTATATTGCCAACGAATACACCATTTTGAAGAATTTACGCAACGACAACTACTGTTTCCCTTGAAATGGTTACTACTGAACTTTCATTGACCATGTTTACTTCTGTCTGGTCTTTACGCATGCTCCTTTTGTTCATATAGCCATCAAAATGTGCTGCAGCGCCATCTGTCGGTCATATTTTGAACTATTATAATAAAGAGTTCTAAACAAAATTCCAGACTTAACATATTCGTTTCCTGCAAGAATTTTTTCAATAACTCTATTCGTTTGTTAATTATTCATTTTTAAAAATAGGTGGTCCTTTTGGGGACACCCTGTATATAGATATACAGTATGGGAAAATATAATTCTCCTTTATTAGTATAGATTGTATAGTAAAATATTGTTGTAAATATATTTGTCCCTGAGGTTGACCATCATCCCAGCCCCTCTAAACACACATTTAGGTTAACAGATACTAGGTGGCGCTAGCAGAATTATTTCCATTGCAACATCAACTGAAGGCTAGAGCACTAACACTGGACAGCAACTAACACTAGAAAAAGCAACGTAGGACATTCCATATATAAAAAGAGATATACATGTCAGTTAACAGAAAACAACGAAAATGAATACAAACTGTAGCCAAATGTATTTTTTAATTTCTAATAGCTATTAATGAAATACTCAAGCTTCCTCTCTACCATGGAATCATCATGAATTTAATAGAATTTCTAGAGCATATTTGATGATCGCGAATTAATTTTGTACAATCTCTGATGATGATGATGAGAAAAATTAAAGAAGTGAAACGGCATGCAAATGCCAAAGAAAAGTTTTTCAAACTTCTCTTTACAATTCAAGGAAGTGTTTATAACATAAAACTCATTGTTTCTATGACGAATGAAACATGAAGCATCAAAGATCACAGCATCTCAAAAAAAGAATGATAGTTAGTCAGCGTCAGAAAAAATCGTCTATGTGCGCTATACTGATAAACATGAAAAACCTTTTACGTCCTCACTGTTTTACCATAAAGGTACAGTCGGCCAAAAAAAAGAGAGGACTAGGATTGCCACGCTTCAGGGAATTTTCCAGTCAATATAGCAGTTTTTTTTTTTAATAGAAAATTATATCTAGATTAAACGCGCGAATTTTCACCTTATTTAAAGGGAGATTTTCTGTAAAAATGTATTGGTGCCGAAGAATTTCCTGGTCTGGAAATTCCCTGAAGAGTGGCAACCCTGGAGAACACACCGTAAATTTTAATAACCAAATTGCCTCCTGATATAAAAAAAACAGAAATACACATTAAACTATAAATTACGTCTTCTTTGAATTTGTGTTTAAAAAATAAACTAAACGTCGTGTTCGTCTTATAACAAAATCGTCGTTTTGCCTGAATGTGACAAAACTGTAGAATCCTTCTAGGTATCCACTTTTTAACTCAAACGGAACATTTGTTTATTCTGTTTTTCTAGAATTGTAATTATACCATTCGTCAGTAACTTGATCAATTAGAAATATATTAACTCAATATCGATACTTTTTCGACTTGAACTCGTTACCAACCTTTCGCCGGAAAGCGCTATTACTACTGATAATTTCCGTTGGATATGCTTCAACTTCATACGTTATCTGTAAAGTTTATTATACACATACATAGGTGCCAAGTTGACACTAATCCTCCGTAATATGTAGGTTAATTTAACCCTGGTTTAACACATTTGGTACCGGAATTTTTTTTTAGAGATGAAATTAAATAAGTTTCACGTAGAAAACTGGAATTAAATAAATAAAGATTCATCAAATAATTTTTCTGGTTCGAAACTTTGTTAAACTGGGTTAAATTAATCCTCGCATTACGGAAGATTAGTGCGAACTTGGCACCTCTGCACATAGGTATAGTCCAAGAGCCGGCAGCACAAAAACCTATGTTATCAAGCACAAGAAAAAAACCTTTATGTTATAGAAGAGTAGAAGTAGGGGAATCTAATGATCCATGTCTGCTGGAAGTGAAGTGGTACATAAGCCAATAATTAATGCCACCACTGGTTGACTCGTAGGTTTATCATTGTGTTTTCCTGCTCCCAGTCCTCCATGTTTTCATATCTTTGTTTGTAGGACAAACACAATGCTAAACCTACGAGTCAACCACTAGTGGTATTAATTTTTGACTTATGCACCACCTCACTTCCGGCAGACATGGATCATTAGATTCCCCTACTTCTACTCTTTCACAAAATAAAGATATTTTCTTGTGCTTGATAACATAGGTGTTTGTGCTGTCGGCTCTTGGACTATAAAGGACACATAAAGGAAAAAGAAAGTTAGTGCCTCCAGGATAACAGAAATTATGTGGAATATACTTACATCAAGGTTTTATTGTTCTAGCGCAGTCGGAAGTGAAATCAATAGCGGCGGCTAAGGAAGAGACTTGAACAACATTCCTACTTTACCTGAGGTTCCTTCCTACTTTAACTAGTTTTATAAGTATTTAGAACTTGGTGCAATAGCTGCTGCACTCTTACGCAAAAATGCATGAATGGAAAATGTCTTACGATTATAGGGTAAAGTGCCCATATCTCGTCCCCTTTCCTAATTTCGTCCCCCTTAACTTCACCGCTTCTGCCAAAGTGGTGTCACTTATGGCGCGAGGAACGGGGGACGGAAGGTAAAAGGGGTCAGTATTGAAAGTTTCGTTCGCCAAAACGCATACACAAATCAAAGACTCCGAATTTCCTAATTTTAGAAGACCTGAGTTCATATCACGTCGTTTGTATAACGTTATTTACTGTACTGTAAGTATTTATTTCTTATTCATTGTATGTATTTTACGTAAGTAAGATACTGACAGTAGCATAGAAGTGAGTTTTAGGATGCTCAATTCATCTTACGGGAACTGAAGCTGCGATATATTTGGAAGTTGCGTGGCTCCAATTTCGTCCCCGTTGCAGTTCTTATTTTCGCCCCGGGGACGGGAGTGCTAGGAATGATTTTTCATGATTTTTTTTTTAATTTTTTTCCTCATGTTTGGATGGCTAATGTTTCGTTAGGTTATTCTTCCACTGATAATTACTAAATTTCTTTGTGTCTTATTTTAATGTAAATTAAATTACTTACTCATTTAGAAATACATTTTGATTTAGTTATAAGTTAAGCCTCGGCATATTGGATTTTTGGGGGGGGGACGAATTTGGGAACATTTTTCTGCTTTTGCATTTTTTAGATAATTTGAAAAAACAATTTTTTGCATTGTTAATTTTTTTTTTGTACAATATTTGCATATTTTTCCATATGCGTGTGAAGTTAGTCTATGTAAAATCCAAATTTGGTAGGTTTCACTGAAAATTACAACATTTAGGGCCTAAAAGAGACTGGGTGTACAAATTATAGGCACTTTACACTACATATTAAATTCAGTAATACGGAAAAAATATGATTCAATCTTAAATAGAACGTAATCACCATGGCAATCTAGAATCAATACCTATCATGGATATCAGTGAATTAATTACGTATGATAGCATTTAATAGAATAAAGAAAACATTTATTAATATCTTTTTAAGTTTTGATTTCATTTTCATAAAATTTCAAATGATTCGTAAATTCTCTGCAACGATTACAAAAATTAAATTTCTAAACATTCGGTTGGTTAATATTTTGCGCTGGTATAGACAAACAGACTGACGGACCAGACGACGGTTATAGGTTCTCCGTATTTAGATAATTACGAACGCACCTAAAAAGAACTTTTCCGACTTGAGGACCTAGCTAGAACATTTTCTCGTACGCGAATTAATGTAAAAGACTCGTGTTGTAAAATACGTTTAAGAATTTTTACTTTCTTCTGTCCAACGGAGAAAGTATTGTAATCGAAATGTTTTTGGGCTTCCGGTTTTCGACTGAATTAAATGTTTTAGGGGTCAGAGATCTCGAAAAACAAGGTAATGCAAAATGTCTGTCTCTCTGTGCGTATGTCCGTCTGTCCTCTTTGTATCATAGAAAAGTGCATGAGTTATGCATAGAACTGAACCAAATTTTTTGTATATGTTTTTTGGCTATGGCCAACAGGTCTTCATTGAATCTGGAAATATTACGCCGGAACAGGGTGCGGTAACAGCGGTTTTTGAGCCATTATCATTATTGTACCATCAAAAAGTGTATGAAGTTATTCATAGAATTGAACCAAACCTTCGTATATATATTTTTGGCATGGGCAGCTGGTCTCACATGAATTTGGTAACAATCCGCTCAATGGGGGCGCTATAATATCGGTTCTTCTGCATTTTTAATAGCTCTATTGTACATCGGCTGTTCATACAGCGACGGGCAATTCGCATCCATCTAACATGGCGATTCTCAACAGATGTACAGCAGAATAACGAAAATATTGATTAAATAGTATGATTAAGATTAACTCGTTTTTACACTGATTAGTAAAATGAAGCAGAAACTTAAGATGAAAATCAACTTTGATGTAATATAGAAGTAATAACAGTGAAGTATTAACATGGGTAACAACGTTTTGAAATATCAACATGTATGAGAAATAAGAAAGTTTTGGGATTGACACATTCGACTAGCAGCATTTTCAGTGCTGAATTTCTTTTACCATTGCAAAATGAATTTTATGGATCTCGAAACCAAGTCAGGTTATTTTCTATTGCTCGAACTGGATGCCAGTTTCGCTAAAATCATTTAAGTCGTCTTCGAAGTTTTCCGGACACCCAAAAAGTCTTCTATTGCTCGATTTATTGAACTAAGTATTTAAATACTTAAATAAACAGAATACAGTAGGTTGGTGTAAGTAGCAAAATTTTTGGCGATTTTTCTTGTCTATTATCTCCTGTCATGAGGCTAATACGAAAATACCTTTTATATGTTGTTAGTGGGCAAAGTAAAAATATATATCTATATTAAATATAAAACATCAAAGCGTTCAATAAAGGAATGTGTTTCAAATATGTTCTGTTCACCGAGAAGTATGTTCTGTACACTGTACAAAAATGATGTAACGATACTTCATAAAATTGTCGCAGCATTGCTGCCTCCTTTTTATTGATTAATTTAACAGATATAACTGGTGTTACGTATTACGTTACACTAATGTGTAATATTACACCAGTTATATCAGTTTAAATTACACCATTATATAAGTTAAATTACTCCATAAAATTGGAAGCAGAATGTAGCCACCAATTTTATGGAGTAACATTACATAAATAATTTACAGTGTAACCTACGAAGCCCGGTTGCATTTCTTGCTAGTGTGTAATAATAGATTTGTTTTTAGAGAAAATTGTTAAGTTGGGTTTCAAACTGTCTTTTCTTGCAAAGAAAATCTCCATTTAATCCATTTATAATAATTCTAAAACTTGGGAAAGTTCTTAGAAATTGTGACTACACTGTAAAAAAAAAATCTGTAAAGTTACTAAAGATTTTCTAGGAAACTGGGATTCCTAGGGCTTTTCATGTAACGGGAACAACAAAAATTCATGTAACAGAC
Source organism: Maratus speciosus (assembly GCA_963932465.1). NCBI lineage: Eukaryota > Metazoa > Arthropoda > Arachnida > Araneae > Salticidae > Maratus > Maratus speciosus. Next base: position 167,450,679 of record OZ010796.1, on the reverse strand, counting down.
ACACTTTTGTGCTGAAAATCAAAACTTCTGTAAAGTTACTAAGATTATTTTAGGAAACTGGGATGCCTAGAACTTTTCATGTAACTTCGACAAGGGTTCCAGATAAAAGTTTAGTAAGACTCTGTAATTTTAGCAGATTCATTTGTAATTACTGATTTCTGTAGCTTTACAAAAACTAGTTTTATAGATTTGCAGCTTTTTTTGTACAGTTAGAGATGAAAGTTTAGTAAGCATGTAACCTTACATTTGTAGAACTACAGATTTGTTTTATTTGCAGTGTATTTGCGTGATATGAATATACTGGCGAAACACTTGTGATATTTATATATCTCTATATGCCTATTCATCTGTTTATCAACATACGCACTGTGAGAATTTTTATAATTTTTAAAATAATTATTAGATAATCTATTTGTCAATTTATTTTCATAAATTATATAACTACTAAAATTTCTAGGAATATAAAATATGCTTTACATTCAGAATAAAGCAGAATCGTAAAGACTGGAATATAAAGTTGCTTATAATAGAAATAAAGACGTAAAATAAATCCTCAAAGAATCACTGATAATATTTATATACCTCTGTATGCCTATTTAGCTGCCTATTTGCATACGCTAGAAAAAAAGTGTGCGTAGTTATTATGGTATAATTTAAAAAAAAAATTACTCATATATCTTAAATTCATGTTTTACTAATATTTATTTTTTTATTTTTTAAAATAATTATTACATATATATTCATTTTGTAAATTTAGTTTTCATAAGTTAAATAATTACTAAAATTTCTACGAATATATATGCTTTACATTCAGAATTAAAAGAGAATCATAATTGCGGGAATCTAAAGTTGCTTATAATAGAAAACAAGTTGGAAATTGCTCGTCAAACGTGGCAAATGAGGTGCGTTCGTACTATAACTAGTTTTATAATTATTTTTTGCACCCCATATTGTACTGAATGTATATTTTTTTGCGCTTCATAAGTGCATAGTCTGTAACATCATTAAAATGCACTTACAATAATTTTTTCCCCATTCCCCGTAATGTAACGGAAAAATTTGACTGTCCCTGTAATTAAACTATACATTCGATTTTCATAAAATTTGAAATGGCCAGACAAAATTTTGCAGCAATTATATATTTAAAATTTCAGACCATTCGGAAGGCTGTAAAATCATTAAAATGCATTTGCAATAATTTTTTCCCATTGGCCATAATGTAACGGAAAACTTTTGGGTGTCCCTGTAATTAAACTATACATCCGATTTTCATAAAATTGGAAATGGCTCGACAAAATTTTGCAGTAATTATATATTAAAAATTTCAGACCATTCGGAAGTCTGTAACATCATTGAAATTCACTTGCAATAATTTTTCCCATTGGCCGTAATGTAAAGAAAAACTTTTGACTGTCCCTGTAATTAAACTATACATCCGATTTTCATAAAATTGGAAATGGCTCGACAAAATTTTGCAGTAATTATATATTAAAAATTTCAGACCATTCGGAAGTCTGTAACATCATTAAAATTCACTTGCAATAATTTTTCCCATTGGCCGTAATGTAAAGAAAAACTTTTGACTGTCCCTGTAATTAAACTATACATCCGATTTTCATAAAATTGGAAATGGCTCGACAAAATTTTGCAGTAATTATATATTAAAAATTTCAGACCATTCGGAAGTCTGTAACATCATTAAAATTCACTTGCAATAATTTTTCCCATTGGCCGTAATGTAAAGAAAAACTTTTGACTGTCCCTGTAATTAAACTATACATCCGATTTTCATAAAATTGGAAATGGCTCGACAAAATTTTGCAGCAATTATATATTAAAAATTTCAGATCATTCGGTCGTGTAGTTTTTGCTCTGTTATATGCGGACGGACAGACAGACGGACGGACAGACGGACGGACAGACGGACGGACAGACAGACGGACTGAACGACGACTATAGGTGCTACGTATTTATATAATTACGAACGCACCTAAAAAGGTGCAAAATAAATTTTCAAGGATTGAAATGCGATTTTCAAGAAGGAACTCACAGTGTATTTTGAAGAAAACAAAACAAGGGAAAATTGCAGAGGAAGCCCATTACATACAGGTTTCGATTTCAGAAAAGGTAATTAACTATGGGTGAAGCTAAAAATAAGAAAAGTTAACCTTACAACATTTTTTTTAAAGATCATTCCATATTGTTTCAGAAAATGAAACAAAAATTATCTATGTAAAAAAAAAGTAATAATGGGATTTAAAATTTTAACAGTGTATCGATCTTTATGAAAATAAAGGACAGAATAAAAGTATTGCATTCAGGAAAAACGTATTCTTAGATGGATATTGTTTAGAGATTCTGTAGTATCTTAATGTTTGTTCAACAGAATTTTTTGCATTATATACAGGGTGCATAGGAAAGTCCTTTAACCTGAAAATACTTGCGAACGAGGAGAGCTACAGCTATGTAAGTGAGGTAACGGTAGAGTAAAGCGAATACTCCCGATTTAATGTAAACGACAGCAGCACCCCTGGTGGCGAAATTTGGAAGATCGCCATTGCAAATCGAAAACGAGAATCGTTAGAGCAAAATTTCCAATTAGAAAGCTTTAAAGCATCAAATAATTAGTACGAAACGACATTTGGTTTACAAGGATAAGATAAATCTTCGCCTGTATGCCCAAAAATGTCCGAAATCGATTCACTCCATTTTGTACAAAACGTTTGAATGGAATAGCCAGAAGTATCAAGAAATACGCACAATTTTTTTTTGTATAAATACGTACTTATCTCAATACATTTTGATAACAGCACACACACACAAAAAAAAGACAAACTGTCTCACAGTGATAGAAAGTTAATTTTCAGTATGCTAGAAAAATTCGCCATTGCTCCCGATACACGTTTGTATTCGTAAGAGTAATTCTGCATGCCCATTTCTCAGCATGAAACGTCTATTTTAAGCCTCTTCAATACGACGGCATAGATTTAACTAGACGGTCTAGCCACCGAATTTTAATTCCAAAACTGGCAAATGGAACCAAGAATATTTTCATAAAATTTTGCTTTTGTAATGAAAGTGCAAATTAGCGGGTTTTTATTTTCTAAAAAAATCATTTGAATATTCTGGTGTCTGTCAATCATTTTATCATTTTATGAACAGAATTCTTCTGCATCTGAAAGGGTTAAACTAAAAATTTACATGCATTGGAAATTAAATTTTTACAGACATTACAGTACAGTACAAGGTCACAATCTGCAATTGCGCACTGCTACATTTCTGAAATGTGAATATGCAAAGTAGAATCGTCGCTCATCAATTTCGAACATTTTTGGGAATACAGGCGACGATTTATCTTATCCGTGTGAACCAAATGTCGTTTCGTACTAACTAATTGATGCTCTAAAACTTTCTAATTGAAACATTTGCTCTATCGCTTTTCGTTTTCGATTTTTATGGATATCTTCCAAACTTCACCACTAGAGGCACTATTGTCGCTTGCATTAAGTCGAGCGTAGTCGCTTTACTATACCGTTACGTCACTTGCATAGCTGTAGCTGTAGCGTTCGCAAGTATTTTCAGGTTAATGGGACTTTCGCATGCACCCTGTATAGTATAAAGAGAAAAATAAAATATTATTTGACTTATTGTACATCTGATAAATGATAAAATGCCAGAGCAGTGGAAACAGGCTACCATTGAGTAACATTATACTCTGTCAAATTTTCGCGTTACAGTTAAAAGAGAAATTTTATCGGGTAATTTAAATTGTAGTTATCTTCTGTCTGTCTCATTCCATCCATGAAACACATATTTCATTACATACAGACGTTGGTATCTTTAAACGGTAAATAAAAGATGGCATAACCTAGAAAAATTTAATGTTAACTCAACGAGGTTCCTGTTTAGGAAACATTTGAAATTGTTTAAAAAAATAAAAGGTAAAAAATGGAATTCTGGAGACTTAACAATGTAACTCAATTGTGAAATTGTTGGAAGTAATAGTATTATTTCTTAAGGTAACATTCATAGATGAATATTTCAACTAGCGTATCTTTGGTGTCTTAAAATTTGTTAAATATATGATTTTTACATGCCATATATACAAAAACGAAAAAAAATACAGTTATCTGACATAAGTCTCACTTATTATAAAGTTCTGTATAATAAGGTATGTGCCCTGAAATCCGGCTGCTTGGCGTGGATTTTATACAGCGCTAAATACAGAATTTTAACAGATAATAAAATCTTAATACTTTAGAAAGATATATGTAAGCTATTTCCAGGTACTAGCGTAATTTTAGTTTTGATGGAAATACACAAAAATGATTAATTATAATAGAATTAGAACCAAAACGAACCAAAATGAAACAAAAAATTTATAATCTTGCAAATTAATTAAAATCTGCTGATTGAGTATTAATCAAAAAGAAACAGCGTTTGTTAAGAGCTCTTCATGATATACTTGCTATCGAACATTGCGCAACACGTTTTACACAGGGTGTCACAGGGAAACGAAAAATACTCAGCAGATATAAGATGTAGGATTAAGTGCATATAAAATTATCGTTAATGATTGATATGCATGAACAGAAAATGTTATTGCACTGCGAACATATACAGACATTCCTTAATCTTGGAAAGTTCAACACAGTGAACGAAAATATGCAATAACAACTTCCTATTAACCCACGATTCCGATAAGAGTTCTTTATCTTTAGAATCTATATGTATAAGTAATCTATATATTTGCCAGTTTTAAAGAAACATTTATATAAAAAAAATTGCTGTTGCTGATTTTTGGAAACGTTCCTGAGTGTATTAATCAGATCTCTTAACCTGGAGTAAAGGTTTTTCGAAAACTATCAATTCTTAATTATGATGGATTCATAACCCTCTCAGATATGGACAGTAAACTACTTTAGAAACATTAAACAAGCAATAATTTTCAAGGACACAAAAACATTGATACTTAAATGAACTTATTTAGTAGCAGTAAACCAATTCGTAATCATCTCAGATATCATTAACTGATTTCAAAACAGGAAACCATTCAAGAATACAAACATTTGAACACGTAAATAAATACATTAAGTAATAATAAATCATTCCGTAATAAACAAATTTTTCTATTTTAGCTAAATTATCCTACTCAAGTTATACAATTACAAATAAATAATGATATTAATAATGTGAAATATGTTTGTGAAATTTGTTCGTATATCAACCCACGCATGCTGCAGCTGTCTGACGTCAACATCATCGTCATCAAAGAACTCTGACTCAAAAAACTCTTTTCTTATTATTAAGTTAGTTGTTGTGTAGATCCCGTTAAGTAATCATGTAATGAAAAATTTACTGCTGCAAAAAGGCAGCATAATTTAAATGAATATATAAATTGTTAACCGAAAATGTAAACTTAGTTTTACTAAAATAATTTCTTAAACCGAAGAAAAGGTGTCAAGAGTGGAATCATTTATAAATAAGATAAAATATTAAACATCCACCTTTCTATTCATACACTATAGGATTTCGTGCAATATGGATAACTCGTGCCCACCGCATTTAAAATGTGTGTCAAGCTGCGATAAGAGGATTGCTGCTGCTGAAGAAAGATAAAGGTAAGAAATTACCTATATTATTATTATATTTAAATGTATTTTCATGGCCAGAAACAAAATAATATTTATTCATTTATCTAAGTATTAGCGCGCGTAACTTACTGTACTGAGCAGAGGTGGCTTTTTTACCAACAATTTGATTATGAGACTGAGAAAGTCTATATTTTAGTAGATAAATAATATTTGTGAAAAAAAAAATTACTGACCATAGAGGTATGCACATTAAAAAGAAATAGTTGAAAATTATTGAAAGATATAGTTCAACAGTTATTTGATGGTAAAATAAATATTGTGCATTGTTTTTTGTTGATATATATGAAATGTTAAATAATTGAAGAAAACTAGATATATATAAGAAGTTTTATATAAAATAATAAAACAGCAATTCCTCTTTACCAACAAAACCAAAATAACTAGTAAAATGGCCGCATCACGTGAGATACAGCTTGTAGAAAAACTTAACGCTAGTAACTACAGCAATTGGAAATTTAAAACTGAGATGCTACTGATTAGAGAAGACTTGTTCAACGTAATTAGCGAAGATAGGCGCACGCCAGTCACAACCGATTGGGAGAAAAAGGACAGGAAGGCCAGAGCCATAATTAACCTGTCAATTGAAGATTCTCAATTCGTCCATGTAAAAGGGCTTAACACAGCCAGAGACACTTGGAACGCACTTAAAACTATACATGAACGGGCGAACCTCTCTAGTAAATTATTTTTGTTAAGAAAGCTTTATGGAGCCAAGCTCCAAGGAAACGGGAACCTAATCAAACACGTAACATACATTCTAGAACTAATAGACAAACTCTCAGCGATCGGGGAAACAATTAGCGACTCCCATCTTTCAGCTTTATTGCTGTGTTCGCTACCCCCTAGTTATAATACATCAATTACTGCACTTGAATCACGGAACGAGGACGAGCTTACACCACAATTTATTAGAAGTAAGTTAACAGATGAGTACAATAGAAGGGTTGAAATCGCAGACCAGGGTGAAAATTCAACAAAAGCGTTTAAAACGCAGAAAAGATTTCCTAATGATAACTTTAAGAAAGATAAACAGTGCACGTATTTCAAATTGAGAAATCACACGTACGGAGAATGTTGGCATTTGAAAAATTGAAACAATCACCCAAATACACAAAAACAACAAACATACAAAAACAAACAATACTCATCATCGTTGTGTTATCAGCAATCGGATAACCAGATAGGAAACAATGACCGCGAATCAGTAAATAAGAGAGAATATAGGGAAACAAAACCAGATCAAAGCAGCGACGCAGCCTTTCTAATAGACAAAGCAGGAAAACAAACCTGGATTATTGATTCTGGTTCGTCTTCACATATCCTAAACAATAAAGATGACTTTACTAAATTAAATGAAACCGAAAAAACAACGGTCATAATTGCCAACGGCAAAACTCTAAACTCGCTAGGTACCGGAGAGACTACATTCACGACTAAAACATCCGATGGAGGCATAAATAAAATTACGTTGAAAGAAGTGTTGTATGTACCGGAGATAGAATCTAATTTAATTTCAGTAAGTAAAGACACAAAGAATGGGTATAAATTATTATTTGTTAAAGATCGATGCACGCTGTCCGGAAATGGGAAAATCTACTTGGAGGCAAAAATGAAAAATAACCTATACGAAGTTGAATTATTAGAAAATAGAAATAGGAATATAGTAAACATGGCACATGAATGCAAAAATAAAGATTGCCTGGAACTATAACGGCTTTACCGTTATATATTCATTATTCCTCCTTTCCCCTCAAAAATCAACTTTTAACTTTACTGGTTTATTATAAATTGTCATTATTCTCCCCCCCCCCCCTTCAAATAAAATATTTAGTTTAAGTTTGACATTTTAGAGTTAATTTCATATGTCTTTAGTCATTCTCCCCCCCCCCCCTCTCACTACTGTAAGTTTCGCTTTTACTTTTTAAAGTTCTTTTCAAATGCAGACATCATTTATCTCGGTTCCTTTTTATGTCTTTCAAAGTCACACGATAGAAAAAGATCTTAACCGCAGTTATTTTCCATTGAAATAAAGTAAAAGAATATAATACAAATGAATCTCTTTTCGCTTTGCAGCCAACGTTATCTAATGCATATTTTCCCAGCCTCTGGGCTTGCATTAGTATTCAATTCTCACCCTTGTACTCTGTCGGATACAAACCATATGCCCATTGCTGACTAATTTGCAGCTGCAGTTAGATCTGTAACATGCATATAAAAATCACGTGTTCCTTTCTTTAACCACTTTCCCTTACCGCAAGAATGTTAGGACACGTGTAACCATAAATAGCTCGCCATGGCGTAAGTTTGAATTCTATGTAATACTTCGAGATGCCTCTGATTCCTTTGTCCACGCCACCAATATTCATCGCCAATACAGTACAGATGTTGCTATTCATCTCGCCAATGAGTGAGTGATTGTAATGAATATTTTACCACTACTGCCTTTGAACTTGAGTGTGACAGACCTCGGCTCTCTGCCCTTCGGTGCTGCCCCGTCGGGCAGTCTCGTTTGACTTCTCCCGTCCCATTGTACCATCATGGCCCTTCTCTTAAAAGTTTTCATAATAAAGAAGTAAGTCCTCGAAATCCTCGTGTTGGAGTTTTTTTTCATTCATTCACGAACCTGGACTCTCTACTGAAATCTCCTCTATACAAATTGGCGCCGTTGCCCAGATTTTTTTTCTCCAACAGTAATAAAAAAAAAAAAAAAAAAAAAAAAAAAAAAAAAAAAAAAAAACGAGGAGAAGTATCGTTCCTTCCGTATCATCCTTTACCTACGACGCGAAAAGTTGTCAGACCTTTTTTCCCACGGGAGTTCCGGCTCCCCTACTCTGTGTTCGCTGGCCGATGTCAACTTCAGGGGATTTCCCTTTCTCGCTACCCCAACGGATTTGGAGAGTGCCTCTTTCTCCCGACTTTACACTAGCCTGACGAGAAGCAAGATTTACACTGCGGTGCTCCAACGGGGTCATCGAACGAAGTCGCCTCCTCCAGCAGTTCCTTTTTCTACGAAACATCACACCTGCATTACTTGTTCCCCTGCGTGAAGTTGTGGCTTCGTCAAACAAAAATCAAGACAGTTTCTGTTTTTTTGTGCGTGATCTTCAACCTTCAAGCAAACGTGTTCGTGCTACCAGTGTGAGTGAAAATAGTTTTAGTGCGAAATGTTTTGTGAAAAGAAAAAGTGCCATATGAATGTACATCCATAGTGTCCCAAAAAGGAAATGTTTTGTGAATAAGTCTTCACCTAGCTGTGGTATGAATTATCCGCACAAGTAACACAAATTTTAAACAAAGTTCTCAGTGCAACAAGTCCAAGAAAGGTGCGCCGTTTCGCGTTGTTTGTGATCTTATGATTATTATTTGCAGTGCAAAGTGTCCAGGAATCCCACAGATTTGGTGACAAGATAGTGAAATTGCAAAAAATATATATATAATTTCGTGAAAGTGTCATCTTGTGTTAAAATAACAAATTGTGTCCGAAGCAATAGTAAAAAAAAAAATCCGATTTACTTTGTGCTTCCTTGTGGTGATACCTTCAATTTTGCTAAAAAAAAAAAAAAAAAAATATATAGAATGCACCAACAGTGCCATGAAGTTGAGGAATAATGTTTTCATTTTGTAATATGTTATCAAGATACAAAAAAATTACCCTGGTGATGTAAAAGAGCTTCAGTTTTAAAAAAAGAGAAACCACTCTGCATAAAAAAAAGAGTGTACTAAATCACAATTCACATGTTGTGTCATCTATCATTCAACATTTTTATAGCATTCAGAGTGCGAAAATAGGACGTTAATGATATTTTTGTTTTAATTTCTTTTCCGTTGCAAATTGTCACTAAAATCTTTTTATTTTACCTTTTTTTTTCTTAAAAAAAAACAAAAAAACAAGCGTTGTTTTCGCATCGCTCTGTTTTTGTACTCCAAATGAATGCTCCCTACAAAAAATGACATACTAGGTCATCAAATTCATAAAGCCACAAACACTTGTGTCACAATACGTTCTACAAAAAAAAAGAAACACAGTTTGCATGTAAGTATGAACAGGGAATACGTTTACATTAAATTATTTACTCTAAATTGTTATAACCTTTTTTTTCTTTCTTTTCAATATCAGTAAATATTATCAGTTTCTATTCATGTTATGGTTCCCTATTCATACTTGTACTTTGACCATTTGGATTTTCATAAGTTTGTTGATTTGTCAGCTTGAAAGGAGAAATCACTTCTGAACTATTTTTTATAATATTTTTAACGGTGATAGCATATTTGCTCCTTATTACCTTCTTCCAGGCTGCGTTTGTTTGTTTGTTTGTTTTTTTAAGTACTTTTTGCAGTTAAAATGATAAAAATTATTATACTTTTATTAATATTTCACTTATAATGTTTTTATGGTTTAATCATGACAAACTTCTCATATTTTTTTTTTCTTCCGTGAATTTACATAAACATGCTATGTTTTCTTTTTTGTAAAAATGATTTTTATGCATTCAAAAATCTAGAGTTTAACCTTTTAGCCCCACTGGCATACTTTGAAAGTACACTTATTCTGCCGATAGGCAACAAAAAAGTTCTCTGCTCCAGGTTTTGCAGTATTTGATATTTTTATATAAATATGTGCATTTTTCGCTCACAACATTTGCACATTTTCACTTGTGTGTGACATTTGCACAATTATTCTCAGCATGTGTTGCTCGACTCTGACCGTGTTTGTTTTTGTTTTTTTTTTGTATTTTTAACCTGAATTACAATTTAATTACCTGTTTTTTTTATTTTATTGAATTTCGGAAACTTTAATCCAACTGGATGTTGACAGAAATTTAACTTTCAGAAATGTTGTGATTGATGCACTCATATTTTTTTTACACCCCCCCCCCCTCCATGTTTTTTTCATTTTGTGTATAATTTATTTATGCAACTTATTGTGTTTTATTTTATGTGCATGCATTTCATTTCTGATAACTAGAGTTTTTTTCATACATACACCTTTTTGAAATACTAGTATTATTTATTTTGCATTATTTGTGTTGCTCTCTCAAAAAAAAAAAAAAAAAAAAAAAAAAAAAAAAAAAAAAAAGAATTCCTCCTCTTTTCCATTTTGGCTGTCAAAAAAAAAGTAGACAACAGAAATCAAATAAACACGAGATAAAAAAAAAGGATTTTGGAGATAACAGACACTTCACCAGGCTAATTTTAAAATATGGCAGCTAATGATAAAAATGCTATTTGTGATTTTAATCACACCATTCCTGTATCTCCATGGGTAGATTATTTTGAGGAAATATTATTCAGGTATTCGGATTCCATTAATATGGAAGCCACATCTATTCAAAATTCACTTCAGACCGAAAATGCTGCATCCATGTCTGAGAATATTATAGATTTCCTTCAGATCATTAAATTCAATTTTCATGTGCTTAAACTAAACTTTAATGTTCTAAAAGATGATTATTCCAAATTAAAACAGGATAAAGATAATTTATTTCTTGTAAATCAGAAACTTATAGAGAGATTACATGAAATCACAGGCAAACAGAAATATAAGAAGAAGCTTACTAAATGTAGTAAGACTATGGTTGATCAAGTGGTAGATGTCAAAAACAAACTCCCTCCATCTGCCCTAGATAAATCTACACAAACTATCCCCTCTTATATGTGTAAACAAGAAAAGTTACCACAACTGGAAAATGATAGAAAAAACACATATCTTAACTCCGACCTGCACACTCAAGGTAAGCACAATGAAAAATTTACAGATATTAGCGATTCCTCTCTAAAGTCCTTATCCCCTGCTAAACTTAATGTACCTAAGCCTATTCGTGTCATTATTTTTAACCTCCCTGAAAATTTAAATATTCCTGATATCTTGTTTGGTATCTCAGATTTAATCCATATACCTGAACCTGATTTTCACTTTGTTAAAAAGTACAAGCTCCTACATATTAAGTCCTTTAATTGGATCTTTGAGCTTGCACCACAGGATGCTAGGCAATTATTAATGCATAATGAAATTATCATACAATCAAAACCGTACCCTGTCAAACCATATATAAATGTTAAACGTTGTTTTAAGTGTCAGGTATACAATGATCATATTGCAATTTCGTGTCATAATGACATTAGATGCTCGGTGTGTGCTTTGCCACACATTGACCCTCAGTGTAGAAATCCTCCAAAATGCATTAATTGCATTAGAAATAATGATAGCAGTAACACCAACTTTGACATTTTCCACAGTGCTTTTGCACCTTATTGTCCATCATTAAAAAAATTCATTAAGCAAATGCGAGAAAAAGTATACAACTGCAATACATTCCTATAAACATCTCATACAGCTTCCTTTTTAAGAAACAAAAAAAACAATGTAACATACATTTTACATTTTTCGTTTTTATTTAACACACATTACTGTGAAGGAGTTACTATCTACAGCATTCCTTTTAAAATTTTTATTTTCCTATACATTTACATACATATGTCAGTTTTCGACAGCATTATTCATACTGATTTGATGTTTGAAATTAACTTAATTCTTTCAAGATTTTTTTTATAAACACAAGTGTACAGTGAGTTGCTTTTTCATTTCATTATTTAGCCGGCAAATAGTTAAATGAATCTCGAAATGGAACATTTGTGAAAATTGTTCTGATGCGGGTCATCAGACATTGGGATTTTCACTTCTGAGGTAGATGTTACTGAAAGAGTACACATTAATTCAACTTTAAACATTCATCATTACACCAGTTACGTCTTTAGATTTAGTTTTTTTTTAGAAATTTGGATATAATTTCACTTGTTAATCTTAGTTAAGCTTATTTACTTACATTTCATCACACAAGTAGCGTTTCCTGGTTACATTTTATCCTTTTTCACTTGCCTTTACTTAAAAGCACAATTTTTTTTGGGTTTATTTGTTTTAACTTTAGGCGATGCATTTTTGTACTTGTGATACAATGCTCTTGGTTCCATATGTACACACTGAGTTTGTGTTCATAGGTCATACGACTGAGTTCATAGGTTTTACAACTGAGTTCATAGTTCACTGAGTTCATAGAAAATACACTTTACACGAGTTCATAGATAAAACACTTTACACGAGTTCATAGTTCATTGAGTTCATAGAAAAAACACTTTTACACGAGTTCATAGCATTGTCAATTCTTTGTGTACTTCAGGGACCAATTGCACTATCATTTTTGTTTCATGACAATACTTAGTTCATAGAATATTTCCTTACACATATTAGTTCATAGTTTGTTTTCTTTCTTGTGATTTGTTTTGCAGATCAGTTCATACCAATTTTTGTTTTGGTAGACACTTCAGTTCATTGGAATATTTTTTTTTGGTTAGACACATGAGTTCATTATAAGTTTTTTTTTCTCACACATTTGAGTTCATCGTATTACTTTTACACTTTAAGTCAGTGAAATACTTGCTCATAATTTGTTCATTGAGGTACTTAGACTGCTGTGTTCACAAACATACATCTAAGTCGTTGAAATTTTCTTTTTTTTCACTGACATACACTGTTTTAGTTCATAGTGAAATAATTTTTCTTTGATTCATTCATTGAAATACACATTTTACTTTGGTTCATACAGATACACTTACAACTTAGTTCATTGTTATTACAATTGAGTTCATTGATTTTTTTTGTTTGGTAAAAAAAAAAAAAAACACACACATTATACACAATTGAAAATATTTTGTTTCTAGGTTTTTACGTTACACATTAAGATATTTTCTTTTTTGTTTTCATTATACCAGGAACTACTTTTGACCTCACATGATATGCACAAATTAAACATGTATTAAAAGGTTAAGTTTTAACACATTCTTAATTTTTCCATTTTCATTATATTTCTTTTATGCCATGACATTCCATGTCACCATCACTTTGTTTCACAACAAAGAACGCCCAGTTTACAGGATGCTACCCCTTCACATGCATTTTCTTTACATTTCAAACCTATGATGTTTTTATTGTTTTCATCACACTTGTTTTGGCTTTCTACATGTACATAATTACACGTTTTCTTTTAAATTTTGAGATTAAATAAAATCTCTGGTTAAGCTTCACTTAGACAAGACACACGTCTAAGATATTATGTCGTGCTTGTAATAACATAACTTCACAATAACAAAATAAAGTTTTTTTTTTCGTTTTTAGCATTAGTAACCTAGTGCAGCTACACTAAATGTTTAAAACATTAGTTAAGGTCATACAATACACATACAGTTCAGATCCTACTCGATACATTGTAAGGAATACAAAGTTAGAATTTACTTTAAAAAAATTTGTGGTTGTTATACTTACCCGATCATGTCACCTGTCTCTCCACACACTCGGATTGTCCTTTTACATTTGATATGTGAGATATTTATCTCAGTTTTTTTTTTATTATTTTTAATTTATCCCCTCTGAAGTTTTGTTCCCGTTCAAAATTTTTGCCCTAAGGGTCCAAACTTCATTGTGTAGAGAGACAAAACCCTTGAATTTTTGTTTCAATTCAATAAACAAAACTTTTTATATGATACATTGACGCATGCTCCTTTGAAGATCAATGTGATCTTTGGGGAGCAGGGACCTAGGTATCACTTGGTGTCTGGGTCTCATAATTCCCTATCCCCCTAGGGCTGATGTTCTAAACTGACGCCATCACACTTGTTTATTAACAAGATTAAGGGCTACACCCATTCATAGGCATGCTATATGCATCCCGTTCTTTTGTAGTCCTGTGCGGTATGCACGAAAAACCAATTTTCTACTTTTTATTTTTTATATTTTTTTTCATTTAGCTTTTATTCACAGACATGCATATGTCATTTATTTTCTATTTCATTTTAAAGTAGTATCTGTGTCTTTGGTTGCTTGCATTTATAGTATATTGTTTTTATTTTGAGAAGATATTATAACAAGTTACTCAAAAAATATTTACTTCTCTTATTTTGGTCATGAAAAATGCTGGTACCAGCCTCTTAATCAAATACTAAAAAGATATTCAAAAAAAGGGATCCTGTTAAATCAAAAAATTATTATTTGCAGTTTCTGGTGACTGTAAAGACTAATGAATACCAAGAAATGAATAAAAATAAAAAGGCGCCATTTATCATGACCTGAAAAGTTTTGCTTTATGCAAACATTTAAAGAATTGCAAGCACACAGTTATATGTTATATGTATATATATATATGGAGGCTTATCTTTCTTATTATGTTATATCTGTTTTAAATACTTATATGTATGGGGTGGACAAAGTAATCTTCAAATATAAAAAAAACTGTTCCTCAAGATTCACAGTTTTTTTTTCTGGTGGTAATGGGTGATATATATAACGGCTTTACCGTTATATATTCATTATTCCTATTCCTCCTTTCCCCTCAAAAATCAACTTTTAACTTTACTGGTTTATTATAAATTGTCATTATTCTCCCCCCCCCCCCTTCAAATAAAATATTTAGTTTAAGTTTGACATTTTAGAGTTAATTTCATATGTCTTTAGTCATTCTTCCCCCCCCCCCCCCCTCTCACTACTGTAAGTTTCGCTTTTACTTTTTAAAGTTCTTTTCAAATGCAGACATCATTTATCTCGGTTCCTTTTTATGTCTTTCAAAGTCACACGATAGAAAAAGATCTTAACCGCAGTTATTTTCCATTGAAATAAAGTAAAAGAATATAATACAAATGAATCTCTTTTCGCTTTGCAGCCAACGTTATCTAATGCATATTTTCCCAGCCTCTGGGCTTGCATTAGTATTCAATTCTCACCCTTGTACTCTGTCGGATACAAACCATATGCCCATTGCTGACTAATTTGCAGCTGCAGTTAGATCTGTAACATGCATATAAAAATCACGTGTTCCTTTCTTTAACCACTTTCCCTTACCGCAAGAATGTTAGGACACGTGTAACCATAAATAGCTCGCCATGGCGTAAGTTTGAATTCTATGTAATACTTCGAGATGCCTCTGATTCCTTTGTCCACGCCACCAATATTCATCGCCAATACAGTACAGATGTTGCTATTCATCTCGCCAATGAGTGAGTGATTGTAATGAATATTTTACCACTACTGCCTCTGAACTTGAGTGTGACAGACCTCGGCTCTCTGCCCTTCGGGGCTGCCCCGTCGGGCAGTCTCGTTTGACTTCTCCCGTCCCATTGTACCATCATGGCCCTTCTCTTAAAAGTTTTCATAATAAAGAAGTAAGTCCTCGAAATCCTCGTGTTGGAGTTTTTTTTCATTCATTCACGAACCTGGACTCTCTACTGAAATCTCCTCTATGGAACTTTGGCACAAACGCCTAGGGCATAGAAATTATAATTCCATAAAGGAAATGGTTAAAGACGACTTAGCCTATGGCATAAAACTAAATAATTGCAATCATGGAACAACATGCGAAACGTGCATACAAACAAAAACAAGCGATGCTCCCTATCCCAAAACAGTGTATAGAAACAAAACAGGCAGAGTACTCGATCTAGTGCTCACGGACGTATGCACAGCGATAGGAACCCCCACAATAGGTGGTAAAACAATGTTTGTAACTTTCATTGACGAATACTCTAGATTTACTGTAATATACTTATTAAAACATAAAGATGAAGTACAGGACAAACTAATCGACTATATAGCTATGGTTCGAAACCAGTTCGGGATATATCCGAAAGCAATAAGTTCGGATAACGGGGGAGAGTACATAAATAGAGGGATAGAGGATTACCTAAGGAAAAGGGGCATTAAACATCAATTAACCGTGCCGTATTGCCCGAGCCAAAATGGCATTGCGGAGAGAAAAAATAGGTCGCTATTAGATATGGCGAGAAGCGTACTGAGAGAAGCAGATCTGCCACAAAGATTTTGGGGAGAAGCAATTAACACCGCGAATCATTTACAAAATCGCTTACCAACAAGACCGACAAATAAAACCCTATTTGAGCTATGGTTTAATCGCAAACCGAATTTACACTATTTGGGAACATTCGGATGCAAAGCTTACGTATACGTGAATAAACAACATCGAGGAAAATTGGACGACAGGGCTCAGGAAGGGATTTTTGTAGGATACGATAACAACTCAAAAGGATATCGCGTATACACTAAAGAAAATAAAATTGTAATTGGAAGAACAGTGAAATTCATACAGAGAAAATAGCAAAATTAACATAAAAGAAAGTAAAGATACAGAAAACTCATATGACGACAAAAATTACATTAAAACGGAGATAAACAACACAA
The DNA here is from genome assembly GCA_963932465.1 of Maratus speciosus. NCBI lineage: Eukaryota > Metazoa > Arthropoda > Arachnida > Araneae > Salticidae > Maratus > Maratus speciosus. Next base: position 167,433,786 of record OZ010796.1, on the reverse strand, counting down.
CCGAAGAACCAACCGCGTCCAAACAACCGACCAATGAACCAAGAAGATCCGAAAGATCGAACAGGGGGGTACTACCAGACAGATATGCCTGTTATGTAAAAAATGATGATATGACAGAACCCACTAGTTGGAATGAAATACTGGAAATAAATAATCCCCAAGAAAAAGAAAACTGGCTTAAAGCCACACAAGCTGAAATCAATTCGCTGAGAAAACACAACACATGGGAATTAGTGGATCCTCCACCTAACAAAAAGGTTATGGGTTGCAAATGGACATTCAAAAGGAAATTAGATAATTACGGGAACACTCAAGAGTACAAAGCACGTTTAGTAGCCAAAGGCTTTAGTCAAAAATATGGGGAAAACTATGACGAGACTTTCGCCCCAGTAGTGTCACAAACAACCATCAGAACATTTTTGGCAGCAGCCGCATATAAGAAGTTGAACGTGAGGCACATAGACATAGACACAGCTTTTCTCTACGGTCAGCTAGAAGATGAAGTGTACATGAAACAACCTGAGGGTTACATTGAGAAAAACTAAGAAAACAAAGTCTGTAAACTGAAAAAATTCATCTACGGACTCAAACCGGCAGCCAGAACCCGGAATAAAAAAATCGCACAATCTTTAAAAAATTTAAACTTTCAAAAACGCACCATGGACACATGTCTATATACACGAAAAGAGAACAAATTTCAACTTACGTAATAGCCTATGTTGACGATATTTTGATAGGCCGTGAAAATGAAACAATTGAAAAAATAATAAAAGCTTTAAAGGAAGAATTTGAATTAAAGGACCTTGGGGAAGTATCTCACTATTTAGGCATGGAAATAAACAAATCAGAAAACGGGTATAAATTGAATCAAAGACTAAAAATAGAAGAGCTCGCAAGAAAATTTAATTTAGAAACCGGAGATCAGTAAGCACTCCCATGGATGCCGGTTTTCACAAATTAGAAGACGAAGAAAATTTATTGCCTAACAAAACGAAATTCAGACAAGCGAAAGGATCGTTGTTATATATAGGACACACTACGCGTCCAGATATATCAGCTGCTGTTAGCATACTCAGCAGAAGATGTGAAACTCCACGCCTAAAAGACTGGAACGGTGTGAAACGCGTAATAAGTTACCTGAACATTACAAAAAGGTTAAATTTGACATTGAACACAAATAACGAACCAAAGTTAATCGGATTTTCTGACGCTGATTGGGCAGGGGACACAAGAACGAGAAAATCGACTACTGGAAACCTATTCATGTTGGGAAATAGTCCCATACAATGATTTACCAAAAGGCAAAACTGCATAGGCTATTCATCAGCGGAAGCTGAATTCGTTGCTGCAGCTAGTGCAGGACAGGAAATTGCCTGTATAATAAAACTGTTATCAGACCTGGACTTAACCCAAAATTTACCAGTAATAATGTATGAAGACAACCAGAGCGTCATCAAGATGGTGGAGAACGAAAAATTCTCAAAGCTAACCAAACATATCGATGTTCGCTATCACGCGATAAAAGAGATGAAAGAAGAAGGTATACTAGATTTTCGTTATTGTCCAACACAAGATATGATAGCGGATTGTTTGACCAAACCACTGGCCAAACCTCAATTCCTGAAAAATCGAGAATCCATGCAACTATTACCGGATGCATCTGAGATGGTTAAGGAAGGGTAATGGATTTATAACCCTCACAGATATGGACAATAAACTACTTTCGAAACATTAAACAAGCAATAATTTTCAAGGACACAAAAACATTGATACTTAAATGAACTTATTTAGTAGCAGTAAATCAATTCGTAATCATCTCAGATATCATTAACTGATTTCAAAGCAGGAAACCATTCAAGAATACAAACATTTGAACACGTAAAAAAATACATTAAGTAATAATAAATCATTCCGTAATAAACAAACTTTTCTATTTTAGCTAAATTATCCTACTCAAGTTATACAATTACAAATAAATAATGATATTAATAATGTGAAATATGTTTGTGAAATTTGTTCGTATATCAACCCACGCATGCTGCAGCTGTCTGACGTCAACATCATCGTCATCAAAGAACTCTGACTCAAAAAACTCTTTTCTTATTATTAAGTTAGTTGTTGTGTAAATCCCGTTAAGTAATCATGTAATGAAAAATTTACTGCTGCAAAAAAGGCAGCATAATTTAAATGAATATATAAATTGTTAACCGAAAATGTAAACTTAGTTTTACTAAAATAATTTCTTAAACCAAAGAAAAGGTGTCAAGAGTGGAATCATTTATAAATAAGATAAAATATTAAACATCCACTTTTCTATTCATACACTATAGGATTTCGTGCAATATGGATAACTCGTGCCCACCGCATTTAAAATGTGTGTCAAGCTGCGATAAGAGGATTGCTGCTGCTGAAGAAAGATAAAGGTAAGAAATTACCTATATTATTATTATATTTAAATGTATTTTCATGGCCAGAAACAAAATAATATTTATTTATTTATCTAAGTATTAGCGCGCGTAACTTACTGTGCAGAGCACATGTGGCTTTTTTCCCAACAAATTAAACATTTTCTTGTTCAACGTACATGTTTTATTGTGAAACATGATAAATTAACAGCAATAAAATTCAAATTAATAGTATTATTATTCTGTATTCTTGCATGTATAAATGAAACCCTTTATGCCCAAATTATGAACTCATGAAAATTTCATCTTCTAAACCATTTTTCGTGAATTTTTGAAACTACATTCACAACCATTCAATACATTCATTTTCACAACCATTTAATACATTTTAGAAAGATTTTGTCAATTAAAATTAATTAAGTTAATTTGAATTTATAGGTATTTTGTGATCCACTCAAACTTTGAACTCCACTCAAATCTTTTATTTGAAATATTTTTTTTGTATTTTTTAACAGTAGGAAATGCACAAATATAATGTCCTTACAATAGAAATATAGAAATATTTCCGAACTGAAACTCCTCTCCCCTCCCTCCCTCTAAACTTTGAACGTCAAGAAAGCTGAAAAGATGCAAAGGAAAAAGAAATCACCTTTTTAAAAATATTTTGTTATGTGTAACCAATAATGCTTTTGGAACAAGATCAAATAAATATCTATAACTCATTCTAAACTGTATTACTACAAAGCGGTGTCATAAATGTATTTTATAACAAGTTATTTTAATGGTATTTTAAAGTACCGTCCGGGCATAAAGAGTTAATTACGCAGCTGAAAATGTTTTATTGAGAATGGGTAGCATATTAAAAAAGATCTTATGGTTAAAAAAACTGATTAGTACACCACAAAAACAATTCGGAAACGTTTCCAAAAATCAGTGACAGGAAAAAAAACCCTATTTTAATATGAGCTTCTTTAGTTCGCGAAATTACCGGGTAAGTCAAAATGAATATAGCATTTACAAACGGCTATAACTATTTAATGGAAGATAATTTATCGATAAGATTAATACAGAATGTAGAAGAACGTCAACATTTTGTATACATACGTCATAGATGTTCTATGTGACTTTCCTTGGTCACACGGAGAATATGTAGGCGGGAGTCCATTTCACGCCGTACACTCTGAAGCATTTGTTCAGTCACCGACGCAAGCGCATTACAAATGCCTACTTTGAGTTCTTCAATTGTTTTGGGCATGGGAGGCAACCTATCTTTCACATAACCCCATAGAAAAAAATCGACCATTTTTACAGTCATAATTGGCCATTTTTACTAATGAGACAGCCGCAATGAACAGGTTTCTTGTCGTTGCAAAGTTTCAAATCGCGCATGCGTAGGCTTCCACTTTACTGCACCTGCGCCTTACGTAAAGATATTTTGAAGTTCCGTCTACATTCCGAGTTAATCATATTGATAGATTCTTTTTCATTAAATAGTTATATCCGTTTGTAATCGCTATATTCATTTTGACTTACCCTGTATATTAGTTTATGAGGTTTTTAAAGATAAAGATAGCTTTTTAGAATCATGTGTTACTTGGGATACGTTGTTGTTTATTTTCGTTCATGGTTATATAATATTTTCGTACAATAATGGACATTTGTCTTCTTTACTAATGTGTGTCATTTAAGTGCACTGTACTTCTCGAAGACAACACTGCAAAGTTATTTTCCGTCTGAAGTACATATACACACTCTACAAAAATGTTAGATTTCCATATATTTCCGTATATTTCCATATTACGTTAATTTTACATAAAACTAATACTTCATGATGACGTAATGGCAAAATCTTCTAATGATGCCGCATTGGTCCCAAACAAATGTCATTGTATAGAATTTCTAATCATTTCAGCGAAATATCCTTTTTGATGCATCCTATTTTATTACGGTGCGAAATATTTCGCGAAAATTAGAAAAATACAACAAATTCTGCATTAGAGATTGAGAATATAAAAAGATGGTGTAACCTCCATCTTTTCTCAAGCAGTGTTTCATGCAGTTTCAAGCAGTGTTAGTATATACCAGTGCTTCTAAACCTGTGTGCCACGACACATCAGTGTGCCACGAGAGAATGTCAATTGTGACGCGATGGTTTTTGACAAATAATTCACAATTCATGGTGAAGTATCAACGATACGACATTTTTTATTCTTCATGTGCTCTGTTCCTTGTTCACTCCTTTCCCCGCATTAGCGTTTCCCGGGAGCCTCTCCGCCCTTGTCACCTTGCTAAACTTCTCAGCGCCCTGAAATCATATATCCATTCACAAAGCTGTTAGGTTTCACTACAATAGAACCATTACTTAAATTAATATAATTCTACAGATAGAATGCTGTTTTAAAACATTTAGTAATGATTAATACAATATTCACGTACGTAATTAAGTTTTTTATATCCTGTTGAAAAAAAAAAAAAAATTGAGCATTTTTAAAAAATTACTGAGAAAACAACATTACTATTTTGCCATTTTGCTCGGTGATCAGTAGGTTAAAAGCTACATTTTTTCGCTTTCAGTTGACGAATATGAATGGTTAATTAACCCATTTGTAATTTGAAAGCCACAAAAATTGATAATAACAGAGAAGGAACAGCTCATTGATTTGAGAAATGATAAGTTTTACCGTTCAACACTCTTCTAGAAACATTTGGATGAGTTTGGGCTTTCTGTGAAAACTTTGTACCCTGTTATTAGCTTGAAAGCTATTAAAATTCTTCTGCCTTTTGCATCTTCGTCAACTGAAAGCGAAAGAAAGTAGTTTTTAGCTTACTGATCACCCAGCAAAATGGCAAAATTTACTAGATCTCGCGTCCGACAAAGCGTAAAAAAGCTGGTAATTTTCCGTATTCGTGTTCAGTGCCCACGCCAAATTAATGTACATTAACGGAATTTTGGGGGGAGGGGGAAATCATGAATTGAAATCATTAAATATTTTGCCCTTTTGCTCTGTGACCAGTAGATTAAAAGCTAGTTTCTTTCGCTTTCAGTTGCTAATATGAATGGCTAATGAACCCTTTTTGTAATTTGCAAGACACCAAATTTGATAATAACAGAAAAGGAACAGCTCATTGATTTGAGAAATGATAAGTTTTACCGTTCAACACTCTTCGAAAAAATGTCGGTGAGATTTGGCTTTCTGTCAAAAATGTGTGCCCTGTTATTACCTTGAAAGCTATTAAAATTATTCTGCCTTTTGCATCTTAATGGTTCTGTGAATTTGAATTTTCAGCATTTTCAGAAATCAAGCTCAAAAGGCGAGAAAGAATTTTAAAAGTTGACGATGAAATGCGAACTTGTCCGGCGGCTTTGGAACCTAGTTTTGCTTTACTTTGTTCAAGAAAACACGCTCAGTTATCTCATTGAATAAATTTTGTAAATAAATGGGTTTTTTTTTTTGTATCATGCAAGTTTCACATTTTTTTATGTTCAGGTATCAAATAATTCCAGATACTTTTAGTGTGCCGTCATCCAAAAAAGGTTGAGAAACACTGGCATATACCCTTTAATATACCGAAAAAATCTAACTCCTGAACGTACAATTTGAAAAATGGGAAAACATTCTACTGGTATTTCAGAACATACTTTATGGAGAGCAACTAGTAACCAAGAAAGATGTACAATCGCTCAAAAGAAAAATAACTATAGAATTAACTAGTATGTTGTGGCCATCACAAAACTTTCTTCTATATAAATCACGTCAATTAAATCATTTAAATAGTACAAAAAATTACATCCATTTAGCACCGATTCATATCAAAGTATATCTGAGTTTGAATTTTGATGAAAATTCGTGCATTAGTGCTTGAGATAGAGCTATAGCGGAAATTCTGAAAAAATATAGCATAGCAGTGCTACCTGTTGATCGATTTACACCAAAACATAAACAGCACTAATTGATATCAAGATATATCCGAATCTGAAGTTCGTTGAAAATCCAATCATTAGTTCTTGAGATAGAGCTAGTGCGGAAATCGCAAAAACAGCATAGCAGCGCCACCTGCTGAGAGATTTACACCAAAATGCATAAAATGTCAATCCATGTCAAGGACCAACTAATTCTGAAGTTTGATGAAAATTCGTGCATGAGCTCTTGAGATGTAGCTATAGTGGAAATTCTGAAAAATGCAGGATAGCAGCGCCACCTGTTGAGAGATTTACACATAAATCTATAAAATATCAATTCATGTCAAAGACTAACTGATTCTGAAGTTTCATGAAAATTCCTGCATTAGTTCTTGAGATACAGCTATAGTGGAAATTCTGAACAATGTAGCGTAGCAGCGCCACCTGTTGAGCGATTTGCACCAAAACAGAAACAGCACTAATTCATATCAGAGTATACCCGAATCTGATGTTTGTTGAAAATCCAAGCATTAGTTCTTGAGATAGAGCTATTGCGGAAGTCGTAAATAATGCAGTATAGCAGCGCCACCTACTGAGCGATTTGCACCAAAATGTACAAACCTTCAATTGATGTTAAGGAATAACTGAATCTGAAGTTTGATGAAAATCTGTGCATTAGTTCGGGAGATTGAGCGATTGCTGAAATCATGAAAAATGCTGCATAGCAGCGCCACCTGTTGAGCGATTTACACCAAAAACTAATAAGGTCCAGTTTATATCAAGGTCTAACTTAATCTGAAGTTATGAGAAATTTCGTGTATTATTTCCTGAGATAAAGCGCCCACAAAATTTTTGTCACATGCAGACTCACAGAGTGACAGAGTGACAGAGTGACAGACAGACATTTTCTAAAAACCATCAAATCGTGTTCAGGACATTCTAAAACGTATGAATCCGTCGAAAACCGGAAGTCGAAAATTTTCACGAATCCAATACTTTCTTCTTGTAAAGATAGAAGAAAGTAAATAAAGTGTTTTTATGCAATTATAAGCACTGTAGTTTTATCTTGACAGATACGCCCAATTTAATGACTTCAATTCATGATTCCCCCCCCCCCCCGAAATTCCATTAAAATACATTAATTTGGAGTGGGCACTGGACACGATTACGGAAAATTCCCAGCTTTTTTACGCTTTGTAGGACGCGAGATCCAGTAAATTTATATAATTTTTTATGTATTTATTTTTTTCAGTTATAGAGAAAAAAATACATTTTTTTTTTACCTACATTTTAGGAATTCTAAATTGATTTCTGAACGTATAGTCATTCTTTAATCAATATAATATATGATTAAAGAATAACTTAGACAGATTAATAAACGTATAAAGAATATCCCTTCATAAGCAGCCACAGAATTTTTTTCAACTTTTTTCTCGTGCTAGAGAAAGAATGGCAAAAATGTTTTGACAGGAAATTTACTACAGAATTTAAATCTACATAAATGTATATGTATTATTAATTTTTTAAAGCGTATTTTTTTAGTTGCATTTTTTATTTATATTTGCTACTTCTAGTGTTTAAATCATTTGTTTATTGCAGCTTCAAAACCTCTCGGCCTATTTTTGGTGCAACAATTCAAATTATATTCAAATTATATTCAAAATTAAATCCATTGTTCTTGCCATTCGAGTACATTTATAACCAAAATTAATATTTAGAGATTTATTACCTGTAGTGGTGTAACTGAAAAAATACCTTAAAATTAAGTTTTTAAGGGGACAAGGAACCTTAAAATATTTTTTTTTCTAAATTTCACCTTAAATATTATTCAAGGGTACATTATATGCATTATGGCATGCATTTATCACAAAAAAAAAAAAAATATTTTTGAGAAAAAAATGGAATTTTAACGTCGCCTTAGAAATCTTCGAAATACCCCGGCGCGCTCCATATCAATGAAAATCCCCAATATGTTTTATAAAAGTTTGATTTATATATATATAAATAAAATAGAGCATCGAATTTTATATATTTTAATAAAGGTAAAAAAAAAATAAAAATTTTGAAATTTTTTCGAAAAAATTTCAATTTTTTTTTTTTTTTTTTTTGTAAATTTTATCAAATATTATTCAAGGGTACATTATATGCATTATTGCATGCATTTATCACAAACAAAATTATTTTTATTTAAAAAATGGAATTTTACGCGTCGTCTTAGAAATCTTCGAAATGCGGTTAAGTTAAAAAAACGGACCGAGTTGGAGACTTGTATTTTATCGTCAAACAACCCCGCTATTAAACCAATTATGCACTGTAAAATAGACGACACTCTTTACACACCAAACTCAGATTTTTTTTTCTCATGCTTTCTTAGTATTTATGTTTTGAAAGTTTCTTCCATTAGTTTAGGAAGTTTAGGAAGTTTAGTATAAGTTATATTTTGTTTTATAGAGTAGTGTCACTTCTACGTATTCTTTAGGCTTCAATTCTGAGGCAGTTTCATGTAATAAGTTACTTTTGAAATCTGCAACACGTATGTATCGTTAAAAGGACCAGGTAAGCGAAATTTGTGAAAAAAAATCGAATTTTACTTTTTTATATCATTAAATAGTTTAAACAATTATCTTTCCAACGATGTGTCACACATGTTTAAAGATTTAAAAATAGCGTTGGAATTATCCATTCTTTCTAAGAGTACTTCATAGCTTAATGGCCATTTAAATCTTTAACTGATTTTTTCTCAAAACTTGGATTTTTCATGTTTGTGTTCCTTTTTTTCAATATCTATACAACTTAAGAACTCAATTTTTTTAAATTCTTTCATTATGTTAAATCGTATACTTTAACACAGGGATTTAATGATTTGTTGCGAATTATTTATTTTAGGCAGTGAAATCTTAGCAAAAAGGCTAATTTAAAAATGCCTTTCAATAAATACTGAATAATTAATTTTCAGGGTCAGTTAATAAAATGGTCCGTTAAAATACGTAAAGCATGTTATTCAAACTACTGTAAAAATCTCGACCTCAATCTTTCACCATTTCTAAGAAAAACGTACATAATGTTGGTGTATTTTAACATGGCGGAGATAGAGCTTACCCGGTCCCCTAAATCCTTATACATTGATTTAGAGAACTTTCTATACAGTTGAGTCTCTCTATAACGAAACTCCATACATCGAATTTCTCTATATAACGAATTTTTCGTATGAACGGTTCCCTTTTCCCATGATCTCATTTCAAAACAGTCTCCATATAGCGAAATATGTATCTCCATATAACGAATTTTTTCATGATATGTTCTTTTTTTATTCAGTTTTAAAAAAGCTTTCAAATCACATGAAATCAGTTTTCCATCTCTGTTTCCTGATTTATCGTTCAGTGCTGAATTTTATCTTACTTTTCTACCTTGAATCTCCTCTGTTCTTTATGTTCAACGAATCCACCTCCCTCCTTCTCCCCTCCCACACACCTTCCAATATCTTTCTTAAAACAGTGTCAATTGGATTGTTACACATATAAGAGCGGGATCAGAGAGGTAATTGAAATTTAACGTGAATGAGATCGAAGATCAATCAGAAGGTTAAATTAGAAAAATAAACTCTCTTTTAATCAAGAACAACAAGTCGATATTCGCAATATTCACTGCCAGAAAGCTTCCGAGATCCACTGGCATGACACGTGACCTGATGCGATCCCCAAAAAAGCGGGCGGGAAAGAAGGCACAAGCACGCTGTTGGTCAAATGGAAAATTCTCCCTCGACAACTGCAGGCACGAGACCAGATCACTGTCACCATTTAGAACACGTTTTCATCTATCGAAATTAAAGCTCTCAAGCCTTACACTTAGAGTAGATGTTTATTTTTTCTGGCTTTCTTTAGTGTGAAAGATTCACAAAACTTAATCTCTTTGAATGCGTTTTTCTACTGCTTTGTCAAAAAATGTCTCCTAGGAACTGCATAACATTGAAAAAAATCGATATTGAAATAAAAAGATGGGGCAAAAAAGTTCGGGATTCCGGCAAGCATTCTGTCAACAATCATAAAACATACAGAGTCAATCACAGAGCAGAATTCGGATCATGGTTCGGCTCGAAAAAGAAAGCGGATGTGCCAATACGAGGACTTAGATGCAGCAATGTTTAAGTGGATAAAAGGGATAAGGGACCGGAATCTATCACTTTCGGGACCAATGAATTTAGAAAAGGCTCTATAATATGCTTCATTTCTTGAGCACTTTGACTTCCAAGACAGCATTGGTTGGCTAGAAAAGTTAAAGAAGAGACATGGCCTTCCAGAAAACTATCTGCGGTGAAAGTGCGGATGCTCCGGTGACAGCATGTGAGAACTGGAGTCTCAAAGTAACAGAAATTCTAAAAGAATTCGCTCCTGAGAACATTTTCAATGCTAACGAAACAGGTCTCTTTTACAAGTGTCTCCCAAACAAGATTCCGGCGTTTAAAGCAGATAAATTTTTTGGCGGCAAACAAAGGATTATTATTCTGTTGTGTGCTAACATGACAAGGAAAGAAAAATTAAAAATGCTAGTTATTGGGAAAAGTAAATCTCCTCGGTTTTTTAAAGGAGTGAAGTTCTTAGAAGTGGACTATGATTTTAATAAAAAGTCCTGGATGACCAGTGAAGTTTTTGACAAATTGTTAAAAGCACTTGACAATCAAATGAGAAAACTAAGCCGAAAAATTGCTTTGCTTATGAATAATTGTCCAGCTCACTCACAAAACTGTGGAGAAAAACTGCGAAATGCTGAAGTTATTTTCTTACCACCCACTTGCACATCAAAACTGCAGCCCAGGGACGTGGGAACAATAAAAAATCTAAAGGTGCATTATAAAAAAAGAATTCTTAAAGAACTGATGATAGCTACTGAAAAAAAAAATAATTCCACCCAAGACATCATTAGTCTTAGAAAATGTATTGTGGAATTTTAAAAAGCTTGGAGATTTGATGTAACTGAAAAAAATAATAATTTACAATTGCTTCGAAAAGGCCAGCTTTTCTAAACTGGAGAATAATGCGGATTCTCGGGACGAAGAAGATGTAGCGTTAGCAGACTTAAAAGAGAAATAAAAATTAATTAAGGAACGCGGAAATGTCGAAGAAAATGTTACTCTCTCTGATTTTTTAGATGTAGATGGCAATCTCACTATTGCGCAGTGTCCTACTGTTAGTGGTGTTTTAAACAGCGTTTTGAACAATGATGGTGAGAGTGACAACGAGCATGAAAACGAAAATGTACAACGAGAGAAAAAACCATCTCGCAGTGAAATAATGAGTTCTTTTGATCTTATAAGGAGAGAACTTCAAATGGAGAAAAATGTTCCCGATACAATTTTTCATTTCTTGCTAAAGTGTGAACATTTTTTCGAGAGTGTAACAATTTTGAAATCAAAACAGCGAAAAATTAAAGATTTCTTCGTCTAAAATTAATGTAAGTTTTCCTTATTTGATTTTTATTATGCTTTCAAATAAATGTCTGTTCTCTTTCTTGAAACTGCTTAAATAATTAATAAATACAATATTAGATTAATATTTATAGTTAAACATTTCAAATTCTTAATTAAACACCTCAAAAATAATTTTTGTTCAAAATTTACACATTAAATGGGAATTTTCGCACATTCTCTATATAACGAATTTTTTACGGGAACAATGGATTTCGCTATATAGAGATTCGACTGTATTTATGCTATTCATGCGTTATATGACTGCATTTTTTAAGATATTTTTCAAGCACATATTTATGCAAAGAAATTTAAATGGTGTAGCATTTATTGAAACATAGTATCAAAAAACAAAACAAAAAAACTTTTTGATTAGAAAGAAAGATCTGAAATACTTTTTAAATAGAAAATTGCATAACAAGGCGGAAATTGTCAAAATAAGAAACGGAAGATCAAAATTGAATTCTGTAGTATCAAATAAATGGAAATTATATCTCATTGAAAGGCAAGAACAAACGAAATGCCAAAACAAAACAAAATAAAGAAATATAAAATACTGAATTTGAAAAGTCCCGATCTTCCAGGTATTTAGAAAGAATTTAAAATTTCGCGTTTCAGTCCAAATTAATGGACAAGTATGTAACATTATGTCGAATTTTTCATGATAGGTATTCTTCTCTTTAAAGTCAGATAAAATTTCGATTACCTATCGAAAAATTCCGGGATTTTTGTAATGTAATTATTTGTACATGGAAACAATTTCAAAATAATCTCAGTGTCGTCATCGATTTGTCTCTACATGCAACGATGAAATTTGAAATCTAGCAAATCTTCTTGGAATTTCATCTAGTGATTTGACTTGTATGTGAGCTCCATATTCTTATAGGAGAAAGACATTTTACTCCAGTTCTAGAATAATTGAAAATTTATTAATATAATTATATGTAAAATTGTTCTAAAAATTGACTCAAAGCATTGCTTAGTGATACACAGACGTATTCGTGTAATAAATTCAATTTTTAAAACTTATTTATTTTTCTGTCAATATTTTCGAGGAATATTGTATATTTATCAACTGAATGTGTTAATCAACTATGTTAATCAACTGAATTATACTAGAAAAAGTAAGAGGCTGTGTATATAAACGTTATCATTTTAGGGGGAGGGGAGTCTGGCAAATGATATCGTAAGATATCTCCCGGGGAGGTGGGAGTCTTTTAATATCAATATCATTTCTGATCCAACCAAAATTTTCTCTTTTTATTTGTAACATGGTATTTACATGAAAATAGTATGATATATTTTTTAGTCTGTTATCTATTTTTATGAAAATACAAAGTTATTATAAAAGTCACTAAATTATTATAAAATTATTTAATTCCAAAATGTATAATACCCCCAACGTTTGACATTTTTGGCTAATGTCAGACGGTCGTCTTTTTGCACGCTTTTTTCCTTACGTATTATCCCTAGACAATGCCGCTAGCATTGTGCAGGGTAATACATAAGGAAAAAAGCGTACAAAAAGACGTTCGTCTGACATTAGCCTTAGTCTTCTTCATATGTGTATGCTTACATAATCGCTGTTCGAGAAACCATACACGAAGTATATTTGAAATGAAACTTGTTTTTACTAATAAATAAAACAGAAAGAATGTTGTCCACCTGTTTTGTTGATAAGAAGACATTATTACTGTTGAATGCATTATGTAACAAAAAGCTATTATAAAATACTTTTAAATAGTAACTGTTTCTTGTAAGTGTTATTTGATATAAAGTTATTCCATATATGAAGTGATATTTTATCGACTTCTTTTCATTTGAATTAATAAAGCATGCGAGAAATAAATGTAACCATTTTTTGCATATCACTCCAAACAAAAGTAATAAAAGATCCAAATCCAAATGAGAAATATGTTCCAAAAATCAAATAATTTTTAGCCATTGATAACATTATCATTACCAGGGGGGGGGGGGGTTAGAGGGGTGATAACGTATGATATCGAAAGGGAGGGAGGAGGTCCAAAATTACCAAAAAGTTGATAACGTTATATATTCACAGCCCCTATTATTAGGAAAACATATAGTTGCAGCGGATTCTGAATGATTAAATATTTATAAAATATTATACACAGAATAGAAAATTTAAAAAAAAAAGTATTTTCACAGCAGCTGCTACTCATGATAAAAATCTTAAAATATATTTGTTTGTAATAAAAAAAAAATAGCTTGGATGACGTAAAAAGAAATTTCAAAATAAGATACGGAATATCTAAACGGAATAAAGTTCGATTGAATATAATGTAAACGACATCTCAATAATAGGCAAGAACGCACGAAATTTAAAAGTACAATAAATAAGTAAATACAGTATATATAATATATGGAATTTTATAAAATCCCGTTCGTTGAAGTATTTAAGATATCGTATTTCAATCCAAAACTAATGGATAGATACGTGATAGCGTGTGAACTTTCTTAATATAGGCATCCTTCAATTTAAAATCGGAAAAATTGCGATTTAACCCCTTAACAGTGACATTTGTTTTCTTACAAAAAAATTAAAAATGGGGCTGGACACCACTTTTTCCATACTAAAATATTTATCTTACTTAATCAAAAAAATATCTGACAATCAATAAAGATAAATTTACAGTTACAAATTAGTGGTATCAAAATGCTTTTAATAACGAAGTAAGCAAAGTATTCTTGCCCAAATCCAGTTCGGGCCACACTGTTAAGCGGTTAATAGAGAAATTCTGTTATATTTGTAACGCAATTATTGATACAGGAAGTTTTTTTTTTTACACCATCTCAATGCTGTTATATCATCGGTTTGTCTTCTAATCAAAGGGTAAAATTTGGAATCTGACAAATCTTCTTTGATTTTCATCTAGTTATATTTCATTTAAATCGCAGCTGCATTTTTTGTTACATATTCTCTTCAGTGATAGAAATTATGCTTCGTTTGCATAATATTAAATTAAAAATAAAGGAAATTTAAATAAAAGAAAAAACATTTCAAGTAAATAAAAAAAATATTGCATAACTAAATTTGCTTAGAAAATGTATATACATATATGTTCTATATTGCGGTTCTTCAATCTATTTGCCTGAAAGCCGTTTTCCGCCACAAGTTCCGAAATTTAATAATTGCCTTATTTAATTGCAAAGGTTTTTTTTTTTTTTTCAATTGTAAAACAGTGGTAGAAAGGCGACAAGCAAGCCACGTGTTAAAAAACCCTCTTTTGTAACATCAAGGGACGATTAAAAAATCAATAATGCATACTACATAAAGGAAATATTTGTGCATTACGCTGAGTTAATTGAATATATAAAATCAGGGGTGTAAAAAGCTAGTTGCCAGAGGGCAGTCTCTGACCACTACATTTTATTCGTTATTTTTCGTCTAATATTTCGTCTTTTTTTTTTCTTGTAAGAATACAGGGTTCGTACGGATACCGTTATTTTCAAGGCCCAATATCAGAATTTTTTTATAGAAAAAAAAATCTAGTTTAAACGGACGAAATTTTGCCCTATTTCAGGAGAGATTTTCCATAAGAAAATACTGGTACCGAAGAATTTCTTAGTCATGAAATTCAAGCACCCGTACGAACCCTGGAATACTAATAAAATTTAAACGAAGAATACTAATAAAATTTAGCGGTGAGAGACTGCCCGTTGGAGTGCAGAGTTTTACACCCCTGCTTAGAATGATTTTTAAGCATATTGTATAAGAATCAAGCATTATTTAACTTTTAAATTAGTGAAAATCCTTTATGAAAAATCTACTTTCTCCCAGTCAATCACATTTCAGGGTCACGTATAAGTGGTGGACCCAGAGGAGTTTCGGGTTTATCCACTATTGGTACATTTGATTCTCTCAGCTTTTTATCCATCATTGTCTAAAAATTCTAAAATAAGAATATTAATAGAAAAGCTTCAAAAATGTGTATAAAGTTTTAGAATCTACAATGATATATGCAGAAAATATTTTTTAATAACATTTACTTACATAATTGATTAAAATTAGCAACTGTGAATGTTTCTGACGAGACGACCGAAAATTTGTTGATATTGAGCAGCCTACTTCAAGTTACTTGAGCAACCTACTATTCGTTACTACATGTATAAATATTTCTTTATACTTCAAAGTATTCTTTATTTCAATTGTTTAGAAATAATGAAGGAAGCAGTTTTATCCATAATAAACCTTCTTCTAATATCCCTTTCAGTAATTCTGAACACATAAGATAAATTATCTTCAAAACAAGTAAAGATGAAATTGTCAGTCTTTGAAATACTTTTTACTCATGAATGTAAAAAGAGTCGCAAAATGTAGGATGATTTTTTTTCCTTTTTAGAAATGTTTTAGAAGTTATTTTTCTAACACATAAGCAATTTCAAACTACAATTTGTACAAATCTTGTCGTGTTGCATTCTTTGGTTCAATTGATAGTTTAATAAATTGTAAGAATAATTCCCGCGAATGGGGAATCTATGGGGATTTTTTTATTAGTTTTATAATGAACTAGTCATTGTAGTGAACGGTCCTTATATCGCACGTCTACTGTGTATGGACTGACAGATTTGTTTTTATTCAAGAGAATTTTTCCATCCTAAGGTGAAAATCTGGAATTTGTAATATTACTCCTAATTTTGAAAACTGTCTAGATAAATCGTTGCTTCACACTAGGAAACAATATTTGATTTTTATGAGAGCCATCGCATTAGTTTTTATAATGAACTAGTCGTTGTAGTGAACGGTCCTTATGTCGCAGGTCTACTGTGTACGTACTGATAGAGTTGTTTTATTCTAGAGAATTTTTCCATCCTTAGGTGAAAAACTCAAATTTGTAATATTGCTCCTAATTTTGAAGACTGTCCAGATAAACCGTTGCTTCACACTAGGGAACAAGATTGCATTTCTATGACAGCCGTCGCAAAAGAAATAATAGTACTGCGATTGGAATAATTTTAATGATGTTATGAAAACTAAAAGATTTATTTGATAACGAATATCACATCGTCACATATACATAGGTGTCAATATTCCGCAATTGTGAATGTTAGGAAATCCGGATGCGCCTCTTAAGCAATTACTTTGAAATTTGATTTTCATTTGAAATATTGTATGCAAGGCGAATGTATCTCTCTGGAATAATTTCCATGTATTAATATAGTTTCTATCGATGCTGGATTTAATTAAGTTTCGTGTTCGCCCCAGGTCGGTGGCTCACGATAAATATTCCATCTTGTGCTGCGTTTGTAGACTTGCCAACATATAATAGTGAGAAAATTTCCAGGCTGGGTATCGTTCCATGTGGTTTAGTCGGTAGAACGTCAGTGCGCTATACTAATGGCCCGCGTTCAAGTCCCGGCATGGAATCTTTTTCACTGTGTTGGCCTTTGCGCCTCTTAAGCAATTACTTTGAAATTTGATTTTCATTTGAAATATTGTATGCAAGGCGAATGTATCTCTCTGGAATAATTTCCATGTATTAACAAATAATATGTTTTAGTGTAGAATGCTGTCTGGAGAAGCATGCGACTCTGGAAGCAGAACACTATTTCTTATATAGAAGCATTTTGCCAGTGCGTCATTTAATTAGACATGTTTTCAATAAATACCATTATTGGTTAACCTCATGTGTCCGAAGGTTCATTATATTTAAATCTCTACCTTTCTTATAAATGAAAATTTAATCACCAGAATACATTGATATTTTAATTCACTTCAACATAGCTGAATGTTTTTACTTTTAAAACTACAAGAATAACCACATGAACCGATTTCCTTTTTCTTAAAATTTTGAAAAATATTGAAAACATTTGTATAATTTGTGATAGAAACATGACGGAAATTGCAGGTCAAACGTGGAAAAATTTGTACTATAACTAGTTTTATAAATACTCAAATGTTCGTGCAATAGCTGATGCACTCTTATGCCAAAATGCATGAATACAAAACTTATTACGATTATATATATTAAATTCAGTAATACGAAAATAATAGGACTCCATCTTAAATAGAACGTAATCCCCATGGCAACCTAGAATCATTACCTATCATAGGATATCATTGAATTAATTATGTATTAAAGGATTTAATAGAATGAAGAAAACTTATTTTAATATATTTTTAAGTTTTTATTCGATAAAATTTTAAATGACTCGACAACATTCTGAAGCGATTATTTATATTAAATTTCAAACCATTCGTTTGGGTAGTTTTTGTGCTTTTATATGCGGACAGACGGACAGACCAGACGACGACTATAGGTGCTACTTATTTATATCATTAATTACGCACCTAAATAGCCGGTGCAGGTGAAATATTGGCCGAGCATCGAAATATTTGCTATTGAAAGCTACTAACTCAAAATATTGGTTTTAATTGCCATACATTTTTTTAAACAATAACATTAAAGAAATATAGGATTTCCATAGTCAACTTTGAAAAGGGAATGGAGTATTATTTCTTTCAAATATTGCATTATTATTAGCCAAAATGTAAATATCGCTCAGATTGGACGCTATTTAAAGCATTTGGAGAAGATGACCAAAAAACAGCCAATGGAAAAATATTCTCGAAATATTGTTTTGAAACGACAGGGCAATTACTCGTCGGCACGAAGCAAAATATAGCATAAAGATGCAGTGACATTATCCAATTTAAAATCTTCTTGCCTTCTTAATATCATGATTGAAGAATTCCAAGACCAAACATTTCTTTTAGCTTTTTTACTTGTAGCATGAAAGCAAACAAATTACCTCAGAACCAGTGTTGCTAGATTGAGGATATTTTGGCAACAGATTGTTGATTGTCACCGTTTTTTTTAAATAGAAATATTCCGCCTATTTCAAAATTGATTAAAAATTCTGAAAAATAAGCCGAATTATACTATTTTAAAAAAGTGGTGACAGTCAAATAATCTGAGTTAAAAGAGCCCCCAATCTGGCAACACTGCTCTTAACGCAATGTATCCTTCACTCTTTTGCCTTATTCAAAACCTCGATGGTTAAACAAATACAATATACCACTATATATTCTGTTGGTTTATTTTGTTAGGCTTGCTAGTGTAATATTTTGGACACGAGGACTAAATAGATCAGGAATACTTTCGTTTAACCCTTTCAGGGGCAAGGTACTTCTTTTCGTAAAACGACGAAATGAGAAATCGACACCTGAATTTACAAAAAGATTTATTTCAAGTACGCAAAAGCTTTTGTTCATGTACTTAATAAAATTAAGATTTTTCATTCCAATATTCCTGGTGCAAATGTGGCATTTAGGAATTAAAATTAAGTGGTCCAAAAATGAACCATTGCCCTTGAAAGGATTAAATTAGAATCCAACCAGCTACTAACGTCAATGCAGGTGTCGGGATTTAAAACTGGCATCCATTGTCCAGTAGCCAGCGGCTTAACTACTAGAAATCAGGTAGGCTACTGTAGTGTGAATCATTGTTTACATTTATGGAAGTTCCGGGCTCTCAAACATAAAGGTATCAATTTAGCTTACATCTGAACGATGAATATTGTAACAAGTTGACATGAAATAACATTTCATTATTTATGAGCACTCTGCACTTCTAATTAAACTCTATTCTTTAAGACATTCACTGTTTCGACACCATTTTTTAAAAATTAAAAGTGTTCGGTATTTGTATTGAGCAGTATTTTTAGTGTGGTCATAACGTTAAAAAATATCAGCATTTATCTTGAAGCATTAAGGAAAACTATTTTAGCAATTCGATCTTAGCAGAATAATGTTTTGTCAGTAATATGTTCCGGACGATTATACAATCTCTGAAAATGTATGACATTAAACATTTAAAAATAATCACTGAAAAGATCATTTGAAAAATATTAAGAAATATTTTGCCTAAAATTAATAGAATTCCCTGAAAATGAAGTACGTCCTTAAATATATAGCAGCAAGTTTAAGCAGTTTGAAAGAGATTTTGATTTAAAATACGTATTATACACTGCTCAAAAAAAGGGAGCAAGCAAAAAAATGAAGAGAACAGGGCTAGACAGCCATGTATGAGTATAAAATGGATAGTACACGTGTATCAATGCGCAATACAGAAATAAAGAAGCAAAAAAATGTAAAGAAGCTTTTATTCTTTGAAAAGATGGAAAGAACATGAAAAGATGGTTTGGAGCAACAATTTGTTTTCGTGTAAGTGATAAAAAAAAGTATTGTTTAGAAATCATGCAAGATTTTTAATATGGCGTGTGGTCCCCTCGAACAGCTAAGACTGCTGCACATCTGTTTTTCATGGATGAGATGAGGTTATCGATAAGACTTTGGTGAATACTGTTCCACTGCTCAAGAATTGCAACCTCCAAGTTCCGGACATTAAAAGCAGGCCTTGGTCTCACAGCAATGCGTCGTCTGAATATGTCCCAAACATGCGCGATCGGATTTGGATCAGAAGAGCATGCTGGTCATTCCATACGCTGTATTGTTTCAGCTTTAAGCTTGTTCTACACGAGAGGAGTTTTAGGAGGTCTGGCATTAACATGCGTGGAATAAAGGGAATCACCAATTGCTGCATCGTAAAATATGGCGTGAGGTCTCAGTCTCTCGTCTATATAACTTCGGAACGTCAAAGTGCCATTACGAATGATATGCAGGCTCCTACGTCCACCTATGCTGATTCCAGCCCATAGCATCAACCCACTTCGTCTGTAATGTGATCTTTCACGAACGAATGTGGGATTATTTTGAGTGCCTCTTTCTCTCCATGCCAAAACACATCAGATGTCACATCCAGACTGAATCGGGACTCGTCTGTAAACAGAGTTTGACTCCAACAACGTTGCCTCTAAACTCGATGTTCAGTTGCCCAAATTCTTTGGGCCGCACAGTGGCTTGAGGTCAATGGAATACAGACCGTTGGTTTACGTGTATAGAGACCACCCTGATGAAGCCTACTTCGGACTGTTTGGCTGGACACCCTTCGTCCTGTGGCCAAGAATAACTGTAGCAGAGTAGCTTTGCAGCAGAGTAGCATTGGCAGTTCCGTCTCGACGAGCTGTTAACAGGATATATCGGTCATCAGCTTCTGTGGTAGCACATGGCCGACCTTGCCCTTGTCCATTTCTACCTTTCCATGTGTCTTGGAACCAATTATACAGCCTTGCATTGACACTTCTTGCGACCCCAACAGCGTCCGCTACACTTCGTTGTGTTTCCCTAAATTGAACTGTCGCGATAACACGCCAAGCCATAGATTTCGTTAAATCGCAGTGTTGTGACATTTTCAAGTCACCTTTTCTCAAAACACAAACTGAGCAATTGAATTCCGCAACTGAGACAGTGAAACAGACGTTTCTGCAAAATTCCGATTTCTACACTTTTCTCCTTTGTCTACTTTTTGACGTCATAGACTTTAATTTGCATATGAAGTTTTTTTATTATCTGTTTTCTATTACTCTTTGAATTATGGATGTTTTATTTTACGTTATTTATCGGTGGAAATATTTGCGTAATTTTGTTAAAACCATGTGCTCCCCTAATAGTTTTGAGCAGTGTAGTTTCAGAATAAGATACATTCGTGTGACACAAAAAATAAAACTTAAAATGTTACTATTTTTTAAGTTATGAACGTTTTATAAAACCATTATGAAACTTAATAACCCTTACTTTACCTAATATTTTTAGTTTGATTTTCAGAGTGTACAAATCAATAAATATAAATAACCGCTTTAAAATGTAGATGAAACCTCTAAGAATCGTCGTATTTAACAAGTAATAAAAGTATTTTTAGAACTATCTGTCATTGACATCTGACGAGAGAAGGATTATAATGCGTTGTTAAAATAAGATTTTGTTTTAAGTGTTACTAACTTTAGCAATATTTATAATTTCTCTTTACATGACAATTTGATAATTAGAAATTTAAAAAATAAATCTTGAAAATTTAGGACGTAAACCTAAATGTAAACTTATATTAACAGAGTGCTGTTTTCCCAGTAATATGTTCTGAAAAAATATGCAAAGTCCCTACAAATGTATCCTACTAACTTTTTAAAATTAATTATTTAATAGATCATTTGAAAAACATTACGCCATATTTTACTACGGTGATAAAACTTTTTCAAATCTGAGGACTGTAATTCACGCGGATCGCAAGATATTATTTACAAAACTATTGCATTTTAAGAAGGTGATACATTTGTGAAAAAAATGATATAAATCTACTATTTTTAATATTATGAACGGTTTATTATGTCCCATTATGAAACCGTTATAACATTTGTTCATCCTGATTTATTTTACATAATAATTTTAGTATTATTTTCAGAGTGTAAAAATTAATAAATATAAATAATTGCTACGGATAAAAATATACCGATATAAAATATAGATATAAAATATACTTTCAATTATTACATTTTACGAAGGTGATAAATTTGTCAGGAAATCAATAAAGATTAAAAAGCAATTATTTTGAAGGTTATGAAAGTGTTGAAAATTACCTCTTATAAAACCATTATAAAATTTGAGCACTATGATTTTTCCTAAAACTTTGGTATGATTTTCATAGTGCACATGTTAATAAATATAAATAACTCCAATAAACATATAGTTACAATCTAAATCTTGGTAATCGAAAAGTCACAAAAGAATTTTTAGAATTACCTGTCATTGACATCTTGCAAAAGAGTATAATGCGTTGCTAATGTGGTACTTTGTTTTCAGTGTTACAAATTTTAGCAACATTTCTCATAGAAAAATATATAACTTATGTTTTTTTTCTTATCAAGACCGTTTCACGATTACCATTTTAACCCTTTGAGTTCTCGGGGGGGGAGGGCGGGATTTGAATTTCGTCAAAATGCCCAAATGTCACATTGGCACCAGTTTTTTGAAACCAAAAGATTCGGTTTATAATATACAAGAAAAAATGCATTTCTATTTTCAAATAAATTTGGTTAAATATTACGATGCCAATGTGATATTTGGAGATTACAATTAAGTAGGAATAATTTCACCCATCAATGCTCTAAGGGTTAAACGAAAAGCTTAGAAATGTATCATACAAATCTGTATAATTTCTGAAAATTAAAAATATTTCAAAATTTCAAAACTTCTTTTCGCAAAATTTGGTACCTCACCAAAGAACATCTTACTTTTATTTTTAGAAGTGTTTGTATAAACCACGAATAGATTTTCTTACATAATGAAGATCTAAGAAAAATTATATAAACCATACATTTTCCGGACTGCCTTGATCCAGAAATTATCCGTATAGATGGTTTTATGAACTCCGGAAATAAAAATTTTATACAGTTTTTAATTTGTACATGAGTTCTCTTTCAAAATATTCATTCATATTCGAAAAGTTCACGATTCGCAGTCGAATGGTACCTCTCCGTCTACGTGCGCCAATTTGATGGCGAAATGGTATGGTGTGGTGTTTTTTCTTCTGGACTAAACATGTAAATAAGTCATATATTATTCCCTACACAATTTTATAATATAAGCTCCGTTCCTAATCTAGCCTCTTCAGACCAGAAGGTAAAATAACACTGCAAATGCACCTTCATTGATCTTGTACAAACAAACAAACAAAAACCATAGTTGAAAGAAGGAACCCTTCTTCTGCAATTAATACTTTAGGTTCACAAATACGGATCTAAAATTACTAACACCCTCAAAATATCTATTTAATTATTGATAATCTAAATTACGCAGTAACAAATTCAAGGCTTTTAATTAATTGAAACGGGCAAATTTTCTATTGTAAAGCTTTTAAGTTAATTAATTATGAAAATCTACTTTCTTAGACACACTGTTTGAAATGCGTCTCCCATGAAAAGATCAATTATTTCATGAGGTAACAATACTCTGTACTGCCATTTATTTATTGCGTTTGCTCCAAAGTCAAAAACATTCAGTTACATAGAAGTACAGTAAAAATGCAAAAAAAATCAAATAGTTTAGTATATATCCTCATCGGTTCCGAAGTATCACATGTCATACTTCGGAACCGAGGAGGCTAGAACCATGGAAGGCAACATTTTAGGCTTCAACATTTCTAACTTCTTACAAAGAACGTAATTTTTAAGTTCGTACTCAAAAAATGTTCTTTAAAAAATTAGGAATGTTATCTCATGTAGGTATATCTGTTTAAAAAACAATATTTGTAGAACCTCATTTATACGCCCGTAAAAAAAGAAATCCTTATTATTGTATGATTTATCGCATATTAACCACACAATGAAGTATAAAAATACTGTTTTGTGATCACTGGTCTTTTATTGCACGGGCTGGGGTTAGATTGAAATGTACACACTGAATTTCCCTACTCTACACACTGAACCATTTGTAAAACCATTATTTAAAAATCCGGAGGATAATTTCATTCTTAAATCAATGAATAAAGTGTAAAGTGTTAACTCGACTGCGCTTTAAAATGAGTATTGTAGCTTGGAAAAAAATATATTAAAAGTTTTGTCAGGGATAAACTTAAATAACTAAAACTATACAAAGAGCTTGTATATATTATACTTTAACCTTATACAAAAAAGCACTAAACTATTCCTTTATTTAAATTTAAATTCAGTAAACACTAGAAATTCCATCACGTGCATTTGGCTAGTACCAGTCTTATCCGAATAGTTTGGTTCCAAAACGCTTTTGCAGTGGTGTACTCTATGGTGTATTCTTACTTTTTACATATATTTTATTACGATTCAGCATCTACATATCACTGATCTTATATCATGTATATATGAAGAATCATCAGCATTTTCTTCAAAATAATCTTAATGTCCATTTTAAAGAGATCTAGCTTGTTAGAGGAATTATTATGCTTTTTTTTTAGCTTTACAAAAACATCAATTAATAATCAGGCGTTAATGGAAAGATGTCTCCTGTTATCCTTAAGAATGATATTTATAAAAGTAATAGGTAAAAAATTATCAGACAAATATTTGCTATTTAATTATTTGTAGTTAACAATATATCACATTTGCTACAGTAATAGTAATAGGTAAACTATGCTTATCACCACTAACATCACGAACGATAAACTTCAAAATTTTGCCAAAAATCGGATGTTTGGTCAAGCTACTGAATTTGAGAGTCTAAAACTCTTAGTTATTTTTCTTGTTTTTAAAATAAATCCAAAGTCTTATCACTAATGTAGCCACTACACCATACATAAATGTTTTTTAAGGATTTAAAAAATATATTATATTTTTGATTTTGATGATTTTAAGAATTTTTTTTTATTTGAGCCATATTAACCAATTCATATATTTCCTAAAATAATTACATTTTTCGCTTTATTTTTCATAATTGAATACCGAAATAAATATATTTACTTTAGTGTTTAAAAAAGTACATAAAAAAAGGCAACTTCTTATTACGAGAACTATATTTTAAACGTTTTCTCTCGAACCATAAACCAGAAGACACTAAATAACTGAAAATAATGTACAAAATCTTATAACATTATACTTTATGGATATCAAGATAAGGTTAGTTGAGGCAACTGGGCCATGATTTTGCAATGTGACTCTGGAGCTTCTGAGAATTCGGCTTCAAAAAGCTAATGTTCATTTCAATTAAAGTCTGAACTTCTGTAAATGTGTTCAGTTAGGATTCCTCTATCAGACAGAAATGCTCAATACATTTCAATAATTAAAAATATAAAAATATGCATATTTCATCTTTCTTTCCTCATGGATCCAGTTGCCCCATAAAAAGGGTATAAGTGGACGAGGAGGGTCTATGTTCCACACGCGTTTATTTCTTTTTCATATGAGATATCAGGTCTTGTTTAAAAAAGTGTAAACAACTTAGGAAAATTTAAACCAGGCAGATCATGTAAATTATATATCAACTAAAGAGCGTTGTAAGGTAAACCTTTGCTGCCATTGTGTCTAAAAAAGCACTAACAGTGAAAATATTAGATTTATTTATACCAAAAACATAACAATTAAGCGAGTACTTATGCACTTTAGTATGGGTATAAGGCAAAAACTAGCGAAGTAAATCTATGAACAAACGTCTACGTAAGTACTTAAGTACATTATCTGTATCCAGGGGTCGCATTATACAGAGAAAATTTATTTTTCCTGCCATAGCCCTTAATGAGTTACTTTTATGATCATTTATTTAACATATTCTAAAGAAAGGTGCGATGAAGATATTATTTTCAAAATAGTGGTAGCAACAATAAAAGTTTCCCTATAGAATGCGACCTCTGTGTATCGTACAATTTCAAGATTTGGCTATTTCGCTTTCAGGGGCAAGGTACTTGCATTCTTAAAATGTTGAAATAATTTAATGACACCAGTATTTACAAAATAATCTATTTGTAAACAAGTAAATGTATATTTTCGCGTACTTAATAAAGGTGAAATTTTCATTATAAAATTCCGATGCCAATGTGGCAATAAGGAATTAAAATTATGTGATGCCATAACGGCATCGCCGCCTCCCAAAGGGTACAGAAATTTGGTTTGATAGCACCCAATAAGCTTTTTTTTAATTTTTATTACGTAATTTAAATAAGGTATTCTATAATTTTCTTTATTGTGAGCAAAAAACAATGGAGAAATTTATTTCCCGTAGTAAGAGAAACTCAAAAAAATTATTTATAACTATTGGGGTAACTGGATCCATCATGGTCCAGTTACCTCAGATACATGTCCCAGTTACCCCATTCTTGAAACACTTATGGGGTAATTCGGACACTGGGCTTACATTTGAAACATGAAGTAAATATGTATAGATACTTTATTAATGTAGTTATATGCCTAAACTTTAAAAAAAAAGATTGTTTAATAAAAGTACTTGCAGTATTTTAATAAAAAGCCGAGAAAGTTCAACCATATTGACGTTGTTTTTAAAAAAAGAAACGTTAATTTTTGACAACCTATCACAGAAAAGTGAGAGTTATGATTGAGTTGACACACGTTGTTTCAGGAAGTAGAGATTAAGGTGCATTGTTCACAAAAGCTAAAACTTAAAAAACATCAACCGTTTTTTATAAAATTGCCTATGGCCTAGTTACCTCGTGGGTCCAGTTACCCCCAACTAACCTTACATCAATTTAAATATGTGGAATAGAAAAATAAAAAGGAAATAAATGCATTTAAAGGGTTTATCAACATCTTAGGCGACTACAGAAAGTACAAATAAAAAAATTATTATTTCTTTTGATATACTTATTTTAGCTACATGGGGCTTGCGTAATTTTATTTTAAATATTGTATATAATTTGAAAACCATAAAATAATGTCATATTTACAAAATATTTATGTCCCGGATAACCTTAAAACCCTTTTAGTCTCGAAACTGTAAAATAATAGCATGTCATATGATAGTTATGTAACAATTTCACAATTCTTCTTTTTTTTCATCGTTTTAAAAAATAAAACTAATCTCCACTTCAGAAAGCATTTTGATGTTTCTTTTATGTTTAACTTGTGCAAAAAATAAATTTGAATAAAATATTCCTAAAACCACGCGAGGAAATTTTGATATTTTATATTTGGAAAATGTATTATATTCTACTTGAGAAAATAACTCTTCATCTCACGAGTAAATATAAATCACATATGATACAGTACACCCAGAAAAAGGAATTGATTAAAACTACAAAACATGTTTTGTTGGGTACATTTTGATTGTTTTAAGCAAAATTTTTAGTTGAAGTTAAAAATCGGTTTTGTTGCTCGGACAAAAAAATATTTTTAACAATCTTACAAAATTATAACAAAATTTCATCAATTTTACTTGATTTAACAAAATCTGTTTTTTTAATTTTACAACAATTTTGTGTTTTAAATTTGTAATTCCAGCAAAGTTTTATTGTTTTTGCAAAATTAAAATGGTTGTGTAGTAACCATAACTCTCTCACGTAATTGGTTTATTTGACTTATATAGCTATATAATTAAAGGATTAGCATAATTTTTGGATAATTAAAACTTTTTAAATTGGGACGGACCAATGTAGTTTTAAAAATCCTTCTCTACCATTTAATTTTCTTGCTTTTCATTTGAAATTGAGCATTTAGATTTTGAATTGTTCACAATATTTAGCAAGCAAATTACATCAAAATAATGTATACAGATAATTCTTTGTTGAGGTCTTAATTTTAAGAATAAGAAAAAATAATACAAGACAAAGACATTTTTTTAGGAAATAAAGTATTTGTCGTATTAAAAAAACTAAGATATTCTGAAATATTTTTTACTGAACGGATTTTATTTATATACTAGCCGGGATTCGCCCTTCTAGACGGAGTTCCCGCTGCCTTCAACTGTGTGTTTCCCGGGCACCTTCAAAGAAATAACTTCATATTTATAAAGTCCTCCAAAATTTCCTTCCCTTTCGGTAGTTTCCCAAGAAACAAGGTTGGTTGGTTGATTAAATTTTAATGGCACAAAGTCCCTTTTGGGACATGCTGCGCCAAGACAGAGTCAAGAACTAAACAAAACTTGGAATAAAAAAACTGACAATAAGATCATAAAAACAAATTGATTAAAAGAAAAACAGTAATGGTGTATATAATTAAAACCATTTATAAAAGGTCAAAAGACAATAGTTAAAAGACACAAAATTATTATAATTAAAATCATCTCTAAAAGTTATGAAGTAATACATGTTAAAAGAAAATGGACAAAGTATAAGATGCCGTGTAAAAGACAAGTTTTAAGAAGTCACAAATAATTTAAAAACAAAGTAAAATTATTTTGGTAAAAACTCTTCAAAAACAGCATCATCGTTATCTGTGCTCGAGTCAGACTCCATAGCCTCTTCAACATAACTTTGCAGCTGCTTGGGATCCTTGAAATTCGTGTAAGTTGGGCTATGACATGATTTCCTCTGTTTTTTCTTCACAGTTTTCCACTGTGAAGAACCCCGAATTGTCTTTTTCCCTTTCTGTATGCAACTTTTATCACTCGGTTTTGCAGTTCGATTAGTATCAGAGTTCGGAGAATTAGATGCAGATGATACCGGGGTTTCTTCAGTCTCGTGCTGGGTTGGCTTTTTTATTTTACTTGCAGATTTCTGCGACTGACTAGTTGGGTACTCTATTTTAACAGGTTCGGATGATGGCGACCAAAGTTCTAGTTTTGGTGTAAGTTTTCTAGTAGTAGCAGAGGAGACATTACGAGTTTTTTTCTTTGAAGTGCTGGAAGATGGAGTCAATTACTTGGGGGAAATGAGGTTTCAGTCTGGGTGCAAATGTGTCTTACAGATTTTGATTGTTGTTTCAATAAACTGGAGTAGGAAACTCCGACGGATGGAGTTCTGGATTCAACAAGTTTGCGAGCTTCTGGGTAGGAAAGATTTTGGGTAATTTTAACAGCAAGTATTTCTTTTCCACGAATCCAATTTGGACAAGAGCGAGAGTAGGCTGTATGGTCACCCTTACAGTTTACACAACGTTCAGAATTATTGCAAGATTTACTGTCGTGGCCGATTTCTGCACAACGTGCACAAGTAACAGAGCCACGACAGGTAGTGTTTGTATGGCCATAACGCTGGCATTTAAAGCAACGGAGAGGGTTAGGGATATAAGGGCGGACAGGACAACTTAAGTAGGCAGCATTAATTCTAGTTGGTAAATTCGGGCTATTGAAAGTGAGAATAACGTGCTTTGTAGGAAGCACTTGCCCATTTCGACGGATTGTGATACGACGTGCATCTATGATATTTTGATCTTTTAAGTTCTCTAGAAGTTCTTCCTCTGTAGAGAATAGAAGTTCTAGTTCAGATATGACACCACGGTTTGTATTTATGAGCTTAGAGAGAAACAGAAAAAGAGCCCATTGTTGTACAATTCAAGAGAAGTTGCGATTGCTTGGCTGAAGAAACCTCTAACAACAAATCTCCAGACTGCATTTTTTTCAGCGAATAGCCATCTCCAAAAACTGACTGAAAGGTTTTACCAATGAGAAATGGTGAAGTTCTTTTAAATGAACTATCTGAAATACTGTCAGTACTTTTAATTATGAAAAAACGTGTGAAGGAATTGTTTTGTACAGCTTGTTGCTCTCCACATGGGAGAGAAATAGAAGGAAGTGAAGATTTTCCATCCATAATAGAAAATAAATACAATTCAGACCTCGGCCGCACCACACACTACCGAGCCCAACAAGGGGATGCACATCCGTGCACCAGTGCTAACCAGGGCCTATACGGTCAAAAGACAATCCTATGTCAGTCTCCACCCTTAACAAGATGACTAGTAATTGCCCGATCACTTGATCCCCAGCCAGCGACAGAAATCAGCTGACCAGCCAATTGATGCATACGGGACTAATATGCACCTCCCGTCTACCCGAAGCAGAGGCCAAAGCAGTGTGTTGGTTTCCCTCAACTGCCAGGATCCCCCTTTCCAGGGACACGGGTAGCCACGCACGGCAAACACGTGGGTGGTTTACAATTCTCCATGAGTCGACATACAGGATGATATCGGCTCATACAGAATTGCCCTCACCTCAGAAGAGGAAACCACAACGAGAGTGAAACATAGAGGAAAGAAGGAGAAGGGAAATAAGAGGAAAAGGAAAAAAGAAAGATCGCTCAGGAACCCGGGGTTGCGAAGCCCGTGAATACCTAAAGAAGGTATCCTCCTGGGGGGGCTCAAGAAACAAATTAATCGCAAAGAATCCCGAAATGTTCATGGAAAACAGGAAAAAAAACTTAAATCACCGGTTTTTTGAGATATTTTATTAATTTATGTGAACATTATTTTCGACTCGCAGCCTTTTCTGAAAAAAATAAGCGCGAAATTTTAACGAAAATTTCCGGAATAATAAAAAAAAAAAATTACCGGATTTCGCGGAGTTTTTTTTTTCGAAAATTGCGTTAAAATCTGTATTTGTTTTTAAAAATTGGTATCGTCTGAAGTAGTAAATCATTACCTTTATTTTCATATAAATTGTTAGCATTTCAGTTGAAAAGTAATGGAGATATTCAATATGTGAAAAACAAAAAAAATCGCAAATCTCTCGATTTTTATAAGGTCTGGTAAAAATTGTAAACACTGTCTTTATAATCCAAAAAAATTAATCGCGATTTTCCAACGAAAATTTCTGGAGGAATAAAATATTTTATCGGGAAAGATGGATTTTTGCGATTTCTTTCGAAAATCTGATTAAAAATCCGAATTTTTAGAAATGATTGAGGTTGTCTTAAAGGAAAAAAAATTCTTTCTATTACGACGTCAACTCCGTGCATTTCGGATGAAAATTGTGGGCATTATAAAATATTTAAAGAAAACCGAAAAAAAAATCGACATAAGCCCGAATTCGGAACATTTATTCTTTTTACATTTTTATTGAAGTTTGAGTTTATTTGGGAATATTAAATATATTTTTAAATTAAAGTGTTTTATAATATTTTCTTACTTTGTTTCAATGAATCATTATAACAATATGAAATAAAACTGTCATTTGTTTTATTCTTATCTATTATATATGTGTGTGTGATAAATAAAAGATGTTATTAGAAAAATAAAATAATTTAATATATATATATATATATATATATATATATATATATATTTCATATAAAATTCTAACACTGATAAACAGAAAAAAAGAGAAAAGAGCCCAGTTAAATTGATGGCATTGAGCTCACAGTCTATTCAATCTAACTGTATATTATACTCTTACTTCAAAAAAATAATGCCTTTCGTAAAATAAATTAAGTGGGGGATTAGCCCCTCCCCTCTGATTCATATCTTTATACTTAACCAATGAGCCTCCAAATCTCATCAGGGAAGCGCCTTGTCAGAATAAATCGGTATATCAAATTTGCTGCAAATCGGATAGAAAAATCCATTTATCTAAATTAAGGATGTATTAGCTCCTTCCATCCCCCCTTTATGCTTAAAAATGAACCTCTAAATCTATTCAGGGAAGCGCTTTATTATAATAAACCGGTACACCCAATTTGAAGCAAATCGGATAGGAAAACACTTTTTTTCTAAATTAAGGGGTATTACCCCCCAATCCCCTCTTTATACTAAAAAAATAAACCACTAAATATAATCAGGGAAGTGCCTTATCAAAATTAACTGATATATCAAAATTGAAGCAAATTTGATAATTCTGCATGAAAAACCCATTTATCTATATTAAGGGGGGCTTAACCCCCGTACCCCCCCTTTATACTTAACCAATGAACCCCCAAAACTAATCTGGTATGTGCTTTATCATAATAAACCGTATATCAAATTTGAAGCAAATCGGATAAGAAAACACATTTTTCTAAATTAAGGGGGGTTACCCCCCAATCCCCCCCTTTATACTTAAACAATAAACCTCCAAATCTAATCTAGGAGGCGCCTTATCAGAATTAACCAGTAAAGCAAAATTGAAGAAAATCTGATAATTTTGCATGAAAAACCAATTTATCTAATTTAAGGGGATATTAGCCCCCCGTACCCCCTTTATACTTAAACAACGAACCCCCAAAACTAATCAGGGAAGCACCTTATGAGAATGAACCTAGAAAAAAAAAAGGAATCAAATCGGATGATTATGTCAAGAGTTATCGCGTTACGTACGTACGTACGTACACAACATACATACGTACGTACATACAGAACCTGTGGGCACATTAGCTCTCAGGCTTTGATAGCCTGAGAGTTAAAAATTATCAAAAATGGCCTATATTTATTTATTTAAAAAATAGTTTGGGAATTCATTTTAAAAAAGAACTACAATTATGTGAATCATCCAAAAAACAAAACAAAAAACAAAAAACAAAAAAAAAAAAAAAAAAAACTTAAATCGTTCCTAAAAATTATTATTCATTATAAACGTAATCGTAGAAAGGAAAAAAAATTATTAGTTAATTGAGTCATTTTCCAATTATATATTCCTTTTGGAAATCAATAGCTAAGTTTCTTATTTTACTTAAATAAATTTGTTAAAATGTTTTTTAAAGCTATAAAAATAACAAAACATCGATACATCTTTTTAGTATTAAAATTTTTCGCTAAGATATTTATTTCATTCATTTAAAAATTAAATTGTCTTTTAAATACGCCCGCATAAGACAATTAAAAAAAGTGTCTTTAAAAATGTTTCTTTGTGGAGTCTCAGTGGTCGAATGGTTAAAGCATTGACCTTCTGTCCTTGAGATCGACAACTCGAGAACCGTCGATGACATGTCTTCATTTGAAATACACTGCTCAAAACAATTAAAGGATATTGCAGTTTTAGGTGGATTTTGTATCTGGTAAACTGTTTAGCTGATTGATACATGGTCGACAGACATAGTAGATTATATGAGAATAAATTACACATGTTTGGCAGAAAAAAATGCATTTTATTGCGCATTTGTGTACTAAAGGAAAAAAACACAATTTGTGCATATGAGAAAAAAAGAATAAGAAAAGGTGTTTTCTTCAAAGAAAATCATTTTCAGTAGGGGGTATGGTTTCCACGGGCGGCCAGCAACGTTGAACACCTTTGAGGCATGGACTCAATGAGGCTATTAATGACGAGTTGGGGTATTCTGCCCCACTCTTCCAGAAGAGCTCTTTCCAGTTCTTGGAGAGTTTGTGGGGGTTGTTGGCGGCCAGAAACTCGTCTTCCCAGAGCGTCCCAAACGTGCTCGATTGGATTCATGTCTGGAGAACACGCTGGCCATTCCATTCGAACGATTCCTTCCTCGAAAAGGAAATCCTCCACCAGGTTTGCACGATGTGGCCTGCAGTTATCGTCCATTAAAATGAAGTTATCTCCGATTGCTGCAGCGTAAGGGACTACAATAGGTCTGAGGATCGCATCCCTATATCGGAGACCAGTCACAGCTCCATCTCGAATGATGTAGAGGTCAGTGCGCCCGTCAATGGAGATGCCACCATACACCAACACTCCTCCACCGCCAAATCTGACACTTTCGTGCACCTATTATCCGGATGCACAGAAAAACGGGACTCGTCAGAAAACAGAATATTGCTCCATTCATTTCTCCTCCAGTTGACATGCTCGGTTGCCCACTCCCTGCCGCGACGATGCCTTGATGTTAATCTAACACATACCATCGGTCGGCGAGCATACAGACCTACAGCATGGAGCCGGTTTCGGACAGTCTGAGTTGAAATCGTGGTGCCTGTAGCCGAGCGAAGGTGTTGTTGGAGAAGAGTAGTGTTCATGGTTCTGTGTCTCCGAGCTGTTAACGCTAAATACCGATCTTCATTGGGCGTTGTTGCCCATCTACGACCTTGCCCTGGTCTTCGGCCTGCACATCCACTCTCCAAAAAACGGTTCCAGATCCTGGAAATGACACTTTGTGACACTCCAATGGCTTGCGCTACTTCGGCTTGAGTTTGGCCCCCTTCTAACCTACCAACAATTCTCAAAGCTTCTGAATCTGTCAAATGACTTCGCTGAGACATCGTACTCATCGAAACAAAGCAATCACTGAATGCCGATCATCCTTGTCTTCATTCTCTTTTATCCAGTTGAAAGTCAAATTTCATTCGCTGCCGCTGAAGCGACGTTTTTGACGTCGAACTCAAAATTTGCATACTCCACAGTTTGAAAACCAGAAAAATTTGCATTTGTGATTCTCTTCTTCTATTTTCGGCAAAAAAAAAATTTCGTTTATATCTTTATTTTATATAAAACTTCAAATATCCTTTAATTGTTTTGAGCAGTGTATTACGAAATGAAATGCAGTATGTTCGTTTGAAGATCTGACAAACGTACCTATCAACATGGCTCAATAGATGGCGCCATCAAAGCGGAAATATTGTTTTTCAAAAGTAATTTTAAAGTAAATATTATTGTTTCTTTAACAAAAATTTTTGGTGTTAAAACAAAGAAAATTCTTAAAATTACACAAAACAATTGTTCTTTAAACAAAAGTTTTTGTTGCCGAAACTAAAATGTACTCTTAAGGTAACAGATTGTTACATTTATATTTTAAAAAATTTCAACAAAAGAATTTTGTTAATTTAAACAAAAAAATCCCTGCCGGCCCGTCCTACAGGCAGAGGTAGATTTCGAAATTAATTATACTAATTTCACCAACAAAAACTAAATCACTATTGGATATAAATCCACTTTAACAGTTTTATCTGTCTGCTTTTGACAAGTTTTTATTTCCTTTCTATATAAAATAGCTGGTTTTATCAGAATCATGTTAAGGCGATATTAAAAAAATATTTTTCCATACTCAACAACTTGAAATTTTCTGGCACATTTTCAGATTAATTAAAAAAAAATATATATATATATATATATGAAACATGCTGACGTGATTTTTGAAAAGATTTATAAGCGACCTGTGTTTTTATTTTTCTTTCAATTAATTAAAACTTGATTAATAAACAATTATTTTCTCAATAGGGCAATATTTTTCGTTTCTAACACAATCGCTTCGGGAAATTCTGTTCAAAATGCCAACTTTGACATCATTTTATGAAATATATTCTGCCTCTATCAAAAAATCGATCATTACCGTACATTATATAGTTTCTGAATAAGAGAATCTAGCAATTGGATGAGTTTGAGAGCAAAACTGAATTTAAAAATGAGTAAGAAAATAGACAGTTTGGATTTGAATGCACCCTTAATAAGATGACTTTTAGGTAGATTTCGTATGAAATACTACCTATTGGGATCGTTCCTATGTTGGAATTTCTGAAAAATTTTTGCAGATCTACACCGATCATGACCCCTAGAACCCAAAACCACCCTCATTAAAAAACTTTATATATCTATCTATCTATCTATCTATCTATATATATCACTTTCTTCTGGACACGATAACTTTCGTAATTCTGCACCAATCTCTTCCAAACTGATACATAAAATCAATGGGCATAAAATCTCGGTCAAGTTCGTTAATGGGCAAAATCAGACCAAGGGGAGGGAAATAGGGAGGGGTTTTGTGAAAACAGAAAACCCCCCATAACTTCTTAATTTTTGTACATATCAAATCATTTTAAAGTTTTTATTACTTCTAAAAATAGGGCCAAAAATTTATGTATCACAGATTTTTAATAAAGTTAAAAATGGGCTCAAGGGGCGCAAAAAATAGGGTTTTGGGGAGAAAAAAATTCATAACTTCGTCAATTCTCAAGATATCAAATTCAATTAATTTTATTATAAATCTCCTTAACATTATCTAAAACTTTTATATTCAGAAGTTTTTGATAGGAGCAATTCGTACCGCAAAAAAAAAATTAAAAACGAAAACAAAAAGGGCGTTTGAAGAAGAAAAAAATCCATAACTTCGTCAATTCTCAAGATATCAAATCCAATTAATTTTATCATGAATCTCCTTAACATTATCTACAACTTTTATATTCACAAGTTTTTGATAGGACCAATTCGTACCGCAAAAAAAATTAAAAACGAAAACAAAAAGGGGGTTTGAAGAAGAAAAAAATCCATAACTCCGTCAATTCAAAAGATATAAAATCCCCATGAATTTATCATATATCTTCTTAATATTGTCTACAACATCTATATAGACAAGTTTTGGATAGGACCAATTCTTAGAGCAAAAACAAATTAAAAATACATACCGGTTGAAGTAAAAAATGATCTTAGTAAGGGTGTATTCAAATCCAAACTGCTTATTTTCTGACTCATTTTACAATTCATTTTTGCTCTTAAAGGCTTCCAATTGGTACGTTTTCTTACTCAGAAACTATATAATGTACCGTAATGGTCGATTTTCTGATAGGGGCAGAATATATTTTTTTAAAGCCTGTTAAAAAGGGCATTTTGAACCGAATTTACCGAAGCGGATTGTGTTGGAAAAATCATTGTATTAAGGATGTGCTTAAATCCAAACTGCTTATTTTCTGACTGGTTTTTAAATTCATTTTTGCTCTCAAACGCATTTAATTGGTAGATTCGTTTATTCAGAAACTATATAATGTACCGTAATAATCGATTTTTAGATAGAGGCAGAATATATTTCAAAAAATGATGTTAAAGTGGGCATTTTGAACGGAATTTCCCGAAGCGATTGTGTTAGAAACGAAAAATATTGTCCTTCTGAGAAAATAATTGTTTATATATCAAGTTTTAATTAATTGAACAAAAAATAAAAACACAGGTCGCTTATAAATCTCTCCAAAAATCACGTCAGCAAGTTTCATATTTTTTTTAAATTAAAAATGAATCTGGAATTATGCCAGAAAATTTCGAGTTGTTGAGCATGGAAAAGTATTTTTTTGAATACCGCCCTAAAATTATTCTGATAAAACCAGCTATTATATGAAAATGAAATAAAACTCGTCAAGAGCGGCCATCAGATAAAATTGTTAAAGTGGATTTATCTATAATCATGATTTAGTTTTTATTTGTGAAATTAGTATATTTGACTTCGAAATCTACCTCTGCCTGTAGGCCGGGCCGGCAGGGATTTTTTTTTTTCTTCAACCGCTATGTATTTTTAATTTGTTTTTGCTTTAAGAATTGGCCCTAAAAAAGAACTTGTCTATATAAATGTTGAAGACAATATTAAGAAGATATATTATAAATTCAATGAGATTTTATATCTTGTGAATTGACGGAGTTATGAAAATTTTTCTTCTTCAACCCCAATTTTTTGTTAAAGATTTTTTTTTTTTTTTTTTTTTTTTTTTCCGGTACGAATTGGTCCTATGAAAAACTTGTGAATATAAAAGTTGTAGATAATATTAAGGAGATGCATGATAAAATTATTGGATTTATATTGAGAATTGACGAAGTAAGGAATTTTTTTCTCCCAAAAACCCTATTTTTTGCGCTCCTTGAGCCTATTTTAAATTTTATCAAAAATCTCTGATGCATGAATTTTTGGCGCTATTTTTAGAAGTAATAAAAACTTTAAACTGATTTGATATGTACAAAAATTAAGAAGTTATGGGGTTTTTTCGGTTTTCACAAAACTCCTCCTTATTTCTATCCCTTTTGTCCGCTTTTGCCCATTACCGAACTTGCCGAAATTTTATGTCCCTTGATTTTATGTATCAGTTTGGAAGAGATTTGTGCAGAATTGCGGAAGTTATCGTGTCCAGAAGAAAGTGATAACACAATTGCTTCGGGAAATTCCGTTCAAAATGCCCACTTTGACATAATATTTTTAAATATATTCTGCCTCTATCAAAAAATCTATCATTGCGGTACATTACATAGTTTCTGAATAAGCGAATCTTCCAATTAAATGCGTTTGAGAGCAAAAATGAATTTAAAAATGAGTCAGAAAATAAGCAGTTTGGATTTAAGTGCATCCTTAATGCAATGATTTTTCCAACACAATCCGCTTCGGGAAATTCGGTTTAAAATGCCCACTTTAACAGCCTTTTTTAAAAATATATTCTGCCTCTATCAAGAAATAGACCATTACGGTTTATTTCTTGATACAGAAATAAACCGTAACATTATATATTTTCCGTACATTATATAGTTTCTGAGTAAGAAATCGTACCAACTGGAAGCCTTTGAGAGCAAAAATGAATTGTAAAATGAGTCAGAAAATACGCAGTTTGGATTTGAATACACCCTTACTTAGATGATTTTTTTCTTCAACCGCTATGTATTTTTAATTTGTTTTTGCTATAAGAATTGGTCCTATCCAAAACTTGTCTATATAGATGTTGTAGACAATATTAAGAAGATATATGATAAATTCATGGGGATTTTATATCTCTTGAATTGACGGAGTTATGGATTTTTTACTTCTTCAAACACCCTTTTTGTTATCGTTTTTAATTTTTTTGCGGTACGAATTGGTCCTACCAAAAACCTGTGAATATAAAAGTTGTAGATAATATTAAGGAGATTTATAATGAAATTAATTGGAATTGATATCTTGAGAATTGACGAAGTTATGAATTTTTTTCTCCCCAAAACCCTATTTTTTGCGCCCCTTGAGCCCATTTTTAACTTTATCAAAAATCTGTGATACAGAAAATTTTGGCCCTATTTTTAGAAGTAATAAAAACTTTAAGCTGATTTGATATGTACAAAAATTAAGAAGTTATGGGGGGTTTTCGGTTTTCACAAAACCCCTCCCTATTTCCATCCCCTTGGTCCGATTTTGCCCATTAACGAACTTTACAGAGATTTTATGCCCTTTGATTTTATGTATCAGTTTGGAAGAGATTGGTGCAGAATTACGAAAGTTATCGTGCCCAGAAGAAAGTGATATATATATATAGATAGATAGATAGATAGATAGATAAAGTTTTTTACTGAGGGTGGTTTTGGGTTCTAGGAGTCATGATCGGTGTAGATCTGCAAAAATTTTTCAGAAATTCCAACATAGGAACGATCCCAATGGGTAGTATTTCATACGAAATCTACCTACAAGGGGACCATTTTACTAGAAATAACAAAACATTTTTTTGCTGGCGATACAAAATTTTTTTGTTGCAGTTGCAAAAAAAAAATCAACAATATTTTTTTCTTGATTCAAACAAAATTTCCATTGACCCATATTTAAACGAAAAGTTTTGTTGGAACAACCAAATTTTTGTTGATTCAACAAAACTATTTTTCTGGGTGTAGCAAAGTAAAAACTATCCTTATTTTGAGATAGAGTATGATTGTAAAATTATGAAAGAATGGAAGAAGTTCATATTATATCTGTTTTTGGATACCGATCGTTGATTTGTATGTAGGTAAAAGGAGGCAGGGGTGTGATTTCTAACAGATGGGGGGAAATACCGTGATTTGTAGAGAGGAGGCAAGTGTGCGATTTCTCACCCAGAAAAAGGAATTGATTAAAACTACAAAACAGGTTTTGTTGAGTACATTTTGGTTGTTTTAACAGTGTTCGTTCTCGTTCTTGAATTTCCGGATTAAGATATTCTTCTGTACCACTATTTTCTTATGAAAAACTCTCTTTAAATAAGGCGAAATCTCGTCCGCTTACACCAGATTTATTTTTCTATAAAAAATAATATCTGATATTTGGCTTTGAAAATAACGGTACCCGTACGAAACCTGTTTAAGCAAAAAATTTAGTTAAAGTAAAAAATCAGTTTTGTTGCTTGGATAACAAATATTGCTAAAACTTTTACAAAATTTTAACAAAATTTCATCGATTTTACTTGAATTAACAAAATCTGTTTTTTAGTTTTACAATGATTTTTTTAATTTAAATTTGGAATTCCAGCAAAATTTTGTTGTTTTTGCAAAATTTAAACTGTTGAGTAGTAGCCATAACTCTGTCACGTAATTTGGTTTATTTGACTAATATAGCTGTATAATTAAAAGATTAACATAATTTTAGGATAATTAAAACTTTTTAAATTGGTACGGACCAAGGTAGTTTTAAAAATCCCCCTCTCTTATTTCTTTTTTTTTTTTTTTTTTTTTTGATTTTTTATTTTAAATTGAGCATTTTGATTTTAAATAGTTCAGAATATTTAGCAGGTAAATTACATCCAAATAATGTGTATTGTACATAGTTAATTCTCGTTTGGGGTCTTAATTAAAAAAAAAGAAAGAAAAAATAATACAAGAAAAAGACTTTTTTTAGGAAATAAAGTATTTGTCGTATTAAAAAAAACTAAGTTAGTCTGAAATATTTTATTACTGCACGGATTTTATTTATATTATTTCCGGGCTTCGCCGTTACTTTCGGCTGTGCGTTTCCTGTGCACCTTCAAAGAAATCACTACATATCAACAAACTCCACCAAAATTCCCTTCTCATTCGGTAAAGAAATTCTCAAAAAACAAATTAATCACAAAGAATCACGAAATGCTCATGGAAAACAGAAAAAAATCTCAAATCACTGTTTTTTGCAAGCTATTTTATGAATGTTTGAGAAAATTTTTTTCGACTCGCAGTCTTTCCTGGAAAAAAAAAATCGCGAATTTTTAACGAAAATTTTCGGAATAAAAAAATATTTCACCGGATTTCGCGTTTTTTTTTTTTTTTTTTTTTTTTTTTATCGGGTTAAAATCTGTATTTCTTTTTAAAATTCTTTATCGTCTGAAAGAGTAAAACACTTCTTTATTGTAACGTAAATTTTTGGCATTTCAGTTGAAAATTAATGGAGATATTCAATATGTGAAGAACAGAAAAAATCGTTAATCGAGCGATTTTTATAATTTCTGTTAAAAATTGTATTGACTGGCTTTATTAAAAAAAAAAAAAAAAAAAAAAAAAGATTGAGATCGTCTAAAAGGGGAAAACTATTCTATTATGACGTCAACTCCGACCATTTCGGATGAAAATTGAGGGGCGGTATAAAATATTTAAAGAAAACCGAAAAAAAAATTGATCCGAATTTGGAGCATTTATTATTTTTATATTTTTATTAAAGGTTGAATTTATTTGGGAATATTAAGTATATTTTTAAAATTAATGGGTTTTATATATTTTCTTATTTTTCGTCAAGAAATCATTATGACAATATGAAATAAAGCTGTTATTTTTTTATTCTTATGTATTATATATGCGTGTGTGATAAATAAAAGATTTTATTAGAGAAATAAAATGATTTAAAAAGTATATTTATATTTCATATATTTCATATAAAATATAGTTCTAACAGTGATAAACAGAAAAATTGTCAAAAATGGCCTATATATATATTTATTTTAAAAATTGTTTTTGAATTCATTTTAAAAAGGACCTACAATTATTTGAATCATCAAAAGAATTTTTTCAAATCGCTCCATTATGCATTATAAACTTAATCGTAGAAAGGAAATAAAATGAAATAAGTCAATTCAACATATTTTCTTACTATACATTCATTTTAAAAGCAATAGCTAAGTTTCTAATTTATTTAAAAATCGAATTATTAAAAAGTTTTTTAAATTAATTTACAAGCCGTAAAAATATCTAAAAATCTACCCATCTTTTTAGCATTAAAATTTTTCGTTAAGATATTTATTTCATTCATTTAAATATTATATTGTATTTTAAATACACACGCATAAGACAAGTAAAAAAAAAAAAAACCTTTAAAAGACTTCATAATTCCAATTTTCCCATCTACCATTTACCTACAACAACAAACCATCACGTACCGAAATGCCTTCAACTTATAACCCCATAGATTTCTCTCCGCAACAAGGCTCAGTGGCCGAGTTGTTAAAGCATTTGCCTCTGTCGTTGAGGGCGTCAGATCGAACCCAGTTTCTTCCAGCACCGAAAAATGTTCGTTTGAAATTTGAAATTTTAACAAATATACACGCCAAGGCGGCTCATAGATGACGCCATCAAAATGGTTAATATTGTTCATCAAAAATAATTTAAAAGCAAATATTATAATTGTTTCTTTAATAAAAACTTTTGTTGTTAAAACAAAGAAAATTCTCAAAATTACACAAATCAATTGTTCTTTAACACGTTCGCTGCCAAGCTACGAGTATACTCACAGTTTTAATATTCGCGGCTTTAATTTATAAATTACTTTGTCACCATTATTTTAGAATTAAAAAAATTACCTTATTTATTTTGAGAAATTTCGCTGTATTAGTAAAGCAAAATTTACCTTTCTGAATTTGTGCTGGCAAACGACTTTCAAGAAGCAATTTGAAAATTCTTACTTTATAGGCTTGGCAGTGAATGTGTTAAACAAAAGATTTTGTTGGCGAAATTAAAAAGAACTCTTAAAGTAGCAGATAATTATATTTATTTTGAAAATTTTTTCAACAAATGAATTTTATTAATTCAAGTAAAATTGGACCATTTTACTTGACTTAACAAAGCATTTTTTTGCTGACGATACAAAATTTTTTTGTTGAAATTGCAAAAA
The DNA here is from genome assembly GCA_963932465.1 of Maratus speciosus. Classification (NCBI taxonomy): domain Eukaryota; kingdom Metazoa; phylum Arthropoda; class Arachnida; order Araneae; family Salticidae; genus Maratus; species Maratus speciosus. The sequence goes on along the minus strand of OZ010796.1, from coordinate 167,391,291 downwards.
AAGAAAGAACAACTTTTTTTTGCTGATTCAAACAAAATTTCCATTGACCCATATGTAAACGAAAAGTTTTGTTCGCCCAACCAAATTTTTGTTGATTCAACAAAACTTTTTTCTGGGTGAGGTGAGAGGAGTCAGGAGTGTGGTTTGTAGGAGTTGTGGGACATCACTAAATTATCTTAAACTAAATACTATTATTTATTTTCACTTCTACAGAAGATGAGTAACCTATTAACACAATTATATACAATAATTTCAATTTTAAACATCAAACGTGGATATTTAATTTATTTTAAAATTGTTTTGATACTTGTAAAACAAATGTAAAGAATTTTTACCATAACTCTACATTTACTGGTTTTATAAATCACTGATTAAGCAAAACCTAATAAACGGTATGTTTAACAAGATAAGCCATATAATACATATATTACACAAAGGGAGTAAGGGGACACTCAGAGAGATATGTGACATCCCATGTCAAAATTGTTGCTAGTACTAGCAAAAAAAAATAGACTAGTTATTGCTATGTATTGGTTTGTCTGCTGGATTTTCATGCTATTATATGCTTTATAATGCTGGCCAGCATCAAATGCTATATAACTAGCTTGCACACCAATAGTATGACAAGCTATATACAAGTATTTTATGCTTAATTGCTGTATAAGCTTCTTCTAAAGCATGGAGAGAAGGTACCTTAACGTGCTATTATATGTTCTCTTATGCTTGGCAGCATAATATGCAATGCAGCCCGTTTAGGAAGAAATAGCATGACAAGCTATGTAAAAGCATTTTATGCTTATTTGTTATTTAAGCTTCTTCCAAACCATGGAGAGGTAGGTACCATAACGTGCAAATATATGCTTTTTTATGCTTGCCCGCATAATATGCTATGCAGCCAGTTTAGGGAGAAATAGTATGACAAGCTATGTACAAGCATTTTATGCTTATTTGCTGTTTAGGCATCTGCCAAAGCATGGAGAGGTAGGTACCTTAATATGCTATTATATGCTTTTTTAAGCTTGCCAGCATAATATGCTAGGAATCCAGCTTAGATAGAAAACAGTATGACGTACTATGTGCCAATAAAATGTGCTAATTTGCTACACAAGTCTCTTCCAGTAATGGTGAGGTAGGTACATCAATGAATAATTGTGTGCTTGTTAATGCTTGCCAGCATCAAATGTTTATTTATTTTTTAGCTACACGAAAAGTATAAATTTGACTATATTTTTGAAAATAGAAGAAAAGTAAATTTTAATTATAAATTAAATTTTCAAAGCCGGGAAGAGACAATAGCTCTGTTCCACCTCCGTCCCCGTAACAGAAAATTCTCACTTCCTCTTTTATTTTAAGCTAAGAGAAAGCATTAAATTTCCATTTGTTTTTCAAAATCGAAGAAAAAAATTAGTTAAATTTCAAAATCGAGGGAGACGTAATGGATTACCTAAGCCCTCTTCCCTTAACGGAATATTCAGGAGTTTGCGTTATAGAGATTTTACTGTATATTGCAATTTTGAAAGATACAAATCATAACTTCTATATTTTAAATTAAATTTTATGTGGCTGAGGTTAAATTCTGTGAGGGATTTAACTTCTATGAGAGTCTTTTATGGAAGCTGCCCCCCTCCCCCCCATCTATAAAGGAATTTCCTTCACTTTTTTCCTTAGAATTTAAATATTTTAACTTACTCGAAAAAAAATTGCAGTATGTCTTTAAAAAACGGCGAAAAAAAAAATTTTGTTCATTAAAAATTAAAATCCACAGGGAGGGGCTGGTCGCCGCCTGAATTCAAGTCTGTCTTAAACCACCAGTTTGAGATTAGTTTTTAAAACACCTAAACATCAAAAGAAACAGAATTAAAAATTAATTTCCATAACGTATATAGAAGAGTAACTCTCCCCCCCCCACCCCCCAAAGGAAAATTTTAAACTGATCTTCTTCTGACTGTTAAATTATTTTAAGTTACTTGAAAATTATAAATTTTCTATATCTTTAAAAGGGGAGAAAAATAAAAATTTGCTTGTTAGATTACAAAAGCTTGGAAGGGGGAAAGCTGTGTCACCGTCACCTGAATTAAACACTGCCCCTTGAACACGTTTGAGATAATTTTTTAACATATAAACTTAAAAAAATTAACAATTAATTTCCATGGTAGATTTAAACTCCCCTCCCCGAAATGGAAGAAAATTCATAGCTTCATTTTCTCTTAGTATTTAATTCTTTTAAGTTTCGCGAAAAGATAAAATTTACCATGCTTATTAAAATCAGAGAAAAAAATATTAGTTTATAAAATTTCAAAATTCAGGGGCAGTAGATTTCCTTTACCGGTTACTGCAACGTAAATTCAACACTGCTTTCGTCCCCCCATTTTAGATAAAATTTTAACACATAAATCTAAAAAAATCCTGAAAATTAATTTCCATGAAGGATTTTTGGAAAAAGCGCTCCCCCGTTCCCCGTTTTAGATAAAACTTTAACACATAAATAAAAAAAAAAAACTGAAAATTAATTTCCATGTAGGTTTTTTGAAAAAAGTGCCCACATCCCCCATCGTAAAATTCTTAGCTGTTCATTCTCTTAGTGTGTTATTTTTTTAAATATACAAAAAAAATCTGTGCTTTTCAAAAATAGAATTTAGTCAGTTAAATTTCAAAATTCAAGCAGCACTGTTTTATTTAAGAAATACGTTCATAACAATCGAATTAAAAATATGTACAATTGATACTCCCCCCTCCAATAAGCACTAAAGTTTTAAAATCTTAACCCCCACCTGAAATTGATAAATTCTATCCTAAATACACTTCAAAATTATTTATTTCTCTGCAACAAATAATTCAGACCATATTCAAACCAATCATTAAGTAAGGAAAATTCCATTAATGAATTATATTAATTAAGCCATATTCTAATTATCGATTAATCATAGAGAACCCTAATAATGAATTAAGCTTATTAATTGAAACTTGGAGGATAACAGCATCGAAAAATTTACCCTCTATTTTATAAGAGTAACAACACACCAGGATGAACTTCATTGCCCATTACCCGCATTTAAAATCGTTTATGAACACGACCCCAGTAGTAAGGTAAGTAGGGCGTTCCGTTCCCAAACCGCAGATAGCGAGTTCTGTCCTCCTCGGAGGAAAAAAGAAACCGGACAAAACTTTCCATTACTAAAAAATGTAGGTACGTCAGATATTCTTCAAATATGGCGCCACCAACATCTTTTTACCCGACTGAAAAGAAGGGTTATGTGTTTCACGCGTATCTGTGTATGTGGATTTCTTTATACCCTCGAAACATCTCAGCGGCTGGATGGATTTTAATGAATGGGGTCCTATCGATTCGTCTTAACCGTCCGATAGTTATAGGATAGGTTTTGTTTTTATAAATTCAAAATGGCGGTAGAGACGAAAAAAATTTTTTACGTACCCTATTGAGTGACATATCGTTGGATAGGTCTTTTAAAATAAAGACGATGTTTCATTGACCATTTTGCAGTCAGAAGCTCCGTTTAAATATTACACAACCTGGAAATTGTGTACTGTGGATCTCTACCTTTTCTGTAACTCTAACCTTCATAATAGACATCTATAGGCCTCATCAAAACAGTGTTTGTAGATAGGAACTAATAATTAAACGCAACTTAAAAGTCATCAATACAAGTAAATAAAAAAAAGGTAAGTAATAGAAAAAATAGTTTCATATTGATGAGAAATAATTAATTAGTTCGCTTTTTAACGCAGTCGGGTTTTTTGATTTTTTAAATTTAATATATTTATTTTCACTTTTTATGCACAATTCAAGCAAGTGATGCTAGAATAGCAAAAATTAAAAGCAACTGATGCTAGAAAAGCAAAAATTAAAAGCAACTGGTGGTAGAAATGTAATGCTAGAACTGCAACAAAAAAGTATTTGTTGCTGGTGAATTACTGCTAGAATAATAGAAATTACAAGCAAGCGGTGATCTTGATTGCTGCTAGGCCAGCAATATATTCAAGCAACACAAGTTGGATTATGTATGCTGGCGAAGCAGTAGAGTAGGCCAATGCACACCATGACTTGCTGGTAATTATGGTGGAACCAGAAAATGTGTTATGGTAGTTTATCCTATTGCTGGGATACAGCTCTCCCCCCGGGATTGCACTTATACTCTAAAGCGAAAGCTGGGTTCTCGGGGCGGTCATCCCTGTCATCCCTGCTGGGATACAGCATTTAATGCTTGTCTAACAAAGAAGTACCAGCATGAATTTCGACCTGGGATGTCCCATATCTTTCTTCTACTTTTCCAAGCACCTACAAATATTTAGTTTCATAAAACATTATTGTTCACTAATTTTTTTAATAATTTTTTGTAATAAAAATCAAAATTTAAATTCAAAGTAGAATTCACTACTTCTTTTTTATCTATAAAAATATCTTTGGTAACAATAAGTATTTTTAATCGTTCAGTTTTAAATTTTGTAGAAATATAACTAAAGCCAAGTCTTTTCAATTAAGCTTAGATATTTTAAAGCATATTATTCATAAAAAATAAACATTTTTGGTACTTTTCCTCTACTGTAGTTGTTCATAGCACTCCTTTTACAATTGAGGGAGGAGGAGGACAAAATGCTCCCAATTTTAAGGAATATATTTATGAAAATTGTCATATTCCTACCTTCTCTCCCCTACTATTTGTTCCTTCATTTAACTAATGTTTCTTCCTTAAAGCCCACAATCTGAGTTAAGTACATTTCCGGCATGTAGCATTTATTCTATGTTTAAATTTATAGAAGTTTGGCATTTAATTGGCATATGAATTGAAAACACTGGCGATGTTAAAATATTCTGAGAAAATGACAATATACTAGTTTAGAATACACTTGAAATGACTTAATGGTATATTACTTTGTACTTTAAGTCTTCAGTTATTCCTTAAGTTGGTCGTTTTCAAAGTTGCTGAACCTTAAAATATAAGGGATCCATTTAGTTAAAACTATGAGTCATTTGAACTTTCGCTTATCAGTTCCAGTTAAATCTCAAAAGACGTTTACGTAATAATGCATTGTATTCCAAATTCTTTGAAAATTGTTGTTCCATATTTTAGCTTTTGTTGAGGGCTACAAACTGTAAAATTTAGTTTAAAAGAAAATTACTGAGAATAAAGAGCCTTGTCAAAATTAATATATAAGAGCAAAATCTGGAACATAGTTGCTGAAAGAGTTTCATATTCTTTTACTGTGTTGATAAAAAAAAATAACCCGTTTTATTTTAACAATTAACTATTCATTTATTTCTTCTAAATTGCGTTTCATAAGTGAGAATGAATAAAATTAATTCTACAAAAAATCTGTATTAATATAAAGGCTTCATTCAAGACAGATGAATTTATAAATGGATTACATTGCTCACCAACTCTATAGGAATTCGGATGGAGAGTTTTTGACTAAACCCGTAGCCAAAACGGATATGAGGCATTCTCACATAACTTTAACTTTCAGGAATAAAAATCTGGTGAAATTAAACTTAATAAAATAAAGTTTTAAACTTATAGAAAAATACCTTAGTGACTCAAAATAAAGAGAAAATTTCCAGCAGCGATGATTTTTAATAATATACTTTTTTTTAAACTGAAGAACAAAGTTAAACTTGCGAGTTTAATTTTCCTTACCGACTCTTTGACATTTTATCTATATAACTTTTTATTTTCTTCGAAATTGTTACTTATAATGAGCTCGCATAGTACCCATAGAACATTTAAATAAGAAATAATAACAAAGTAGTATTTTTAGTACGACGTTTTGGTATAACATTGTCTTAAATTCTGAAAATTAGCAATTTATATTGTATTATGCTGAATTATTTTATTTTAGTATTATTTATTCTAACACACATGTTCAGACATGCTAATTTATTACATATTTTTACCAGGGTTCCAAAAAAAAAATTTGTTATTTAATATCTTTTACTAAGAATTTCACAGGGTCAAACAGAAACATAAGAGTAGAGACAGTAAGAATATCACCGGGGCGGTAAGGCCTGTAGCAAGTAATTACAATTAAATATTTAGAACATTGTTTATCCAACTGTTGGCCGAGAACAAATAAGGAGAGGCTACATTAAGTCAAAAAAATTAAATGTTTATGTACAAGAAATATCTGTTATTAAATAATAATGATCAAACATTACATAATTGGTATTGATGTCAATGTAGTCTGATAAGTAAACGTAAATATGTATTAATACGCTGCTGCATTTATTTAGCGTTTGAAAGCTTTACTTCATGTGGATTTACATTTAACACACACAGTACATTATTTTTAACTAATTTAGTTTTAATTATACTACTGAAAAAAATGCTTTCCACACAGGTAAGAAATAAAAAACATATAGGATCATTGTTTTGAAAGAATCCGTTACTAAAATTTCACTAAAACAGTATTATAAAACAGGCTATTTCCTTTATTTATAAATGTTTATAGGGTATCAATACTTACAAGTTTTGAAAACGATGGTTTATAACAAAATACATGTGAGTCACTCGCCGATAATTTTAACTTTCATGAATAAGAAACATGTGAAATTCAACTTAATAAAAACAGCATATTTAAACTTCCAGTTTTAAATTTTCATGTTCTTGTAGCTATATTAGAATTTTTTTCAGCATTAATGTTTAATACTGTACTATCCCAGTGAGATTCTTGTAACTTGTGATATCCTTGTATCCATGTGAGATCTTATAGTGAAATAGAACGGAGATGGTAAGGACGGGACGGTAAGGAAAAAGGGACGGCAAGATGGGGGGTCCATCTTCCGGTCCCCGGCCCTTTTCAGGCCCATTTGTCTACGCAAGGAACCACCCGTGAAGCAAGCCCCGCGGCGCGTCCCGAAGGTCGCCGCCAGACAAGCTCCAACAGAGCGGAACCCCACGCAAACTCCGGTCAGGCCGACGCACTGCCCAGCGCACGTCACGCCGGCTATTCCCAAGTTGGTGAACAATCACTACGATAATCCTCACCACCCAGCTAGAAAAACCAAGTGGTCCCTAAACTTGGTTACTCGAGCCGGTAGACCCCGCAAGCCATCGCAGGAACCAGACGCCTATAAAGACGCTGGGCCCACGGACTGAACCGAGGCTTCCCGACCCGAATTTAATTTACGGAAGGCCCCCAAGATCAGATACCATTTTCCGGCAGAGACATTTTTGTGGGCCAGCCGATAGGAAGTTATTGAAGAGCCCCTAACTTGAAAACCAGGGAGGGCGGGGAAAATCCCTCCGGCCGTAAAGCGACCCAGCTCCTGGCTTTTCGCCCAAGTCACCCGGCTCGACCGACGGAACCCCTCGTGGATCACGCCGGGAACCAGTTGGCCCAGACTAGGTGCCGTTAGCGACCCCAGGCGGGCACGGAAAGCTCCACCTAGACGGAATAGACTCCGCCTCGCTAGGGGGTCGGACGGAACGGAGTCCCGCCAGCCTCCACCGACTCGACCCCATCCTAGGACAGAGAAGCCAGTGGAGGCCGACAGAAGCCCGCCCGCAACTACCTTACCTCACGGCCGTCGAGGGTACCCAGGCCCGAAGTCCCCTGACCCCGTGCAGTGACCGACCGCTACCTTTGTTAGTGTGTTCGAAAGTTAGGTGTAGACACCTCTAGGTTCTCATCACCAGGCGAGGAAAACTCCGGTACCGCATAGACAAGGAGGACCTGGATCGGACCAAGAGTTCACCTGAGGCACGATGAGCCGCCGAGTTACCGGCGAGCCTCCGGCCCGTTTCCCTGCGGGAATAGTGTTCAATGGTGGACCTGCCGGCCGACCCCCTCCCATGGGTCACGGCACGACATGGAGCAACCAGAACCATACTGGCCTACCCACGCGAGCGCTCCTTGGTCAACGGGGGCACCGCCAAACCCTACCACCCTTAGTGTCGGCTCCCAACTGCTCCAGCTGAGGTCCTCGGAGGGATGAGCCACACAAGTCATAAAGTAACCTGGGCGCTGTCCGAAACCCTCGCCCTTCGGTTGCTCCGGGAGTCCCTGCATGGCGTTCCCGCGAGCCCCGTCGTCACTAGCGAGCACCGAGGACTTTCCACTACAAAGCCCTCACTCATACTTCAGGCTCCCTCTTAGTCAATTGGTGGATGGGGTCCTATCGCCTTAGCTATACTTTGCCCAGAGTCACCACCCGGCCACCGCCGGCTCTGGGATCAGACTATGGAGTGTCGCTACCCGGCTTGGCCAGATAACCCGGCTGCCGGGGGTGGATGCACGTCAACATCAAAAACCGTGTCCACCCATGCACGACCTCCGCTAACCGTGGCCACCGGACTCTTGGCCTGTCGACCGCAAGTCTCTCGAGGAGGTGGCGAATCGTCCCCATCCGGACCCCTCGCATTCGTACACAACGAACTCTGCCGAGCATCTGGTCACCTCCCGCACTCAAGGGGTCGGGTCGGAACCACCCGGAGGGGCGGCCAGGAAAATTACTGCCTGTTTTTAAGAATATTATGTTAAGACTAAGTGATAACCACAATGTTCATTGGTTTTTAGCAATTGTTATTTACATTGGATTGAAAAAAAATTAATTTGCCTCGAAAAGGGCAGGAATAAACATTGGGGACCGTAAGACTATCAATAAAGACACAATGCTTGAAAATGATATTTAAATGCTGATTTAAATTCTACAGTAAATTTCTTGTCAAAGAATTATAGACTTTTTTTTTATCTAGCAGACTTCTGCATGAGAAAAAAGTGGAATAAATTATGTGGCTGTATCTGGAGGGATTGTCTGTATAAATTTAGCAAGAGACTTTAGTTAAGGGATCTAAAATCCAGGGACAGAGTTAAAATAATAATAACCGCAAAAATCCGTGAAGGTTATTTTTTTGCTACATATTTATGTAAAACAATACTCCCAGTTTTGGAAAAAAAAAATTACGCCGTGTTATTTTTATTGAAACGATTTTATACAGACAGCCCCAAACTTAAAAATCAGCATCAGTGACGCGGGACGGTAAGGAATTTCATGATACATTTTCACCCCCAACATCGTCCAAAACTTATTTGTATCGTTAATATTGTTATACAATCATACAATGGCATTTTTTCCAATATTAGAAATAAAAAAATCCCAAGAATATGAACTAATATAAAAATTATTATTTAGGGACATAAAAGTCAAAATTATATGAGAATATCTCACATCCACTAAAAATTTTATCATTGCCAGTTGAGCAAATCTTCGATACGCTTTCCCCTTTTCTACTTTTTCTGTTCCAGATATTTAATGTTCACATGTAAATCATATACATGCACATATAAACGACAGTATTTCCATTGGATAATATTGATCTGAAGCCCTCCGGCTGTATGCTAAACGTTCTAATAAGCCCGCAGTCTTGTACCCAACAGCAGGGAACTACGTGGATTGTGCATTTTGACCGCAAATTTGGTATAATGATAGATTAATAATAATGAGATAAGAAAAGTAAATATTCGAGTCCATTATCTAGAAAATAGAACGAAATATGCTATTACATTTATAAATCGTTTCTGCCTATATATTAGGAAGACATAAGCTAATACATTTAAAAAAAGGCATGGAGCTAAACAACATTAAAACTATACTTGTACATGCCTATAATAATTATATTTAAGAATACATAAAAATAAACGCTGTTATCTGGTACAATATCTTACGTTATTTATGTTCGAACTAAAACTATCAGTTAAAAATCATTGGGATGGTTTCAGTAATTGGCGTACTCAAAACTTCCTCTTTTAACAATTATTCTGATTATAGTACTTTTGAAATAAAATCGGGACATAATGTAGTCAGACAGCAATAAATCTAGGACACCCATGCATATTAATCACAAACTCATAGCTATTCGAACCCAAATTATGTCTTTGTTCAATTTAAAATATATAAGTTTATGTGGCCTTTTTTTACTGAAACTGTCTCTGATCTTCTGAATACGAACACCCAATTTTGTCAGCATATTTGCATATCTGCCAACATCTTACGCATTTTTGTACAACAAAAATTTAATAGAAATTTTTGCCATATTTAATCGGCATATTACGACGATTTAAGGAGGTCAAATTATTACTATAGGTAACATTATTTCCTGTGGCACAAAAAAGCATAAAATTTCGCAGCTATGTATTTGGTTTTCTCGGTTAACCCTTTATCTACTGACGGTACTTATAAGTACCACTTACTTTAAACTTTCATCCCACAGTGAATATTACTAATATTCTAATGGTACTTTGCAAAAACACTATTTTAACTCCACTTTATCCGGATACATGGCAGCAGTAGTTCTAAGTTTATTATTTTAGCGAGGAACGAGGCTATCTTTGACACAAACTATGTATTTTGTGCCGACATTTTGTACAGATTGTCACACTCGTCTTCTTATTGCTGCAAACACAGTAAAGGATATAAGATAAGTGTTGGATTTTTTTTATGTGTACATTATGACCTTAGAATACACTTTAACTAGCTATTAGGTGAACGGTGTATGATTTGATTTAACAGTTAAATTACTCGGTGGTACTTGTAAGTACCGTCAGTACACTGAGTGTTGGAGAAAAGTTTCTTGTCTGTGTAGTTATCCATCGTTTTCATCTGCTTTAACCCTTAACAGTGTGGCCCGAACTGGATTCGGGCATGAACACTTTGCTTGCTTCGTTATTAAAAGCATTTTGATACCAATAATTTGTAACTGTAAATTTAACTTATTGATTGTCAGATAGTTTTCGATTAAGTAAGGTAAATATTTCAGTATGGAAAAAGTGGTGTCCAGCCCCATTTTTAATTTTTTTGTAAGAAAACAAATGTCACTGTTAAGGGGTTAAAATGTAACTAGTAAAATGTAATGTAGTAATTATTTCCCTGGTATTTCTTTTCTGTTTCATTATTTTTTATAGGAAATCGAAAAAGTTTTGGCACCGGCTCGTTTTTACCATGCTAGAAATGGCATATGTAAATTCACATATTGCATATCCGGAGATGCGAGAGAACATGTTATCCTTAGAATATAGACGTCGCTTAACCCCTTAATGGTGACGTTTGTTTTCTTACAAAAAAATTAAAAATGGGGCTGGACACCAGTTTTTCCATACTAAAATATTTACCTTACTTAATCGAAAAATATCTGACAATCAATAAAGATAAATTTAGAGTTACAAATTATTGGTATCAAAATGCTTTTAATAACGAAGCAAGCAAAGTGTTCTTGCCCGAATCCAGTTCGGGCCACACTTTTAAGGGGTTAACTAATGGACTGTTAACAAAATCAAAACATAAAAAAAAGTTTTTTTTAGCCCTTTCACGGGCAAAACATTTTCAATTCGAAAGTGTTGAAATAAATGATTGGCAATGGAATTTGCCAAACTATTTTTTTGTAAACAGGAAAAAGCCTATAATTTACATACTTATTAAATCGAAAATATTTTATGGTGCCATTTGAAATACCTTGTGGGTTTTCTGTAATGATATTTTAGTCATAGTGTACTGACGGTACTTTAACCCCTTGAAGGCGGTGATGCCGTCACGGAATCACATAATTTTAATCCCAAATTGCCACATTGGCACCGGAATATTATGATGAAAATGTCACCTTTATTAAGTACGCGAAAATTTACTTTTACTTGCTTACAAATAAAATCTCTTGTTAATACTGGTGTCAGTAAATTATTTGAACATTTTACGAATACAAGTACATTGCCCCTGAAAGGGTTAAAGTACAACTTTAATTAATTACCTCTAAATAATTAAATTTCTCACGGGTAAATATTTTTTTGTGTTTATATTTTGATTTCAATTGTAATAACTGAGAAAAAAATATTAAATGAAAACAAATGCAGTAGATCATAATTCAGTAGATAAAGGGCTAAAACGTTAACTTTGTAGACCTCACGGGAAGTCATTCGGTTAAATAGTTTAGAATATATCAAGGTTTAATTTCCTAATAGTTAAGTCTCTTTTGCTTCATTGTAAAACAGATTTCATTGTGGACAATTTCAAAATCATACCTCAAAAACTTCCAGCAGAATTCATTGTAATTTTGGATCACATATCCCTTTAACACGTTCACGCCGGCGCGGTTGGTCACACTCCACTGTCTCAGTACAGCCAGCTTTTTGGATATGAGTATTTCAATACAGAAAATGTTGTTTTATTTAATTAGGACGAGTTGGCGATTTAAAGGAACAACATTTTCTCTAAAATAACAGTGGTTTGCTGAAAGTCTGAGACTTAACAACTCTGAGACAGTCGATTATGACCATTACAGTCTCAATACTCAAGGCCTCCGGACTGATTTCGTGACGTACCAAATGAAGATTAACCCCTTGAAGGGCAATCAATTGCGTTTGTGTAATGCTTAATTCCCACCGGAAATTTAGAAAAAAAATATTTCAAAATATGGAAAAGCAATTTTACGACTTTTCTCCAGTAAAGTCAGAAAACTAAAATTTCCTAAAATTTGTCTTGTGCAAATCCTGATTAATCGTAGGTGGTATATAATATATACCGCCGCCCCTTAACCCCTTGAGGGGCGGTGGGATATATTTTATCCCGCCTACGATTAATCAGGATTTGCACCAGAAAAATTTTAGGAAATTTTAGTTTTCTGACTTTAGTGAAGAAAAGTCGTAAAATTGCTTTTCCTTATTTTTAAATAATTTTTTTCTAAATTTCCGGTGGGAATTAAGCATTACACAAACGCAATTGCTTGCCCTTCAAGGGGTTAATCTTCATTTAGTACGTCACGAAATCAGTCCGGATTCCTTGAGTATTGAGACGGTAATGGTATGGCCCATCATGCCCGTGTGAACGTGTTGAGACTGGAAACGCACGTCCTCATATATCACTGTAATATATTTTATATAGTGTGTATAGTGCGTGGCATTTATCGACCATTTACAGGGACATACAACATAATACAGTACACTAACTTGTGCGATAATTGCTACAAGTGTGCATATGTTCCTGTTATGTAGGTGTTTACATAAATCACATATTTGGTAATTTAAAAAAAATGAATTTGTTTTAATTTTTATAAAACGATGCTTATTTTGAAATTTCTGTTCTTCGACGTTTCATAGTATGTAGGTTCCAGAGATTTGTCTGAAAGGTTTCACTTAAAACAAATGAAAATAAAAGCACTTTAAAATATAAATAATTTTTTATTTAATCAATTTTCGTATATTTAACAAGATGCTGGAGTGTTACATTTAATGTACCACATTTCCATCATTTTTTTCTGTTTTGTTTATAAAAAGACAAGCAATTTAAACTTAAAAAAGCATCAGTAAAATACTAAGTAATACATAATGGATAATTTAAAAAGAAAAACTAAAGAAATGCGTTCATCCGTTGCTGAGATATAACTTGTGCACTTATAAAAAACCTTATTTCCAGATAAAAGCGAATAAATATCTGCCACGTGTAGTGTTACTTTGTGGAACTTGCGACAAGAACAACTATATCTTCCGTATTTGTTTAAACTTGTAAAAACAGCTTGCAGGGAACAGTTATGATATATGAGAATTTCAGAATATTCTAGAATATAAATTCATTTTTTTTAAACGAAAAAATACTATGCGTCCGTTAACAGAAAAGAAAAAAGGAGTAAAATTGATGTTTAAAATATTTTTGGCATCTTTATATTTGCACACGGTTTTTCAAATCATTTCAGAAACATTAAGCAAGTTTAAAAAAAAAATCCGTTTTTTATAAACGTTTAATACTTTTCCAATATAAGCATCGTGGAAATAAAAATAATTAAAAAAGCACGTAATGTATTTGATACACTTCATACGCTATTAATCACGAAGAGATTATATCAAAGAATCTGTCATTCACAGCTGATAAGCTTGAGATAATAATACACCACAAAAAGAAAAACAAAAATAAAAATTGTCCTTTTTATCTTTTTTAAGTACATGCATGAACGAGAATAGAATTAAGCTCGTTTCATGATTGAAATTTTAATCATAAATATTTCAAAAGCTTAAAGATACAGGATATAAAAGTTCATGATGCAACCACAGAATATTAATAAAAAAACATTTCCGACATTCCATAATGCTGCAAAAAATACTGCTAAGATTTATATATATCATGTTGTAGGATATTTCATCTTTTAACGATTACATATTAGATAGATTTCGTATGAAATACTACCTATTGGGATCTCACCTATGATGGATATTCGGAATAATTTTTGCAGATCTACACAGATCATGACCCCTAGAACCCAAAACCACCCCCAGTAAAAAACTTTTAATATATCTATCTTTCTATCTATCTCTCTATCTCTCTATCTATCTCTCTCTCTATCTATCTCTCTCTATATATATAGAGGAGAAGGTCCAAATACCGGCTAGGGTCCAAGTACCGGCTACTAAGTGTTCTGAGAACTGAGCGCAGCCCAGCCTAGCGGTGATAGCCAGAGTTTGTAACTTTAATTGAGAGAAGAAAGTTAAGAAAAGTACGTCGCTGAAGTCTGTGTCAATTACAAATAGTAAATGCAAAAGTGTCGATTCTACGTAATCTGGTACATCAAAAGTTTTTCAGACATGTGTTTCTCATTTTTTTAAAAAATATACTGATCGTATATTGGCTTGAGTTGTTGATTAAGTTATTTTCTAGACATATTTAGCTCTCAATTGCCATGCGCACAGTATTGGTATTTTATTATATGAATGAGTAATACCGGTTTTAACTTAAACATAGCAGTGGTCCGAATACCGGCTACCTAGAGTGGTCTAAATACCGGCTAGCCGGTATTTGGACCTCTCGCGGTTGCTCTGCTTGAAGGGGAGGAAAGTAAATTAATTTAAATAGTTCCATAATTAATAAATTAATTTAAATGGTTCAGAAATAGTCCCCGTCCCATTTTGCAATATGAAAAAAGCAACCATGGCCGTAATTCTTCAGGACCGACACTGGTTACCTGATCACTTTCCAAAAAAGAGCTGTTGGACACTATAAAATTGCCTGTAATAAATGTGAAGAGAATAAAAAAAATGACGGAGTAAACCAAGCGAAAAGGCAGAAATTTGATTTTAACCCTCTCGCTGCGCAACCGGATATTTCCTTGGGCATCGTAAAAGTAGCAAAATTTTCGCAACCCGAGATTTCCTCGGGGATGCATTTTTTCCGCCTAATTAACCCTCCTTGATTATTCCCACCAGTTATTTTTTTATTGTAAATTATGCCTTATTTAATCGGAGCATTTTCCTGGTTAAATTAGACAAAAACTTTTGTTTTGAAAAACCGGTGACAAAAGAATAAAAATTCTTGAAAGAAGCTCGTCGCGAAGAGGTTAAATACGCAATTTTTGAAGCTATTTTGATAAAACAATTACGCAGCGAGAGGGATAAAAAAGTAATAAAGGAAAATATCCAGCAGAAGAAGATGATAAATTTGTGTCTTCTGCATGGGTGCTTTCTCTGTGGACAAGAATGGGGGAGGGGATTCGGGGATCAATGTTAAGAATGCGATATGTGGGTTGCTAGGGACTATACCGACGCAGAGAGTGATATTATGCTTTTGATTTTTTCGGATAAAATAATTCTCATTTCAATCAGCAAGCTTTTTTTTTTGTTTGTTTTACACGTTAAAAAACAAAATTAGAAACATAATGAGAAGAAGACTGTGAGACTTAGTCGAAAAGAATTTTAGAAATTTCACAAAAATACATATTTATTAAAAATTGCGTATTTTTTCTGTGCATAAAAAATGTTATTAATCAATACAATTTATTAAAATAATATTCTTATTGCTTAATAATTGTCATTAGCTCTATTTGTGTGATCTTTTGAAAAAAAAAAACTGAGGTAGCCGGTATATTTACCCATACCCCATTTTGCCGGTACCCCATTTTAAAAACTCAAAATTTGAAGACTTTCGGAATTTTGCTTCTTATAAACAGAAAACGCCTTTTAAACTGATTTTTTTTCTCTAAACATGTGTAAGACGTGTCAAGGTACCCTGCTGTCACTTTTTA
This sequence comes from Maratus speciosus, assembly GCA_963932465.1. Lineage (NCBI taxonomy): Eukaryota > Metazoa > Arthropoda > Arachnida > Araneae > Salticidae > Maratus > Maratus speciosus. Next base: position 167,375,284 of record OZ010796.1, on the reverse strand, counting down.
TTTTATTAATTTTGAAAATTGTATGATCTAGATTGAAAAAAACGTGGTATCCGGTATTTGGACCTTTTCCTCTATCACTTTTTTATGGACACGATAACTTCCATAACTCTGCACAAATCTTTTCCAAACTGGTACATAAAATCAATGGGCATTAAATCTCTGCCAAGTTCGTTAATGGGCAAAATCGGACCAGGGGGGGTGGAAAGAGGGAGGAGTTTTGTGAAAAACGAAAAAACCCTAGAGCTTCTTAATTATAATACATATCGACTCAGTTTAAAGTTATTATTGATTCTAAAAACAGGGCCAAAAATAAGCGAAGATGAGGAGGCGCGCATCTCAAGGGGGTTTGAAGGGCTGGACTTTTATTGCACAGGGGTCCACGGGCCCCTACTGCTAATTATGCAACAAAGTGTTACAAAAATGTACGCAGAAAACATCCGAAAAATGTAAGAAAGTGTAGTAAAAAAAAAGGAGAGAGAGAGTAGTACGAAAAAAGAATTAGTATTAGCAGGATGAGTTGTTGAGGAATATGGCCTGCGCTCTTAAGCATATCGGAGTTGGTCGGGACATGAGCCGACCGAATTAGTTTCTTTTTCTGTCAGCCTGAATCGCTGTAGGTCCGAAGGCTCATACATCGGGTCAGCTAGTTGTATTAGCTTTGAACGCATCGTTAGCTCGATTTATAGCTCCAGCGACATTATCTAGCACCGAATATATATAGATTAGTGTACGCGGAAGGATGTAATATCTACTGACTTTATATGCAAGTGCCCTTGTCTGTAACAATATGGAGTGGTATTGCTACTGCTGATAAGATGTCTAAAGGTATTTCCCATTTTTATATTTTGTTCCCAATTATTTAGAATATGTATATGTGTAATACAGTGTGTCCGGTCTCAGTGGTGTCCAATGGCTAATTTCTAAGCCGTTAGTCATAGACATATTGTTCCAATTACAAAAATGTTTTAAATCAGGTAAAGAAATATTTTAAAAGCGATTTGAGTCAATAAAAATATTTCTTTTAAACTTACGAAATTTAAATTTTTATACGGTCCCCCGGTCCTATAAGTTATATTTAGTAAAAGTTTCCTATTACACTGACAAGTAAGATAAAATAAAGTCCCATTCATATAACGCTAAAATTGAGCGAGTTATGAAACTTTAAAAATGCATGACTTATGCCACTTTCCTGCTCTGAAAACAAATGAGTTTGGCTTGGCTTTGAGGGGTCACATACCAAGTGCTTAAATTATTCGAAGATTTTATTTCATATGTATCTGCGCTTTGAAAAAAATCCTACAAGTATTACGATTAAGTTAACATTCATTAAGTTTCAGATTGGCTAAAATAGCATATGTTTTATTTTGTCAGGATTCGAGATTGCTTCTTTTATGATTTCTTTTAACAAAAATTATGTTATTTTTATAAGTTTTTATGTTACTTCAACGATCATATGTATGTTTTTCCAGTTCAAAATTTGTACTCGAACACTTTTATTCACTTTTAAATATCCGATCGAGATTACATTTTACATACTGGCACAAATCCAGTAACAATCTAATATTATTATGATTTTCGGAGGTTACCATTTATACTTATTTTACAGGATAACACAAAAGATTTCGGATAGATTACCGCCAATAAATTTAAGAATAAGTTTTAGATTAGATAATACAAGACTGCGATTGTTGGTTTTATTAACTTTTATGTATTTTTTAGCACTGAATCCGAAAATTTCATTAATTTTTAACCATCATGTCAGGATTTTTCGCAAATCATAAATTGGCAAATTTAAAGAATAGCAAAAATCTGATACTATAAAGTAGAGGAGATGGTTGTGTTTTTTAACTTTTAATAATTGATTTTTACGTACTTTTTAGCACTGAATCTGAAAATGACATTCATTTTTAACCATTACGTTAGAATTTTTTGCAAATCGTAAATGTGTAAGTTAAAATATAGCGGAAATCTCATACCATAAAACATATGTAAAACTTTTTTTGTTTTGTTTTATTTTATTTCATTTTATTTTATTCAATAATTTATTCGATATTTTTGCTTATCCTGGGATTCTTACAGCTAAATAGCTGAGTGGTCCGCTGAGATGAGGGAGGAGATTCAATTTTAACTTTGAACTTTTAAACTTTAAAATTTGCGAAAAATCCTGATGTGATGGTTAAGAATGAAGGTCAAATTCAGATTCAGCGGTACAGAATACATAAGAATCAATTATCAAAAGCTAAAATAAATGGCATAACCTAACTTTTGCAGGCTAGTGTAATCTAATAATATTTTAAAATACTATTCATTTTGTAAAAAATTTAGGCTGTTAATTTACCCTCATTTTATTTTAAAAAATTCTGTTTCTTCTTTCTTAAATGTTTCTACAAATTGTATATTTTGCATTAATATATCAGAATGATTAAAGATTTCAAATTTATATTGCAATGTTAATTTTACTCTCAACAATTTTTTAATGTATCTGACGAAATTATATTTCGACTAAACTTGTGTATAACCACCAATTTGCAGCAAAAAATATGCTCCAACTTTAAACAGCTATTAGTCTGTCAATTTTAATCGTAGAATAACAGGACTTTTTTTTGCCTTACTTGCCAGTGTAATAGGGAAATTTTACTAAATATAACTTGTAGGACCAGGGGGACCGTATAAAAATTTAAATTTCGTAATTTTTTAAGAAATGTTTTTATTGTCTTAAATCGCTTTTAAAATATTTCTTTACCTGATTTTAAACACTTTTGTAATTGGAACTATATGTCTATGACTAACGGTTTAGGAATTAGCCATTGGACACCGTTGAGACCGGACACCCTGTATAAGTAGGGCAATGTATGCTCAATGTATGCTCAGTCAAGTGTCAATTTAGTATTATAAATATAAAAACCAAATGTATTGTCATAATTAAAGCAACAAGTTTGCTTCTCTCGCTTGAAGTGAGCGTGTCGTATGGCATACCCTTTTAAACTTGTAAATATTTCTGTAATAAATATATTAGTTGTTAATTTTGGGTATTCACTTTACAACCATGAGTCGTATTTAATTATATTAATGTTATGAGTTTTATTTCAGATAATCTTCGGGTAATTATTAAAGATTATCAATGATAAAATTTTATGTTCTCAATTTAGTGAGTCGGTCATTTCTCGACCGGTAATACACCTGTTGTGTATGGTGTATACGCTAATTTCTTATTCGAAAAAAATTCACAAAGAATTTGGGGTAGTTGCGGCAGTTGCCTCCCGCCTTAATTGGGATAATTATGAATTCATTTATCTCAGAAGTTAGTCAGGACCCTGTGGCGATCACATTTTATTATGTTCTTAATTATATTTGTTTTTGTATGAATATTTCAGGTAATGAGTGATTAGGACTTGCGACCCTTAATTCACTTGGGGGTAATTGGGGTAATTGGGTGTTGAGTCTCCCCTTCCCTTCGGTTTTTTACAGCCCAATTTCCCCCCTATATAATTTACCCCCCCCCCCCCAGGGACCTTTTCCCCGGGTCCCTCTCCTATATGTCTGGGTGGATATTTTGTTAGCTAGGGGGTGCGTTATTATGAGCCCAGATCTGTCCAGCACCAAAAATAAATCCCTTCTGGAGAAAAACGTATGAATTCAACGCTTTTTTAGGTATATTTAACGTGAGCGGTTTCCTGGTGGTGAGCTAGATGAAAATACATTTAAGATCCAAGCTTTCTGTAAATCACTTTCTAATTGTTTAGTATTTTGGATACTATCATGATGACAAATTTTGCACTACCCTTGATACTGGAAAGATCAATACACTGTTCAAATTAGCTTGTAATTTGTTCGAACCTAACATCCAGCGCGAACGTTATCGTGAACATGTGTCCCTTTTTTGTGTCGCTATAAACAAACTATTAGAACTTTCTAATTAATTTCATTTAAGATACTTGTAAAATCAGTTCACTGTTCTATTATGTTCCGATTGGTTCCATATTTCGGACCATATCATGATGACACATTTTGCAGGTTTTTTGACTTTGTGTGTTCATGTGAACGAAATATAAGAGTTACGCGTTTGGTTAGCTATGTGATCCAAGATATTTCGAAGGTCAATACAGTGGTCGAATTAGGTTCGAATTATTTCATTATTTTTGACGTTATCTAAAATTTGCCTTACATACAAGCAGATAAATATACAGGGTGTTCTAAAATTCGACCGACAAATTAAGAGGTGTAATAGAATGAATCAAGAAGATGAAAATTGCCATAGAACATGGGGTCGAAAACCACTTATTTAGTTAATTAAAATAACAAAACTTTGTAGAAAATCACCATAAAATAAAACAATACACAGGACGCGTTTCGAGCTAAAAACATAACAGCTCGTCATCAGCCACAGCAAGCACGTGTCTTGCTTGCGTGTGGGGAACGTGCTTGCTGTGGCTGATGACAAGCTGTTATATTTTTAGCTCGACACGAGTTCTGTGTATTGTTTTATTTTATGGTGATTTTTACAAAGTTTTGTTATTTTAATTGCTTCAAATCGCCAGTTTTCGGTGCTGCTTAGCACTTATTTAGTTATAAACAGTGTTTTTCATCCTAACTGAACTTGGGGTGGTGGCAATAATTTTGAGAAAAGTAAAAACATTGCAATGAAAATTCAACGTTATGTACAGTCGTGGAAAAAAAAAAAGTAAACACCCCCTACTAACTTCTCAACAAAATATCGTAGAAGAAAGTTACTGGTACCGAACGATTGGAAATAAAGTCTACTTTTAAATAATGTATATAAAATTTGCTTAGGGGGCCATCTACATATTAAAACAAACCATAACTTTGTTTTTTTCAATAACAGTACCCAATTCTGACAGCATAAATGAATTCTACACCCTTCAATTAGCCTAAAAACGAATTTTTATGCAATTCGTACCATAAGTTTCCGAGAAATTAATTATTTTAAAACGAGCGTATTTTAAGGGCTGTATCCAAATTGAAGTTCCGTACTGGATTGTTAAGCGAGAGAGCCCCTTCCTTGATCAAGGCACCTTAAGCGCCACTCAAGGAGTCAATGAAGCGTGTTAGATTACAGTACGGCAGAATAAATTTCAAAATGTCTACTCACTTCCACATTAGACGGCCCCTTAAACCATCATTTTATCGTTTTTTAAGCATAATTTGAAGACTACTTGGAAGAAAAATGTGAAATTTTTGAATTTCCATAAAGCAGGACTTAATAAATCTAAATCCGACAAAAAAATTGTAGGTTGCAATTCATAATTATTTCGAATATTAATTTCATAACTCATAATTCATATCATAAAATTATAAAAATTGCAAATTCAGCTTATTTATGTTTGGGTATATTAGTATTATTACTACAAAAAAATTAGCACATTAGGAGCCTAATTTCGGGAGATATAAATAAAAATATGAAAATGTAATTTAACATTAGAAGCACTAAATTTTGTATGTTTATAATTCAAAAACTTATCATTCAAATGACTTCAAATTTGGTGTCTAGGCATAGTTTGAACCGAAGATTTGAAATATCTCGTTAAAATTGGGTATTGCTATTGAAAAAAATGAAGTTTGCATTCGTTTTAATATGTAGATGACCCCCTAAGAAAATTTTATATACATCATTTAAAAGTGGACTTTATTTCCAATCGTTCGGTACCAGTAACTTTCTTCTACGATGATTTGTTGAGGAGTTAGTAGGGGGTGTTTACTTTTTTTTCCACGACTGTACCTTCTTTTGTGAGAAATATTATAACATTACGAAAATTTCTGTTAAAACAGGGTGCTCACATAGTCGACGATGCCGTATGAACTGATCATCACAGTCCAAAATGTGGAGCATCAAGTGCATACTGCTGACGCGTATAGAGGAAACTCCTCATTTATAACAAACGTGGGCATATCTATTAACCCTTTAAGACCGGAAGATTTTTGGTAGTTTACCCTAATTAATAGGATCATTTTTGAATTGAAAAATATTTAGAAAAATAACACGAATTTCAGGTTATGACAAGGAAGGATTCACGAATTTCTGTAGGTGAAGCCTGAGAGCAAGCAAGCACAAAAAGGAGGAAAACTTTTTTTTTTTTTTTTTTTTTTTTTTTTTTTTTTTTTTTTTTTTTTTAAGGATCATCTACACAAATAAATAGTTCATGTCTTAAAGGGTTATAAGTTTCATTGTAATATACTTGAGTTTTCTGAAATTTATTGCCGTCAACCCAAATTGAGTTAGGGTAGTATATTGTACTACCGTATATTGTACTACTGTATTGTGTACCCTGTATTTTTTAATAAATACGTAGTTTGCGACCCCATGTTCTATCGTAATTTTTTATCCTTTTGATGCCTTCTATCACCCCTATAAATTTGTACGTCGAATTTTGGAATGCCCTGTATAAACGAAGTAATTGCAATAGGTCGAATTCTAAAGGAATAAGCCTTAAAGGGATTTTTTCGGTTATTCTTTAATTATCACAGTTTCTATTTTCAAACACGCAACGTGTTGTTTCAATAATCTTTACTTAGACAATCTGAACATTTTCATTTTTTGTTGGAGAAAGACAGCTTGTTGAAAATGTTAAATATTAAGACAATTCACAATGGCATATTGCATCATACATTGTTGCACATTATTGAGTAAATAAATTTTATATAGTGCTGTTAACAAAGGAAAAACTTAATATAAAATTTTAAAAATATAACTATTAAATTTTTACTCTTAAATTACAAAATTTTAAAATTAAATAAAAATCTATACTTATAGAAATGTAAATGAGTCAATCATTTATGATGTAATAACTCAAATGTTATGAATTTAGTAAGTATTTTTGTTCCTTTAAATGCAGGACTTTACAACACATTCAGTCAGTAAGATCTTAACAGTTTTTACTGTGTTTTCGTATGGAATTCTACCGAGAAAGAACCATATTAAAAAGCAAAAAACATGTTTCCTTGGTTTTAATACCTTTTTAAATTAAACTGAGACTAAGTGTGAGATACAAGAATAACTTTGTTTTACATAAAATGCTTTCTAGAAAAAATTCTGTTATTTCTAGAAAAAATGTAAAGGGTCGTGTTTCTACTATTTTTATTTTATGCTTTAAATGAAACATTTTATTATTAAAATTTCACACAGTTGCATGTTGCTTCAGAAGGAATGAAGCATGAATTTACATGAAGGAATACATAAAAATAATAAAGCATCCGGAAATCTAAAAATACTATCTACAAGAGATATAAAAAGAGATTATTTGGAATTCTAAAATGATTAATATTATACAGTATGTTCTTATTTCTCCCAAAATAGTCTGTCAAGGACATTAAATTTTTTACTATTGGTAGTAGTGTGAGATAATAGGTAAAAGAGCATTTACAAAAATCGATCTGTATAACATTTAAATGGTAACGAAAAGTCTGACGCCATAATGTATGCAAAACATGCAATAGAGAATACTTTGACCTCGAGAATTTCAAGCACAATTAAAGGAAATTATATAAGCATGCTCTGCTGCATAAAACTTTTTGCTCGAATATAAAAAGAAAATCTTTTATTTATTTATTACACATTTTTGCCAAATGATGGAAATCGGCTAAATTCTTACTACATACTGCATATTATTAATCCTTTACATGGTTCGTACGCCTCCTTGAATTTTACAGACCAGAAAGTTTTTCGGCACCAGTATTATCTCATAGAAAATATCTTCTTAAAAGAGACCGAAATTTTGCGCGTTTAATTTAGATTTCTTTTTCTACAAAAAGATACTGGTAGTTTTCCTGGAGAAATAACGATATCCGTGTGCTTTAGCCACTTAACGCTCGAATTAAATTCCGGTTGAAAAATTCAAATTGCTTATTGACACCACTTTTATGAAAAAGAAATATTCCCTCATTTAATGACAGGAAAAACGATACTAAAATATAGCCAATTTCACTATTTTATAAAACTGGTGGGAATCAAACAATTTGAGTAAAAGACACAGCCCGTGAATATGACGGCAGCGAGAATTAAGGGGTTAAGACCGAAAGTTTTGGTGGTTTCCCCCAATTAACCCCTTAATCTACGATTTAAATCTCAACAGCCACGGTTTGGCAAATCCATAGCTACCACTAAAATTTAATAGAGATTTTCGTCTTGTTTAATCATGGAATTTCGACGATTAAATTAAACTATATTTACTGTGAAATTTTAGTGGTAAGAAGAATTTACATTTGGCTCGATCATCGTACGCGGGCTATGCCCGTCATTGTAGGTTAAGGGGTTAATAAGATCATGTTTGATTGTAAAATATATTTTAAAAATACCCGATGTCAGGTTATGCCAAGGGAGGATCCTCGCAACTCTGTGGGTGCAGGCTTGACTGTGAATTCCACAAAAATAGGATTTTTTTTTTTTTTTTTTTTTTGCCTTTAGGATCCCCACTCAATTATGTAGGCAGTGTTGCCAGTCAGCTACTTTTTTAATTCGGATTTCTTGATTGGCACCACTTTTTTGAAACGGTAAAATTCACTTTGTTTTTGCCTTAATAAATATGTCTTTAAATAAGGCACATTTTACCATTTCAAAAAAATTGGTGCCAATCAAGAATCTGATTTTTAAAAAAGTAGCCCATCTGGCAACACTGTATGTAGGTTTCATCTTAACACTAGAACCGCCATAGCGGTCATTTTGAACGGTACCAAATAAAAATATTTCGATTCGAACCGGAAACTTCTTTCTGAAATAATTTAAATATGTACTACAGTGAAATAAGTTAAATAAATACTTTAAATTATTGTAAATAAAAATTCTGGTGTGAAATATTTTTATAACACTTTAGTAAAATTTCCGGCGGTTCTATTGTTAAATAGTTAAATACTGCATAGGTACAAAATTTAAAATTAAGGACGCACAAAAATTAAAATACGAGTACAATAATTCATTAACATATCCTAAACATAACATTTAAAAAATAAAACAATTCCTAGATATAATATAAGTGACAATTTAAAAAGGTAGCTTGATAAATCTGTATACAATAACTCTAAAATAGTTCAAAGTTTAGGTAATAGTTTTTGATGTGCTTCCTCAACCTATAATAATGTTCAACCAGTCTTGAAAATTTTAAAGATAGAACCTTATTTATTACACAACTAAACAGTAATGAAGGATGAAACTAAGAATAAATTTTCTTACAAATTGTGTCAGCTCTCCAGCTTAAATTTTAATTTACTTTTTAACACTGTATGTAAAATGCACGCTTTACTTTAAAACATGCAATGGGTTTTCAAATATATTTCATATAGTTAACCAATTGTTGTACTTTAGAGTATGAAGTCCTTTTGGGATCATACAATGCAAATAAACATAAATATTTGAAACTACATGCCACCAGTGAAAGATATAATTAACACAATTTTAAGAGCTTCCATTGCTTGTACAGTCATATATATTGTACATACATATTATTTATATTATATATTGACTAAAAATAATCAGAATGTTTGATTGATTTCTTCAGACATCAAACAACTGCAATCACTTCGCTTAACCCTTTATCTACGGCATTATGATCTACTGCAATTTTTTTCATGTAATATTTTTTTTTTCAGTTACTACAATGAAAATTAAAGGATAAACAGAAAAAAAAAATACTCACCCGTGAGAAATTTAATTATTTAGAGGTAATTAACTAAAGTGGTATTTTAAAGTACCGTCAGTACACTATGACTAAATTATCGTAACAGAAAACCCACAAGTTATTTCAACTGGCACCAGAAAATATTTTCGATTTAATAAGTATTAGGGTGGTGCGAAAAAAGTCAAGTTGATATTTCCGAATTGCTATAGTGCGGAAAAGTTGCGATTGGTAAATACAAGAAAAACAAAAACAAAATTATTTAAATCGGACTTTATCTTCCGATCCCGCAAACCGCCTAAAAATTCCAAAAGATTGAAAATTTCCGATTTTTTCAGAATTTTTTTCTTTTTTTACGTATATATATATTTTATCGCTATAGTGAAAAATATTTGCAGATTGTAATGTTTAATAATAATAAAAATAAACAGTTGCGTTTAAAGAATAGCTTCCGATCACGCAAGCTCAATACAAATCGGCAAAAATTCAATTTTCAGTGATTTTGATGAATAAAGAAAATAATCACCTGAGATCAGTTTGCGTTCCAATATTAACATTTGCATAGAAATTGTACAATGTACAACTCTTTGCTTGTCTAGATATTTGATAATGTTTAAGCAAACCAGAACTCACCACGGGAAGGTAGCTGCACTTCGAGTTCAAACCACAACCTATCCTCCATCCAACCAATGAGGGTATTTGCTATTTACATTACTTAAATATATAGTTTGTTATAATAGAGTCAAAACACTGTATTAAAAAAACTAGTGTCGTGACAGTATAAGATATACAATTTGTTATGTCATCTGTTTAAGTCTGACTTTTAGACGCAACTTTGTGCTGCGATTTGGTGGTAATGTCTGGTATTATGGACATTGATTTCAGTGTGGTCCTGATTGGGGCCTCTTGATTGGGGCCACATACCTTAAATGATGCTTCCGTTACTGATTTAACGCACAGCTGGACATCTTACGTGTAGTTGGGAAACATTTTATCATCCCAGACTGAGATATGACCTGATTGAACGAAGAAATGTATTTCTTCATGGGTTATTCTCCGAAAAAGAGGTGGAAATGTTAATTTTGCTACATTACAATCAATTAATTCTGGATTGTAGGAGTGATAAAGATACAGATACCTTTACCCTTTAAAACATTTTGCCTGGCTTTTAATACTCTTCTGAGCCCTAGCTCTCTCATGTGCCTCCTCTTATAAAAGACCATTCCCATCAGTAGGTTTTCCGGGTGAGCAAAGAACGAGTTTCGTTCAGTTTCAGGGACTACACTTTCTTCAGGTTGTCACGAAAGTATCGAGATGCTTCAATTGCTCTGTACAGATGAATAGGCTCGTCTGTAATGTACTTACAGCATTTTATTTCAAAACAAACTGACAAGTAAGATTTTAAAATAAATGCCAATATGGCTTTAAGGCATCCGATGGGTTTTCCACGCTCGCGTAAAGTCGAAGGGCTCTATTTGCACAAGTGAGCAATCTGGCATGTGAAATTGGGCCGGAGTCACACTTTAATAAGTCATTTGGAAAGTTGCCACTTTTAATTGCTTGACTTATGCCAAGAAGATATCTTTGGTCCTTACTCAACAGTTGCCTGTCCACTTCTGGAATTTCACAATCAGTCAATTGAAAATTTATCACCGAGAGCTTTACACAACAATGATATTGTGTCCAAATGAGGTACTAAATGATCTTGGGCCAGTTGTTTCAACATTCAAATGTTGAAGAAGATGGCGGAAAGGTAATTCAACAAAATGGAATAAACAAACAACCCCCTGCAGTGGTCGTCAGAGATGAACTTCAAGCTTTCTGATAGCACCACCTTTCTATCCAGTATTGGTATTTGTACCATCACAGCCTACCAAATCTAAGTATTCTAGTGAAACCCTTTGTTCAGTAAGACATGATACTATGAAAGCTACAATGTCCTTAGCAGGCTCGGAGTTTGGAGGCACATGGCCTAAATAAACTGAGCCACGTTCTTTTATGACAGGAAAGTGTTCCTCTTTAATAGTTCGACGAACCTGTTTAGATGCACTCCTTTCTTTAACTAGGGTAATGTCCTTTCTTCCGTCAAAATAGTATATGCCAAGCAGTTCATCTGAATCCAGTTGACTTTTCTGTAAATTTTATGGAGTTAGGTGAGACTAGGTGGGAGCGCGTACGCCGACTTCAGCGCTGTTTTCCAACGTGGCTAACGGCAGTTGGGTGCACTACTAAACTTTTCAGACCTGAAACGAACTCTTCGTGGTAAGTTCTAGGTTGTTTAAAAATAACTTAATATGCTCAATAGTATCAATTAACATTTAATACTTAACCTCAGACTGCAAACTGACCTCAGTTGATTATATTCTTAATGCATGAAAATCACTCAAAATTGAATATTTGCCGATTTTTATTGAGCTTGCGCGATCGGAAGATATTCTCTAAACACAATTATTATTATTATTATTATTAAACAGTACAAACTGCAAACATTTTCCCCCATAGCGATAAAAAATATATAAACGTAAAAAAAAAAAAAAAAATCTGAAAAAAATCGGAAATTTTCAATTTTTTGGAATTTTTAGGCGGTTTGCGGGATCGGAAGATAAAGTCCGATTTGAAGAATTTTTTTTTTTTTGTTTTTCTTGTATTTACCAATCGCAACTTTTCCGCACTATAGCGACTCGGAAATATCAACTTGACTTTTTTCGCACCACCCTAATAAGTATATAAAATATAGGCTTTTTCATATTTACAAATAAATCGTTTGGCAAATTCCGGTGCCAATCATTTATTTCAACTCTTTAGAATTGAAAATGCTTTGCTCCTGAAAGGGTTTAAAAAAACTATTTTTTTTTTTTAGGTTTTGGTCTTGTTCGAATTCCTTTAGTTTTGCGACGTCAGTATTCCAGGAACAACATGCTCTCTCGTATCTCCACATATGCAATGTATGAATTTACACATGCCATTTCTAGCATAGCAAAAACCAGCCGGTGCCACTACTTTTTCGATTGCCTATAAAAAATAACAATGAAACAGAAAAGAAATACCAGGGAAATAACTACTGCACTACATTTTAGTAATTGCATTTTAAATCCGATGAAAACGATGGATAACTACACAGACGAAAAGTAAACAAGAAGTTTTTCTCCAGCACCCATTGTACTGACGGTACTTATAAGTACCACCGAGTAATTCAACTGTTAAATCAAATACATAAACCGTTCAACAAAAATAGCCAGTCAAATTGTATTCTAAGACCATAATGAACACATAAAAAAAATCCAACACTTATCTTATATCCTTTACTGTGTTTGCAGCAATGAAAAGACGAGCGTGGCAATCTGTACAAAAAGTCGACACAAAACACATCGACTGCTTCAAAGATAGCCTCATTCCTCTCTAAAATAACAAACCTAGAACTACCGCTGCGATGTGTTCGAATAAAGTGGAGTTAAAAGAGCGATTTTTGCAAAGTACCATTATAATATTAGTAATATTCACTATGGTATAAAAGTTTAAAGTGCGTGGTACTTATAAGTACCGTCAGTAGATAAGGAGTTAAATATATATAAAATGACGTGAGTTTCAAAACTCGTCTTATCCAGAAAATAAAACTTTGGTAAAACGTGAAAAACCATTAACTATGCCTATTTGTTTCCATTGCTAATCTGGATTTTACAGTGTCAGAAATAGAGGATGAAACTAGTTCTTTTGAAGATCGTAGTATTTTTTCGGTGTAGATTTACCAATAGAAATTGGGTATTTATTTAAAAAATCACGGCAGTTTGAAAATCTATACAACATGACTGTCAACGTGTTGTACTTTCCGTTCATTAGTTATGCATGTCAAATTTGAATAACATTTTTAGGATTCGTTTACTTTGGTTAGCAAGACTCGCTAAAATTACATGTATGTACACTGTGGATGTAAAAATAAACACCCCAAACACTTTAATCGCCGATTTTCTGGAGAAAAAACAAAATAAAGCAAAATATTCATTCGATAGGGAAATAAGTATTCTTTCAACTTGTGCAGGGTTTTACGCATCAAGGGATTCGGGGGATTTTAGTTCTGTGAAAAACCCTTAACTGTGCCTACATGTTTCTATTGTTAATCAAGATTTTACAGTGTCAGAAATACAGGCTAAAACTAGTTTTTTGCAGATCGTAGTATGCTTTCGGTGTAGGTTTACCAATAGAAATTGGGATAGAAATCGCGTGTTTATTTAAAAAATCACGGCACTTTGAAAATCTATACAACATGACTGCCAACGCGTTGTACTTTCCGTTCATTAGAAATGCATGTCAAATTTGAATAACATTTTAAGGATTCGTTTACTTTGGTTAGCGAGACACGCTAGAATTTCATGTACTCTGGATCTAAAAATATACACCCCAAACACTTTAATCGCCAATTTTCTGGAGAAAAAACAAAATAAAGCAAAATATCCATCCGATAGGGAAATATGTATTCTTTCAACTTATGCAGGGTTTTTACGCATCAAGGGATTCGGGGAATTTTAGTTGTGTGAAAAACCCTTAACTGTGCCTATATGTTTCCATTGTTAATCTAGATTTTACAGTGTCAGAACTACAGAATAAAACTAGTTCTTTTGAAGATCGTATTATTTTCTCGGTGTAGGTTTACCAATAGAAATTGGGTATTTATTTAAAAAATCACGGCAGTTTGAAAATCTATACAACATGACACTCAACGGGTTGTACTTTTCGTTCATTAGTTATGCATGTCAAATTTGAATAACATTTTTAGGGTTGGGTTGGGTTGATTTTTGACGGCCAATTATCTACACGAGGGATATAGTCCCTAAGGGGAATGCCTTCCGTGGAGGTCTTTCTAAGGGAACCTAATCCGTATTAACGCATGGAAATCCACGGTTCGAAGAAAACCACGAAAACTCCGAACGATTAGGCCGACGGGCGCGATTGGGTTCGAACCCAGCACCTCCCGTCTACCAGCTTCGAGAGCAGAACCTCTCAGCCACTGGTGGGGCATAACATTTTTAGGATTCGTTTACTTTGGGTAGTGAGACACGGTAAAACTTCATGTATGTACACTCTGGACCTAAAAATATACACCCCAAACATTTTAATCGCCGATTTTCTGCAGAAAAAAGAAAATAAAGCAAAATATCCATTCGATAGGGAAATATGTATTATTTCCACTTATGCAGGGTTTTTATGCATCAAGGCATTTCGGGGGATTTTAGTTGTTTTAGTACCAGAAATTTCGTAAAGTATTGGTCGCTATATCTGAAGATATATTTTGTTTTATTCAATAAGGCAAATATTACTTTACGAAAATAATGGTAAATACCCTTGAAGAGTATGAGCCCTGTTATGTTGAATAATAATTCTATTGGGCCGTTCGGAAAGTCGTGTCTGTTTGGGAAAATCAATTCATACTGGAAAATTCTATCATTTAATTCCTAGAAATTGATTCCGATATCTAATGTCTAATAATTGCGGGGCAGAATTTTCCGGTACGAATTGATTTTCCCAAACGGACACGACTTTCACGAACGACCCAATAAAATTGTAACAAACAACTTATTTTCAATACGAACATCTATTTTAACAGCATATTTGAATAATTCGGCTAATTATACTGCCGGATACCAAACGTGAAGTCATTTGTTGAAGTCGTACGGTAATTACACAGACTTAAAAGTATGGAACTCATAAGATTACATTTATTTTTAATAGTTACAAAACAAAATGTACATAGTGAAGATTTTTTAAGAATAACTTAGAAATGAAATGGGAGAATGAGCTGTAATTTTGGATTTGAATATTTAAAGCATCTAGTAAAACGATTTCTTTTGAAATTGTTATAGGCTTTAATACATATTTTTTAGAATATGAATTTCAAGAAAATATTTATTAATCGCAGAGGAAACAATTGGTCAAAATTCTCATATCCTAAAATCCCAACGCAGGTCTTGTGAAAGGATGTGTAATATTCTTCCCTGATATGTTTGGAAAATATCCAACAAAATTTAAATGTTTTCTTTTATAGCTTTAGATGTCGCATTCTTGCTCAGAGAAAAGCAAGCAATATCCTCAACGCTGTGTTATAGATAAACAGAAACCGTCTTTTGCTTCCCTATTTTTGTGAGTATTTAAGGAAAACATATTAACATTTATTCCCTTAAGTATATGACATTTAGATAAAATTTTTAAAATATTTCGTCTGTTTAAATCTTCGCACAGATGTATTAAATGAGTGAGTCAACTATTATTTACATGAAATACAAGTAAAATAGTATGTATATTTTAAATATTTAAAAAATAATTCAAAATTTTATTTTATTTTTCAGATTACTAAATGAAACTTTAGATATGCTAACAGCAGTGTACTTCTTTGTATTTTTTTTCTCTTCATTGAAAGCTATATTTGTTAACATATTTGACGTCTTCAGAAAAGTTTGCTTTATCTCTTACGTTACCGTAAAAAAAGGAGAAATAAAATAACAATTATTTTGAAAATTTTCGTACTGCTAAAGAATATATTAATAGTCTATCAATTCCCAGTATAAATTATAACTACTAATAGATTTACAATGTCATTATATTTAGTACAATGCCAATACAAGTAATACAATGTCAATATATTTATTACGATGTCAATACAGTTCATACAATGCCAATATAGTTATTACAATGTGAATAAAATTAATACAGTGTCACAATATTTATTATAATATCAATATATTTATTAATTATTTTGATGAGGGATGGAGACTGTATGCAGGAAATAGTTGAGAGAAACACACATACATATATTTGACTTAGATCTGTATTTTTGATCTTGTGAAAAATGCACACACCAAAATGAAGAAAATTTTTTCAGATATAGCAGAAGCGTTTGTGAAATATCAGTGTAAGTTTATAGTTTTACACGATTTTGGATACTTTTCCTATACATTTAGAAACTATTTCGAGATAAACTCTTCTTAAACCTCGCAAAAAATCATGTTTTTTCAGATTTACAGGAACTGCTAAAAAATAATAAAGAACCCTTTGCTACACGTAATTTTCTGATAAAACGAGACTATTAACTTTGGATATTTTTTCTTGTTTTTCCGATTAGTTTTTCCCTAAATGTTTCTGAGTTAGGAAAAAGCTTTCATGGATCTTCAGTAAATGATGGTGAATATTTGCATAAGTTTCTTCTATTAGAAAACTTCTCTGTAATTTTTGCAGTATATTAAGTGTACACTGCCTTGAAGAAATAATTTGTAAAATAATCTTGTAGTATTTAAACTATTCTCCTTGAAAACTTCTAGAGAAATATTTTTAATCTAACAAGTGTCATTTACATTCCATGCACACGTAATCGAAACATTAGATCAGCTATTAACGTAACCGACCGAACACATGATGTGAATAAATTGATACACAGTTTCCAGCCTTTCCTTTCGGTTGTAACATTAATGATTGTAAATTAACTTTGACGATAACTTTAAATAGATTGCCTATTTTTTTTGTTATATATTTCGAGAGAAATAGCATCTCTAATTTGTCTGTTAAGGGGATAATGGATTTTGAAAATTAATCAAATTTTTAAAATATCAATTAAACTAAAAAGTAAACAAAAATCAGTGTTTGATTTTTATTTTCAATGATAAATTGTACATATTTATTTGCCTTAAAGCAATCCGAGACTAAATTCAATGAAATGAAGTTTTAACAAATCTTACGCAGTTTTAAAATCTCACATGTAACCAGAGGTTGAAATGTCCCATGCGACCTATTTCTTCCCCATTATTTGGTATTTTACAAGTACGTTAATGCTTGTATTTTTTAAATAAATGGGTACCCGTTTGCAAAAGAAATATTAATTATCCAAGTTAGTTTCATCAAATTCTATATTCAGGCAAAAATCGAAAAAAAACTAGACCAACATGCGTAACAAATGCTGCAATTTTAGTAATAATTGATGTATACCAAAACCAGTACACAGATTTGATTATTTATAGAGGTTGAGCCAATATGAAAGTAATAATTGATGAAAGTAATAATCATTAAAAAATCTCATGGAGTATTTTTGAATTTGAATTTCTTATGTTTTTTTCTTAAAAGAACATTTTTCTCCTACAGAATGTTTATATATTTTATTTCAAAACGCGCTGCATCCACATATAAAATCTTTGATTGATGTCAGTCACACACTTGCCAACTTCGGACATAACTTCCGTAAAATGTGAGTTAATTTAAACCAGGTTAAACATGTTTTCAACCAGAATATTTTTTAAAGAAAAGATATCAAATAAGTTCTACGTGGAAACTGGAAATTACATAGCTAATGATATATCTAAAATATTTTTTCGTTAGAAACCTGTTTAATCTGTTAAAAAGCCGAAAAACCAACGTTTAAAATGCACACATAATAAACGAAAAGCAGCAAACAGCTGTTTCGAATCTACTAGCGAGATTCTTCTTCAGTGCAAGATAGGGAAAAAGGAACAGCGTGCTAGAAAAATCAAGGCCTCAGCCTTGCTTTTTCAGCTGTTTGCTGCTTTTCATTTATTATTTGTGCATTTTAAACGTTGGTTTTTCGGCTTTTTAATATTGTTGCACAAAGACTTTATTTGCTATTTTTATAACTGTTTAACCTGTTTAAATTAACTCAAATTTTACGGTAGTTATGTCCGAAGTTAGCAAGTATGCAGTCATAATTTAAACACCTTTAAATAAAAAGAGAAAAATCTTAAACTGACCATCCACCATCCTCTGAATGATATTCAATATGAATAATTTCTTGTTTTTGAAATATATAAAGTAACATAAATGAGGGGGTAATTTAAAAGTACTTCTTAAATCCTAGAAATAAGACTCTTAAAAATTGGTACTAACTTTCCAATAATTCTTCAATCATTCAGTGGCTGCTATTAAAATAGACGGTAGTTATGTACCGATGCTTTTTCAGAAAACCAAAATTCGTGTATTTGCATACGATGTACTAGTAAAACTTATACACCTGCAATATTGCAACTAATAGTTAATCTCCTTTATCAGTGATGTATTCTTTTGCTCGCACCTTCCGGCCAAAAATTTTCAGAAAAGCAATACATTTGAAAGAATTAATCATTAATACAAATAGATCAAATCTGGCAATTGCACTTTTCCAAATAAATATTTCAAATGAAAAAAAAAATAATACTAGATAAATAAATGTTATCATCCAATATAATGCTCGTTTTGATATTACAGTATTACGCAAAATACAATACAAAGTACAATAATATATTGACACATAAAAATTTTTAAAGTCTTCAACAAGTTGTTTGCCAAGTTGTTGCTAATGATTGACTTATACAGTCGTGGCCAAACGTTTAGGACCACCGTGCAGAAACTAGCGTTTTTACAATTGAAACCACTGATAACTTCATAAATCAAATCGATTGTTTCAGATGGCGTCATTCCGTCTGGCAGTGGAGTACTGTATTTCCTTTTCATTTGAACTTTGAGTAATAAACGTCGCAGACGCAATTGTTGTTAGTTTTTCAAGTTTTGAAAACCTATGAAAATGCGTCGAAAATCATCAGTTTCTGAAGCTCAACGTGCACAAATTATTATTCATTATAAGGAAGGCTATTCTGAACGATTAATTAGTGAACTAGTAAGACTTAGCAAGAATACCGTTCAAAATGCGATCAAGAAATTTAAAGAAAAAGGGACCTATTTTGATGCCAAAAGGTGTGGTCGACCGCGTAAAATTACACCTGGGGATGACCATTTCATTAGGAGAATAGCAGTTCGTTTTCCAATGAGTTCCGCAAGCAAGATACGGTCAGTACTGATTGCAAAAGGGGCGTATGTCAATCGTAGAACAGTAAGTCGGCGTTTGTTCGACGACTCCCATTTAAAATCACATAAACCTGCGAAAAAACCAAGATTAACAGAGGCCATGAGAGCTAAGCGCATGGACTTTGCCAAGAAACATGCCTAATGGGAAATTCGTCAGTGGCAACGGGTTTTTTTTTTCTCGGACGAATCTACCATACAGCAGTTCTCTACATGCAAGTACTATGTCTGTACACCTCTTGGAAAGCAATTCGATGAACGTTACACTGTACAGACTGTTAAAACTCCCCATGTGTCATGATTTGGGGTGGAATGTTAGTGAACGGAATCGCTGCATTGTTCTTCTTACCACCAGGAACGACTATGAATGGCAAAATATACGTGAATTTGTTGAAGGAGAAGTTAGAATTACACACGGCCGTTCATAAATGCACAATTTTTATGCATGATGGTGCACCACGGCATCGCTCTAAAATTGTTACTCAGTTCTTGAAGACTAAGAAAATTCAAATCCTTGACTGGCCTGGAAACAGTCCCGATTTGAATCCAATTGAAAACTTGTGGACTCTCTTAAAGCACAAGATCCCTGAGAAACAGTCAACAAGTGATAAGGAGCTGGAAAAAGCAATTAAGGAAGTTTGGGTGAAAGAATTATCAGCTACATACTGGCGAAGTCTGGTAGAGAATATTCAAAAACATTTGCAGGCTGCAATTAAAACTAACGGAGGACCAACAAAATATTGATTTTTTTGTAAAATTTGTGTTTAATGTATGTGAATATGCGTAGAAATGTAATATTCATGTAATAAACGTAGTTTATAATTTAAGTAACGAGTAAGTATTCAATTTATTGTCTGGATCTTAATTTTCAGTGGTGTCCCTAAACTTACGGACACGACTGTATAATCACACAATTTCTGTCATTAAATAAGGCAATATTTCCTATTCTGGTGGGTTTCGGGCAACGCGTTCAAGACTTCAAAAAGAAGGTGAATGTTTCGAACTCATACCTTTAAAACTAAATTTATGTTTTAAAAATCAATTTGAAAAATTCTTCTATTATTTAACAACCATAAAATCAAAATACCAAGTTTGATATTGAACTAGGCTTCATCCATTCTCTCATGATACACGAATTACCACACATCAGAGTTAATTTGTTTAGCAAAATTTATTACACCTGTTTTCTCGACTGCTCAGACTTTCGTCAGAGAGCTATTAAATTTATTCAAAACATTAATCAACTTTACAATCTGTCCAATTTTCCAATCATTATAATTGGTTGTGGATCAGAACATGTAAATCTAAACGTGATCCACTCATATGGATCGAATCCATTCATTTGGATAATTCTGATCGAGGTAATCTCTGACATGTCTTCTGTATTATGCAGTGCAGCTGTTTTGTTAGAATATGACTTTTTTGGAAATCAATAGATATTTAGAAAAATCTACAGAATTTTCCACAACTTGTGTGGCATCTTGATCGATTGCGTTCTGTATCATTGTCATTGCCTGTTAAAATTTCGCACAGAAAAAGATGACCGATGCTATTATCTCCAAATAATTCGTGCATGGACATAACGGTTATTGCGTCTTAGTATTCTCTAAATACTTGTGAGTTGGATTCGCACCTGAATAGAGTGTTTGATGCCTCATTTTCTCCAGGTGTGACACCAATTAACTTTATTTCTGTGAGCATTTGAATGCGATAGTTTACATGTCGCCACCAAAGCATCAATAAGTTGATGTAGCCAATTGCCAAAGGCATTTATCCAAACATATGTAAGTTAGTCAAGAATGTATTTATGATATGACTTTCTTACTGACCAGAAGTGGAAAGCTCAATTTGAGCATCTTGTGGGTTATTGTTTAGCATGCTTCACTTTTTCATGAAGTTAAGGTTTGATATTTTAATTAGTAGCATCTCAAATTACCCGCTGATGTTACGTTGACGATAAAATAACCGTGAAAAAATATGTTTATGGATATTTAACTACCAGGTAGCAACTTTTTTAACTCATTGAAGGGCATTGGGATATAATATATAACATTTAACCCATAAAAGCCCGGATTATATTTCTATTTAAAATAGAACTATTTCATTTCACACCGCTTTTTCAAAATAGACATTTTTGTCTTATTTTATCGGGGCGTTTCTGTCATCATAGGAAAAGAATATTTATCTTCACAATTACAGGTGTGAAAACTACAAACGTATTGGCAGATATGCTGCTGCCCTGAGGCAACGCTAGGATTTAACGGGTTAACTTTAAGGTTACATTACAAAATAGCACAATGACAACATAATTCTGGAATTATATTTTGCATTTATAATGTACACGTAGAAAAGATTTTACTTAATTTCGTATAAATTTGTTCATAAATCCTCGTGTCATTCAATCACAATTAACGATGTACAAAGCTGGTGTGATACGATAAAATCAAAAAGAACTTCTTAAAACACCATAAAATTTAGAAATGCGCATTTCTAAACTTTATGGTGTTTTAAGAAGTTCTTTTTGACCTTGGTCATTCAATCATTTCAATATTTTAGCATCATAAGTAATTTGCCCTTGAAAGGGTTAAAATAATTGCATTATTTAATGACAGAAACTTTGCGATTATATAAAGCAAAGATTTTCATAATTTCGGATGGGAAACGATTTTCAGGGAAGTTCAGGATGGATACACTTACCTTACAGTTTTTTCGTATAACCAGTTAAGAAAAATCGTAAGACAACAACTGTTTTTTTAGTTCTACGCCATGAACCCCCTATTCCCATTTGAAATTTCAAAGTTGAACCTGCAGATGCCCCTCGTGCTCGCTTGCCATAAAATTTTGTAAAGTGATGAGGTGCAATTCGTATTGATTAACATACTTTTCATGTGTTTCTACATTTTTAATGAGTTTTCGAGATAAGGGTTGGAGGTAGCGTGTAGCTTTCGATAGTTTGTACATAAAAAATATTGTTTAAAGATAAAATGGAGAAACAAGGATTGAAACATTTTACCATTATTGGTTTAATTTGCATATCAAGCAGCTCATAAAATGTATTAACAGATAGATTGTTTACATAATAAAACAAATCTAATAAAGCAACTAGAAGATTATATTGTCGGTACCATGTTAAACTATCCAATATGAAAATATGCTAGTGGGCTACTTTTATTAAATTCAGATTTCTTGATTGGCACCACTTTCTTGAAATAGTAAAATTCGCCTTATTTAACCCTTCACTGCACGATTTTTTCTATTTTTATGAAAAAAATTATTTGAAATCTACATATCGGTCTAATAATGGGAAAAATAGAAAAAAAAAATAATTTTCAAATTTTCAGCTAAAATTTGATATTTTATGGCGTGTACCCTATGTGCACAATTAGGGTTTTAAAATATTGTATTGCTATATTTTACAACTAAATGAGCTTAAATTAATTAATTTTATCTGCTTAACACTCTGCAACTTATTTTGTGTTAATATTTTTAATAATGATAATGAAAGTAAATTTTACCTTAATAGCTTGATCGAATTTTTTTTTTGTTTCCGAAGAACAAATTCTAATTTTTTGTCAAATGCAGACATCTGACATGGAAAAAATAAGCGTTATTCCATTCTTTGGACTGTTCTTGATCAGGGATAGTGAAAATATTGGCCAAATTCATGACACATAATAAGAATTACAGTGTTTTCAGATATGTGCCGAATGTGGCACGTCGTGCAGGGAAGGGTTAAGGACATATTAATCAAGGCGTAAACAAGGGATATTTTACCATTTCCCAGAAAAGTGGATCAAGAAAACAAGAAATCTGAATTTTAAAAAAGTAGACCACGGTGAACACTGTTTTCATATTGGATAGTTTGACGTGGTACCGACGATATATAATTCGTTAACTTGAATTCAATGGTAGTTATTTAATTTACAATGGTTGAAACATTTCCGATAATGTATAATATGGCCTCGTTGGTTTAAAACATATGTATTTTTTCTCTATGAAGTTTTTTTCCTTTTTTTATCAGTATAAACAATTTACCTTTCTATAAAACAATATGCATTTTATATCTTAAAAAACGGTCATTTTCTTGGAGAAGAAGGCAATTAAGATAATGTAAAAATCCCTACTTTAATAAATGCATGACAACATAACAAAAAAATCATTATTTTAATAAATTTCTTTTTATATGTATATATATTAATGAGCAAAGTTTTGGTATAAAACACCGATTTATATTGAAATGTATTTTGTTTTCTCTGCTTCATTATCCAAGACATTCTTTAAAGTTTGAAATGGATTTTAATCTCTAGTTGTTACCATGTAAGCAAAATATAATGATGCATACTTAAATATCAGAAATGGAAATTGTTTGAGTAAGAATCCATGATAAAAGACATAACATATAAGAACGTGTTTGTGTAAGAGCTTTAATGTTTAACGCATTCGAAATTATTAAAATATTTACTATAAGCAGCAATCATTCATAGTGGTAAATCACCATTTATATAATGGAGCAGTATTCTATAAGGGAAGTAAGCGTTAACAAGTATATAATTACTCTCTTTTTAAATCTTCATACTTAATCACATTATATTTAACCATATAAATTAATATTTAACCACATAAATTAATATTTAACCACAGCAAAATAATATTTTTTTCAATTACTTATGGTCAATATATATTTTTTGAGTAGTGCCTTAGAAGAAAATTTGTTCAATATTGTGTCGATATAATATTTTTGTGAATTTTTATAAGGCGAGATGAAAGCAGATATGTTGATATATTTTGATGATACCGTATATACTCGCGTATAAGTCTACCCCAAATTCGAGAGGAATAACAGATTGTATACCAGTATTTAAAAAATGTTATCTCCATCTTATCTAAATACAGAATTTACTGATATTAAGTAAAGCGAAGATAGCTACAAGAAAATACTGGTATGGAACATATTTCTTTCTTAAATTTAGGGGTCGACTTATACGCGTGTATATACGGTATTTTCGATTTCATTAACTAAATCATAACTGCCAACTCTTACCCTTTTTTTTGTACCACAAAAATTTAACAGAAATCCTTGCCTTATTTAATCGGTAGATTATGACGTTTAAAATAGGTAAAATTTACTATTAAACTTTTTTGGCACAACAAAAACGTAACAGTTGGCAGCTATGACTAAATTACTAATAATTATTTAAATTTATTTTTATTTGAAAAGTATTAAGTTTTAACTAAGGTAAATCCGTTTTAGATGCCCCATCGGGTTATTTGTCCTATTCACTGTATGCCTCAGTCAGCTATTGGACGAAGCTAACGAAAAAGACAGGCTACCGCGGTGCATTCCACGTATCTTTTTTTTTTTTTTTACAGACTGCTGGAGTCACGTGATGTTCGAATGCACCAATGCAAGTGTACGAAAAGAGCAGCACGTCACTCTACACTATTAAAAATATCGTGAAAAATTACCTCTGTTTTTAAAGGCTATCTATTTTCTGACCAATGAGAACGATCCATAGGCGTTTATGTAGCGTCCTCATTGGTCAAAAAATAGATAGCCTTTATAAACAGAGGTAATTTTTCACGATATTTTTAACAGTGTAGCGGTCTGTAAAATAAGACACTTGGGATAATGGAATTTGGAATAAAGAGGAGAAGACATATAGTGTACTACCTGCCTCTTTCAAGTGAAGTAACTGAGGAGGTTGTCACAGTATGGCGGCTGTTTTTTATAAATCGTATCAGCGGTTTCTCGCAAACCTCTCACCACTAAATTTGAATAGAAAATTTCGTCTTGATTAAGCGCCTTATTCATGGAAATATTTTGTCACAAACATGCTAAACATTTCTATTTATTTTTACTGGTCTCAATTTGTCCAGGTATTATAATATTTTTTATTGATACTGACAGGAGGTTGTCTCGGTTGTCACAATATGGCGGAAACGCAGAGCCTGACTATCGCCAAAATACTCTTCCACCAGTAAAAATGAATATCTGTTTCCGCCATTATTTATGACTGAAATTCTGCAATAATAAGGTTATTAAACAAGGAGAATATTTCTATTTAAATTTCCTGGTGGTAGTCTCCCGCGGCGATAATCAATCCCTGCGAAAGCGGTTACAGTTGAAGCTTCAGTTTTTTAACACGGTCACGCCGGCACTGATATTCCGGATTTTCGTTGTGCGACGGCGCTCGAATTCATATTTCAATTCATCTGGCGGCGCGGTACTGTCGCTTATTCAGATACTGTATGTAATGATCCGCCCCTCTCACATTTATTGAATGGAACTCGAATATAACAAGCAGAGTTGATTGTGAATGTCTGAAAGTTCGTAAGGAGTAAGCAAATTACTCAGAGATATGATTTTATTGACTACATATGTACGAATTTAATATAAAATTTCTTACAATCTAAAGATTTATGGGCAACATGATATAAAAGCATTTCTGTTAGGTAGTAGCCACGCCCTTAGTCAATGATATTTTTTAAATTAACACGAGAATTCTCGTTTCCCGTCGTGAATGTATTAAGTTTCTAATAATGAATTGTTTTTTCTACTGAATTTTTGAATATTCAAGTGTGACCCACCTGTAGTGCACGCCGTAATACACGCCTTCTGTGGAACAATCGAGTGTGACCGTTGCCATAGAAATACTCAAGGCCTGAGGAGACACGTTGTGACGCCATCACTAATCGACCGACTTCTCACTAGTGTTCGAATTCACACCGGAAAATTTTGAACAGCAATTTCATTTTATTTTATTTGTGGAATATCTATCATCTTATAAAAGAAAAGTAACTACTTAAAATTACTGGTGAGATTTCGGAAACCCTAAATAAAAATTCAGCCAGATCCGGAATGGCACAGTGTTGCTGCATCTGGCTGATCTTTTATTAGGGGATTCCAAATTCTAACCAGTAAGTTTAAATAGTTACTATTGTTTTACAAGATGATAGATATTCCACAAATAACATAAAAGGAAATTGCTATTCAAAATTTCCCGGTGTGAATTCCAACACTACTGGGGAGTCGGTCCATTAGTGATGACGTCACAACTTGTACCCTCAGGCCTTGAGTATTTCAATGGCAGCGGTGTGACCCACCGGTGATGCACGCCGCCTGATGCGACAGTTGTGCGTGACCCTCCGGTGATCCACGCCGCTTGATGGGACAGTCAAACGTGACCCACCGTCGATGCTTGCCGGCGTGAACGTATGTCATTTCCTTTTTGTTAATAGTTCCATGCTTGGGATCCACCGCGGTAGCCTGTCCTTTTCGTTAGCCTCCGCTATTGGACGTGTGACGGAACTAGTGACGTTTTTCTATTAATCGTTATAAAAAAGCGTAGTAGACGAAGTTGCAGAGCTTTATTTCTTCAAATAAAAGTTATATTCATCAAAAAATGTACGTTTGGCTTATCTTGTATGTTCTCACAAGATAGGGATAGTAGCAGTTGAAACATTATGTATTTATTAGAGATTTCGTATGAACTATTTAGTGAATGTTGTTTAAATAGGTACTGAATATTGTGTTAGTTTATAGGTTGCAGCCATATTTCTTCCTATTTCCAGGGCTAGTGGCTAAATCATCTAATTAGATCTAGTGGGGCGTCTAACCCTCAGGTCTAGGTTAGATGGCCAAAATCATTGATTAATTTTTTTTCTTAAGAATTACATTTTATCTGGTATTTATATTACAGTAATATTTTTTTACTATTATATATCTGTTTGAAGTTGTACATAAAATTTATAGTTGATAGGTTGAATGTGCGTTGCAAAAATATATAAAAAAAAAAGATATAAAAATGATCATATATAAAAGAGAAAAATACTGAGGGTATAAGGGGGCAGGTATCCCTGACTTACCCTATTTATTAAATTTTACTTGGAACATGTTGTATGTAATTCAACTATTTCACCAAAATTCGATAGATAGAGTTATTAATTAATGACTACATATTTTTTAAATATAAAGCCTTTAATATTGTTACAATAATGTAAAGGTTTGTTCAGTATAGCATTATCCGAATAATATGAATACTCTACTATATAAGTTAGACAGAGTATTTCTAACTCATGATTTGTATCTGTCATTTTTGAGAGCATTATGTAAGAATGACTTTCGCATTAATTTCAGTCAAATGTTCATCAGATCACAGAGAATTATTTTTCATTAATTATTAGTGTATATTGAATGAAGTATTTTACACAATTATCTACTGAAGCAAATTTTCAGTAATTATCTGATAAAATATCCTAATGTTTTCAGTGAAAATATTTTAAAATTCAAGCAATATTAAAATTCTACCTTACATGATCTACAGTCGTGGAAAAAAAAAATAAACATCCTCTGCTAACTCTGCAACAAAGTATTAAGGAAGAAAGTTACTGGTACCAGACGATTGGTAATAGAGTTTATTTTTAAATAATATATATAAAATTTGCTTAGGGGTCATCTACATATCAAAACAAACCCCTTTTTTATAGCCATACTCAAGTTTGATACCATAAATAAATTCTCCACCCTTCCATTAGCCTAAAAGCAAATTTTCGTAAAATGCGTACGATTAATCATTTTAAAATGACCATATTTTAGAGGTCGTATACAATTGAAGTTCGGTACTCTGTCGTTGAACTGCTACAGAATGACTATATCGCTTCTATTAATGTATTATTTCTGGCAAATATGACCATTTCACTCGCTTAACATGTTTCGACTATTGCCATCCCAAATGTTTCATTAAAATGAGTTAAGTGTTTTTTTAGCTCACAGGCTATCAAAGCCTGAGAGCTAATGTGCCCGCCCGTTCTGTATGTATGTATGTATGTATGTATGTATGTATGTATGTATGTATGTATGTATGTATGTACGTACGTACGTATGTACGTAACGCGATAACTCTTGATAAAAACATCCGATTTGCTTCAAAATTTTTTCCTAGGTTCATTGTGATAAGGCGCTTCCCTGATTAGTTTTGGGAGTTCATTGGTTAAGGATAAAGGGGGAAAAACGGGGTTAGTCCACCACCCCCCCTTAATTCAGAAAAATGGGTTTTTCATGCAAAATCATTCGATTTGCTCCGAATTAGGTATACCGGTTTATTATGTTAAGGAACATCCCTGATTAGTTTTGGGGGTTCATTGGTTAAGGATAAAGGGGGGAAAACGGGGTTAGTCCCCCCCCCCCTTAATTCAGAAAAATGGGTTTTTCATGCAGAATCATTCGATTTGCTCCGAATTTGGTATACCGGTTTATTATGTTAAGGAACATCCCTGATTAATTTTGGGGGTTCATTGGTTAAGGATAAAGGGGGAAAAACGGGGTTAGTCCAACCCCCCCTTAATTCAGAAAAGTGGGTTTTTCATGCAGAATCATTCGATTTGCTCCGAATTTGGTATACCGGTTTATTATGTTAAGGAACATCCCTGATTAGTTTTGGGGATTCATTGGTTAAGGATAAAGGGGGAAAAGGGGGGGTTAGTCCCCCCCCCCCTTAATTCAGAAAAATAGGTTTTTCATGCAGATTCATTTAATTTGCTCCGAATATGGTATACCGGTTTATTATGTTAAGGAACATCCCTGATTAGTTTTGGGATATCATTGGTTAAGGATAAAGGGAGAAAAACGGGGTCAGTGCATCCCCCCCCCTTAATTCAGAAAAATGGGTTTTTCATGCAGAATCATTCGATTTGCTCCGAATTTGGTATACCGGTTTATTATGTTAAGGAACATCCCTGATTAGTTTTGGGGGTTCATTGGTTAAGGATAAAGGGGGAAAAACGGGGTTAGTCCACCCCCCCCTTAATTCGGAAAAATGGGTTTTTCATGCAGAATCATTTAATTTGCTCCGAATTTGGTATACCGGTTTATTATGTTAAGGAACATCCCTGATTAGTTTTGGGAGTTCATTGGTTAAGGATAAAGGGGGAAAAACGGGGTTAGTCCACCCCACCTTAATTCAGAAAAATGAGTTTTTCATGCAGAAACATTCGATTTGCTCCGAATTTGGTATACCGGTTTATTATGGTAAGGAACATCCCTGATTAGTTTTGGGGGTTCATTGGTTAAGGATAAAGGGGGAAAAACGGGGTTAGTCCCCCCCCCCCTTAATTCAGAAAAATGGGTTTTTCATGGAGAATCATTCGATTTGCTCCGAATTTGGTATACAGGTTTATTATGTTAAGGAACATCCCTGATTAGTTTTGGGGGTTCATTGGTTAAGGATAAAGGGGGGAAAACGGGGTTAGTCCGACCCCCCTTAATTCAGAAAAATGGGTTTTTCATGCAGAATCATTCGATTTGCTCCGAATTTGGTATACAGGTTTATTATGTTAAGGAACATCCCTGATTAGTTTTGGGGGTTCATTGGTTAAGGATAAAGGGGAAAAAGGGGGGTTATTCCCCCCCCCCCCCTTAATTCAGAAAAATGGGTTTTTCATGCAGAATCATTTAATTTACTCCGAATTTGGTATACCGGTTTATTATGTTAAGGAACAGCCCTGATTAGTTTTGGGAGTTCATTGGATAAGGATAAAGGGGGAAAAACGGGGTTAGTCCAACCCCCCTTAATTCAGAAAAATGGGTTTTTCATGCAGAATCATTCGATTTGCTCCGAATTTGGTATACCGGCTTATTATGTTAAGGAACATCCCTGATTAGTTTTGGAGGTTCATTAGTTAAGAAAAAGGTGGGAAAGGGGGCTAGTGCACCCCTTTTAATCCAGATAAATGGGTATTTCATGCAGAATGATTCGAATTGCTCCGAATTTGGTATACCGGTTTATTATGTTAAGGAACTTCCCTGATTAATTTTGGGGGTTCATTGGTTAAGAATAAAGGGGGAAAAGGGGGGCTAGTCCACCTCCTTAATTCAGATAATTGGGTTTTTCATGCAGAATGATTTGATTTGCTCCGAAGTTGGTATGCCGGTTTATTATGTTAAGGAACATCCCTGATTAGTTTTGGGAGTTCATTGGTTAAGGATAAAGGGGGAAAAACGGGGTTAGTCCACCCCACCTTAATTCAGAAAAATGAGTTTTTCATGCAGAAACATTCGATTTGCTCCGAATTTGGTATACCGGTTTATTATGTTAAGGAACATCCCTGATTAGTTTTGGGGGTTCATTGGTTAAGGATAAAGGGGGGAAAAACGGGGTTAGTCACCCCCCCTTAATTCGGAAAAATGGGTTTTTCATGCAGAATCATTTAATTTGCTCCGAATTTGGTATACCGGTTTATTATGTTAAGGAACATCCCTGATTAGTTTTGGGAGTTCATTGGTTAAGGATAAAGGGGGAAAAACGGGGTTAGTCCACCCCACCTTAATTCAGAAAAATGAGTTTTTCATGCAGAAACATTCGATTTGCTCCGAATTTGGTATACCGGTTTATTATGTTAAGGAACATCCCTGATTAGTTTTGGGGGTTCATTGGTTAAGGATAAAGGGGGAAAAACGGGGTTAGTCCCCCCCCCCTTAATTCAGAAAAATGGGTTTTTCATGGAGAATCATTCGATTTGCTCCGAATTTGGTATACAGGTTTATTATGTTAAGGAACATCCCTGATTAGTTTTGGGGATTCATTGGTTAAGGATAAAGGGGGAAAACGGGGTTAGTCCGACCCCCCTTAATTCAGAAAAATGGGTTTTTCATGCAGAATCGTTCGATTTGCTCCGAATTTGGTATACAGGTTTATTATGTTAAGGAACATCCCTGATTAGTTTTGGGGGTTCATTGGTTAAGGATAAAGGGGAAAAAGGGGGGTTAGTCCCCCCCCCCCCTTAATTCAGAAAAATGGGTTTTTCATGCAGAATCATTTAATTTGCTCCGAATTTGGTATACCGGTTTATTATGTTAAGGAACAGCCCTGATTAGTTTTGGGAGTTCATTGGATAAGGATAAAGGGGGAAAAACGGGGTTAGTCCACCCCCCCCCCCCCTTAATTCAGAAAAATGGGTTTTTCATGCAGAATCATTCGATTTGCTCCGAATTTGGTATACCGGCTTATTATGTTAAGGAACATCTCTGATTAGTTTTGGAGGTTCATTAGTTAAGAAAAAGGTGGGAAAGGGGGCTAGTGCACCCCTTTTAATCCAGATAAATGGGTATTTCATGCAGAATGATTCGAATTGCTCCGAATTTGGTATACCGGTTTATTATGTTAAGGAACTTCCCTGATTAATTTTGGGGGTTCATTGGTTAAGAATAAAGGGGGAAAAGGGGGGCTAATCCACCTCCTTAATTCAGATAATTGGGTTTTTCATGCAGAATGATTCGATTTGCTCCGAAGTTGGTATGCCGGTTTATTATGTTAAGGAACTTCCTTGATTAGTTTTGGGGGTTTATTGGTTAAAGACAAAGGGGGACGGGGGGCTAGGCCACCCCCCTTAATTTATATAAACGGGTTTTTCATGCAGAATTATTCGCTTTGCTCCAAATTTGTTATACTGGTTTATTATGTTAAGGAGCTTCCCTGTTTCGTTTTGGCGATTCATTGGTTAAAGATAAAGGGGGGCTAGTCCACCCCCTTAATTTAGATAAATGTTCTTTTTGCAGGATTATTCGATTTGCTCCAAATTTGGTATACCGGTTTATTATGATAAGGGCTTCCCTGATTAGATTTGGAGGTTCACTGGTTAAGTATAAAGGGGGAAACGGGGGCTAATTCCCCTTCACTTAGTTTTTTGAGGGGCATTATTCTTTAAAATAAGTGTATAATATACAATTAGTGTGAATAGCCTGTGAGCTCAATGCCATCAGTTTAGCTGGGCACTTTTCTTTTTTATTATAATTATGCTTTACTGCTTATTAAATATTGAATTCATAGCAGAAAAATTTTAATAGCAATTTTCTTTTATATTATTTATGGAATATCTGTCATCTTATAAAGCAAAAATAACTGATAAAACTTACTGGTGATAATTCTGATTGGATAAATAAATAATCAGCCAGATGCAGCAACACTGATCATAGATTGCCATTAACACCAGAAACGCCATGGCGGTCACTTTGACCGGTACTAAATGAAAATATTTCGATTCGAGCCAGAAATTTCTCTCTAAAATAAGTTAAATATGTACCACAGAGAAATAAGTTAAATTGCTTTAAGTAAATATCTGGTGCAACATATTTTTATATAACACTTGAGTAAAATTTCCGGTGATTCCAGTGTTAAACTATCGTTTTGACGTTTTTTAAGCATACTTTGAAAACTACATGGAAGAAAAATTTGAAATTGAGAATTTGCATACAGCAGGACATAATAAATATAAATATATCAAAAGAATTGTAGGTTGCAATTCATATGTTTTCAAATATTAATTTCATAAATCATAATTAATTTTATATAATTTTTAAAAGTACATATTTAATGTATTTATGTTTCGGCTTTTTAGTATTATAACCATAAAAAAATTTCACATTAGGATTATAAGTTCAGGAGATAATAATAAAAATTTGAAATAGAAATTTAACATTAGAAACTCTAAATTCCTAATATTTATAAATCAAAAACTTATCTTCCAAATGATATCCAATTTATCAATGGTCATCCATATGGTGTTTGTAACCCTTAAATGCGCGATTTTTTATTTTGTTTCGAAAAAAATTATATATTATTCTCTGAAAGGTTTATTAAACAGGAAAAATAAGGAAAAAAATCAGAGATACCTTTTTCATATAATGCGTCAATCTTTTCATCTCTTGCACATCTGCACTTCAAGTGAAAACTACTGTCGTGTGGTTGTTTTACGCTAAAATATTGCAAATTAGTACATATTTTAATAAGTATGTTTCCAAATACCTTATTTTATATAATTACTTATTTTATAAAACTTAACCTTTAACCATAGCTGCCAACTTTTCCGATTTTTTGGACCGGAAAAATTTAATAGAAAACTCTGCCTTATTTAATCGGCAAATTTCGGCGATTTAGAATGATAAAATTTACTTTAACATTTTTGTGGTATGAAAAAGCGGAAGATGTTGGCAGCTATGCCTTTAACCCTTAATTTCCATGATATAATACGTTCTGGAAATTACGTAGTCCAGAGAATATGACTTTACACCAGAAAGTTTCAATGGTTAATTTCGCTTTATTTAAATACGGAATGTCTGTTATTAATTAAAGCAAATATCGCTATTTTAATTTTCTGGTGTGAATTAGGTATATATGACTAAAAAAATCTATTAAATTCAAAACACTGTTGTTTGCATATATGCAAAGTTGCGCACTAAAAGGTTAAATTTACATTACTGAGGTGCACTGCAAGAGGGCCACACAAAAGAAATCGGTGACTGAACTGTCTATGGACAATAATTCCTGGAAGTGGGTTTTCATTTGTGTTATGCATTTTAAATTTAGCTAATATTTTGCATATTACTTGGTGTTTATAAATTCTATAAACCATATACAAGGCGGTACAAAAGATCTAGTGTATTTTAAAATTTATTGACGGAAATGTCTGAAGCGTTGACTTTCAACTGTGCTATGTGTTTCCTAAGCGAACGAAACTTTAGCTTCACATTTAGTACATACAGAAATCTATAAAACATATAACAGGCTGCAAAAAGAAATTGTATATTTTTTCGATAATGTAAGCTAATTGATGAAATTGCGTTTTTCAAAATTTTTTTTCTTAGACATCATATGTCACATTATGAAACGGTGAAGTTTTATTACGGTATTTCGAATGTGTTGGAAAGTGCTTTATAATCTGTTTATGAAGCATGCTTTTCCGTCCTTCTTGCAGTTAGTTGTCAGGGACATTATCAGCAACAGGAAATATTCGTTAAAAATTTTATTATTTTTACTAAAATTCCTTTTAAGTTACTTAAATACTTTACTTAATTACTTTTATTAAATTTTATTAATTTTTAGTCATTTATTTCACAAGTTTCAGTCTATTAATATTAGAAATTTTCTGTTTATCTTTAGAAGCTGATTCTTTAAGTAAAATAAAAATATTTTTCTTCAAAATAAATCCAACCCAAAGAATTTCCTTCACAAAAAAAATCGAACCAGATTTGTCAATAAAATAATTCTCGTTTAAACAAAGAGAGAATCTCAATCCCACATAATAAGAAAAGCCCAGAAATTTCAAAGTTAGACATTTTTATAACATTTTTAATTTTAAATGTGTTATCATTATTTTAAAAGACAATTTTTAGCACTTTAAACCATAATTTAAAATTATTTATAAATTTGGTTTGCTTGCATTTCTGTCTCTTACTCCCTTATATAATCTACTAAAAACATAACTGTGAAAAAAGGGAGCCAAGTTCTGTAAAGAGAATGGCAAGAAAATAAGTGATATCTAAGTGGGTGCCAAGTTCAAGTAAAATTTACTCAAACTAACCTACTGAGTATTATAGCATTTTTTAAATTGTTTAAAAATAAAAAAAAATATTGATAGCACATTAATAATAAATCTAGAACTTGGCAAGTTTTAACGTATGAGTCATTTATTTTTATTAATGACATTATTATATCAAAACTTGTTATTTCATGTTTGGAAGCCTTAATTTGAGTGAGCCCCTTCCCCTTCAAGGGCGGTGTTATAAAATATATCCCACCTAATTTTAATTGCAAAATGCCGCATTGACACCAGAATTCAGGACTAAAAAGTTTAATTTTATTAAATACACGAAAAGAAGCATTTACACATTTTTAAATAAACTTGCTTCTAAATTCTGGTGTGCATCAATCATTTCAACATTTTACTAATAAAAGTTACTTGCCCCGGAAAAGGGTTAAAGGGATGCAGTCTCTAGAGTGATGACCAAGAACAAGCGTAAGTGTATCTGTCTCTTTGTCAGGCCTTTTAGTGTGTTTGCATTGGGGTTTCTGGACTGTGAGTGCTACAGTGATAACCAAAGATGAGCGGGATTCTATCTGTGTGTTTGTTGGTTTTTCAAAACATGAATCATTTGTTTATAAGAATAACTATATTATTTTTTATATAATGACATGTTTATTAATTTTAACATCATCATTTTATTAAGACATGAAATTTATTGGCATAACAATTATCAAAATCTTGACAAGTTCTAGTTTTATTATTAATATGCTATCAATAATTTTTATTTTTTAACAATTAAAAAAAATGCTATAATACTTCAGTAAGTAAGTTTGAGTGAATTTTACTTGAACTTGGCCCACACTTAGATATCACTTCTTTTCTTGCCATTGTCTTTACAGAACTTGGCTCCCCTTTTTCACCGTTAAGTTTTTGTTAGATATCATTATTTTTTGTAAAGTTACAATATATTTAGACTTAATGCTTTTTAATGTGTTTACATGTGACTATTTTATTCACCAAGCAATATTCAATTTAATTTAAATTTCCCACAACAAAGTATTTGGCTGTCAATTTGCGGCAGAAATCTATATTTTAATACTGCTGTTTTGAATGCATGTTTTGAAAAGAAATGTATTGATTCGAAATATTTATTGTTTCTGAAACAGCAATTTCTATTAAATTCCTATATTAAATTTTCCTATTAAATATTCCAATGAAATTTCCTATAGCTGGGCCTGATTTTTCTACTGAAAGTGAAAAATAAAGTTATGTGCTTTTACCACACTATATATTATTCATCCATGGGCGCCGGCAAGGAGGGATGCAGAGGAAGGACATTGCCCCTCCCTGGATTTTCAAATTTAATTAACTGAATATTCTTTTTCTCTGATGATTTTGAAAATAAAAATAAACTTTATTCTTCTCAAGTGATTTAAAATAATTAAAACACTGGGGAAAAAAGGAACTAAATTTTTTTCTTATAGCCAAAATTATTACTGGAATTAACTGGATATTTCATATGGAAACAGGGTTTTTGTCAAGTTTGTAAAGTACTATCGCATTTGAGAGTTCTATTTTTTATAAAATTTCCTGTTTTCGAAATGAACACACGGGTTTTTGAAAAATAAAACTGCAACTGTTCATTGAAAATTTGATAAGGTTCGGAGAAAAAAAAATGGACATTAAGTTCTTTGGGTATTTCATAATAGGTGAATATTAAAGGAAGAAAATAGTTACTCAATGTTAATCGGCTTCACATCAGCCTAGTTTCAAATGAGTCAGGAATTATTCATTAAATGAATATTCTGGATAAAAGGTTTTTTAGAGTTATTTCATTAATTCGAGCAAATTTGCTTATTTCCAACGTTCCCTGCTTGCTTAAAATATCCCAGTACATTTAAATAACCAATTATCGGCAAATGTAACATATTATTTTAATTGTTTCATATGAAAGACTGTGCATTTAGCTATCCAAAACTGTTTTTGTTTTCTTTGTAACATCCCTGAAAGCGCAGTTATGACTGTTTTTCATTTCAGTCCTAAAACAAGAAGTTTTTATTTAAAAAAAGAAATGTAAGTTAAGGTAACCTAAAGAAATATAATGTATTTCAATATTGAAATTAAGGAGGTACAACGTATAAATCGAGATATTGTTGAGGAGGTTGAATATTTCTAATAAATTTTACGAAATAAAAACTTAAATGCGCATTCTGAAAACATGATTTTTGTAAATAATCAGTTAGGTAAACAATCAGATGCTGCATGTTTAGCTCGGATACTACATTTGGCGCTTTTTTGCGAATTTCGTGAAATATTAGAGATATCACCATGGTGGCGGCACTTTTGACGACTAATTTTGGTCGACTAAATTCGGCGATATATCGCCAAGTTGGCGACAGTACAGCGATTTCCCCTATGGCTAATTAAAATTTCGACCAATAGACGTAATGTTAAAATAAAAATGGACACCCCCGAGTGGGTAATTAATCGATTTTCACAATTATTTTATTCCTCAGTTTTATAGTCTAAACGAACTTCGCTCCAAATTTGAAGTATGTAGATGCAGTAGATATCTAAAACAACAATATAATCCCTTAAGATAACATTAGAAAATTATTAAAATATCTCAATTGGTTGATTTTCTGTAAGCAAGTAAACCCCATTGGTTTACATTGGAAGTATGTGGGAATTTCGCGAAATATAAGAGATATCGCTAAGGTGGCGCCACTTTTGGTGACTAATTTCGGTCGCCAAATTTGGAGATATATCGCCAAGTTGGCGACAAACTTGGCGGTATTTCGTTACAGAACAGCGTTCCCCCCTATGGCAAATTAAAATTTTGCCTAATAGACGCATTATTAAAATAAACATGGACATCCCCAAGTGGGTAATTAAACGATTAATTTTTTTATTCCTTAATTTTATAGAGTAAACGAACTTCGCACCAAATTTGAAGTCTGTAGCTGCAGTAGATATATGAGGTCTTTTTGATGAGTGAGTGAGTCAGTCAGTCAGACAGTGTTAAAATTATCGATTGTCAGACATTTTTAAATGTCATTATCTTGGAAACTAATTATTCATTATTTATAAAATTTAGGATTCTAGGTAATTAGGGTGGTTTTAGTACGTATTTCGTATAACAAGTACGTAGGTCGCATAGATTTTCAGTGGCAGAGTGTCGAAATTTGATGAAAATAGCTCGAATTGGTTCGTGCAAAATAACACACGAGTATGTCAGAGGAACTTCGCTGACACACTGCCGTGTGTCTTGAACTGACTGAAACGTAAATTTTATAATGAAAGAACGAATATTTTTTCCAACTGGATTAAATCATATTCGAGGATGGAGTAGCACAGTTGACGTTTATTCCAACAGAGCGAAAAATGTCCAGACCAGGAATCGAACCTGGATACTTGGCGTGCCGTGCCAATGCCTTACCTGTTAGGCTATCCGGACGATAACTGGCTGACATAATTCACTCTTATTTTTTCGATTTGGCTGCGAACTGCAGCGCTAGTTTCATTCATCCGAGCTATAACTATAGCATTTACATGATGAAAGCGTGTTAACACGGAAACTCCGGTATACCATGTCTTAGGTCATAATGAAGGAACGAATATTTTTTTCCAACTGGATTAAATCATATTCGAGGATGGAGTAGCACAGTTGACGTTTATTCCAACAGAGCGAAAAATGTCCATACCAGGAATCGAACCTGGATACCTGGCGTGCCGTGCCAATGCCTTACCTGTTAGGCTATCCGGACGATAACTGTCTGACATAATTCACTCTTATTTGTTGGACTTGGCTGCGAACTGCAGCGCTAATTTCATTCATCCGAGCTATAACTATAGCATTTACATGATGAAAGCGTGTTAACACGGAAACTCCGGTATACCATGTCTTAGGTCATAATGAAGGAACGAATATTTTTTTCCAACTGGATTAAATCATATTCGAGGATGGAGTAGCACAGTTGACGTTTATTCCAACAGAGCGAAAAATGTCCAGACCAGGAATCGAACCTGGATACTTGGCGTGCCGTACCAATGCCTTACTTGATAGGCTATCCGGACGATAACTGGCTGACATAATTCACTCTTAATTGTTGGACTTGGCTGCGAGCTGCAGCGCTAGTTTCATTCATCCGAGCTATAACATTTACATGATGAAAGCGTGTTAACACGGAAACTCCGGTATACCATGCCTTAGGTCATAATGATGGAACGAATATTTTTTCCAACTGGATTAAATCATATTCGAGGATGGAGTAGCTCAGTTGACGATTATTCGAACAGAGCAAAAAATGTCCAGACCAGGAATCGAACATGGATACTTGGCGTGCCGTGCCAATGCCTTACCTGTTAGGCTATCCGGACGATAACTGTCTGACATAATTCACTCTTATTTGTTGGACTTGGCTGCGAACTGCAGCGCTATTTTCATTCATTCGAGCTATAACTATAGCATTTACATGATGAAAGCGTGTTAACACGGAAACTCCGGTATACCATGCCTTAGGTCATAATGAAGGAACAAATATTTTTTCCAACTGGATTAAATCATATTCGAGGATGGAGTAGCACAGTTGACGTTTATTCCAACAGAGCCAAAAATGTCCAGACCAGGAATCGAACCTGGATACTTGGCGTGCCGTGCCAATGCCTTACCTGTTAGGCTATCCGGACGATAACTGACTGACATCATTCACTCTTATTTGTTGGACTTGGCTGCGAACTGCAGCGCTAGTTTCATTCATCCGAGCTATAACTATAGCATTTACATGATGAAAGTGTGTTAACACAGAAACTCCGATACGATAAGACATTATGATGTCTTAGGTCATAATGAAGGAACGAATATTTTCTCCAACTGGATTAAATCATATTCGAGGATGGAGTAGATTTAATCCAGTTGGAAAAAATATTCGTTCCTTCATTATGACCTAAGACATGGTGTACCGGAGTTTCCGTGTTAACACACTTTCATCATGTAAATGCTATAGATATAGCTCGGATGAATGAAACTAGCTCTGCAGTTTGCAGCCAAGTCCAATAAATAAGAGTGAATTATGTCAGCCAGTTATCCTCCGGATAGCCTAACAGGTAAGGCATTGCACGGCACGACAAGTATCCAGGTTCGATTCCTGGTCTGGACATTTTTCGCTCTGTTGGAATATACGTCAACGGTGCTACTCCATCCTCGAATATGATTTAATCCTGTTGGAAAAAATATTCGTTCCTTCATTATGACCTAAGACATGGTATACCGGAGTTTCCGTGTTAACACACTTTCATCATGTAAATGCTATAGTTATAGCTCGGATGAATGAAACTAGGGCTGCAGTTCGCATCCAAGTCCAACAAATAAGAGTGAATTATGTCAGCCAGTTATCATCCGGATAGCCTAACAGGTAAGGCACTGGCACGGCACGCCAAGTATCCAGATTCGATTCCTGGTCTGGACATTTTTCACTCTGTTGGAATAAACGTCAACTGTGCTACTCCATCCTCGAATATGATTTAATTCAGTTGGAAAAAATATTCGTTCCTTCATTATGACCTAAGACATGGTATACCGGAGTTTCCGTGTTAACACCCTTTCATCATGTAAATGCTATAGTTATAGCTCGGATGAATGAAACTAGCGCTGCAGTTCGCAGCCAATTCCAACAAATAAGAATGAATTATGTCAGCCAGTTATCGTCCGGATAGCCTAACAGGTAAGGCATTGGCACGGCACGCCAAGTATCCAGGTTCGATTCCTGGTCTGGACATTTTTCGCTCTGTTGGAATAAACGTCAACTGTGCTACTCAATCCTCGAATATGTAAATTTTATATGTTAATGATATTCATTATAAATGTTCGCTATTAAAAATAAAGTGCATTTATAGTACATTTACAGAGATACGCAAAAGAATTCGGTAATATTGTGGTCTATTGTTAAAACAGTTTGCAGTATTTTTATTTAAATTGATTCTGTTGCTATCCCATTTTATTGCATGAAAAAATATTATTTATTGATACAATTCTATTCATGTTAGAATGTGTTTCATAATTTGTCCGTGATGCATGCTTTTTCGTCCTTGTTATAATATGTAGTGTCAGAATAAATTAAACTTCCTTTAATATTTTATATCCTTATTTCTATTTATTTTTTCTAACTTGGCATGTCATTTTCACAACGACCAGAAATAAAAAAATATTGTATACCAGACAAGGAAAATTTTACAATATGCAGCGGCAAAAATACATTCAATTTACTTTTTTTTTTCATCTTTCATTTTTAAACTTTTACCCCTAACGAGCCGTATTCTTCTATCCTATTTCAAAAAGGCACAAAAGTTCTCAATCAAAGAGATATAATAAGCATTCCTTTGAACTGTCTTTAGTGAAGTTTTCTTTAAATCTCTTTTTAAATCACTTCTTTAATCTCGCAAGTTCTTTTATTTGTTATTTGGTGATTCCTTTCATACATTACAAGGAATAGAGTATAATTTCTTTTTAATCTTTCGTAATTTCTCTTTAAATATCTTTCAGCAGGCGACATTTACATTAAATTACCATTTAATATTTTCCTTATTGATTATTACCGTATTGCATCTTTCAATTGAGGTGAATAATTACTACTAAAATTAAATTGTATCTAATCGTAAATAAGAGTTTTAAAAATATATTTACGAAAGAATAATTCTTTCAGTGAAGGGTTAACTATGAGCTTAATTTTTTATTAAAAGTGAAGGCTAATCGTCCATTATTAATACTCGCCCGCTTAGATACTTGTCCACTAAACTTTGAATTATTATACAAGGAATACGGAAAGCTCAAATATCGACAAAATCTGTTTTACTAATAAATGAATACATTTCAAATGCATCGTTATCGAGAGAATATCTATGAGTGATCTTTGCTGAATTCATGGAAGCCCAGTATCTTAGTGGACACCTCTTTGCTCTACCATGCTACAGGTCCACTCTTCGATTCCACAAAGTTGTATATGCACCTCAGCGCTCATGATCAAGAAAACAGGACTGGGAGCTTTAGGCCATAAACTTTAATGGATTGTAGTGCAGCAGGTTTAGTTTTTAACAGCAATTACTTGCCAAATTATATCCACGTTGCTTACATTTGTGTATTGTGTTTAGTATTACAAATAAGCACTACTTACAGCAAAAGATGTACGCTCTAATTATGTATGACGTAATATCATATAATTTAGATGGATAACGTGTGATAGAAACGTGACAGAAGCGTAGATTCTTGGTAATGTGTTTCGGTAAACAGAATACCCGTCGCGTACGAAGTCCGTTTTTGAATACACAGAGTGTCATCGCAGCAGAAATTCAATTTACGATTTGTGTATTGTATCGTGAACAAATCATGAAAGATTGAAGAGTTCGATAATGGTGCGTGAGGGTTTATCTAAGATTGCAACAGTCTGATTGCTGAGAAGGGAGCTTTTCTTGATGACCAGAACACTTTACATTTGATGATATTGTCAATCTGTTACCACTTGGATATCATCAAAAGCGGCATAGCTTTCTGTTATAGGGATACAAACAGCCATCTCTTGATAACATGAATTTTTCAACAGATTTGATAATTATTTAGAAACCCGTACCAAGGTTTGTACTTTGACATATCAGAAAGCATTTTGTTCAATTACATTTCATATTTTATTAATTGGCAAATGAAACTTACATTAGACGCGACATGTAACTTATCTTTCTCCTTAAAATGCAAACAAATTGGATTCAAAATGGGTTCTCTAATACAAGGCCATATTGATGCATAGGTTGTAAAGGCTAGTGGTTGTGGAGACAACATTCGGTCCAGAAAAAGACTTCATAATTCAATGTCATCCAGATGTATAGGCCATACATGTTCAGAACTCACAGCCACATGCACGATTTCTATACAATAGATAGAATAACTAAGATAGAAATAACTTAGATATAATAACTAATAGATAGAAAAAACATTCTACAGTATGTTTCTGGTGATACAGTATGATGATGGCGCTGCATAACACGTAAACGATTATAAAGGATTCAGTTATTCAAAATGGTCGCCCTAGCGCTAGTAAAGAATGTCTGGAAAGAGTACGTGAACCATTTTCTAGGAGCCCTGCAACATGGCATTAAAAAATATCCAAACAGCTGTACACTGTAAAAAAAATATAAAATGTTACAGATGTAAAGTTTCAGAAATTTTATGCTTACTAAAATTTTATCTGCACACTGTACAAACAAAGATGTAAACCTACAAAACTAGTTTTTGTAAAGCTACAGAAATCTGTAGCTTTACAAAAGAATCTACTGAAATTATAGTAATCTTACTAAAATTTTATCTATAATCCAGGTTGCAGTTACATAAAAATTTCAGGGCATCCATGTTTCCTAAAATATTCTCAGTAACCTTACAGACTTTTTGATTTGCAGTGCAAAAGTGTATCTGTTACATGAATTTTTGTTGTTGCCGTTACATAAATTGTTGTAGGAATCCCAGTTTCCTAGAAAAATTTTAGTAACTTTTTAGATTTTTTGCAGTGTAGCTACTGTTGAAGTTAGCATGCTAAAACGTTCGTGGGTTCAATTGGAATATCCTCTTGATATTCTTCATGTTACGAAAGGATCTCATGTTGAGGTTTACTTAGTCAGCAGAAAAAACTTTTTGAGTCATTCTATCTATTGTTGTGACTAGTTTTGCTGTAGGCCAATTCTTTTTTTTTTAACTAAAATTTTGAAGTTGTACGGATCTTTCTGGGACACCCTCTACATATAGTTTTTAAAGATTAGACTCTTGAGGCTACCTTTACATTTGATGTATGGAAAATGTTTTGTAATGACTATAAAATATCAAGAAAAATACCGGTGTCCCGAAAAAGGACCAATGGTTTTAAAATTGAATAACTTGCAAACGGTGACAGATATTTAAAATATCTT
Organism: Maratus speciosus; assembly: GCA_963932465.1. Classification (NCBI taxonomy): domain Eukaryota; kingdom Metazoa; phylum Arthropoda; class Arachnida; order Araneae; family Salticidae; genus Maratus; species Maratus speciosus. Next base: position 167,331,590 of record OZ010796.1, on the reverse strand, counting down.
TGCAGGAGTGTTATGTAAGATGTCAGGAATTTTTATGCTGCGAATCCCAGTTTTAATTACAAATAGCAGCGATAGATGACGCTGCAAGCAATAGGCGCTAAATCCAGTCTCGATTTTTCGGCCTTCCTCTTCTCTCGTGCGAAAAAATTAGATTAAAATGTTTTGAATGTATCCGGAAGTACCAAAAATCGGGTCTGGAATTAGCACCTATTTCCCGCAGCGCCATCTATTTTTTGAAATAAGAACTAAAATCAAGGATCACATTAAAAAGCTTCTGACATCATAGATAACCCTCCTGCAAGAATTTTTTTAATATCTGTCACGGATTGGAAGTTATTGAATTTTAAAATCATCGGTCATTTTTGGGACACCCGGTAAGATACCAACAGTCTAAAAAATTCCCTAAATGTAGAAATATTGCTCTGGTAGTATAATTCCGTATTGATCTCGGAAAGTGACTTCGTAAAAGTATCAAAAATAAACTGAAATTGAGAACACACCTGAAGCCTGATTATACGATATCTATTAAAAATTTTGCTCAGCCTTGCTTTTTCTAGCACGCTGTTCCTTTTCCCTATCTTGCACTGAAGAGGAATCTCACTAGTAGATTCGAAACAGTTGTTTGCTGCTTTTCATATATTAATTGTGCATTTTTAAACGTTGGTTTTCTGCTTTTTAATATTGTTGCACAAAGGCTTTATTTGCTATTTTTATACACGATATATATTTTTAAAGTAATTTAATGTAAAATTGAAAACTGTATTTCTAAAATCATCTTTAAAAATTTTTACCCAATAAAGAAGAGATGGATTTTATTCCACATTAACCAGTTGTTGCTAAGTTTCCATTGAAGGAAAGCTAACTGAAGTGCAAGTGGCCCGGAATTTGCCCAACACAACTTCACACAAATCCATCACTTAGGCTGCATTAGTGTCGAACATTTGTGTTTTGGCTCCAACAATATATTGTCGACAACACTAAAGAAAATCAGCGCAAAACCATTTGGTCTAAGGTCCATAGAAAATTGTATGATGGACATGATTTTATCTGATTTATAGATTATTTAAAGTGTATTCAGAAAATAAACAAATGACTGTAACTATTTTATATTACGCGTGACCCATTTCAAGTACATTTCTTCTTTTTTTTATTTTCTTCATTGTTTTGTATGTTTTTTAACTTTTCTATAAAGTTAATCTCGTTATATTGTTGTGCACATATCTACAAATAAGTATACATTTATGGAATAAATTCTAATAAAATTTTTTTTAAATAAATGCTCAAGTTTTAGATTTGTTCTTTTCGGTAGCAATTATTCATAACCTCTTGCTCAACAAAAAATAGCTATTTAAATTTACAGGTGAGAATTCGGAATCCCCAAATAAAAATTCAGCAAGATGCGGAATGGCACAGCGTTGCCGTATTATTGTTTTATATTATTATTGTTTTATCAGATGATAGATATTCCACAAATAAAATAAAAGAAAATTTCTATTCAAAAATTTCCGGTGTGAATTCCAACACTAGTGGGAAGTCGGTCGATTAGTGATGACGTCACACTCGTGTCCTCTGTCCTTGAGTATTTCGATAACAGCGATCTGCAGGACTAATTCACCTAACTAACCTTTAGCGATTTCAGCATCTGATCCGATATCAATTACATAATTTCCAAAAATGCTCTAATTTAAGGCAAATGCTACTTTTCTTTATTACTGGTGCCAAAAACATATTTTGCAAATAAAGATGATGTTTAGTCAGACTCGACATTGAACCGCAAAGGATTAATTATCTTATAGGATTTTAAACTATTGTTCAATGCGATTAATATCTCCATTTTATCGTTTTATGTCGAACGATAAATATTCGAAAATTCATTATACATTGTAATTGATTAATTACATATAAATACACACAAATTCAGTTATAATACTTATGTATCTCTATACACATATACGTGCTATGTCCGTCTACATACACGTTCAGAAAGTGCATGGAGTTATTAAGCTAAATTAAAAATATATAAAACTCTAAAAAACAATAATGACTTTCGAACCATGGTTATCTAAAATGTATACTTCGTTTATAAGCTTAATATTTTTGAAACCTATACCCCATCTGTATCTAATTTTCCGATTTATTCTCGATTACTTTCAATATCTACTGAAATTTCTAGCAGTATCTATTCTTTTATCTTCAGAATTATAACGAAATCATAAATAGAGCCATTGAAAGATGCTTATGATAAAAAATTACCGTAAAATATACCTTCAAAAAACGAAAAGCGATTTCAACGGAGAAAGGGAAACTGTTTTTTAAAGAAAATGGAAAGCTATAGAAATTGAAAGAAAAGTGAACATCACGTAACAATTCTTGCTTTGGATAAGGTAATAAAATGTCGGAAAGTATAGGAAAAAAGAAAGGTTAACTCAACAGGATTTTTCTTTGGAGAACATTCTAAATTGTTTGAAGAATCGGAATGAGAAAAAAATACATAAAAGAAGGAAAATAGGAATTAAATCGTCTGCTGTCTATTGATCGCTGTAAAATTATAGAAAATAATAACAGTACTCTTTGGAAGTAACATATTGTTTCATGGATAGTTTTAATACGTTTCTTTAGAAACTTAAAACTAAGCCACATGCATGCTCTGTTTTTTCAAAGATGAAAAAAAATTATTTGACTCGAGTTTAACATATTGTATACCTGTGAAATTTTAAAGAACTTTCTCTCTGAAAACTGAATGCTTGAACGTAATTCTAAACGCATCTTATTTTTGATACATTTTTGGACATTAAATTATTTTTTCTGGAGTATACCAAAGTACCGATAATCCAAACCGTACTAGCCTGAATGCTTGGATAATCCGAACACAAACTTAATTGTTTTTTTTTTATTAAAACAGGTAAAATGATTCTTGGTAAAGAATAAAAAAAAAGAAGAAAGGTTAATTCAACAGGATTTTTCTTTGGGGAACATTCTAAATTGTTTGAAGAATCGGAATGAGAAAGAAATACATAAAAGAAGGAAAATAGGATTTAAATCGTCAGCAGTCTATTGATCGCTGTAAAATTATAGGAAATAATAACACTACTTTCTGGATAATGCTTGGATAATCCGAACACAAACTTAATTGTTTTTTTTTTATTAAAACAGGTAAAATGGTTCTTGGTAAAGAAAAGAAACAAAATGAACTCAAAATATTTTTAACATACCCATTTCATTATTTTATAAAAAGTAATGGACGATAAATTGATTTAAATTTTAAATAGTCATTTTATCTGTATCAAATCAGCCGTATCAGTTTAAGGTACTTTGCGTGGATGCAAAAACTCGGGTACCACGAGAGATTCGGTTAAGGGATCCAAAATATGCATGTGGCATTTTATTAAAGTCAATCGAGCAATATAACATTCTTGCGGGGTGACTCCGGAATACAGGAGATAAAAATGCTGCTACATCTTAACATTAGTGCGACCAGAGATAGAGTGCTACCCAACAGATTTAATTGTAAGTGCCTCGAGCCGCAAATCTTTGAACTTTGCACAATTATAACCCCAAAGAATACGTCACCTAACGGACCTTTTGAATTCAAAATTAGCCCAACGATTCATTAGCTTAAGTAACTGAAATTTTAACGAATAATAAGATATGCCAAGGCTGGGAAATGGGAAAGTTATATTTAGAAGAAGCAAAGCAGATGTCAGGCGACGATTTTAATATTAACAGGATATCTCTCAGGCCGAAAAGGTATTTGTATTGACTATCAAACGGAGAATTACAATGCGTATTTAAGTTACTGCTGAAACTAGCACATGGTCAAAGATTATCTTTTTCTATATATTCATTAACGGAAGGAAAGTATGCTAGCATAATAATGCTTTTAAGATGAGAGAGTAGCTTTGTTTTTTATTTATTTTATTAGCGGTTTTGAGTAAGACTTGAGACTATAAAGTGAATGTAATTTACTAAACCCGGGGCACGCGCCGTTCCTAAAATTTTCGCACTTTACTACCAGTATTTTAAATAAGAATTCTTCGTGGTAGATTCCTTTAACATCTATTATAGAACTATACAACAAAGATTATCGGTTTAATTTAGTGGTAGCAAAGTGCGAAAATTTTAGGAACGCTGCGAGCCCTGTAAACGCAAAAGAGAAATACTTTTTGAAAAGGAAAAGAAGTGTCAATTAAATTTAGAATTGTGAAAAGGGGAATTTAGTTTTACAAGGGGGATAAATAATGATATATGATGATATATTAATAACATCATCACAGAAAGAAACACTGTTAACATATTGAAACTTACTAACCCTCTAATGCACATGGTAGCCAATCTGCTATCATATGTTCAGCTTTAATTTTTAGAGCAAAATTTCATAAATAACGTATATTTTAAGTCATTACAACAATAATTAGACCTTTATGTAATATTTGTTATGAATTTTGAATCCAGATGGAGCACTACGTAAGAAAAAAATTAGTTTGAAGCAACGTGTCTAATAAAACAGGACAAAATTGCATTGACAGCTGTAAGTTTTTGCTCAATTAATTAACTTTGCTCAATAATTAGACCTTTATGTAATATTAGTTATGAATTTTGAATGCAGATGGAGCACTACGTAAGAAAAAAAATAGTTTGAAACAACATGTCTAATAAAACAGGACAAAATTGCATTGACAGCTGTAAGTTTTTGCTCAAGTTTTCAAATATTATATTGAAATAAAACAAACTACTTATGATATATAGATATAAAAAGAGTTACTCCTATTCTCTGAACAAAAAAGTTCAATATAAGTTTATTTTTAATGATAAACCCAGTAATTAAAATCAAGGTATTATATCTGCTACCTAATATATTATATATACCACTTAATTTTAATTCCCAAATGCCACAATAGCACCAGCATTTTAAAACTAAATTTTGATTTATATTATATACTCGAAAAAGGCTTTTACTTAAAGTCATATAAATTTTCTCGTAAATTCTGGTGTCAGTCAATCATTTTAACATTTTAGCAACAGAAGTACATTGCTCCTTAAAGGGTTAAGGGAAGATCCCAATTTGTAAAAAGATTAAAAATTTTTGTATTTGAAACAATCTCAATAAAGGATGAAAAATATGAAGCGGGATTTTTTTCCCAACTAAACAAGTATATTTTTGACAATTTTGCAAACTTTGCGTCTGTAAAAATGCCAAAAGAGTTTTCGGCATCCCTAGTTTAAAATTCGTGTAAGCAGCGTACAGGACGTTAACTGGTGTAGGATTATGCCTCGCGGATAATCTGAAACACAAAAATGATACGGTTTATCAAAACGTTTTGCGCCCCAAGGACTATCTTATACTGAAACATATGCTCAGAATACCAAATACAGCTAGTTTGAAATTTTAGCTATGGATTTTGTTTTATTTTTTAACATGAAAGTGTTCGAAAAAAATGTTTTACAGATCATTTTTAATATTGTACTGATTTATGGGCCTGAAAAACAAGGTATCTTTCGATACGATTAAAAATGGATTTAAAATTAGGAGTTATAAACTTCGATTTGCATGCTTCCTACTTTACTTTTGCGGAAAGAACATGAAAATATAGTTTTGAGCAACAATTTCGTTTCATGTAAATGATTAAAAATGTATTGTTTAGAAATGATGGAAGATTTTTAATGTGGCGTGTGGTCTCCTCGAACAGCTAAGACTGCTGCACACCTGTTTTCCATGGATGCGATGAGCTTATCGATAAGACTTTGAGGGATACTGTTCCACTGCTCAAGAATTGCAATCTCCAAGTCCCGGACAGTAAAAAGAGGCCTTAGTCTCGCAACAATGCGTCATCTGAGTATGTCCCAAACATGCTCGATCGGATTTAGCATGCTGGTAATTCCATACGCTGTATTGTTTTAGCTTCAAGCATGTTTTCCACAAGACGAACTGTATGAGGTATGGCATTATCATGCATGGAAAAAAATAAAACACTAATTGCTGCAACATAAAATACGACATGAGGTCTCAGTATCGCGTCTGTATGACTTCGGACCGTCAAAGTGCCATTCTGAATTATATGCAGGCCGGTAAGTCCACCTATGATGATTCCAGCCCACAGCATCAACCCACTTCGTCTGTAATGTGATATTTCACGAACGAATGAGGGATTATTTTGAGTGACCCTTTCTCTCCATGCCAAAACACATCGTATGTCACATCCAGACTGAATCAGGACTCGTCTGCAAACAGAATTTGTTTCCAACAACGTTGCCTCCAAACTCGATGTTCAGTTGCCCATAATCTTTGGGCCGGACCGTTGCTTGAAATCAGCAGAATACAGACCATTGGCTTACGTGCATAGAGACCACTCTGATGAAGCCTATTTTGGATTGTTTAGCTGTACACCCTTCGTCCTATCGCCAAGAACAACTGTGTTTGCAGCAAAGTAGCATTGCCCGTTCCATCTCGACGAGCTGTTAACAGGATATATCGGTCATCAGTTTCTGTGGTAGCACATGACCGACTTTACCCTTGCCGATGTCTACCATTCCATGTGTCTATTAATCCATTCCATAGCCTTGTATTGACACTTCTTGCGACCCCAACAGCATCCGCTACACTTCGTTGTGCTTTTCGAGATTCAACTGCCCCTATAACATGCCAAGCCATCAATTCCGGTAAATCACATTGTTGTGACATTTGTAAGTCACCTTTTCTCAAACACAAGCTGGACAATTGAATTGTACAAATGAGACAGTGAAACAGACTTTTCTGCAAAATGCATATTTCTGCACTTATCTCCTTTTTTTAATTTTTGACGTCATAAACTTTGATTTGCATTTGAAGTTTTCATCATCTGTTTTCTGCTATGCTTTAAATTATGGATGATTACGATTTACGTTACTTATCGGTGTAAATATTTGGGTAATTTTGTTAAAACCATGTGCTCCCCTAATTGTTTTGAGCAGTGTAACACCATAGGTGCCAACCTCAAACTAATCTTCCGTAATACGGGCGTTAATTTGATCTTGGGTTATTGCGTTTCGAACCAGAATTTTTTTTAAGAAATGAAATTTAGTACGTTCCAGGTAGAAACCTTGAATTAAATAAATAAATATTCATGAAATAAATTTTCTGGTTTAAAAGTGGTTAACCTGTGTCACATTAATCCAGATATTACGGAAGATTAATGGAAGGTTGGCAGCTATGTAAATATGATGTCAAAATTGAGCTTTAACAGAAAATTTAATTTTTGTAAAAATTGTAATATGTAGATGGCCCCGAAGCATAACTTAAATGTACAATTATTCATTAGACATCACGACTAATGAGTTAGCCTCAGTCACATTTTTATAGGATGAGTTGCAATAAAATTTCTAGGGGGTATCTTTTTTTCCACGATTATACAATATTTAGAGTTAGTGTTTTTAGCACTGTGATTAACAGATGAATCAGACTACCCCACAGATGCTGATTAATCGTTCCTCGTATACTTGGATACCGATATTTGCATACATCTTTCAAGCCATGTAGGTTTAACCCTTTATCTATTGAAGGTACTTTTAAGTACAATTAAAATAACTTGTTATAAAATTCATTTAATACATCGATTAGTAGTAATACAGTTTAGAATGAATTATAGATGCATTACTTTATCTTGTTCCAAAAGCATTATTGGTTATACAAAACAAAACTATTTTTAAAACGATGATTTCTTTTGCCTTTGCATCTTTTCAGCTTTCTTGGCGTTGGAGGAGGGGGGGGGTAATTTTCAGTTCGGAAATACATCTATATTTCTACTCTAAGAGCATTATATTTGTGCATTTCCTAATTCTATACAATACTAAGAAAAATATTTAAAATAAAAGATTTGAGTGGGGTTATAAATATTGCCCTAAATCCCTATAAATTCAAATTTAATTAATTCTTCTAAATCCTTCGATCCTTCTAAAGTTTTTCTAAAATTTATTAAATGATTATGCAAATCTTCTAATGTAGTTTCAAAAATTAAAAAAAAAAAATGCTTTAGAAGATAAAATTTTCATGAATTCATAATTCAGTACATAAAGGGTTAATGCATATGTTAACTAATGCATTCTGATTTTCAGCAAATTTCGTATTATGCAAGCTTATCATGAGTAATTATTGTTAAGTAAAATATAATTCTAAAATGTAGACGGTACTTCTTGAGGGAAACTATAAAATATTCGTTGGCTCTGAAAAATTTGCTCCCTTAAATCCCATGGAATATCAACATAAGTCAAATATAAACGCAATAAGTAATATTCGTGTAAAAGAGTTTAACGCCCCATTACTTCATTGTATTTAAAAAAATAAAACTAGATTACAAAAAATACCTTCATGAACCGAGTTATGCTGAAATTATAGAAAATAATGATCAAAGAAAATTCCAAGATACTTAAATGTGCTAAATGCGCTATTTTCTAGTTTAAAAATTATTTTTTTATATGAATTCTAGTTTTAACACTTTTAAGGCCGGTGGCTAGACGGTCTAGCCACCTCATTTTAATTCCAAATCTGACAAATGGCCACAAGAATATTTTAATAAAATTTAGTTTCTGTAATGTAAGGGCAAAATAGCGGGTTTTTATTATCTAATAAATTCGTTCTAATATTCTTGAGTCAGTGAATCATTTCATCATTTTACGAACAGAATTATTCTTTCCCTGAAAGGGTTAAAAGGTAGAGAGGAAGCTCACAAAATTATTTTTTACGCTTTATTTTTTATATATCGCTTTATTAAAATCGTGTTATAATCGCTTTATTATAAGCGTGTTATATTTTTATATAACACGCGTTATTTTTTATATATCGAATTATTAAAAAGGGGGAAAGGAATAAAATAAGGTCAAAATTACTTTTTTTTGGACCACAAATTGTTGCCACGGAATGACAATGTTATAAGAGGTTCGGCCACTCTTTTACCCCGTTAACGGTCGCATTAAATTACAGTTTAAAATTTCAAATTGCTTATTTTCAGCACTTTTTTGAAAAAAAAAAATTCTATTATCTATATCTATATCTATTCTATTATTTATATCTATTTATTAAAGAAATTATTTAGAATTTTATAAACAGAATTTTTTTAATTCGTCTGCAATTTCCTATAAAAAAGTATAAAATGGATTTTAAATTTTGTAATAGTGTTTTGAACAAGAAATAATCCTTAAGTTGTCAGTAACGAGTTTCACCCTATATACAGGGTAAACGTACATTTATTGGGCAAAAGGAATTATTTATTTTGCTTAATTATAAAGCGAAGCATGAAAATACACATAATTATAATACAGGGAAACACAAAAAAATCTATTTATAAACGTTCAGTGGGGTTGTATTTCGTCACTTTACAAAAATCTTCTCGGTAAATCAGTTCTCAAAAATCGGTAATTTAGTTTAATCATCACTGCTACAACAACGTTATATGCCAGCATCGTTTAACCCTTTCAGGGGCAAGTTACTTCTATTCGCAAATTACTGAAATGAGTGCAGGACACCAGAATTTACAAGCAATTTTATTTCAAGATAAGCAAAAGCTTTTGTTCACCTACTTAATAAAAGTCAATCATTCATTCCAATATTCTGGTGCCAATGTGCCATTTAGGGATTAAAATTAAATGGTAAAAAAAACCCACCTTCCTTGAAGGGGTTAAAGAACTCACAAGAACACAGAAAGAATGGTGAACAACGACAAACTATATCCCTCTCAGACGTGGACTTGTGTCATCTATTCACCATGAACACAACAAATCTGCCATAGAACTAATACCTTGCAGTTAGCATTTAGCAAATTATTTTCTTACGAATCCTAAATAATTTACGCTCCCCCTGTTTATCTATAAAAAAAGTCATAACCTGCTTTGTTAGAAGTATCTTAAGAATTCGAAAACTCTCAAATTACAAGTTAGATTTCATTGTACGTCATCACAAATAAAAAACAAGATTAAAATACTCAGCAATACTATATTTGTCACTTAGAACATTCCAAGGCAACTAAACGTTAAATTGTAATATTCATTTCCTTATTCAACTAAGCTTTCATCTTAAAACATTTTCATTTGAATTGTGTTTGTGGAAAGCAGAACTGTAGCATTTATTTTAAATTTAGTTGGATAAAATTCTGACATTTAATACATATATTAATTAAACGAAGTGCGAAGTTAAAATGTACTCAGGAAACGATAGTGAACTATTTTATTCTATACTTGAAATGTATTGTTGGAGTAGTTATTTTAGCTCTAAAACTCCGGTATTCATTGCACCTCAAGTTATTGAATAGTTAAGGGTTTCATTTAGATAACAATATTAACTCTTTATTTTTATGCATATCTGCTTTATTTAAGCCTGAAATAAGACTACGATTGGTGCACCGTATTACAAATCTTTTTGAAACTCATTATTCTGTATTTTAGAAATTACCGAGCGCTTGAAAACAGAAAACTCAATTCATCGCAAAATAAATGAAAACAAAAAAAATATTTATTTGTAACGAGTGGTGATTAGCTTGCTTCGCTAATCATTTTTTTTCAAAACGAATCTCGAATCAAACAGAACAGGGAAAGGGGACATCGGTGTATTCAGACGCATACAGCCGTGTGGTTTACGTCCGATCCGGTATCGAATAAAAATAACCATGTATTATTGTGATTTCTTATTTTTAGTCGAAACACAATCCAAAAGCACACAAGGTCGCTAGGAATGTTCCGTTTTACAAAAAAGGCAAATCATCGCCGCGAAACGCAAAAAATTGCATAAACATTTAGAGGAAAAATTCAAAAATCGCATTGCATTGTGTTAATAACTTACGAAATAAATAAGATAGGTTTAAATTAATAAAATTAAGGGTTCGTTAGATTCCAAATTTTTTATGGTCCTTGTCAATGAATTTCCACATGTCCTGCGTCACACGGAGAATATCAAGACGGTATTCGATTTGATGCCAGGAAAGGGCGAGCATGTCGGCATCCACAGTGGCTGTTCCCGTTGCAACCTTGACCTTTAGGTCGTCAGTGTTCGACATTTTCCTCCTGTAAACGACGTCTTTTAGAAATCCCCAAAGGAAAAAGTCCAGAGGCGTGATATCTATGGAACTATTAATAAAGCGGAACTAACATAGCCTTTCAATAACAAAGCCTTAACTGTAACCACTGTCGCAGGCTTGTTTACCGCCGGTTGAAACTTCCAGCAGCAGATTTATAAAGAAACTTTCTCCTTATTTAAACGCCTTTTTATTTCAAAATTCAGTCATAAATAATGGCCGAAACAGGTCTTCATCTTTACTGGTAGGAGTTTAGTTTGGTGGTAGTCAGTCCCTGCGTTTCCGCAATATTGTGACAACCAGAATAACAAACTGACAGTTTAACAAGACAAAATGACACCAGTAAAAACAAATAGAAATTTTTATGACATTTTTGAAAAAAAATTCCACGAATAAGACGCTTAAAGAAGACGAAATTTTCTATTCAGTTTTACTGGTGTGATGTTTGCCCTGGCGGTAATCAGATACTTAAGATCCGATTTAACCCTTTACTACTGCATTATGATCTACTAGAATTTTTTTCCTGTATTTTTTTTCAGTTACTACAATGAAAATTAAAGATAAACAAAAAAATTCTCATCCGTAAGAAATTTAATTTCTTAGAAGTAATTAATTAAAGTGGTACTCTAAAGTACCATCAGTGTACACTATGCCCAAATATTGTAACAGAAAACTCACAAGTTCATTGGCACCAGAACTGTGGTACAATATTTTCGATATAATAAGTATGTGAAATATAGGCTTTTACTTATTTAAAAATACATTTTTTGGCAAATTCCGGTGCCAGTCATTTAATTCAACACTCTAGAACTGAAAATGCTTTGTCCCTGAAAGGGTTAAAAAACTGTTTTTTTTAGGTTTCAATCTTGTTAGTAGTCCTTTAGTTATGCGACGTCTATATTCCAGGGACAACATGCTCTCTCGCATCTCAACATATGCAATATATGAATTTACATACGCCATTTCTAGCATAGCAAAACGAGCCGGTAACACAACTTTTTCTATTTGCTATAAAAAATAACAACGAAACAGAAAAGAAATACCAGAGAAATAATTACTACACTACATTATAGTAATTATATTTTAAACAGATGGATACGATGGGTAACTACATAAACGAAAAGTAAACAAGAAGTTTTCCTCCAACATCCAGTGTACTGACGGTACTTATGAGTACCACTGAGTGATTCAGCTGCTAAATCAAATACATACACCGTTCACCTAAAATAGCTAGTCAAGTTGTATTCTATGATCATAATGAGCACATAAAAAATCCGACACTTATCTTATATCCTTTACTGTGATTCCAGCAATAAAAAGAAGAGCGTGACAATCTGTACAAAATATTGGCACAAAACGCATCGACTGTGTCAAAGATAGCCTCCATCCCCTCTAAAATAAGAAACCTAGAACTACTGTTGCCATGTATCCGGATAAAGTGGAGTTAAAAGAGTGTTTTTGCAAAGTACCATTAGGATATTAGTAATATCCAGTATGGGATGAAACTTTAAAGTGAGTGGTACTTATAACTACCGTCAGTTGATAAAGGGTTTAAAAAAGCATCCGCCATCTTGTGGCAACCTCCTCAGTTACTTCACTCGCAACTGGTAGACAGTACGCTGTATGTATCCTACTCATTATTCATAAATCCATTGTTACATCAAGTGATCTGTGTGGTCGAGGAACTAAGCTCTAAGTAGTGCTGCCAGATGTCCCGCGTAAATCCTTCCTCCAAATGCTCTGGACTCCACTAATTTCTTACAGTTTATTTTAATCGCAGATAATCCAGTGGTGGAAAATTGGCGCAGAGGTGGAGCCTATTGACACCACTAAATTATAGTAGTATTTTGCCTCTTATCTAATGATCAAAATTCTGAGTTTTTATTAAACTGAATAATACCTTAAACATTTAGTGGTGTCAATAGGCTCCACCTCTGCGCCAATTTTCCACCACTGCAGATAATTCTGCCAATTCTGCGTAGAAAAATTAACATTAAATTTCTGGTACAGAGCATTTGGAGACTCAATTTACGCGGCGCAACGAGCAACACTAGCAATAAGCCTCAATGGCCGTGCAACGACATCAGGGCCCGAGCCCAGCCCTCCCCGCTTTTCGATGCATTAACCTTATTGAATTTCTCTTTTAAATATGTCCGCTGACGTCCTTTTTTTTTCTCGGGCCGGTCGAGTGTCGGAAACGGTAAAAAGCTCCGATAAGCGCAGCGCTGCGCTCTGCGAATTCTAATAATAAAAGAAAATATATGGCTATTTCCATGCGAACTTGTCATGTCTGTCACACAGCTGAAAATCGCTATGCTTCTTGGCCACCGTTATTTTCGAAAGGTATGCTTCGCCTTATTCAATTGATGAGATATCTCCGATAAAATAAGTCACATTTTTCTGTTCTGAAATACTGGTAGCCAAAAATCGTAGTATGTGACAGACATGACAAGTTCGCATGGAAATAGTAAAATGTGGTAAATGTGGGATTTAGGTGAATATTGTATTGCTTAATCAAAACTGATATTCTTCAAAATGTGAATATGTATCAAAAAGGTTTAATAGATCATCAAACATACAACTTAACATTAAAATTACATTGTACAACTGAGCAATAACTGCTACAAACGCTTCCCTGAGAATTGCGTTAAAAATCACCAACCATCTCCATGGATTAAATCTATAGAACCCTGACATCTCGCTCTCCACTTTTAACGTCACTTTTTATGAGTCTCGCTTGAAATATCACGTTCACTGAACCCTTGAGTCTATTATCTTTTATTGTTCCACACTTTAGGTTTTATTCCCACATTTATGAGTTATTTCATGACGAATTCAGGTTGACGAACATTTTTTGGTTGGGTTCGGTGTCGGGTTTCGGAATGACAAAATTTGTTTCGCCGCTTTCGGTTCTGGTTACGGGCTGACTTTAAGAAGAATTTTCGGGTTCGGGTCAGGTTGTACCCAACCGGTGCAGGAGTCGATACTACATTTATTTAAATCCATCCATTAGTTCCCTTTTTATCAGAGAATGAAGGACCATTCATTGCCAATAATCAGAAACATTACGCACCTCTGTCGCGTGCAGTCGAGTAATATGAAGCTTAGTCGAAATTAATTTATTATCCTCCTATCTAGTTATCACGAATTAACATTTCAATATTACTAATTTGTCAAAATTTCAATTTAGCTCATACCTCATTTCATGGACAAATGTTTTTTATTCCATAATTATTTTAATTAATATTATGTAAATTTACAATTCGCTTTTTTAAATGTAATGATGTTAAATAGTTTTTTTTTTCTTCACATTGAGACATCATAATACAGATTAGGAAAGTTATGGTATCATCAGTCTTTCAGCAGTAGTAGTAGAGAGATAAAACTCGAGCTAATTATTTTCCATTTATTGTGTGTATTAAGAATATTTTATACTTCTTTGGACTATTAAAATACTAAATATACAAATGGATAATATTTACAACGAACCTGCAAAATAGGGGGATTATTAAAAGGTTAAATCAAAATTATAATCTACACGAATTATAAATTTGTTGACAATTTTATTCGCAGCAGAAATTAGTAATTTGTATGTTATAAATCAACTATTTATTTCAAGATTCTCAAACTGGGGTCTGCGGACCTCAATTTATGCTCAGGTTTACCCTTGTGGTTGCCGTGAATGAGTAAATTCACACGAAAGTGTTAAATCGAATAAAAATAAGAGAAATGTGCACAAAGTTACAGGTACAGGTAGTCTTTACAAGTTTAATTTAAAAAAATCTTGTATAGTGCTAGCAAAGGAAAAGAGTTAATTTGTCAGTATTTGTCAACAATTTATAGTGAAACTACCACTGGATACATCTTTCAGAGTTTAAATGCATTTTTCACATAATTGGCTTGAATATATACTATATTTATATAATTCGTTTTGTTCCCTTTCAAATGCTAAGACTTTAGTTTAACTTCAAGGAGAAATATATATTTTTACCCGACTGCCAAGAAGGGTTATGTGTTTCACGCGTATCTGGGTATGTGGATTTTTTATACCTTCGAAAGATCCCAACGGTTAGATGGATTTTAATGAATGAGGTCTCTATTGATTCTTCTTAACCGTTCGATGGTTATAGGCTAGATTTTGTTTTTATATATTCAAGATGGCGGTAGAGACAAAAAAATTTACGCACCCTATTGAGTGGCATAGCATTGGATAAGTCATTCAAAATGAAGACGATGTTTCATTGACTATTTTACAGTCAGAATCTCCGTTTAAATATTACACAACCCGGAATTTGTGTAGGTAGGATCTTTAGCTTTAATGCAGTGGTGGAAAATTGGCGCAGAGGAGGAGCCTACTGACACCACTAAATTTGAGTAGTATTTTTCGCCTTATCTAATGACAGAATTTCTGCGTTTTTATTAAGGTGGAGAATACTATAAAATTTTAGTAGTGTCAAGGCTCCTCCTCTGCGCCAATTTTCCACCGCTGTAATTTAATGCAACTCTAACCTTCATAGACATCTGTAGGCCTCAACAAAACAGTGCTTATATAGAGGGACTAACAACTAAACACAACTTAAAAGTCATCAATACAAGTAAATAAAAAAAAGGTAAGTAATATTAAAAAAAGTTCCACATTGATGAGAAATAATTATTTAGTTCGCTTTTTACGGAGTCGGGTTTATTGATTTTTAAATTAAATTTTTACTTGTTTATGCATGTTTCTTAAATCCTACTTTTCAGCAATACAATGTTAATATTAAGTATATTGTATCTTTTGAACTAAATAATCTTATTGAATTAAACATTTAATTGCATCTTCTTATTTAATTAAAAACAATACCGTGAATGTGCAAATCCTCGTTTGTTATTATAATTTTTTAATAAGATCAAAACATGCCTTTAAAATTAATTAAATTTTAATTAAATTTTTGCTAAAGATATAAAAAATATAAATAAAATTGTTAAAAAATAAATTAATCTACACAAGTTTTTAAGTATAGATAAGTATACCTATTAACATGATGTTTAAAACCATATAACGACATATCTGTTAAAATATCGTACATTCTACCACATCTCAACCCCTAATTGCATGAATTATTCTTCTAGAATTGTGTTTTTTATTTTTATATTAAGGATTAGACGCCAGAAATCTTAATATAGATTTTTAACTTTATTTAGTAGCATATTTTTGTAATTTTTAGAGGATTAATATTTCTATATAAATATAGTGGTTGTAAGAACTTAATTTATGTATTAAAAATTAAATAAAAAGGTGATGCAAATTTACATCACTATGCAATTAAGGGTTAACCCCTTAAAGACTGACGTTGCGTTTTCGCAACATTTTATTTGTGGTTTTTTTTAACCTTTTTGATACCAGTAAAAGAGAAAAGTAAAGTTTGCCTTATTTAATTAACACATTTCAGTGATTCCTAAAGTAAAAGCAAGTGTTTATCAAAAAGTGGTGCGAACTGAATAAAATTCCTGTAAAATCTGCTGGTCCTTAATGGGTTAAATGTCATTTAGGGATTAAATCCAAAAATGAACCATCGTCCTTCATGAGGCTAAATAATCATGAAATGGTCAAAAAAATTAAATTTCTGACCAGAAGTTCAGAAAGCTTTTATATCTCCCAGTGAAAAGGAAATGAATGTTGTCTTCCCAATTACAGGAGAACTAAATAGTCCGCTTTTTAAATACCACTTTTACTAGGCGAAATTTCCTTAGTATGTTTCTACAACATTTGCAATAAAAAAACTGTAAGTTTCTACAAATTTGCAAGGAAAAAAAAGATATTTGTATGAAAAATTCGAACGGTTCTTAGTATAATGTTTTAAAAACAAAAATAATAAAAGAAAAAAATAAAAGTATTATTATACAGAATGTCCTAAAAGTTCCCGTACTGACGACATATGTATTTATTACTCATAAAACAACAAACCTTAAAACAATTACTTTTATGCTAATGATGAAAAGCACATTTAACATCACGTAGGAAAAAATACTGAACTTACATTTAGCATTATTTTCAAAATGTGCGCCTCTTTAAAAGAGGCAAATCTGAACTCGTTTGCGCATGTTTGTAGAAACGCGTTTTAACATGCTGGGTGTGACTTGTTGTATCCTTTGAGTAATGGTTCGGCCTTCTACTCCTTTGCCGAACCTGCATTACGAAATCGTCGAACGAGTCGATATAGCGTTTCTTTACTCGGTTTTGCATCCTTTGGATATTTATTTTGCCAAACATCGTTGCACCTTTCATGCGATTTACATTCAAAATAAGTTTTGAGCAGCGCAGTTATCTGAATGCGCGATAAACTCATTTCACTATGAAGAACAAAATAACATAGAACTTTATTCTCGAATCAATTGAGCGAGAAAAGAACGAAACGATAAAAACTTTAGAGTTGAGCGATGGTAAGCTACGGCAAAACTTAATATTAAAAAAAGGACAATGAGTACTTTATCAAGGAAATGAGTACTTTAAGTTGGAGAACGGAAACATTTAGAACTCCCGGTATATTATTCGAAGAAATGATCTTAAAATAAGTGACGATTAACGGAACAAGAATTGTTTGGAATGACGGTAAGATGTAATTTTTATTTATTTTTTATATTGTTTGAACATTTAAGAATATCAAACAGCTGATCCGATAAAAAAAATTCCTAAAATTACTGTTGTTCGAGTCGTAAACTTTGAGCCCCGCATACCGGCGATAATTGCGAAACGTTAACGCATTTATACTTTTCTTTTTTATATATAAGAGAAATAAAATTCTTTATAAAATATAGTTCAAAACAAAGAATATTTTTTCAAATAATAACTAAAAATATGGTATATGTTTATAGATTTAGAATTTTTCAAAAATTCTTTCAAAAAATGTTTGTTTTTCATGTAAAATCGAGAGAATATGGATTTTGGCCTTCAAAATCACACCAAAATAGTATTAGCAATATGAAATTTTGTCATACAGTAACATAACTTT
Organism: Maratus speciosus; assembly: GCA_963932465.1. Classification (NCBI taxonomy): domain Eukaryota; kingdom Metazoa; phylum Arthropoda; class Arachnida; order Araneae; family Salticidae; genus Maratus; species Maratus speciosus. Next base: position 167,313,562 of record OZ010796.1, on the reverse strand, counting down.
TTTTTTTTTTTTTTTTTTTTTTTTTTTTTATAATTTAACAATTTTTTTTCTATAAAGCACAAACAAATATACGCAAAAAGAAAAGAAATAATAGTGTAAATAGATTAAAGGGATTCCACGATCAAATCCACGATGAAACTTTAGTCAAATGTCATTAGAAATTTATATATTGCAGGAAATTTTCCTAAAATGAGCGACGATTAAGGGAGCCAGAAAAGTTTGGAATTACGAAAAAATATAAATACTATTTTCTTTTTTAATACTAGAAGGGCTCTGCCCCCTGCTCGCTAAGCTCACCCCCCCCCACACACACACACACACACCCACCGCGCGCAATCGTTTCGCGATTCCGTTTGATATCGCGAAGCAATCCCTATTTTCTAGCCAACTACAGACGTGATTGTTTCGGGTTTCCATTCTGGATCGCTTCCTTTCTATGCGATCCCTTATTTTCTATGCATTCAATTTTTAGATTCCAACCGCAGATGACCCCCCCCCCCCCACACACACACACCTTTCTCATTAGTTAATGGAAATTATCTTCTTTCTGTAAAAATAACTTTTGCCACTTTTTACATCTTTTTTTTTTTTCTTAAAAAAAAAAATCCAAAAAGCAAAAGCCTGTCGAAATTCAGACGATTCTTCCCTTTTCCCGCCCATCCTATCTAAATTCTCTACTTTCATGGTTTTAGCCAAGCACAATTCCCGCTAAGACAGAAAGCAATGAACAGCCATCAGATGCGTTTCGTGGCATCTAGGCAGATTTTCATTGCTCCATTTCCAAATCGTTACCCTTTTTTTTTAATATATAGAATGATTGTTTGAATATTTAAGAATGTCTTCAATTGTTCCGATAAAAAATTCCTAAAAGTATCGTTGTACGAGCGTAAACCTTTAGCCTCGAAGACCGGCGATGACCGCGAAGGCAAAACGTATCTCGAAATATCGCGATTTTGACATGATAACTTTTGAAGAAGTTAATGCTTTTGCACATTTCTTTTTCTATGTAACATAAATAAAATTCTGTATAAAATATACTTAAAAAACTAGAAATATTTTTTAAAATAATAACAAAAAGTATAATTTTTCATTATAATTTTTTTTGTTTGTTTGTTTTTCATGTAAAATCGAGAGGAAACGTTATAATCAGTATAGGAAAAAAAGAATAACGACTCCGAAATATGGAGTAACTTTTATTATTGTTTTTAAATAAAATATTGTTCCTATCCCCATATAAGGCTCTGCCACAGTGTGCTTCAGAACTAAAAATAGGACCACATTGCTGTTTTCATTTTCCTTTAAAGTTGCATTTTCTGAAATCTCCTCTTAAATGTAAGTTTTTTTTTTTACATTTCAAGATGTGAAATATCTTATACAATATAAAAAATTAAGCTATGTTGTAGTTATTTATTTTAAGGTTCAATAGCGATAATTAAAATGAATGAATAGTAACCATTGTGACAAAATAATTTTTGAGGCAAAAGGGCTGGGAAGGGAATATATGCATCATGGGGATGATTGGGACATTTCAAATGGGGATGAGTGGGACATTCTCATTCATCCCTAGAGATGGTGAAAATTTTATTTATTAACTAAATAGTATTATATAGGTTGATAAATTAATAATTTACGTTAATTAATAGTACTAAATAGTATTATATGAGTTGTTATTGTTTAAAATTTCTGAGTGTTGTTTATTGTATTGTAGTAATTATTAATGGATTATCAAAAAATTGGTACTAAAACTTAATCAAATTAGATAAAATTGTTAAAAATAGTATATGTTTTACATAAATTTATGTTTATTGATCAAATGGGGGAAATTATATTGAATTTTTAAATATTGCACAAATAAATCCCCACCCCTAACGGATTGGGTCGTTTGGAAAGTCGTGTCGTGTTGGGAAAATTAATTCGTACAGGAAAATTCTATCATTTAGTTTTTAGACATTGATTCCGATATCTAATGTCTAATAATTACCGGGCAGAATTTTCCGGTATGAATTGAATTTCCCAACACGACACGACTTTCCCATCGACCCAATAATGTCCGTTCTGCATGATACATTTAATTAATATTAATTAATAAGTTATGAATGAAAATTATTAGCTATGCCATATTTAAAAGACACTTTGCACTTTCATTTCAAATCTAAAATGCCTCATAAGTGGGGAAAAGAACAGATTGATAGCCGAAGTCTGCATTAAAAGTTAAAACTGCAATAAAATATGTTATTAAAATATATATATATATCGATTCGTGCTGTAAAATCATATATTACAAATATAATTACATATAAGGTTATAATTATAAATTTTAATTTGATAAAATTAAATACAAGGAGGAAAATCATTGTGTCCCATCCATCCCTATTAGTGTCCCATTCATCCCTACTATGGGGATGATTGGGACAGAGAGGAACTTTTTTTTTTAATTTCATAATATTTTTCTGAATAAATCATAATCTAGAATAAATATTGTTCATATATGTTGTCAGATACCTAATGTATGAAATGTGATATATAATATTGATAATAACTTAAATAAAAAAATTAAAAAAAATATTTTTGTGAAAATGTCCCATTCATCCCCCATCTCCCCTAATAGTCTGAATAGATTACAGGGTTCCTAATTCACAATTAAACTTCAGTCTTTGCCATTTCAAATCTTTCCGGTCCCTATAAGAAGTTATGTTTGTAAATCATTTCTAATAACATTTTGAATTAAATCCTGTCTACTGTCAATATTTGTTTGTGAATTAATTGTTGCTATATTATTAAATATACAGGGTGATTAAAAAAAGATGGGAAAAATTTTAAGAGGTGATAGTACACACCCAAACAAACATTTTGCATCAAAGAATGCATGGTCGGAAACTAAACGTAAAAGTTAGAGGGCGCCAAAAGTTATGTTCTTATACGAGGCAAAAACACACAATGAACGATTAAGTTAAGTTACGAAAACAAATTTAATGGCATTTGATTTCAATAAGTGCTCAAAACATTGACCGGCAGCTGTTATGCACGCAGTACAACGGCGAAGATTGGCGGATTGGCGAATTTTATGAAACACACCAGGCATATCGCGAACTTCCCCTTGGCGACAAGTTCTTCTGCGGATTCAATGGGAGTCTCATACACAAGAGCCTTTAGCTGTCCCCACAAAAAAAAGAAAAAAAAATCGAGACATGAAAGATCTGGCGAGCGCGGTGGTGCCCGGTGTGTTTCAGAAAATTCGCCAATCTGTTCTTCGCCGTTGTACTGCGTGCATAACAGCTACCGGTCAACGTTTTGAGCACTTATTGTAATCAAATGCCATTAAATTTGTTTTCGTAACTTAACTTAATCGTTCATTGTGTGTTTTCGCCTCGTATAAGAACATAACTTTAGGCGCCCTCTAACTTTTTTACGTTTAGTTTTCGACCATGCATTCTTTGATACAAAATGTTTGTTTGGGTGTGTACTATCACCTCTTAAAATTTTCCCCATCTTTTTTGAATCACCCTGTATATGTTGTATTTTCAGTGATCTGTATCAATTCTGCCAACTTTTACACGTTTCTCTTACCACTAAAATTTAATTAAAAAAAATCTATGTCTTTTGCTATTTACGGGGTAAATTATTATTATATTAAAGATGTTGTAATAAGAAAAATATAGTACAATTTACGCAACTTTTGAAAAGATAGAATCACATATTTTAAAATTTTATCACATTCCTGCAAAACGATTTCCATATATTTCTGTTTTTGTATCAATTCTTGTTATCGGCAAACATATTTTATTTTATTTGAAAGGATGGTATTCTCTGTCACACATATTGAACGAGCAATATCCGTAACGCATGCATAATATTATCTGAAAATACTATTCGTTGGTTTTTTTGCACTTGTAAATATTTTCAGATAAGGTCTAACCTGTCCACCCTGATATAAATGAAAATGTTTCTTAAAATATCAAAAGAGCTTACGGAAACGTAACATAATATCTTCCCAGTTACACACGATTCCGAAAAGGGTTTCTTTATCTTCAGAAGAATCATATATTAACAGATTTTCAAAATTTAAAGAAATATTTCTTTTTCTGCTCGTAGTTTTCGGAAACATTTTCAAGTAGATTTTACAGTCTATTATTCAGTGTTCTCAACCCGGCATCACCACGAAATATATTTTGGTTGCTATCAATTCTCAAATGAACTTTATTGGCTGCATAACACAATTTATAAATGCACTATCGAGAACTATCAAAATAATATTCATTTTACATTTTTAATTTAGAAGTTTTATCTGCTGAACATGTTTGATAAAAAAGAAAATGTTGCTTCATAATTTATAAAATCGGAAATACACTTATATTTTGTTTAACCCATAGCTGCCAACATCTTACGCTTTTTTGTACCACAAAAGTTTATAGTATATTTTAATCCTTTTAATACGCCGTAATCTGCTAATTATCCCCTTGTCTGTGACGCCCGAACTCAGTTCGGGCAACACAAATGCTCCAATTTTTGAATGACCGACCTGAGTTCAGGCAACACAAATGCTCCAATTTTTGAGTGCCAGACCTGAGTTCGGAAAAGAGAAAAAATGGTGTTTCAATTGCGTGAAGCCCAAACTCAGTTCGTCCAATCCATAATGTGTAATTTATCATTTTCCCAATATATTACGATAATTTCCCGTAAAAATTTCGACAGTTTCGCTCCATTTGTCGGATTTTTGTAATTTTGGAGTTCAGAACAAAATTAAAAAGATTTTTTTTCCATTTGTTGAGATGTTCCAGTTGATTTTTCAAATATATTCCACAAGCAAGCAGTTTAATAAGGCTAAAATGTCCGTTAAAAGTTTGTGGTACAAAAAAGCGGAATAGTGGGCAGATATGATAACTCTTTGCGGTTGAGTGCCGGCAAATAGTAGCCCAATCTTTGTACAGGGTGTATCTGAAAAAAAGGCAAAACTTTACGGGGTGATAGAACGCAGCTATACAAGCAAATTTCATCATAGAACGCAGGGTCGGAATGCAAGCGGTGAGAAGTTAAAATGTATTTTTTCGCTGTCGCAGTTAAAGAACAAGATCACCCAACCGAGGTACCCACCAAAATTTGGTATAGGTATTATCTCCCCGGTGGATGTTCCCCACTACTAACCAGTGAAACCCAAACCAAGACAACAAGTTCGGAAAAACAGCGGGCCTTTATTTAACTAAAATAAGTAATACAAAATAAATGTGCCCGAGAACCAAAAATAAATAAACATAAAAAGATCTTGATAACAACGTTTAGAGGCATTTCACAATCTAACAAATGTCTGTCTGTCTGCCAGTAAAACTAAATTATAGCAAACCTTTATAGACAATTACAGTATAACAATTGTCTGCTAATAAAAAAAATAAATAACACAGGCCTGCGATGAAAAAAATACCAAGGAATTGATATTTGATCTTTAAGTATTTTTTGGTGCTAATTTAAAAACAAATAATGAAAAAATTCTATCACGTCACGTTTTTATGAAAAATTAAGTTTTAGTTGGATTTTTATGAACATTCCATGGTCTATACGCCCCGGTCCTCATGGACATGATGTGCCACTGCCTTTGTCTTCAATTGAATTGCAAAGTCATCTTTTTAGGGTCTTCAGAAACGGAACATCCGGAGTTTCAAGGCTCCGATAATGAATATAAGCCCTCTGGAAACGATTCACCTCAGTCCATCTCTCAGATTGAACTTAGTGATCTGACTACAGATCTGGGCATTTTGAAACTGGCAGCAGAATTGCTGGGCTCCAAATTGAAAGAAAAGAAACTTATTGGCCAAAGGAACCGCTTTTTGTTAGTACAGGAATCGAGAAAAGGAATTTGTTAAGTAGTACTTTGAGGAGGAGTAGAACCTGGTCTATTGTTCTGATGTTCCCCAGATTGATGAACAATTTTAATATCACCTACAATAAAGAGGAATAAAGGCTATTTATACATTCATCGAAAAGGAGCTTTGTCCTTCTACATAACGGAAGCCACTTTGCATCTGTACCAGTTGGATACTCGATGCATTTAAAAGAACGCTATTAAAACTTGACTTACGTCCTCAACAAATTAAATATACCGACCTCGGTTGAACCGTTTGCAGTGATTCGATAATTACTTCCATACTTCTTGGTCAACAAGCCGGATACACAAAGTATCTATGTTTCATTTGTGAGTAGAACAGCCGTGATAAGAATCAGCATTGGGTCAAAAAAGAATGGCCGAAAAGACAAAATCTTAAGCCAGGCACTAAGAATGTGATTCGGAACAGTTTAGTTGAGCCAAAAATTGTATTGTTTCAAACAATTGCGATTGTTTCAAATACATATGCAAAAAGTTTCAGATTTATCCGAATCCAAGTTGAAAGAGGAAATCTTTGTTGGTCCAAATATCCGCAAGGTTATGAAGGATAAGAATTTGATACTAGTATGACAACAAAAGAAAGAAGCTTGGGTTGCCTTCAAAGATGTCTTCAGCAGATTTCTGTGTAATTACAAGAATCCTGACTATAAAACAATTGTAATGAATATGATGGACAAATTCCAAGCTTTGGGTTGCTCCACAAGTGTCAAAATACCTTTCCTTCACTCACATGTGCACTTTTCCACCTGCAAATTTAGGATCAGTCAGAGAAGAACAAGGTGAGAGACTCCATCATGACATCAAAGATATGGAGCGCTCAAAAGAAAGATGGGATAAGATCATGCTCGCCGACTACTGTTGTATGTTAACACGAACACGAGGTAAGCCTGAGATTGAGCACAAAAGAAGAACATCAAAAAGAAGTTTCATAGAAAAAGAGTATGTACTTAAATAGAAACGTTTTTGTTTTGTTTTGTTTTCTGCTCAGTTTAAAATTTGTTTGAAACTTTCATGTACACATACATAATATTTGCTCCTCTTAGTCTGTTGTCTGTTTTATGTACGTTGCCTTAATAAAAACAAATAAAAGTAGTATGTAGATTATATTTTTCTAGAAACTGCACCATAATTTGATGTAAAAAGTTTAAACTCGAGGGAACTTTTTGTTTTATCCTCGACCAGAGACGGCTCGTGCGATATGGCAACAGCTGTTTTCATCCCCTTAAACCTATTAAAAAGTAATCGATTCCTAAAAAATCAATTTGCCTCACCGAGAATCGATTATTTTACATACATTTACATGGATAAAAACCACTGTTTCCAGATAGGAGATGCAAAATTGTTCGATAGAATTCCTTTTCAAATAGGATTTTAGCAAAAATATCGATATCGATTTACAAAAAATTCTAATGTGATGGGACAAAATGGAGGTCATTTTCGAAATCAGCACACTAAATAACATAGGAATATGCGAAAACTTCTCTTGTATTTTTCAAAAACTTAAATTTCGCAGGCCTGTGTAACCAACTGAACACTGTCAGAATGAACATAAAATATATATTTCTTATGGAGTTACAATATGATATACATGTCTTGATGAAAACTTCATCAAACAGGAAAAATAAAGTTTGCCAATATACGCTCAGCCAGGCATTAATCCTGTTAATAAACAGTCACCTTAAAATCAACAGAGTTCTGGCATAAAATCAGACTTAACATAAAAAATCACAAGTTCGTAAATAAAATCCCAAGTTCGTGAGTAAAATCAAGGTTCTAAAATTTAAAGACTTGACTATAAAAATCAGTCAAAACATCAGAACTTGTATCTAATCAACGAGAAATTTGCATTTAGATCGTTATAAATGGCACATAGTTTTTTGTAGTTTGTATGGGATAGAAGAATATTTATAACATTCAATTCTATAGTCCTGTTTCTAATCACTGCAAACCTTTCCGCCGAAACACGACAGCTATCAAAGAGAAAGTGCTTAACATCGCCACGTTTGCCACAAGTGCATTTATCATTGCCTCGTTTTTCTCAGTTTGTGGAGCAACCTTGGAAACGCACCATGTGCAGAGACAAAATATGCATCTACTTGCGAATAACAAATAAAATTTAAATTAACCTCAGGAATAATCATATAGGTATCCCTACGTTTGTCTCTAAAAGAGCAGCGGTTCTCCCAATTTTGTACATTTTTTTTACGAAAATGATGCTTTATAAAACTCACAGGAATTGGAAGATCAACAGCTTTGTCATAACTATTCTCAAGAACCACCGATTTGGCAAGTTCATCCGCTCGTTCGTTGCCCAAGATGCTCACATGGGCCTTCACCCATCCTATATGAATAGTATTATCTTTGAGTAAACGCAAGTTCGTGAAGATGTCAAAGACCGAGTGATCCCAAAAAAAAACAGCTGATGCAAAACACTGGTTGATGATAAGCTATCTGTATACAAGTAAAAATGAGCAAACTCAGTTCGTCCGCACCACTCTATAGCCACCAGAATTGCTACCAATTATTCCTAGAACACAGAATTTCTAATATTAAGTTTTATTCTGTTGTTAAATGTATCTATGTTCTCCAAAAAGAACACAATTGATGCACCAACACCACTTAGCATGAGCAATCCATCAGTAAAAATAATTAGGCGGCAGCGATCTGGATCCGATTCACCAGTGGTGGAAAATTGGCGCAGAGGAGGAGCCTATTGACACCACTAAATTTTAGTAGTATTTTTCGCCTTACCTAATGACAGAATTTCTGCGTTTTTATTAAGGTGAAGAATACTATAAAATTTTTGTGGTGTCAATAGGCTCCTCTTCTGCGCCAATTTTCCACCACTGGATTCACGCACTGGATTTAGGAAATTAACATGATGTCTTAACACGTTCTATCCGGCGCCGATATTCATATTTCTCGTTGTGCGACGGCGCTCAAATTCATATTTCTCTTATAATCTCGCGGCTCGGTACTGTCGCTTATTCAGACACTGTATGTAATGATCCGCCCTTCTTACATTTATTGAATGGAACTCGAATATAACAAGCAGCGTTGTTTGTGAATGTCTGACAGTTCGTACGGAGTAAGCAAATTACTTAGAGATATGGTTTTATTGACTACATATGTGAGAATGCAATATAAAATGTCTTACTTAATCTAAAGATTTATGGGCAACATAATATAAATGCATTTCTGTTAGGTAGAAACCACGCCTTTAGTCAATGATATTTTTTTTATGAAAACGAGAATTCTCGTTTCCCGACGTGAATGTATTAAGTTTCTAATAATGAATTGTTTTAACTACTGAATTTTCTAATACTCAAGTGTGACCCAAATGTAGTGCACGCCGTCTATAGCATAGTTGAGTGTGACCCACCTGTAGTAGACGCCTTCTATGGAACAATCGAGTGTGACCCACCGGTGATGTACACCGCCTGGTGCGACAGTCAAGCGTGACCCAACGGTGATGCACGCCGGCGTGAACGTGTTAAATAATAATTTGGGTAAAAATTTGTTGGCAAGCGTCTGACCAGATCATTAGAATATATAACAGAATCTTCCATCACTACTGTTATGTCTCCATGAATCACATCATATTGACGAGCAGAGTTAAAAATTCTATGTTTATTGGCAAAATCCCCGCTAAAATACACAATGCTTCTGTCGACGTTGAACCGTAAGTGCGGATTATTGTGAGCAAACAGACTCTCTGACATGGGGACAATCTTCGTATACCCCGGTACTTTAAGTCACGATAACAAACTTCATGATTGTATGCAATCTGCTTTTTAAGTACAGTATTGTACCAAAACTCAGCGCATTTAAAGGAGTGAGAGGAGACGCTTCAGAAAACCTTTTATTAACAGGAATGTAATTAATGTACATCCTCAAAGAAATTGCTCAAAAGATCTTCCGCAAGCTGTACTGCAGGCTTCACACATGTAGGATAGGTACTGACGCAGATTTGAGAAGACATCAGGTATTTCCGGAATATCGTCGGCAACAATGACAATCCTGGCGACTAGATCCATATCGTTTCAATGGGGCACTCGTAGATTAGGCTTTTCATATGGCCCCACAGAAAAAAATCCAAACACGCGAGATCCGGCGATCTTGTTGGCCATGATACGAGACCACCTCGACCCAACCGTCACCCTGGGACAGTGGGAAATACTTTTTAACTTCTCACCGCTTGCGTTCCGATCCTACATTCTATGACGAAATTTGCTCGTATAGTTGCGTTCTATCTCCCCGTAAAGTTTTGCTCATTTTTTCAGATCCACCCTATATAGGGGAGGGTTGACCCACTTTTTCCAAAATTATTTTTTTTATTTTTTAAATATTGAACGTAGAATAAAGTTTTATATATCATTTTATTCATTATACAATCAGTTATCAAAATAAAACTGCTACATAAAAGTAACATATAAGATATTTGAAAAATGATTGATTTTAATCATGAAAATATAATGGATCAAGGCTCCCCAAATATGGGAGGGTTGACCCATATATGGTAGTGTTGACCCACTTTGTTTTATATTGCAATATTTGTGAAGAAAAATGAAATCTGTTTAAAAAAAGTAAAATAACTTTATACTACATGCTTTAATTATTATAAAAAAATATTTTTAAAAATATGATGCTTAAACAAACCTGTTGAGACGCAATCGCAAGTCAGAGGAGAAAAATTTTGTTTTAAACAGGATTTTGTCTGAGCAGGTATAATTGTACAACAGGAAAAACGAAATTTTAACATTTAAGACAGTATTCTGTTTGAGACAGGTTCCGTTTTCACAGTGTTTCATTTTATTATGTCCGGATTTAGGAGCCACTGTCTCGCTTTTTTTTTGTCTCCTTGTCCTATTTTTGTGATACTCGTCATGAAAAGGCCAATTAGAGTTGTCACATACTTGTTGAGTTTGGCTTCATCTCACGGTACTACCCCTGGTGAAATTTGTCTATATACCTTCCTTCAGTTTTCCGATCAATGCTATATTCTTTTGCAGTCGCATTTGCACTTAATTTATCATTAACATGATTTAAACCTTTAAGTGGCAAAGTACAGTCGTGGAAAAAAAAAGTAAACACCCCCTACTAACTCCTCAACAAATTATCGTAGAAGAAAGTTACTGGTACCGAACGATTGGAAATAAAGTCTACTTTTAAATGCTATAGATAAAATTTGCTTAAAGGGCCATCTACATATTAAAACGAACCGTAATTTTGTTTTTTTCAATAGCAGTACACAATTCTGACAGCATGAATGAACTCTACACACTTCAGTTAGCCTAAAAACAAATTTTTATGCAATTCGTACCATAAATTTTTGAGAAATTTAATTATTTTAAAACGAGCGTATTTTAAGGGCTGTATCCAAATTGAAGTTCGGAACTCGATTGTTAACCTAGAGAGCCCTCATCTTGATCAAGGCACCTTAAGAAGTCAATAAAGCCTGCTAGATCCGACATAGCATTTTTAGTTTGCAGGAAATTTGCAGAAGTCTGGCTTTGAAAACCTGCAAAAATGCAGCAAGCTCAGTATGACAAGACTGAAAGTTCATAACAAGACTGCAGCAAGATAACACAAACGCTGAAGTCACCACACTTTAAACTTGCAGCTAACTTGTCGTGCAAGTTAAAATCAAATTTATTGCAAATTATCTGCAAACAAGTAATGAAAAATACTGCAAACTTACTACAAAATAGTAATCTTTCCATGCCACATTAACTGTTATGCTATAAGCTTAACCCCTTTGAAAGGGTCCATAGACCTGGATGCATCTTTTTTCTTTTCTTTTTCTTTTACCACTATAAATAACTTCGCGTAATATTTAAACTTTTCCATTCGAGCCTTTTTTTGGTATTTCATAAGTATGGCATTTTAAAAAAACGGTGCCGACCGAATAAAATTTTTGCAATTTTTGCATATCAGCTGATTGTCTATTCTCTCAACAGAGGGATTTTTTGCTTTCGTCACTCTGTGAATTAAAGACAGTCTTACCACCAGTTTCACAACAAACTACTCATGCAAGTGGGTGATGGTATACCTTGCGGAAGATTTGCTGCGAATTTCTCAATTCAAATTTGTCACGGCAAGATAATATCAAGTAAAATCAAACTTGCAGCTAATGTTCATGCTATCTGGGATTACACGACAGCAGAAGAAATTTCAAAATATCGACTCACTCATATTATAGACGTCCCCTTAAACCATCATTTTGGCATTTTTTAAGCATAATTTGAAAACTACTTGGAAGAAAAATGTGAAATTTTGGATTTCCATAGAGCAGGACTTAATAAATCTAATTCCATAAAAAAAATTGTAGGTTGCAATTCATAATTTTTTCGAGTATTAATTTCATAAATCAGAATTCATATCATAAAGTTATAAAAATTGCAAATTCAGCGTATTTATGTTTGGGTATATTAGTATTATTACTACACAAAAAATTAGCACATTAGGAGCATAATTTCTAGAGATATAAATAAAAATATGAAAATGTAATTTAACATTAGAAGCACTCAATTTTGAATGTTTATATTTCAAAAACGTATCATTCAAATGATTTGAAATTCGGTGTCTAGGCATAGTTTGAACCGAAGATTTGAAATATCTCGTTAAAATTGGGTATTGTCATTGAAAACAATGACGTTTGGATTCGTTTTAATATGTAGATGGCCCCCTAAGCAAATTTTATATACATCATTTAAAAGTAGACTTTATTTCCAATCGTTCGGTACCAGTAACTTTCTTCTACGATAATTTGTTGAGGAGTTAGTAGGGTGTGGTTACTTTTTTTTTTCCACGACTGTACTTTCAGTACTAAAATAGTGAAATAAATGACTAGTACTGGAATTTAAGAACAAATTTATTTGGAAATAAGAAAAAAGACTATATTTCACGTACATATTATATGGAAAAGATTTTAGCAAAATTCTAGTGCCATTGTGACGTTTCGGAATTAAAATTAATAGGTTTTATAAGCATACCACTGCCCTTGAAAGTGTTAAGACTGCTGCTTTCATTCTTTCTTGTCTTTCCCATTGTTTCTATTTACCTATTTAAAGTAATATTTAAATGGAAAAAGTTCCTATCAAGTTTCCCACTTTCTTCATTTTTTCACAATTTAGTCAGTTGTAAACATTTTCTTTTCCATGGCACCATTTTACTGTAGCTTTACCGAATAAAGGGTCTAGCCGGATAAGCATGACGAAATGGCCCCCACGGCCGTTGTTTGAAATAACATGTGGGGTAATAAGGCTCACCATGAGAATACAATATAGAGTGTTTTTAGCCTCTGACCTTGAACTGTCCTTGAGATAATCGGGGAAGTATGTGCCGGTGCTACTATTTTTCAAATACTTTTTTCTCAAACAGTACAAAAGTTAAAAAACTGAAACCAACGCCAATCATTGAAGAATATATTAGTTCACATTATATATATTTTTTTCACATTTTCACAGAAATTTTAACATAGAAAAATAAACAAAAATATTTTTTTTTAATTATTAATGTAGTAATTTTATATTTACACCAACCAAAAAATTACAGAATAAGGCTCAAATTATGCACTTTTAAGAAAAAAAAAATTTCGTTAAAATCGAAGATGCGCTTTTTGAGTTATAAAAAAAAATAATGTTAGCAACTTGCTAAAATATTCGTAACTTTCCCGGTTTGCATTTGCAGAAATACGCTACTATATAAATGCATTGGTCGATTCGTGACATATCCACTCATGCAGGATGCGCAGTGCGCCAAAATAGGAGAATGTTTCCATACATACCACTTCCCTATAGTTTGTTTCGTGTTTGTAAACATTCTGTTATTTTGACGTACTGCGCACCCTTCTCGAATAATAATATCAAGAATTGACAAACAAAGTGGTAACATTTGCCTACGATGATTTTCACATAGAAAAAAGTATTGAAGCTGAACAGTCTACATATATAACGTATCACTTTAGTGGGGGAGAGTGTGTGCGTGGAGGGGGGAGAGTCTGGCACTTGACATCGTAGGACGTCTGTAGGGGAAGGGGAAGACATTTGATATCGTTATATATCGTTATCATTTTTGATCAAATAAAAATTTACTTTTTTGGTATCTTTTTCTTTACATTATTCTTTATATTTTATTTTTTTTATGTCTGTTTTCTTTTTTTTTTATGAAAATACAAAGTTATAATTAAAACCATTGAATGATTATAAAATATTTCATTCCAAAATAGGGAATAACACAACGCTCGCCATTAATATTCTCCTGCCATATGCGTATATAATTCGTTGTTAGAGAAACCAGATTCGAAATTATACTTGTTATTTTTGCTAGTAAAAGATGGGGAAGAACGTTGTCCACCTGTTTTGTTTACAAGAAGTTCTGTTTAGCCCCGTGCAAGGTCAAGTGCAAGAAGACAATATTACTGTTCAATGCATTATGTAATAAAGAGTTATTATTAAAAACATTTAAATAATATTTCTTTAAAATGTTATTTTGTATAAAGTTATTTCTTATATAGCAGTGATATCTTATGAATTTCTTCTCTTTATTTAAATAAGTAAATTATGCAAATAAAAAATGTACAACCATTCCTGTATATCATTGCAAACGTATAAAAAGAAAAAAAAAAGGGGGAAACAATTATAAAAATAAAAAGATTTTTTAAACACTGATAACAATTATATTAAGGGGAGGGGGATTCGAGGAATGATAACGTATAATATCGGAAGTTTGGGAGGGGTCTGGAATTACCAAAAAGTTGATAACCATATATATTTACAGCCCCTATAGCTTCACCTGCACAAAGGACTACACCATCGACTTGATATTATTATGAGAAAAGGATGCGCAGTACGCCAAAATAACAGAATGTTTACAAACACGAAACAAACCTATAGGGAAGTGCCATGTGTGGAAACATTATCTTATTTTAGCGCATTGCGCATCCTGCCCGAGTAGAAATGTCACGAATCCACCAATGCATTGATAGTATCGTAATTCTGCAAGTGCAAACAGGGAAAGTTACGAATATTTTAGCAAGTTGCTAGCATTATTTTTTATAACTCAAAAAGCGCATCTTCGATTTTAACGAAATTTTTTTTATTAAAAGTACATACTTTGAGCCTTAATCTGTAATTTTTTGGAAGGTGTAAATGTAAAATTACTACATTAATTATTTTTTCTTAAATATATTTTTTCTATGTTAAAATTTGTGTAAAAATGTGAAAAAATATATATAATGTGAACTAATATATTCTTCAATAATTGGCGTTGGTTTCATTTTTTTAACTTTTGTACTTTTTAAGAATAACGTATTTGAAAAATAGTAGCGCCGGCGCATACTTCCCCGTATATCTCAAGGACAGTTCAAGGTCAGAGGCTAAAAACACTCTATATTGTATTCTCATGGTGAGCCTTACTAGCACACAGGTTAATTCAAACAGCGGCCGTGGGGGCCATTTCGCTATGCTTATCCGGCTAGACCCTTTACATTATTTTATATATATAACCATTAACTTTTCATTATGCACAGTGTATAATAAAAATATTTCCAAAAACATTTGATTAAGGGAGCCTTGAGCATCTGGTCAACCCTCCCTCACATTGACTGGATCAAGCCTCCCTAAAGACACCTATTCTAAAGAATAGCACACTGATATGTTAAGTCTAACTTACTGTACCATCTTTATGCATGGAATGAAAGCTCGATATTTATACATTACTTTAATACTACTTGCTTAAATTTCTATGATATAATTCATCTGAAAAAATCTTACAAAATATTTCTAAAAAACACAACTTTTAGGTTGAAAACGTTCCACACTTATTTCGATTATCTGTATGAGAGAAAGACTGTTGTTTGAGCATTCCAGTAGCTTTGGTTGATACCTATTGATAAAACTCTGAAATCCCTTTAAATATGAAAATTGATGAGTGTGCCAAGCCTCCCGTATGGTCAACCGTCCCTATTCTCCCCTACATATTTTATTTTTATATTCTATTCGCACCACTACATTTTAAAATTACATTTTTTAGTAAATTTCTCTTGCACACGTTGTGAAAGAGCATGGTAAAAATGTTTCTTAAAAGAAAAAAAACTGAACCAACAGAATAAATTCGTGTGAGAGATGCATGTGCTGGGAGGAGCACTGCGACCGCAAAGGGTTTAAAAGGGTTGAAGAAACTGTATCACACAATGAAACTAATCTGTAACTTTACCAAAAATTACGTCCAGCAAAATATATATTTTTTTAAATTCTTCTTTAGATATCGGAAATCTATTGGTTTCTGAAAATAAAGGAATGCTTTTTGTAATCGTGGATAACTTGGAAGAGGCTATAGTATATTTTCGTAAACCTTCTTTCTGTATTTACAGACGTTTCTCTTTTTTGCAGTGTATAAAAATAATATAAAATATTTTATTCTGTAAAACTATTCTAATTAGTTTAATAACTAGTGTTTGCATCTTTTGTAGAAATATTTTAAAGTGATAAATTTTAGCTATTGCAAACTGAATGTGTTTAAGGGGACCGGGAAACCAAAGTTCAACCAAAAAATTGATTTTTACTTTTTTATATCATTAAATAGTTTAAACTTTTATCTTTCCAACGATGCGTCACACATGTTTTTATATAAAAAAATAAGTGTTGAAATTATTCATTCTTTTCTAAGAGTACTTCACAGCGTAATGACCATTTAAATCTTTAATTGACTTTTTCTCAAAACTTGGACATTTCATGTTTATGTTTTTCGTTTTTTCCTTATCTATTAAACTTAAGAACTCAGATTTTTTTAATGCTTATATTATGTTATATTGTATACTTTAACACAGGGATTTAATGATTCGTTGAGATTTCTTTATTTTAGGCAGTGAAATCTTACCAAAAATTTTAATTAAAAATGACTTTAAGTGAATAATTCATAATTAATTTTGAGTTTCACTTACAAAAAACAATGGTCTGTTAAAATACGTAAATCATGTTATTCTAACTACTGTAATAAATCTAGACCTATATCTTTCACCATTTCTGAGAAAAAGGTACATAAATTTGGGGAATTTAACATGGCGGAAATCGGTCTTTCCCGGTCCCCTTAAATAAGTATATTTCAACTAGTCAAAACATAGCATATTTTTTCAACTTTCCAAGTAAATCCAAAGAGAGAAAAGGGAAAATGTCAAATTCCAAATTCGTAGCACGTAAGTTGCGATACGATGACCAGATTTCCTCCTTCATATCACCTGTGTGTGACTCCCACACACTTTGCATTCTTGATGAATGTCATTTTTTTTCCCAGGTATTGGACAAGCAATAACAACTAATCGTGCATTACAATCAGTTGAAATTTACATTGTTTGATATTATAAGTACCATTAAATATTTTGCTATATTGTGTGCACTATCTGCTTAAAATGTATAAATAATGTGCTCTATAAAGAACATTTCTTATTATTTTGCTATCATTAAATATAGAAAATGTTCAAGATGTGTTTTAAAGTGTTACATATTAGTTAACCCTTTCAGGGTCAAAGTGCTTTTGTTACTAAAATGTTAAAATGAGTGAATGACACCGGTATTTATGAACAAATTTATATAAAAGTAAGCAAAAGATTTTCTTCGCGTACATTATACAAAGCAAAATTTAATTCTTAAATCTGTAGCGAATTTGGTATTTGGGAATAAAAATTAAGTGGTATATATGCTACGGCCAAAACCCGAAATTGGCCAATTCCCGAACTGGCCGGCCAATTCGCGAACTGGCCAACAACGTTTTAAACTGACTGGCCAATTCGGGAATTGGCCGGCCAAAACCCGAACTGGCCAGATGCAATCGGCCAGTTTGCGAAGTGGCCATACAATATCGGCCAATTCGCGAAATTGGTATATAGAAACCGATTTTTACTTTTTATCATTTTCTAACATAGTTGAAAGTGTTTTTGAATTGAATTTGTCTGGCCGTATGCATGCCCGTGCTCTAACTTGGGTAAAGACTCGGATTGACTTGTAATTGTTATAATATTTAGCTTTATAAACACATTTTGGTACACTCTAAATAAAAAGGAGTGACTATTCACTCCGGAGGAGTGAATAGTCACTCTATCGCAGAGTCAAAATATGCCCAACCTCTTTAGAGTGACTATTCACTCTGAGCAAAAGTGAAATTTTTGAGTCTCTGAAAGAGTGAATAGTCACTCCTGGAAAGTGAATATTCACTCTAAACAGGGGTGGATAATCACTTTTTCGGAGGAGTGACTATTCACTCTTGCTAAAGGAGTGCGGTTTTTCACCCCTGGTAGGAGTGAATAGTCACTCTTTCATAAAAGTGAATGTTCATTTTTTAATGTAGTCGTTTTTTGTTTTTTTTCGCTTCTATGGTCATTTTAAAAGAATCACATCTTTTACAGCATGCAATGAAAATAGATACAAGCGTAGTAAAGATTGGAATAAAATACTTTATTAGCAATATTTATTTAATTCATGGTTTGTAACACTAATTGAACTTTTAGGGAAAAATTCAGTTAAAGTTACATACGAATTTAAATTAGATTACTAATAGTAATAAACTAAGATATTTTATTCCAATCTTATCCTTTGTGTTTGCTTTTATTGCATGCCCTATAAAGATATTACTTTTAAAGTTTTATTAATAACTTTTTAATCAGCGGATGTTATATGTTTAACAATGTTTGATTTGATTTTAATTTTTGTTTTAAATATAAAACCGTACTTTTTCTTTAAATTACTGCTATTTTTGCAAAGTCCTATTGTTCTAAAATATTTTTAATTTTTCCATTTAAAAAACAAAAATTATAAACTCAAATCTTTTTTAAATAAGTTCTAAGCATGATTTAAATATTAAGAATGTAAATATATATATT
Source organism: Maratus speciosus (assembly GCA_963932465.1). NCBI lineage: Eukaryota > Metazoa > Arthropoda > Arachnida > Araneae > Salticidae > Maratus > Maratus speciosus. Next base: position 167,294,810 of record OZ010796.1, on the reverse strand, counting down.
ATCCGCTGTCATTTGCTTTTGTTTTATTTAATATGAACTTGGAGTCTAAAGTTAAACTTTTAAGTTCTCTGGAATATGTATATATTTTTCTTTTAAACATATTCCTTAACTTAATCATGATCTCTAATTTTCGTCCGTCATTGCTGAAAAATGAAATTAATACAATACTTATTAATGAAATGACGCGATAAGGCATGTTTAATTTAATTTTTTTTATTCGCGTAGATATTGTATTTTGTGAATATGAGCAAAATAGATTTTATATGTTTTATAGGAAAAGATTGACCTCGGAAATAGAAACAAGTTGGAAATTGCTCGTCAAACGTGGCAAATGAGGTGCGTTCGTACTATAAATAATTTTATAAATATTTTTTGCACCGCATATTGTGCTGAATGTATATTTTGGTGAACTTTATAAGTGCATATCAATTTCATTATGTTCAAAAGACTGTAACATCATTAAAATGCACTTGAAATAATTTTTTCCCACTGACCTTAAAGTTAAGGGTGTATTCCAATCCAAACTGCTTATTTTGCGATTTATTTTTAAATTCACTTTTGCTCTTAAACGCATCAAACTACCGAATTCTCTTATTTAGAAAGTACATAATGTGCCGTGCTCGTCGATTTTTTGATAAATACAGAAAGTATTGTAAAATATGCTGTCAAAGTTGGCGTTTTGAACCGGATTTTCCGAAGCGGGAGATCTGGGGATGAAAAATATGGTCGTACTGAGAAAATAATTGTTTATAAATCAAATTCTAATTAATTGAGCGAAAAATGAAATTACACGGCCTCTTATACATCTCTTCAGAAATTACCTTAGCAAGTTTCACGTTTTTAATTTTAAAAATGAGTCTGAAAATGTCTCAGAAATTTTCGAGCTGTTGAGGGTTGAAAAATATTTTTTCGAATACACCCTTAACGGAAAGCTTTTGACTCCCTGTAATTAAACTGTACATCCGATTTTCATAAAATTTGAAACGACTCGACAAAATTTTGCAACAATTAAATAGGGTAGATGTGCCAGTAATGGACACTCTTAAGGAATTTCTTTTAAAAATATTTTTTTTTTATTAATAGTTATAATTATTACATTCCAGTTTTTTCAATATTATATTAATCTATCAACAATATTTAACCATTCTTATAGTCTCATTTCCCAATGTGAATCGAAATTTAATTTTAAATAACAGAAATATACCAAAACACCCAAAAGCCCAGTAATGGACACCCTCTGGCCCAGTAACGGACACCACATAAAAAGTAATAAATATAATTATTTTTATGACTGTATTTAGAACCAGAATTTAATGAAAACATACTAATGAAACAAAATGGTTATTTTCAAATAAATTTAACAATAAGGATACCAGTAATTAATAAAAAATTTTTGATGATCATTTACTGTTTGCATCAATTATTGTAATTATCAGACGATCAATGTTTTAATTATTTTAGATGGATAGTTTAAAATACTAAATATCAGGCAATTACAGCTATTAAATTATTGAAACAGTGGGGGATTTAAAAGGTAATAATAATAAAAAAAAAGTTTTGGAATGTTAGTGATGTTTAGTTTTGTCTCGCAATTTTTAAAAATTAATCTTCCAGAGACTACTTGATATATAATTTATAATAATTAATATTGCAAATATGAAAGAAATGATATTGTGAGTTGAATATTTTAAATGCTAAGTAAAATAATTTCAAAATAAAACTTTAGAACTGATGTTTGGGGCCACTGATCTGCAGATTTACCAGTTTCATGAATATTGCCTATAAATTAAGGAATATTACTTTTTTTTCTTTCTTTTTTTTCAGATAAGAATAACCAAACATTTAACACAGAAAATAGATTTTTAATAGCTTCTGTAACTTAATTGCTTTTATTTAAAAGGAGAGGTATTAAGCCCTATGACTACCTAGCTGGTTTGATTGCCAGATTTTAAAATAGCAAAGTATATATACATAAAAAAAGAATAAAACATTGAAATTTTATTAATCACATAAACTAACTTAAAAGAAGCTATTTAAAAAGTTTTGGTGGAAAATGACTAATTAACCATTCTAGTAATAGACACCCTCTCTTAAAACCTTAAAAATAAATGAAATTTCGTAAATGACCGTTAGTATATAAAAGTCTAAGTTTTCTATTGCTACTCAAACAAAAGCATTTAAATTTTGCAAGAATATAAATAATATATAAATTAATTAAACGAAGCCAGCTCTTAGCCTCTTCATTAAGATTTTCACAGAAAAACAGCAAAACTTTGAAACATTATTTTCTACTTCCTAATTGGTTTGATTAAAAGTGTCAACAATAACCCAGTTTTATAAAACATGCAAGGTGAAATTATAAAAAATTAATTAAAGTTAAATATTTATTACTTATTTTTTTATGAACCAAAAACATCAAAGGGTGACCATTACTGGCACATCTGCCCTATTTAAAATTTCAGACCATTCGGAAGGCTGTAACAACATTAAAATGCACTTGCAATAATTTTTCCCATTGGCCGTAATGTAACAGAAAAATTTGACTGTCCCTGTAATTAAACTACACATCCGATTTTCATAAAATTTGAAATGACGCGACAGAATTATACATCAATTATATATTTTAAATTTCAAACGATTCGGTTGGGTAGATTTTGCGCTGTTGTATGCGAGCAGACGGACAGACAGACGGACGGAACGACGACTATAGGTGCTACGTATTTATATAACTACAAACGCACCTAAAAAGCGATTTTTATTTTTTGATATCATTAAATAGTTTAAACTTTTGTCTTTCCAACGATGTGTCACACATGTTTATATATATATAAAATAAGTGTTGAAATTATTCATTCTTTCTAAGAGTACTTCACAGCTTAATGGCAATAAATCTTTAATCGACTTTTTCTCAAAACTTGGATTTTTCATGTTTATGTTCCTTTTTTAGGTGCGTTCGTAATTATATAAAATACGTAGCCCCTATATTCGTCGTTTAGCCTGTCTGTCAGTGTTGATTTAAGGGGGTGGCCCGGAGGGTGGGGGCATTTCCCCTCCGGAAGATTTGAGATTTTGTGTTTTCAATGGTCAAAAAGTGCAATCCTCCCACCCGGAACTCTATAATGTCCCCCCCCCCTCCGGAACCACAGAAATCCCTCCCGGAGATAAGGGTCTGAATTCAACACCCGCATATAACAGAGCAAAAACTACCCAACCGAATGGTCTGAAATTTTAAATATATAATTGTTGCAAACTTTTGTCGAGTCATTTCAAATTTCATAAAAATCGGATGAATAGTTTAATTACAGGGACAGTCAAAAGTTTTCCGTTACATTACGGCCAATGGGAATAAATTATTGCAAGTACATTTTAATGATGTTACAGCCTTCCGAATGATCTAAAATTTTAAACATATATTTGTTGCAAAATTTTGTAGACTCATTTCAAATTTCAGGAAAATCGGATGCATAGTTTAATTACAAGGACAGTCAAAAGTTTTCGTTACATGACGGCCAATGGGAAAAAAAAATATTTTAAGTGCATTTTAATGATGTTATAGCCTTTCAGAACAGAATGAAATAGATATGCACTTATGTATTTCACTAAAATATACATTCAGTACAATATGCGGTGCAAAAAATATTTCTAAAACTAGTTATAGTATGAACGCACCTCATTTGCCACGTTTGGTGAGCAATTTCCAACTTGTTTCAATATCTATTAAACATAAGAACTCAGATTTTTTTTTAATACTTATACTATGTTATATTGTATACACAGGGATTTAATGATTTGTTGAGAATTATTTATTTTAGGCAGTGAAATCTTACCAAAAAGTGCTAATTTAAAAATGACTTTCAATAAATAATTAATAATTAATTTTGAATTTTACTTAGAACGAAAATGGTCTGTTAAAATACGTAAAACATGTTATTCAAACTACTCTAAAAAATCTAGACCTCTATCTTTCACCATTTCTGAGAAAAATGTACATAAAGTTGGTGAATTTAACATGGCGGAGATACGGCTTTCCCGGTCCCCTTAAAACAATTACATTTCAGTCCGCTACGTGAAGAAATCTCACAATCACTTTAGAACGAAAATGGTCAGTTAAAAAACGTAAAGCATGTTATTCACATTACTCCAAAAAATCTAGACCTCTATCTTTCACCATTTCTGAGAAAAAGGTACATAAAGTTGGTGAATTTAACATGACGGAGATGCGGCTTTCCCGGTCCCCTTAAAACAATTACATTTCAGATCTCTACATGAAGAAATCTCACAATCACTTATGAATACTCTACGATCAATCTTTTGCTATACAAACATACAACTATTTAGCTCATAATCTGGACATTCCACATATGTACACGGATAAATGCTTAAAATTAAACAAGACTTACCTTCATTTTATGTATTCCAAAGAATAATTTTAATGATATCCTAATCTTAAAATGGCGGACGAAAAAGTGATCATTTTCCTTATCTTTAAAGGGTGTCGTCGCCTTGCTTCTCTGATTGGTTAATAAGCAATGCACACGTAAGTCACTCTTCTTTCAGGAGTGAGACATCTCGCTCCTTTCTAGAGAGTGGAAAACTCCACTCTTTAAGGAGTGTATTTTTATAAAACTCACTCCAAAAAGAGTAAAAATGCCTGTCACTCTTTCAAAAAGTGAACTTTTCACTCCTCCCAATTTTAGAGTGTATTACTAGTGAAGTTGTACTATTTTTGGTTAATTTGCAGGAACACACAAAAATATTTCATTACAGTATCATTAATGGTTTTTTTCAGTGCATTTTAATGTTGTTACATTATCTCAATTATAATAAAATAGGTATGCTTCATTAAGATGGACGACAAACTGTTATCTAAAGGGTATGAAATAAGTAGCAATTATAGTTTGTCTACAGAAACACTCAAAAGTATTTCGTTACATTGCAGTGAATGGTGAAAGATCATTTCTAGTGCACTTAATTGATGTTACACTATTTCAAATATAATAAAATTTACATTCCTAACTATGTAGTGAGCTATATGGTTTTTTTTTTTTTTTTTTTTTTTTTTTTTTTTTTTTTTTTTTTTTTAGAGTATTGATTAAGTAGCCATTATAGTTCGTTTATAGGACTCCCAAAAGAATTCAGATAAAGAATTATGATATATGTGAAAAAATCGTTTATAGGGTATTTTAATGATGTTACACTACTTCAAATGTAATGAAACTGTTATATATTACTAATATGCTCTACAACATTTTTCTATAGTTTATTGGTTAGGTAAAATTTGTCGTTTATTTACAGAGTCCCTCAAATAATTTGTTTATTGGATTGGACAATGAATCCGATGCATCGATATTTGTCACAGAGGACAGAAAGATTCAGCAGATTAGAATATAATGCTCATAATAAACCCAATTTATCGAAATATATCAAACAGGCGGGAAATTGTCCAACATATCATAATATAATCGTCACAGCATAGAACGTTCTTTCCTATCAAGTGTGTATGTCATTGCCACCTACCGGGTAGCCTTGAATCCCCACTTCGTATATTGGCCAAGGCTTCCCGGCCAGTTCGCGAATTGGCCGGCCAAAACCCGAAGTACGCTGTTCATTTCACATATTTCGGGTTTTGGCCAGGAATCTCGGCCAGTTCCCGAACTGGCCAAGCTCCGGGTTTTGGCCGTAACATATATAATATACAGATGGCCTTCGAGCGGTTATTTAATATAACACATTGCGGCTAGGAAAAAATATCCCTCCACCTCGGCCTACAGTCACAGGTGGATTTCGAAGATATATACTAAATTCACCAACAAAAACTAAATCTAGATTAGAAATAAACCCAGTTTAACAATTTTAACTGGGCGCTTTTAGCGAGTTTTTAATTTCTTTTTTTTTTTTTTGTTTTTTTTTTTTTTTTTGTAAGAGCTGTTATTATTAGAATCATGTTACTACGATAAGTTTTTCTCCAACCCCTTTATTTATTTAATATTTTTTACTATTATTATTATTGCTGTAAGAGTTGGTCCTATTAAAACTTTTCAATATAAAAGTTGTAGATAACATTAAGAAGATGTATAATAACATTAAGTGGAGAAGATGTTTTGTGAATTGACGAAATTATGATTTTTTTTCTTCTTAAAACTCTACTTTTTTCGCCCCTTGAGCCCATATTTTATTAAATCAAAAATCTGTTACACATAAATTTTAGGCCCTTTTCCTAGAGCAAATAATAACATTAAACTGATTTGATATGTATTATAATTAAGAAGTTATGGGTTTTTCTGTTTTCAGACAAACCCTACAAACCCTCCCCTTGGTCCGATTTTGCCAATTAGTGAACTTGGACGAGATTTTCTGCCCCTTGATCAGTTAGGAAGAGATTTGTGTAGAATTATAGAAGTTATTGTGTCCATAAAAAAGTGATATACAGAGAGATCGATAGTAGATAAAGTTTTGAACTGGGGGTGATTTGGGTTCTAGGTGTCAAGATCGGTGTAGATCTGAAACACTTTTTCAGAAATTATAACACAGTGGAGAATGTAATAGGTAGAATTTGTTACGAAATCTACCTAAGATGTAGCAAAGCTACGCAGCCTTGTGAGGTAATAGGCTGCGTAAAATACAAAATAGAAAAATCTGATTACGGATATTGCAAAACTGTATCCAATTTTCCTAATTCTTATCCCTTTCCTTGCTATCCCCGGACACATTATTTTATTTTTAGGTATATTTTGTAAGAAATAATGCCTCTGTTACATTCTCCCCTATGTTGGAATTTCTGAAAAAAAATTGCAGATCTACGCCGATCATAACCCCTAGAACCCAAAACCACCCCATTTCAAAACTTCATCTATCTATCAACACAATTTATCCTTATGGACTTAGTAGTGAAGTATTTAACAGACCTGTCAAAGTCTTCACATCTATAAATAACAATATTGATTATTCTCCAATTTATCCAACTCTTAATCATAATTTAAATGCTAAAACAACACGTAATAAACGCGGAAAGGGTTCATCATCTGTTGTAGTTTCCAAAAAATCTATCACAAAACAAATTAATGATCTTCAACGAAATTACTTAGAGAATTATAACTGGTTGTTAATTCGAAAAAACATCTTTGCTATTAAAAAGAAACAGCTTGTACAACATTTAAATGTCTTTCTAAGTAAATCTTTCTCTAAACATTTCTCTGATATTTACTTTGACATTATTATGAGTAGGGTTAATCTTTTAAATATTAATTTACAAAAAAAACACAAAATTCAGAACATGAATACTCAAATGATAATTACTTTTTCAAATCACATATTTAATAAAATTAATATCAATTCTATTATTAATGATAAAAATTGTTTTTTTCCTATCAATAATCTTCATATATCAAAAACCTTTAAATATCCGAATACAATTGGGAGAAAGATTTTTAACTACAATACATTTTCAAAAAATACATCTGCTGCAAGTAATTTTCCGTGTAACTGCAAAGACCCCACTCTAAAAAAATACATAAACAATGATCATGGACATATAATCACTGGAAATCTTGATATTGTTCATGATTTTAAATTGAAACAACTAATGGGTTATGGTACTAAATATAGACTTCCATCTAAATTTAATGTTAAATCTATTATCAAACAGTTTACATATGATATTGATATTTTTATTTATAAAATTTCTATCTCTTATAATAAGCCTATTGAATATTTTAATCAATGGAAGATATTAGTAATTGAAAAATTAACTATGGCTTTAAAAAATAATATTGCTGATTTGGTTTCTATTAATACAAAGCATTATTTCCAACAAATTACTAAATTACAAAAAAACTACGTTATTACATATGTAGACAAATCTCCTAACAATTATGCTATTATATGTAAATCATATTATCACCAACTTCTTACAAATTCTATTTCTTCTAATAAGTCATTTCAAAAAACTAATGAAACTGTAATTGTAAATAATCGTAAAATTCGAAGTTATTATAAACTATTAAATATTTTATCTACTAATTTTAATTATCCATATTTAGTTCTTATTCCCAAATTTCATAAAACTCCTATTAAATTTAGGACTGTTGCTATTGGTTGTAATACATATAATAATAAAGCCAATACACTTCTCTTAAAAACTCTTAATCAATTATATGTACTTACTACAAATAATGATAATACACATTGTATAAAAAATAGCTATCAACTTGTTAATATTTTAAAAAATCTTCATTGTGTTTATAATATAACGACATATGACTTCAAAGATCTTTTTAATAATATAGACCTATTAGATTTACATAAAATTATAAATGCATTATTTAAAAAATATTATAAAAAACTGGAATTACCATCTAATATAGATATTGCATATTTTAAATCTTTAACTAACTTCATTATCTATAATAATTATATATTGCAAGATAATACTTTATATTTACAGCATGTCGGCATACCACAAGGCGGTTGTACTTCCAGTTTACTCTCAGACTTATACTTATATCATTATGAACGTAATTTTACTAATAATAATCTACGTTTATATCGTTATATTGATGACATCATTTTAATTGATACTGATCAATCTGCAATTACTCGATTTCCAGTTGATTATCCCACTAATTTGGAATTAACGGAAAACCTTTTATCTAACAATACAATTAACTTCTTAGATCTTAAAATTACAATCAAAGACAATAAAACAATCACAGATTTATATGACAAACGTAAAGAATTTAAATTCAAAGTTAATACATTTACAAATTTTAAATCTTGTCTACATCATTCTGTATTTCGGAATATAATACTTAATCATTTATATAGAATAAAATGTTTATGTTCTTCTCCTCTAATTAACAATAATATTAAAAAACTAATTTATGATGCATTAACACTAGAACGCCCGCTACCATTTTCCCCCGAGAACGCCCGCGGGAGTCGCTTCGACTCCTGTCGGTTTCAAAAGAGAAAAAATAAACGAAACGCATAGAAATGAATAGAAGACTGTGAATATAATATTTATATTTGAATTTAAGATTCATATATATATTTTACAATTGAAAGAACAATATTTATATACGCATTTTTAAGAAATTGGAAAAATATTTTCAAAGGAAATACTCACAGAATCGTTTCGAATTTTCAATCTGAAATGCAGTTTTTGCAAGTGTAGTCAGTTTTGGCCAAGCATTTTCCACACACCATTTTCTTGCATGTTATGCAATCATTGAAAGTCATGTTGCCTTTACATAGTTTTACTTCGCATTATCTTCTCTTTAGGGATTTTGTTTCAGATGATGTATCAGCGAGTCTTTTTCTTGTTGGTTTATGTTTAGCAGATGTATAATTTTGACGCAATTCATCTGCTAATAACTGAATAAATGCTTGTCTGCTTATTTTTGTTTCTCCGGTAACTTTATAAATGATCCAGGCATTTATTGCTGCTAAATCTAAGAGATTGTAAAAAGTATGCACAGGCCATCTTCTGGAGGGCGCCTTCACTGAATATTTCCTAGCCATTTGATCAATAACGTCAACACCACACTTAGTTTCATTATAAAATCTAACAGTTTCTGGGGTTTTCTTTTCGTTGTTTTCAATATCAATGAATGGGTGGAGAGTGCTAAGAATAATAACATTTTTCTTTCTCTTTCCTTGATACACGGTTAGAGTAGTGCCGGTTTCTTCGTGTTTTAGAAATTTTGTTTCGTATAATTTATCTTTCGAATCTTTCAAAGTTTTTGGAATTTCTCTCCTAGTTTTTCTCATAGTGCCTACTAAACTAGTACCTTTCTTTTTCAGTTGTTCAGCCAAACGCAGTGACGTGAAATAATTATCAACCGTGACGTTAATGCCTTTGTTTAGAAATGGCTGCATCAATCGCATAACTACATATTCTGATAAATTTTGATCTGAAGGCCGTTCTTCACATTTGCCTAAATAAGGGAACGCATTCAGTAAGTACTTTGTTCGAAGGTCTACTACAAGCCAAAACTTTTGTCCGTATTTACCCGGTTTTGAAGGTATGAATTGCGTGAAAGGACAACGCGTTTTGCTTGGAAATAACTGTTCATCTATTGTTATATTTTCACCAGGCTTGAAACAGGCAATACAGTTTTCAGTGAATCTATTCCATATATCAGATATCATTCCAAATTTATCTGTTTTTAAGCGTATAGATCTGGTAGATTTCAAATCGAATCTCAAAAAGCGTAAAATTTCACAAAACCTATTTCTTCCCATAGTTTCAGTGCAAAAATTCAAACCCCATGAGTTTGACCACAAAGAATGAATATCAATTCCATTTGCACCACATGCACCTCGGGCATACAAAATTCCAATAAAGGCATACAGCTCGTCTATCGTAACTGTCCAGTTATCTGTTTCAAGAACACGTCTTGCCTCTGTTTCTGTGCATCTTTGTATTTGTTCCAGCATTTTTTTATCTACAAATAACAGCCATGCACTCAAAACGCTTTCAGATTTCACGAATTTCTTAGCATAAATAGTTGGTCCAGTAGTCTGACACATGATATTTTGCTTCGGATATCTTCCAGAAATTTTCTTATTTGCACAAATTTTCCATTGTGTGCCATCTGGAGCGACATGAATTCCATCTCTTTCAGATGCAATAATTAGCGCATCTTCATTTGTATCGGAATCTGATGAAGAATTATTTCCAATACTAATTTCTTGAATTTCGTTTTCATTTCTGATAACTCACCACCTTCAGATTCATTATCTGAAAGCTCTCGTAATAGAGCAGTTATTTCGTCCGCTGTTAGAAATTTTTTCCGTGACATTATGTTTTATTTCTAATAAAAAGGAAAAACGGAGTTGCTTAGCTATGATAAAACACAAGACTGATAAAAATTGAAACAAAAATTCAATTCGAATGATACAAAGAATTTCGCAAGCAGTACGCAATCATTTCAGCAGGGGCATGGAACTAACCATTTTTCTCAACAAAAGGGGTGTAGAGAAAAGAAGAGCCAAAAAAATTTACTTTCCTGATAACAGATAAAAGTATTATGAATCCCAAGGTCATGTTACGCAAAAATAATGAAAGCATTTTACAAATCTTACTTTGGAGTCGATTCGACTCCTTTGGGCGTTCTAGGGGTAATACCTCATTATCAATTTATTAAATGTGCAAATAATTTATAAATTTCAGAATAAATAGAGATTATAAAAATAATAAAAGTCAAGGAAGCGGGGGAAAAAAAATCAAAATTTCTCAGAGATATGGGTGTTTTAGGAGCATTTGGAGTCGAAACGACTCCATCGGGCGTTCTAGTGTTAAATCATGGTTTTCCAAAAAAATTCATATATTCATTAATATACAATTAGTACTTTTCTTACATGATCTATTAAAACAAATTAACACATGCGTAAACAAAATTAAAAAAAATTATAAAATAAAAAAATATCTATAAAAAATTAAAAATTGTAAAATAATATAAAAAAATATTATAGGTTGGTTGGGTGGGTAGATGTAAGAGTACGGAGGTGGGTGGTGTTGTCTGGATAATACGCAATGGTTAATTATATATATATAAAAAAAATGGGGCTCTTGTATTATTACTATTTTTTTTTGTTACGTATTTTATATGGATGTTGATTTGATATTTTATATGTAATTGGAGAATTTCATTAATATTATAATTAGCCTAATTATTGATTAATCTAATTTACAATTATTTGTTATTAAATTTTAAATTTACTAAGGACAATATCATATTAATTACTAATAGTATGCCATTATTATAGTGAATAATATACATATAAGTATGTATAATATAAATATAGTTATACTGTATGCATTAAAATTGGGTAATTATTTTTATTATTATTACTCTATTCTTTTTAATATTTATTATCGGTTTAATGTTTTTGAATGTCCCACATTCATACTTTATGGTTTTTTATGGATGTCTGAAGATAATCCACACTCTATATTTGTGCTTATTAAGTAATGGGTATTTAAGTATCATTTAACCTTCTATTTACTTCCACATGTTTTTTATTTCCTGTTCATTTTATAAATATCTGATATATAATTCATAAAAAAAAATTTATATTTAATAATTATTTATATTAATTATTACTGATTTTTATTTTGTTTTATAGCATATAGCTATATGCTATATATTATCAATGTTCTAGAATTATTTATTTCTTAGTTTAGTTTAAATAAGTTAGCTAATAGAATATATTGTATGCTTTTAAATTTTATTTACAATAGTTTTTAAATACATTGTGTGGTTTATATTCGGTTTATAATTCTCTATATATAAGGATATGTTTGGTTTTGCTGTTTATACAGTTATTTACATTCAAATGCTTACAATTATTTATACAGTTATTTACATTCAAATGCTTACAAATATTTATCTTGCGTTAGTTGTTTAATAGAAGTAATACTAGATGGCAGCACTAAATCTGTCTTTTTAAGATAGCTCTAATTGTTAATTTTTCTAGCTCCATTTCAGTTATAATTTAATACACCAGGGGGTATTTTTAGCTAAATTTTGACGATATTGTTAAACTGTTATTAATTAATTTAATAGTGCATTTTAAATAATGTAATTAATATCTATTTATTTTATATTAGATTAAATGTGTTTAACAAGGTATTTCAAATTTTATTTCAAAATGTATTAACTGCATCCTTTGGTATCATTTACTGTGATTTCTTAACTGTTTTATTCACCTTAATCTTTTTGATATACTGGCAGCCATGTGCGCGTGGATTTTTGTAAAATACTGAAATATTAATCGGTATGGTGTTTATTATTTATATTTTATATCCTATAAATATTTAAATACGTTTTATTGATTCTTCCATTTCATATTATTTGTTTCTATTCTGCTTTCATTTTTAATCAATCCACTTGATTTTATGGTTGTTTGGGCACAAGGGAAAATAACTTTTAGCTTTAGCTTATTTTTCCCACAGAAAACAACCATTTTGCTTATATCATTGAATTCTGTGCCCTTGATAACGTAATTCAATGTATAAGCTTTTCAATTTTTGTCGGTGTCCACTTTTTTCTTTTTCTTCCATAATAATTCTTATATATATATATATATATATATTTTTTTTTTTAATACTTACAGCTTTAATTCATAATATTTGACGGTGGAAGGTTATGTTTAATTAATGGTTATATATATATATATATATATGTACATATATAACTTTTTTATTGGCGCGATAACTTCTATAATTCTGCACAAACCTCTTCCAAAGTGATATATAAAATCAAGGGGCAGAAAACATCTGTCAAGTTCATTAATGGGAAAAATCGGACCAAGGAGGTTAAAATAGGGAGGGCTTTGTGAAAACAGAAAAAAACTATAACTTCTTAATTATAATACATCAGTGGTGGAAAATTGGCGCAGAGGTGGAGCCTATTTACACCACTAAATGTTTAAGGTATTATTCAGATTTTCATCATTAGATAAGAGGCAAAATACTACTATAATTTAGTGGTGTCAATAGGCTCCACCTCTGCGCCAATTTTCCACCACTGAATACATATCAAATGAGTTTAAAGTTATTATTACTTCAAGGAAAAGGGTCAAAATCTTATGTAGACCAGATTTTTGATACCATTAAAAATGGGCAAAAGAGGTGAAAAAAATAGGATTTTAAGAAGAAAAAAATTCATAACTTTGTCAATTCACAATATATCAAATCCACTAAAATTTATTATAAACCTTATTAATCCTATCTACAACTTTTACATTGAGAAGTTTTTGATAGGATTAACTCTTACAAAAAATAAATATATAAAAACAACAAAATAAATAGGCGGGGGATGAAAAAGAAAAAAAAAAATTATGGCTTCGTCATTCATAAGGTGTCATATCCGCTTAAATTTGTCATAAATCTTCTTATCTACAACTTTTATATTGACAAGATTTTGATGGGAGGGACATTTTTCTGTAGAAAATTTCCCACGTCTTGAATTCAATAGTATTTGGGCTTGGACACTTTTTAACTCTGTTGACCGTACGCCTTTTAACCCTTTCATGGGCACGGTAATTGTATTTGTAAACTGTTGAAATAATTGAATAACACCAGTATTTACAAGAAAATTTACTTGAAAAGAAGTAAAGGTATATTTTCGCTTATTTAATAAAAGTGAAGTTTTCATTCAAGAAATATGGTGTCAATGTGGCAATTAGGGATTAAAATTATGTGATGCCGTGACGGGATCACCGCCCCTCAAGGGGTTAATCAATTACAATTTGAAATATCACAATCGATGTTTCAGAAAATACTGTCAAATTTGGTGTTTTGAACCGAATTTCTCGACAAAAAGAGAAAAACCAATGAACGAAGGGAGAAAAACGCCTAGTGATAGGTCTGCCAATTTTATATCTTTATGTTTAAAAATGTGTTCGTCATTGTGACAGATAATATCTGCTGAAAATATACTGAAAATATACTGAAAATTATTATAACAAGGTTCTACTCATTTATTGGTATGTTACGAAGAAAAGTATAGCTTGTAAGTTTGTACATATTAATAAGAGCTATTTTTATTGAAAATACACATTTTTTTTTTACATTTTGTATACAAAATTTTGCATATGTTAGCAAATTTAAAGGAGCAGGCTAAGCTCTATCTCGGCCATGTTAAAATACATCAACTTTATGTACCTTTTTCTCAGAAATGGTGAAAGATAGAGGTCTAGATTTTTTAGAGTAGTTTGAATAACATGCTTTACGCATTTTAACCCTTTGCGCTCGGTGTCTATTACACAAAGTTTATTCGATCGGCACCACTTTTTAAAAAGAAATTTCGTTCAAGCACACAATTTCAAAAATGCTCTGATTAAATAAGGTACATTTTATTTTCCTTTATTACTGGTGCCAAAAATAAATTTTGCAGCGAAAGATTATGCCTCCGCAGCAGAGCCCTCGAGTGTAAAATGTTAACAGACCATTTTCTTTCTAAGTGAAACTGAAAATTAATTATTAATTATTTAGTGATGCTAGATTCATGGTACAAAGTTTAAGTGTCTATACAGGATACTGTAACAATCATTTATTGTACAGGAATGTATGGGCGCAAGTGACGCGTTGAAGAACAAACACCAGTGGAGCAATTTGGCACTTTTTTATTTCAAAATTTCTCATTCATACACTGTAAGTAACAATATCTCAAATTGACAGAAACAAAATTGTCAATTATGGCGCCACCTGAAAACCGCTTAATTTACGGAAAATAGCAGTATTTTTTCATTAACACAGTTTTTTTTTTCTTCGTAAAAAATATAGATTTTTTTTCTTTTTTATATATTTTTTTTACAGAAAAAACTCATTTTCTTTAAAACAGATTTTTTTTTGTAAAAAATACAATTTTTTCCGTAAAAATTCCTTTTTTTTTCTTTTATTTCTTTTTTTTTTTTTTTTTTTTTTTACTCTGTACCAGAAAAATCCTATACTATTTTTTTTTATTTATTTAGGCAGATTTTTCGTGATTATTACATAAAGAAAAAACACTTCTTTGAAAGCTTCCGGTATGGAATCTAAATTTTTGAAAAGAAAACTAACCAGCAAAAAACTCCATTTCTGTCTCTTTTCATGTATTTCCTGTGTTTGACAGATTGCTAGTTTTGCGGGGGGGGGGGGGCGGTTAATTAAAAAATTTCGATTTTATACCGGAAATTTTCAAACAAAATTTTTTTCTTTATGTAATCATGAAATGTATGTCTCAAATAAAGTAAAGAATAATACAGAAATTCTCTGTTATGAATGAGATATTTTGAAATAAAAAAGCGCTGAATTGGCCCCCTGGAGTTTGTACCCCAACGCGCCACTTTCGCCCATGCATTCCTCTACAATAAATGATGGTTAGATTGTCCTGTAGCAACCCTTAAAGTTTGTACCATGAATTTAGAATCACCATGTATACAGTTGTTTCTATAAAAGAAAATTCTTATTACATTGTTTCTAATTTAACTGGAGGTTAAGTTTCGCATTTTTTACCAACAAATTTTAATAGAATTTTTTGCGTTATTTAACCACAGAAAAACGTAACATATTCTAGTAGTAATTTTAAAATCTGCAATTTAAATGTAAAGTGGAAAAATTCTTATTTTAACCCCTTGAAGGGTAAATGTTTATTTTGGACTACTTCATTTTTATTGCTAAATGACACATTGACACAAGACTTTTGAAATCAAATTTTTCCTTTTATGAAGTGCTGAAAGAAAAGCATTTACTTATTTTCAAATAAATTTGTTTGTAAATTCTGGTGTCAATCAATCGTTTCAGCGTTTTACGAATAGAAGTACTTTGCCCCTGAAAGGGTTAAATAACAGTGAGCAAGTCCATGGAAATTTCTATGTTTGTACGCACCAGGGAGGTTGAAAATCTTGGAGAAAGCTTTAAAATTATGAGATTTATTGAAATCATATTTATTTAACACTAGAATGACGGTGAGGTGCATTTTGGCATCAACCATATGGATATACGCCGGTACGAACCAGATATTTCTTTATAAAATAAATTGAAAAGATAAAAACGAAAAAAGGGCTAATTAAATAAGTTAAACAGTTTTAAATAAAAATTCTGGTATCAAATATTTTCATAAAACTTGAGTAAAAATTCCCGTCTTTCTAGTGTTAAAAACCTTGTGACTAGAAAAAAAATTATGTTACGGAATCTTCGAAGATATGTAAAAGAGAGAAAATGAAAAATCTCATTTCCCAAATCTCACGCTTTTTGCAAAACGATGTCAACTTTCCTCTTTGCTAACGCCTATTGCTATTCCCACGTAATTTTTATTTGCTTTAGAAGAAATCGTTCAGTTTACCAGATGTTAACCGAGCAATATCCGAAAATTGTGCGTTACATCACATGAAACTCACATTTCTGTCATTTATTTTTACTATTAAATATTTTCTCATACAATTCGTGCTGTTTATTTAACATGCTTTATAGAGAAAATTTTCATTATTTATTTAGTAATATCATACACTGTAAAAAAAAAAAAAAAAAAAAAAAAAAAAAAAAAAAAAATCTGTAAAGTTATTAAAGTTTTTCTAGGAAACTGGGATTCCTAGAACTTTTTATGCAACGGCAACAAGAAAAATGCATGTAACAGACACACTTTCGCACCGAAAATAAAAAATCTGTAAGATTACTAAGAATTTTTTAGGAAACTGGGATGCCTAGAAATTTTCATGTGACTGCAACCAGGGTTACAAATAAAATTTAATAACATTACTGTAATTTTCGCAGATTCATTTGTAAAGCTACAGATTTCTGTAGATTTAAAAATCTAGTTTTGCAGATTTGCAGCTTTCTTTGTACAGTTACAGATGAAAGTTTAGTAAGCATGTAACTTTACACCCGTGGAACTTCAGATCTTTTTTTACAGTGTAAAAACTTTAAATAGTTAACGCATAGCTGCCAACTTGTACGGATTTTTCCTACCACTAAAATTTAATGGAAATTTTTTATTTATGTTAACGTTAAAATTGCTTGGATTTCGGTAATTTAATGAGATAAAATTTCTTATTAAATTTTAGCGGCATGGAAAATCCGTACAAGTTGGGAGCTATGTTAACAGTAGACCGGTTGCGACGGGTCGTTTTGACCTTTACAAATGAATCATGTCGACTCGAACCAAAAAACTTCTTATAAGTTAAATATATGAAGCACAAAAATAACTTAAATGAATAAGTTAAATAGTTTTAAATAGAAATTCTGATGTGAAATAATTTTATAAAACTTGAGTAAAATCTCCCGTCGTTCTAGTGTTAAAAAGATTTTAAAAAAGCGAATATATTTTCGTTAAATCATAGTGTTTTTTCTGAAAAATATTGAGACTAGAAAAGAAAAGCAGCAAATTTTGGCACCATTCTAAAATATTTAAAAATGAAAAAAAAATGAAAAACACATTTCCAAAATTTTGACCACATATCCTGGAAAACGATGTGCAATTTTCCTCCTTTATATCACATATTTCTTTTACTATGTGCATTTTATTTCATTTCGAAGAATGTCATTCTCTTTGCGAAATATTGGAAGTGCAATATGCGTAGAACTTCATTATATCATGTAAAAGTAATACCGCTTTCAATTATTTAACCTATAAAAATTTCTGATGCTATCTCTAGTGTCTTTTAAATGTATATAATGAGTTTTTGTGATAAAAGACAGTTCTTGTTAATTTGATAGAGTAAAACTTGAGGTTAAAAATATATTAACACTTTTAATGCCATTAGGGGACATTTTTATCTTTTTTAAGCTTTTTTTATTTTTGGAACCAGAAAAAAATAATAACTTAAACATAATAAATGAAATCCATATTTGAACTAAATTTCTCAGGATGGCGAGTGGTCAGGGGAAAGCACAGTCAAAAAAGGGTGTTAAATACCAGTACTTTGTTAAAGAGAAATTTTTCCCCTTCAAAATCTTTATATTATTAGAAGTATTTTCTGTAAGAAAATACTGTTTGTTCCATCTTTTTTCACTGTTTTTCCCAGACCACTTGGCACTTTGTTTCTGTTTCAAATCGTGCAGAGCTTACAACGCTCATTAAAAATTAAAGACTGGTACTAAGAGTGTTGAAAAAGGCCTGCCAAAATTTCTGATTAAGTCTCTTTTTCCACCGCAATTCCAATAAAAACCCGTCACCCCGTTTACGAATTCCCCTCGGTGATGTTAAGTCTATGGGCATCTGATGCATTCTTATATTTAAAATATCTCCTCGGAAAAATAATATTTTTCACTCCATTTTTTCTATGTACTCTTAAAGAATGCCTCTTTTTTTCTTAGTTTCCAAAATATTTCTAAAACCTATGCTTAATTTTATATGAAGTGTTAAAATTTTACTCCCAGTTCGTACACTTTTAATACATAAAATATTTTAAAAAGCATAGATTTCAGAAATGTTTTGACAACTAAGAAAAAAAGAGACATCCTTTATGAAGACTACACAGAAAAGAGAAATAAAAAATAGTAATATCCCGAAAAGATATTTTAAATATGAGAATGTATCAAACGCCCATAGACTTAACATTACCGAGGAGAATTTGGAAACTGAGTGACGAGCAGCCTTAATTAATTGCAAAGTTTCTTTCATTATAAAAGGTAAATTTTTCTATTTAAAAATTTAGGTAACTCGGAAACATGTATTCCACAGCTTGGGAAACTCTATTTTAACCACTTCGCTACCTGGGTCCACATATGTGGACCTTTATTCTTTTCCCCATAAAAACTAAACTGTTTAACTTTTTTTACGTTTTGACGTCATTTCTTAATAGCTGAATGTTTTGTCCTTTAAAAGTAAACCAATAAATGGCAAAATATATGCTGATTTCCTCATACAATAGATGTTATTTTCATCTGAGTTTGCAAAACGCCTTCAAAAGGGTGTGGCCAAGAAATTGAGAACTTTTCATACTTATTTAACTTAAATCCTTTACAATAAAATGTTTTGAGGATTTGTATATCATTCACTTAATTAAAGGCCTTACATTTGTGATTTGTGTGAATTTGGGTTAGTGATAATTAAATTGATATTTTAACGGAATTTGTAATTTTAGATCCCTATTTGTAAACCTATATTACTAGTCCCTAAATTATCAATTTCAGAAAAGTTCTTTATTCTGTCATCTATGATGTCATATTGTTTGTTTAACACGTTCACGCCGGCGCCTATATTCATGTTTCTCGCTGTGAGGCGGCGCTCGAATTAATGTTTTGCTTCATCTGGCGGCGCGGTACTTCCGATTATTCAGACACTGTAGGTAAAGACACGCCCCTCTTATATTTATTAAATTGAACTCAAGTATAACAAGCAGAGTTGATTGTGGATGTCTGAAAGTTCGTAAGGAGTGAGAAAATTACTTAGAGACACGATTTTATTGACTGCATATGTACGAATTTAATATAAAATGTCTTAATATCTAAAGAATTATGGACAACATGATATAAATGGATTTTCTGTGAGGTAGAAGCCACGCCCTTAGCCAATGATATCTTTTGAATGAAAACGAGAATTCTCGTTTCCGGTCGTGAATGTATAAGGTTTATAATATTGAATTGTTTTTACTACTGAATTTTCGAATGTTCAAGAGTGACCCACCTGTATTGCACGCCATCTATGGCATAGTCGAGTGTGACCCATCTGTAGTGCACGCCTTCTATTTAACAGTAGAGTGTGAACCACCGGTGATGCACGCCGCCCGATGCGACAGACAAGCGTGACCCACCGGTGATGCACGCCGCCCGATGGGGCAGTCAAGCGTGACCCACTGGTGGTGCACGCCGGCGTGAACGTGTTAAAACCAATGAATGAGTATTTGTAGTATTATTTTAGCTTTGTGAATGAAGAGGTTACATGGAAAATTTAAGTCAAATCGTATTTATTTAATCCTAATAATATTATAAATGCATTGCTGCCAAATATTACGTTTTTTTTTTCTACAACAAAAATTTAATAGAAATTTTACCTTCTCAAATCGTCGTAATCTGTGGATTAAATAATCCAATTTTTTTTTTTTCAATTTTTATGGCAAAGAAAATCGTAAGATTTTGGCAGCTATGCAAATGTGAAAGTGGGTGTGTGAATTTATGAGTCAAATCAACGTCAAAATAATGGAGCTATGAATATACAGGAGGAGACATGTAGTTTATTGTCTACCAGTTGCGAGTGATGTAACTGAGGAAGTTATCACAAGGTATTGGCTGTTTTTTATTATTATTATTATTATTATTCGGATCAACTGTTTCTGATTATCACCGGGACAATCTTTCACCGGTAAATTTGAAAAGAAAATTTCGTCTTATTTAAGCGCCTTATTCATGGAAATATTTTGACCCAAATATGCTAAAAATTTTTATTTGTTGTTACTGGTGTCAGTTTGCCCAGTTATTATAATAATTCTTATTGGCACTGACAGGCAGTTGTCTAGTTTGTCGGAATATGGCGGAAACGCAGAGTCTGACTACCGCCAAAGTGAAGTTCCACCAGTTAAAATGAATATGTGTTTCTCCCATTATTTATAACTGAAATTTTGCATTAATAAGGCTTTTAGATAAGGAGAAAATATCTATTTAAATTTACTGGTGGACGTTTTCCCCGGTGCAAATCAAAGCATGCGAAAGCGGCTACAGTTTAAGCTTCACTTTTTTAAGGATATGTCAGTTCTTCTTTATTAATAGTTTCATGGTCAAAATGGAGGCATTAATGTCTTTGTATTTTTGCATATAGATGGATTTTAACCCAGAAATGAACATAGTCTGTGTTTTTCTTATTATATTCAAATATTTTTCTGAATAATTAAAACATTCTTTGTTTTCTGAGAGAATGAATTAACATTTTTCCTATAAAATTTAACTTTCTTTCTTTACCGTTGCCAAAAACATCCAAACCCAGAACAATAATTTCTCCTCAACAATTTATTTTCAAAGGAAATATTTTCATGTAAAAAAATAAAATGAAAATAATAAGACTTAAAAAAAAGAATATGACGTCATATTTGAAAGAAAAGGGAAATTTTCAAATATTTCTTAATAATACACGGAGCATGAATGTAAGTAATTGGGCAAAGCAGGCGAATATGACGTCATATATGGAAAATAAAACGGATATCCTTTGATGTTGAAATAAAATGGTCTTGGGTTACGGTATTAATTCTTATTTTTTAAAAGAAAATTATTATTAATAATTGACGGTTTATCGTCTGCGTACGGCTAAGATCAACATTTAATTGAAAATTGAAAAAGTTAAAAAAAATATTTGAAAAAAAATGGATAGTAAATGTTAATAATATGTACCGCAAAATTATCCATGTCGAATATGAAGTCACGATTAGCTGAAAATATTTATTCTGATTTTTAAAAACTAAAAAATTAATTTAATTGCCTGAAAAAAAATTGGACGAGTGTCAACTCTTATAACCGTTCATTTCAGATAATATGTACAAAAATTACTCTTTATTAAGAAAGTTACATTTTTATTCATAAAACCTAAAGGTATGTTATACTATGCGACAAAATAACATAATTTTCCCTGTGCCTTTATAAAAATTAAGGCTCGGGAGATCCAGTATATTCACGTTTCGGGAGACACGTTAATAAATCGTGGTTTGGCACAGTGGCGCAGTCAGATTGCGGGTTTTGAAGCTCATTATATCACTATTTCAGGGATCGCATTATATAGGGAATATTAGGTAGATTTCGTAAGAAATACTACCTATTGCAGTCGTTACCATGGTGCGAGTTTTGAAAAATTTCTTCATAGCTTTTCATTATAGGACCCCAGGAACCCAAAACCACCCCCACCTAAAAAGTTTATATATATATATATATATATCTATATATATATATGTATGTATGTATGTACTAAATTTTGTCCGCACGATAAAAGTCGCAATTATGCACGAATCATCTTCAAACTCGCCAACAACTTTGAGATGGCTAATATCTCGGCGGGGATTGAAAATGGGCGAAATCGGCCCAAGAGGGTGGAAATGGGGAGGGTTCAAAATTTTGAATACTGTATTAACATGATTCTGATGAAACCAGCTCTTACACAACAATGGCAGGAAAAAAATAAAAGTTTTTCGTTATAGCAGTTGCCAACAATTAAAAAAAAACAAATAATAAAATTCTCACCACAACAATTACTTTTCTTTTGCAAAATTTTCACGTGTAAAATTAAATAGTTTGACAAATTGAAAACAAATTGAATATTACGTCATAAGTTTCCTAGAGCAAGATTTCAACATGAAAACTCAAAATAAATAGTATGTATATTGCGTCATATATTGCGTCATATCAAAATATGTATATTGCGTCATATTGGAAATATAATGGACCTCAGCAGGTGAATATGTAACGCCATGCAAGTTTGAAGAAACGTATTAAAACATGATAAAAACCCGACTATGGAAATATTAACATGTTTTAACACTTTAAGGTTCTCTGAATTTTTTGTAGCCATTTTTAAAACCTATTCCATATATATGTGTGTGTGTATTTGTGTATATTACAATTTTCACAAAAAGTTTAGCTCCCTACAGCTCGCTCTTTGTGAAGAAACTGGGTTTTATCTCTAATCTTGATTTAAGTTTTGTTGGGGAATTTAGTACTTAACATCAAAATCTACCTCCGCCTGTAGGCCCGAGCCGGCAGGGATTTTGTTTATTGTTCCTACCACTATTTATAAAATAATATCTTCATGGTGCCTTTTGATAGCATATCTTATATACAATGAGCATGAAGATTATTAATTAAAGGTTCTGGTAGGAACAATAATGATTTCCCTATACAATGAAACCCCTACTATTTTAATATAATGAAATTCTTGTAATTTAATTTCAAAATTTTGTTGATTAATTAACACTAAAACTAACGGAAATTTTACTCAAGTTTTATAAAAATATTTTACACCAGCATTTTTATTTCTGTTTAACTTATTTATTTAACTGTTTAACTTATTTATTTAACTTTTTCTTCCTTGTACTTTTTTAAACTTATTGTAAGAAAAACCTGGTACGAACCGAAATATTTTCAATTGGTAGGAGTCAAACGACTCCTCGCGGTACGTTTAGTATTAAACCACAGGAAACTGTTAAAAAAAGGGAGTATTCAATGCATGTCGAATATGCACACACCTCCAGTGGCTGCGCCACAGTTTTGGCACGCGAATTTTAATTCTCCATTTCTTTTAGCTTTAAAATAGTAAAAATATGTTGTTATTTTATAAAAGAGATTTTGTATTATTTTATAGTAGATTTTTTAAAGTCTGATAGCATACAATGCAAACACATACAAATTTCACACAGAATGCCATGTAAAATACACTGTTGTAGTATAATTCCTCCAGCGTTGTTTTTTCGTTTTACGAAGAGAGATTCGATGATTTTCACGAATTTACTTTGGCCCTTCTTTTTTTCATTGGTTGTAGTTTCCTTTTCCCGATAGTTTATACTATTTGGAACAAACTTTCACTTTTTTATGACTGAGTTATGCCAAGTTTCCTATAAATAAGAAATACCCTATTGTCTATTATAAAAAGTGATAAAGAGTTAATAATATATGTTTTTAATTATAGGGATTGAAATGTTTTGCATAATTAATGGATTTATCTTTCTTTTAATGCTATGTGAACGATGTCACTGGTAACACCTTGTTTGTTTATAAAATTTGCCAAAGTATTCATCTACTATATCTATGAACTGCAAATGCTAATTTCATTCCAACTGTTTATCGTGTTCAGCTGAATTGATTTTTATTATACTAGCGCCATTATTTAGATAATTGTTCAGGAAAGGTTTCAGTTCGTAAAATATTGTTCTACGTGTCTTAGTTGTAGTATTATAAGGGAAAGTTGTATAACTAGAGAAATCTGATTATGAAAAATAGCCTTTTAAAAAGATTCTGCTGAGTGGATTTCGATAGGACTTGCTCTGTTAGTTAGATAATATTTCAGAAAATTGTTGAGTTTATAACATATCATTCTATGTTGTTGAGTTATAGAATTATAGGGGAAATAGCTGCAATCAAGTGATCCTTATTGTGATAGATTAGCATTTTAAAAAAGTTGTACTGGACGGGTTTTGATGGAGTCCTAAAAATAATAGTAAAACAGTTAAAATTTTAAACATAAATAAATTTTTGCAAATCCCAAATTAAACCTGGCTTCCCGCTGAGATAATCCGGTTGTTATTAAATCCAAAGAGGGTACTTTCTGTCGCAATTTAAAATTTTTTTTTGGAAAAGCATTGAATTGGGCAAATATTGTTATTCAGAAACTATGTAATCGAAAGACGATTTCAATTTTTAAGTAAACGCATTTTTTTTTTTTTCATAAAATGCGCTTAAAGTTGGCGTTTTGAACCGAATTTCTGATGCGAAGCCACGAGAAAGGAGAAAACGTGCAGTCACGTGATAACAATTGCTTATAACTCAATAAGTAATTTATTTATGAAAAAACAAAAAAATTATTTCGATTCTAAATCGCTTTAACTGTCAAACATGCCAATTTTATGCCTTTATGTTTACAAATGGACATAGGTGCCAACCTCAAACTAATCTTCCGTAATACGTGCGTTGATTTGACCCTGGTTCAACAAGTTTCGAACCAGAAATTTTTTGAAGAAATGAAATTAAATATGTTTCACGCAGAAGCCTTGAATTAAATAAATAAGGATTCAAAAAATAAATTTTCTGGTTCGAAAGTGGTTAACCTGGTTCAAATTAATAAAGATATTACGGAAGATTAATGGAAGGTTGGCAGCTATGCAAATGGATCAGAAAATATTCCACAAAGTTTTGTGATGTTGAACACGGGATTCGAGAAACGGCTTAATTCATTTTTGTTTATACACGCACAGAAATAAGAGGTGTTATTTTTAAGAAACTAAAAAATCAAATAGCGTTTTTCTTTGTACGATAAAGGCAAAAATCTCCCTGAAAATGCTGTCAAAGTTAGAACGTGAGAAAACAATAACCTGGGAAAAATCATCAAGAGAAAACATTCACTTTTACTTCAAAATGTAATATATTAACCCTTTCAGGGCAAGGTTCTTCTATTTGCAATATGCTGAAATGAGTGAATGACACCAGAATTTAGAAGCAAATTTATTTCAAAATAAGACATAGCTTTAGTTCACGTATTTTATAAAAGGACATTTTTCATTCCAATATTCTGGAACCAGTGTGGCATTTAGGGATTAAAATTGCGTGGTCCAAAAATGAACCACCGTCCTTAGAAAGTTAATAATTAATTCGCAAATAAAAATAAAATATCGAGAAAACAAATTAAAAAAAAATTAATTGCATTATTTATCTTTATTAGATTCTTATTCTTATATTTTTAACCCTCTGTCTACCAGAAGGGTCCAATGGACCCGGCATGTACATTCAAAATATTTATTCAAACCAGAAATTTCTTCAAAACAAACTAAATGTATAAATCAGACAATAATAAGTTAAATAAACAAATTAAATAGTTTTAAGTAAAAATTCTGGTGTAGAATGTTTTTATAAAACTTGAGTAAAATTTCCGGTAGTTCTAGGGTTAAATCTCCAATGGGTTCATATAATTGATAAATACATAATAAAAAATCGAAAAATATAAGAACATTATTCACGATACGTTATGCGCAATGAATTGTCCTGTGATGGATTGTCCCGCAAACAATCGGCGTGACACGCTTCGGTATAACCGGTTTTTCGCATGACGCAAATTACAGGGAATTTAAAATTAGTCGATTTTATCGATTCTTCGATTTAACTGTGCTCTCATTTTTTAGATTCAAGAGTTTCATTAAAAGTTGAAATTGCTAAACAAAATCTCTTATAGTGATAAAATTTATTTAAATGGTATTCATTTAGTTAAGCATAATTATTTAAAAAATCGTATATTACGAGAATTTCTAAGATATTTTAAAAGGCAAAAAACGGAAAATCCCATATCAGGAAATCTAACTACGTATCTTACAAAACCCTACATTTCCTCCGGCGTTTCACCTGTTGCTATCATGCACTTTAGATTTTCTTTAGGAGACTGTCATATTCTTATTCCCAGATATTGGACGACTAATATTCGAAACACGTGCGCTATATAATTTAAAGCTAATACTTCTTTCACTTACTTACATTAATTTTTTTTTTTCAGATAAACTCTATTTTGTCAATGTGCGACATATAAAAAGTGTTTTATAAGAAAGAATGTTCTTAGTGTTTTGTCAGTAATACCGTGTCATTCAAAAGTTAGAACATAAGTAAACAAGAAAGAAAAATCATGCGTTAAGCATAGATTATGAAACATTTTCCAACACTGCCTGAATGCTTTAAAAAAATTTCGTTATTTAGGGAAATAAAGCATATAAGAGAACTAAGTAAAAATTTTAGAAAACGCATAAAACATTTGAAAAACTGATTTCAGCAATTACTGTCCATCGCAAATATGTATTCTAATCCTTTTGAACAGCCCTGTATTTGATCTGTAGGTTGATATATATACTGTATAATAGGAAAATTTAATTTAGCAAGAAAACGCATAATAGGTTAAAATTTCTCTTTCAGCTATTTATACTAATAGATGGAAACATACTTGTATACTTTTGTACAACCCTATAGTTAACATAGCACCATTTTCACACGACACTATTTAGCTAAAGTTTAATTCTGAAGCACTCTTAAAACTACTGAAATCACATTTCCAGAAATTATCATTAGACGGCCATGCATCCAATTCTTTGCGTGACCCTGTATATCATTTCACCTATGTTCTGCAAACATTTCTTAGTAAACCAAATGCACTTCAACGTAAAAATTCATAGCTCATTTAAAAACCACCTTTAATCAATTTGCAATCATACGCAGGAACCACTACGAATTCTTTTGTTTATCTCTGTATATGAATTACAGCATTTATACGCACCATATTCTATGCATAAATATAGTGAAACATAAAAGCACCTAACATAATTAAAAATGCATTTTCAGCAATCATTGCTACTGTACAGTACTTCGGATACAATATAGTATCTGAAATCTTTTGTGTGTCCCTGTAAATGCTATGTTCTTCGTATTGTACATAAAATAAGTTATAGTAAACCTCAACGACGTACATCAATTTCATTATACATGAAATAATGTAACATAACAATTATGTTTGAAATTATGTGACATCATTAAAAATCATTTTAAACGATTTTTTCCCATAGGTCGTAATGTAACGGAAAACTTTTGACTGTCCCTGTAAATGAACTAAACATGCTAGAAACTACATTTAAAATATGCAACGTGCTATGGTAAACACTATTGACATCCAAAAATTTCAGGGCACTCTCAGTATATTTATGGGAGTTAGAGCGGACAGACGGCCAGACAAACCGAAGTCATAAACACAAATCAACCTTGCTGGAAAGTATTAAAAACTAATAATTCAAAAAGTATAGGCAGTGGCATAATATGATTCGGTTTTCATCTAATTGTAGAGAATATCGTATAAGTTTTCTTTCATAAATAATTGTATTACAGATTAATTACATTTACCACCAATACGTGTTTCAGTTGTTTCAACAAGCTCCAGTAATGACATCCCCTTCTTGCCAGTGCTAGTCACCGTACCTGGAAAAGCGAAAAGCCGTTTTCACGGCCACATATGCCAGTAGCGAACCGGTCGGTGACGAAGCATTTTTCGATGCTGAATCCTGATCCTGATAGCATGGAATCCATCAGCCAGAGGCCCGGGACTTCAGCAGAAGGTAATATGGCTCTTATTAGCGATGACAGTGCTAAATTTAGAGAAAATCCCCAATTAATTCCGGAAGATAGTGATCTTTTCAAAATCCTTAAAGGAGAGAAAGATAAAATCCGCGAAATGAGCGAGGAAACTCTCTCAAATCTTGATAATAGGGGTAAACTAAACAATCAGTACTTTGATAAAAAGTATGGCAAAAAATGGGAGAATAATTTTTACAGCTATTTAGATAAACCAGAAATCGAGTATAGTGATGAGAGATTTCATCTCAAAAAACCTAAGAAAGGTAAAAAGAGCAAAAAGAATAGTGAGACGCTTGTAGCTGGTTTAGTTGTACCAAATGCCAAAAAATTCAAACCGAGCACTTGGACTTGGACTTGGAAGAGATGATTTTCAGAGTACCCGGAGCGAAGATCCGCACCTCTGGTAGAGATCTGGAAGTAGAGTTAATTTATGTCATAGCCGAAGCCTGACAACATAACGTCAGGAACACGAAAAAGGAGGAAACCCCCAAATAAACAAAAGGCCCTAAAGAGGCACCATACTTTTAAAAGATATAATAATAAAATAATTAAGAAAATGATAAAAATATAAAGAGAAAAAAAAGAAAAAGAAAAGCTATGTACAAGAAAAATTTACAATTAATAGATGATAAAAACGTCCAGGAAGGAAAGCCCTATCAAGTAACAAAGGGAACTAAAAGTTAACCCGGGTCAATGTTTTCCGGCAGATGAAGAGTGGCACGAAGTCTTCTCCAGCGGGCCCTCTCATCATAAGTAGTGATATTTTGAAGAGTAGGATTTGGAATGGAAGGTAAATTGTTGAAGAATTTTGTAGCTTGGTGTTTAATGGCACTTCTGATAGGAGGAATTTTGAGGTCCTTATGGATAACCGTATTTCTACGGTACCAAGGGCTGTGAACAATACCACGGAGGGTTTTGTTTTGGACAACTTGGATCTTTTGCAGATTGGTCTTAGCCGCAGATCCCCAGATCTGAGCGCAGTAGAGAAGTAGCAAACCGAGCAAAAATGAAGTCAATTTCAAGATCGAGATTCAATGTGACAACCAATTGGAAAGTATGGAGTTTAACTCTGACAGCCAATCCGAAAGCGAGGATACTGATCTTGCAGAGTCAGAAACTGCGCCCTCGGAAATTTCTTTTTTCGATGAAAACCATTTAAATAAAAATGAAAATATAGAAGCTTATTCTAAATTAATTCAAGATTGCAAAGAGAATGATAAAATTGACCAAAAAATTAGAGATCCAAAACCGATAATTGTTAAAAATATCCTAAATATCCAAAACTTTGCCGCGACAGTCGAAAATGAATGCGACGCAAATTTCTATCTCAAAATTGCCAGGGATGACCTCAATTTTTTTCCAAAAGACAATAATGCAAAAAAAAAAAAATTGAGTTTTTAAGTGGAAAAAAGCATCAATTCTATGTGGTACCGGATACCACCGCTCCACTCAAATATGTCATAAGGGGGCTCCCCAAAAGTTTAAAAAGTGAAGTTATTCAAGATGAAATTACCAAAAAAGGGTATGAACCCATTAAAGTCGTTCAAATGAGTAGTAGGGTCAATAAAAGAGTCCTCCCACTGTACTTAGTACATATTACCAAAAATGAAAAAGCAAAAGATTTTCTTAATCTTAGGGAACTTTTTAAAATCCGTATCGAAGTTGAAAAGTATAGCCCCCCCCCCCCCATGAAACAGTGCAATGGTGGAATTGCCAAGGGTTTTTCCACATTAGCACATACTGCTTTATGGACCCAAAATGTGTAGGATGCGGGGGGGGGGGGGGGGGGCTCATAGAAGTCCTGAATGCCCGAGTAAGAATCTAGAAAATGAACAAAAAGATGAAATGATCGTAAAACCGCTGCCGAACTGTTTTAATTGTGGGTTGCAACATCCGGCATCTTTTAAGGGGTGCAAAAAATACCCTGTAAAACTTTCGCAGAAGTCGCAAAAAATAACCAAAATAATCCTAAATCTGTAAAAACTAAAAATAATAGAGAAAAAGTTTGTACTTCCCAAATGGAGCCAAAGATGGCGCCACCAGACCCGGTACACCTCTACCAGCTCGAGGAATTCAATAGAAGATTTTTGAAAATTGCTAATACATTGGAAAATATTAAGTCTGAACTAAACATAGAATCCTTTTCTAAATTAGCGGATAAACTGGAAATGATCCTGAATAATATAATAAAACAAGAAATAGGGAAAAAGACGTTAACTTTCATGGATGAGATCAAAAAAATCCATCATGATTAACCATTGCTGTAGGAAAATTGCAAATATTGTAAATAATTTGTATTAATTTTGTAAATAGCTCTATTTAAGTGTTAGTATATTGTAAGTTTAGTTGATTGTATTGAAAATTGTTAAATTTAAAATGTTAAAATGTATGGTCCCGAAAGGGTCTTTTTTTTTTTGTTTCTGTGCTTGCCATCGCTCCAGCTTGCCATGCAAGTTTTGACAACCAGAGGGAGGATCTTCGGTTCTGACCAATGGGGAATCTGCCTTGCACCTTCATTCCATCTTGCTACGAAGTCCTGTCAATTCACAAAGTTGTTATGTCTCTGGGATATGTTAGACATAGGTCCGAGGGTCCCCGGCAAATCCTCCTCTTATCGTCGTTGTTTCAACAATTTGTACAGTTTACTAGTATTATTAAGCATGGTTAAAAATGTTTTCAAATTTGTTTGAAGAGTAATATTTGGTTAACCCCTTAGACGACGGTGGTTAATTTTTGGATAACTTAATTTTAATTCCTAAATGCCACAATGGCCCCTGAATTATGAAATGAAATTTTTCCTTTTATTAAATTCTTGGAGACGAGCTTTTGCATATTTATAAATAAATTTGGCTGTAAATTCCGGTGTGAGTAAATCATTTCAGAATTTTACGAAAAGAAGTACTTTGTCCCTGAAAGGGTTAAATCATATTTATTTAATTAAATGTTTTGCAACAAAAAAAACAAACAAACAATATACACTAAGCAAACTTCTGAGACATTTATAAGAGATAAAATTAAGTAGATCATTTCCCAAAGTCTTACTGATCACCCTGCAAAACAATGTCCAAATTTCCTACTTCATACCACAAGTTCTATTTCCAAGCATTTTTTTATTGTTTTTGGTAGAATGTTATTCTCTTTCCCATATATTGGACGAAATATATCCGTAGTACGGGCATTTTATACTGTCTAGACAAGTTTATTATCATAATTTCGATTTTAGACGTTTTGTCAGGAATCTAAAGAAATATTTGTTGAGCTTGTTCTTGAACTTCTGGGATATAAGGACTATGTTTGACTTCTCTGTTTTCGGTGAAGATTTAGTCCCATAAGCAATTGGGGGATCGGCAATAATTTGAATTTATAAATTAATGTATGCGATCACAGTGAGTCAATAAAACCTCGAAATTACACGAAGGACTACGCGGATCCTCAACAACATTTGTGTTTATTTATGTAAGTGTAGCATGTAAATGGTGTTTTTTGTAGAGGTGGGGTTTTGAAATTGGCAACGCAGTCTCTAATAACAGTAAATTTGCTAGCTTACAGATGATTTGTGATCAGTATGTTTTGCAATTTCAACATAATATGAATAGACTTACGCCAAAGCGACGCTTTCAAATTGTGCAAAACACCGTCAGTTTATTGCGAAAGACATTCGATGAGCGCATAATTTCACGTAATGGGCCTGTGAACTGGTCTTCAGGGTCATGTGATCTCACACCACTAGATGATTTTCTGTAGAGATACATGAAGTCGGTGATCTACCCCGATAAACCACAGATGTTGGACCACTTGGAAATCAACATGCACCGCGTTATTGCTGACATACGGCCCCAGCTGCTCGCTAAAGTGGTCGAAATTCAGACTTCCAAAATGCGCTTCATACGGTGCCCAAAATCATTTTTAAATACTAATGGCATAAATACTTTTTAATTAATAAAACCATAGCTGCCAACTTTTACGCTTTTTTACTACCACTAAAATTTAAGAGAAATTTTTGACTAATTGAATCGCAGAGTTCGCCGATTAAAAATGGAATATTTTACTATTAAATTTTAGTGATAAGAAAAAAGCGTAAAAGTTGGCAGCTATGATAAACCCATATTATGTCCATTAACATAATTTTTATTTCGTTTTAAATTTGTATACCTTTAAAAAATGCCATTTATATAAAGGTGTCCTTAAAAATTTCAAGAAATATCTGCATGTTTTTTATTTGCAGTGAACAGGGTTTTCCACCAAATTTAACGCCTAAGAAACTTGACAAAAAACAGAAAAAAAAACCAAACTTCAATAAGTACATAAATATAAAATATATTTGATGAAATATGAGAATTTGTATGAAATACTTTTTTAATGACGCATACGGGATAAATTTCCATAATTTAGCCTTCTACTATATAGGGAAAATCAAGTAAATACGCCGATCGAACATCGTTAAAATGCAGAAAATTTTTGGCGTATGGAAGTGCTGAATTTCAGCTCGTTTTGTAAAAGTAAGGAACGATAAGGAATTTTACTCAAATTGTGTTTCAACAATGGAATCGCATATCAACAAGGGTTTTTTTGAAAATGTTTATTTTCGTTCGATCATCCAAAGTTAAAAATTATTTCATACAAATATTTATATTACATCAAATAAGTAATGTATTTACTTTCTCATTGTAGTACATTGTTTATAATATACTTTCTCAACTTTTCATAAAGTGCTGTACTAAGGGTGTTCAGATTTTTGTAACGATTCTGCATATATATATATATATATATATATAAACAAAGACAAGATTTTTTTTAAATAATATATGTGTAATCTGATACTTCTTTTCTTGAACTATTATATTACATCTTGATTTCCAAAATAAAAGGTCTTTTCTTAAAATTTCAATGTTGATTTTGCCAATGGAGTTATGAATAAAGATGAGAAGACATTCAGTGTACTGTCTACCACTTGCGAGTGAAGTAACTGTGGAGGTTGTCACAAGATGGCGGCTACTTTATTAAGTCGGATTTACAGTTTCTGAATACCATCGGTGAAAAATTTTTCGCCAGTAAATTTGAATAGAAAATTTTGCGTTATTTCGTCTTGTATATCTGTTGATTATCAATGTTAAATGATATTGTTAAAAATTGTTGATTATTTCCAAGATAGCGTACACAATATTTCACGTACATTTGGATACACCCCTCATCTTCTTCTTTTTTTTTTTGGAAACAGCGGATTTCGAAGTTATTCTATCGAGGATAATTTTCAGAATCTTCAAGCTATTATTTCGAGACTTTAAAAAACGTTGCTCTATATATTTAGCTAATACATTATGCGCATTATATTTTGATTGCATGCATTCGCGCATGCGCAGTGAAACATTTTTTAGTAAACCTGTTCATTTTTCATATAATTATTATTATTATTTTTTAATTCTGATTGCAGAGTGTTGTGTACAATGTTGTTTATCATATTTTCTGAAAAAAACTTTTTTTATATTAAGAACTCTGGAAATTATAAGCAAAAACCTTGGCGAAATTTGGGACTGTTTTTATAAAAACCTTAATTTCTCTACGAGGACACATGCTATCCTGATAAAAATGAACATATTACAATAAGCCACTTATTAATAATCTCGAGTTTAAACGCTTTTGCTGTAATAGTTTTTACAGGGTTATAAAGATATTCGTTCTTTTTATATTTGTTTCCGGTCCCCTAATGGGTTTCGGGAAAAACTCTTCACGGAAATATATGACCTATACTACACTATCATTTTAACACAATCAAACTGATTAGTAAAGTTATCATACAAATTGAATATTTCCAACTGAGCGAAAAAATGCCCAGGCTGGGAATCGAACCCAGATCGTTGGCTTACAAGGCCAATGCTTTTCCATTTAAGCTAACTGGTCCGACAACCAGCCAGCATATTTCGCTCAGGTAACCTTAATGGTCGTAACATCTGGTCTGTCATGTAGACAGCTCAACAGAATAAACCGCAGCTAAAGGAACTCCATATAAACGATGGGTACGTAGATGAACTATCATTTTAACACAATCAAACTGATTTAGTAACGTATGTAGAGGGGGAGAAAGTTATTTTTTCCAATGGCAACTTGCGGTTTGTTTCTCTAATACTTATAAAAATAAAATTTTGTAACTCTGTGTATCTTTCTAAAAATATACACAATTAAGAAAGTAGAACCGTGAAATTTTACATATTACATACATAAGATTTTCTTTTTGTTGTTGTTGTTGTTGTTGCCGAAAATTAAAAACGCACAATAAAATTTAACGCACAGTAAACACAGCAATTAATTAAAAATTTAGTAAACTACAGCGCAGTTGATCTGTGTGGGATCAGGTTAGTGTAATATATACCACACTGTAGAAACATATTAAATATAATATATTTGTGTGATGCGGCTCATCAAAATGTTTTATACTTAGAATTTAGGTTTATATTTATTCTTAGAAATATAAAGTTCAAAATATTAATTCGGATTTATTCATAATTTTCTCTATTTATAAATTAAAAAGGAATTTCAATATTTTGTTCAAAAATGTAAACAAAAAAATAATTTCATTTCATTGTATATTTCATTGTATATTTCATTGTGTTCACTGTACATTTCAACTAATTTATTTCGGATTTATTTAATAACATGAGAATGTGAATTAAAAGTAAAACATGTATCTTAAGATCAAGTCTACCACTGAGAAGTACAAATTTCCTTTGAAAATAACACGGTAGCAAAAATTCTACCATGGGCTTATGATCACTAATGCCCGTGGTAGCAGATCTGCTAGATTGATTTTAATTAATAATTTTACAATTAAAAAACACAGTTCAATTGAACTTTTTTTATGCAGAGAAAAGTTGTAACTCTTTTTAAACATGTATGTCATATGTATTTAGTTTTATTTCAATAAAACATTTGAAAAATCGTGCAAAAGCTTACTACTGTAAATGGCATTTTGGAATTTTTGTTAGGTATGTTACTTCAAACTAATTTTTTTCTTATTTAGTGTTCCATTTGC
The DNA here is from genome assembly GCA_963932465.1 of Maratus speciosus. Classification (NCBI taxonomy): domain Eukaryota; kingdom Metazoa; phylum Arthropoda; class Arachnida; order Araneae; family Salticidae; genus Maratus; species Maratus speciosus. Next base: position 167,259,510 of record OZ010796.1, on the reverse strand, counting down.
ATTTAAAATTCATAACTAATATTACATAAAGGTGCAATTATTGCTGTAACGACTTAAAATATACATTATTTATGAAATTTCATGATAAAAATTAAAGCCGAACTTATGGTAGCAAGAATGCTACCATAGGCATTAGAGGGTTAACATGTTGTTTCAAACTGATATTTTTTTTATTTAGTGCTCCATCTTCATTTAAAATTCATAACTAATATTACCTAAAGGTGCAATTATTGCTGCATTGACTCAAAATATACATTATTTATGAAATTTCGTGCTAAAATTTAAAGCTGAACTTATGGTAGCAAGGATGATACCATGGGCATTAGAGGGTTAAAATGAAGTAGCTTTCCTTTATTTGAATGCAGCCAATAAGCATGAGTGTTTACAGTGCCAATCAAGATATATGCTGTTTTGAAAGTGAGCAAGTTAGGTGGCTAGTTAGGTATTCGATGGTTGATGTCATGTTTTCGAGGACATTTGAAGAATGTGTGGAGGTCATTTGTTATTGCTTTATGTGATTAATAATAGAGTTTCATATAAAAATAAGAAAATTAAAGAAATAGCACAAAAAGTTGACTGATCACCTACAAATCGATGTAAAATAGTACTATTATGTGAACAAGGTTAGTTATGAAGAAATTAGAAATGAAATTGTTGGAAATATTGCCAAACTTGGCATTTTAAAATTTTTGAAGTTATATAAAGATCCACTTCGCCGTTTGCTCCGAGATAAGTCGGGGGTAAAAGCACTGTTTCCTCATACCTGTCGCCGGAGAAAAAGGTTAAGGAGATTATGTCACAACAAAATTAAACAGGGAAACGCAGGAAAAGGTGTACAATAGCAAGTGACGACAGAAGAATGATGAGAATGTGCATAGGTGACAGAAGAAAATAATCTTGATGTATAGAAGTTGAAATTGCGCAAACAAATATCATGTTGAGCGCAAGGACTGCCCGGCGCAGACTGCGAGGATTTTGTTTAAATGCTAGAATTCCACGGAAAAAGTTCGTTTTAAATCTCCAACGAAGGTTAAAAGGGCATAACTCGGCTAAAAGTCATGTTAACTGGACAAACAAATAATGGAATGATTATAAAAATAGCAAACAAAGCATTTGTGCAATAATATTAAAAATCAGAAAAAAACAACGTTTAAAAATGCAGGGGATGCAAATGCTTGCTTTTTCTAGCACGCTGCTCCTTTTTCCCTATTCCGCACTGAAGAAGAATCTCGCTAGTAGATTCGAATCAGCTGTTTGCTGCTTTCATGTTTTACTTGTGCATTTTTAAACGTTGTTTTTTCTGCTTTTTAATGGAATGATTATTTCGTCCAAAGAGAACAAAATCTCCTGTTTGGTAGCGATGGCATAAAATACATAAAAAGAAAAAAAAAACGGTGAAAATTTGCATCCTACTTACATCCCGTTAAGCATTCAGTTAGTGTTATGATATGGGGCTGTATGACATAAAAAGGTATGGGGGAAATTTTTGTGATTAAGGGGAATATAAATGCCTCCCAAAACATAATTGAGATAATTGAATTGCTGTTCACACGTGATCTTTTCAGAGATAATGAAGCATATATATTTTAGCATGATAACGCTTCTAAACTATGTACTTCTATGCACTTCTAAAGCTTGCAAAAATTGGTTTCAAAATAATCATATACCAGAGTTGTGATCGCCTGGGAATAGCTCAGATCTTAACCCAATTGAAAAGCTATGGACTCGACTAAAGAAACCTTTTGTATAGAATCAACGCAGCAATAAAATCAAATTAATAGAAGCAATAATTTAACATTGGCATCACATTATAACAGCTTCAGAACTAAAAGACTTTTCACTCCATTCCAAGGCGCTGTGGGTTCCGTAATTAAGAGTAAATTTTGTCCAGCTAATTATTAGCATAATCAAATACTTTGTGCGAATATTAATATATAAGATAAAACCTTTAACAACGTTTTAACGCATAAATACATACAAACATGGTACAAAGAATCGCATACGGCCATTTTGAGGATTCTTCTATACCCTTCCTCAGTGCGAAAAAAAAGAGGAATTAAATGGGTTTAAAGAATGCTTCGATTATAGCCCCGAGTACTGGCTGATGAACTGATTGAATAAACGAAGGCAAATCAGTTCATCAGCCAGTACTCGGGGCTAAAACCGAGGGGCTCTTTTAACCCAGTTTAATCCTTTTTTGTTCGCACTGAGGAAAGGGATCGAAAAATCCTCGAAATGACCGTATGTGATTTTTTGTGTCATGCTTGTACGTATTTTTGCGTTAAAATGTTGTTAAATGTTTCAACTATTTATTAACTGACATTGTGATAATTTTTTGTATACTTTATTTTTTCGATATATTTCACTTTTCTTTTTTATAACCGATGTTCTAATAAACATCTATCATGAAATTTGTTGCATTACATTCTTGATTAAATTATCTTTTCTTTGGTATGTAATTTCATGGTATTATTTAAAAGCAAAGTGTTGTTATGAACCATCAGATTTCAAAACGTTTTGCACGATTTATCCCCCTACTGTATATTAACAATGTTGTTTTTCTAAAAAGTTCTTATTATATTGCTAGCAATATAATAGTAATAGGTTGAAAACGTTTTTGAAATATTTTAAACTTATTTGTTTAAATCGTATTTAATTTATTCAATTGTGCAACTAGAAAAAAATAACATGCTTAAAACTCCTGGAGGCTTCAAACTCAAAAAATTCAAAATCTTATTTCAGACCTCGTACCCTGAAAGGAAATGTCCAATTTCACCTCTTCTTGTCACCTGTTTCTAACCCCAAATATTTTGTTAATTTTTTTTGAAAAAATGTTATTTGCTTTCTCAGATATGGGGGAAGCAATAACCGTAATACGTGCGTTATTATGAGCTAAATGGCACACTTCTTTAATTTATTTGTTCTATTAAGATTTTCATGTCTACTGTCTTTATAGAATAAATTAAAAAAAATACATAAAAGTGTGCTGTCATTTTACTAATAAATATCCCCAGAGGTTGAAAATGTTGAAGAAAATTTTTTAAATCATAAATTTTAGTTAAATAGCATTTTATTAATTAAACACATTTCAACTAGAAAAACAGCAGCTACTAAAAATTGTTACTAAAACTTCCATGCTATTTCAAATTACGAAAAATCTTATATCCCCAAATCCTATCAGGTATCATCTGAAACGATGTGCAGTTTTCTACATTAGTATTACCTGTAGCTATCCTCACATACTTTTTATTTCTTTTGAAAGAAAGTTATTCTCTTCTGGGGGGGGGGGGGGGGATACGTCTAATGACGAAGGAGAAATATCCATAACACATGCTAAAACGCATGCTTATTTCATTTATTTGTACTTTAAAAAAACATTCTGATATGCATGCATACTGTCAACTTTCAATACTTAAACAACATTTATCGAGAAGCAATGTTCTTACCATTTTACTGGTACAATTTCAGATTAAACCGATTACACTGGTCAACTGCATTGAACTTCTGCTCTTTCACAAAACCGAAATTAGTTATGATTTATTCAATTGTTTGTGCTGATTCTGAAATCTGTTTTAGATTTTCTCCAGCAGGTCTATTTTTTTAGACATTTGCATATTTCAATTTATGCAAATTTTTGAATTTCTGTACAATTATATGCAAATTTACGGCATAAAGAATTATTGGAGTGGCTTTTTTGTTTTATGTTATAATAACTGTCCAGTTTACTTTACAAAAATATTGTTCCTGAGGTTATACTAATGTATAACCGTGAAATATTGTGCCTAATTTGCATATCGTTCCTATTTTTCTCTTAACGCATCTGGATATCCAAATATTTCTGCCACATGAGTACGCTAATATGTTTCTAAACCAATTTTTTTGCACTGACTTCAAGTCTGGTATCAGTATTCTTCTGTCACGTCTAGTTTTTAAAAAAAAAAATAAAAGAAATATAATTTTTGGTCAGAAAAGGCCAGGAATTGCTTTCATGCTTCTTTCTGATGTACTTCAGCTAGTTATAATGTATTCTACTACTTTTTTTAATTGTTTTTCGATTATACCCATTCTTTATTATGTCCCTGATAGGAGTCTGACACTGTTCACCCTTTTGCCAATGAAGTACACACCCTTAAAAAGCATTTTTTATCAAATTTGTGTCAATACCATGCAAAAGTAGAAATTCTTTTTACTCATAAATTAGATGTGATATACGGGAACGGATTGAAGAATTGAAATCAGCCTAAAATTCTAGTCTAGAAAAACATTACGTCAAATCTGTATCAACTACTTTAAAGTTGAAAGCAATGTAAACATAACACGATTGAAAAATAGACAAATTAAAATTAATAACTATCAGATAATAGTTACGATTATGCATATTGCGACATTTATCTGAAGCAAATAATATAGTTGTAATTATATAGAAAATTTAATTCAATCTGACATTTATGCAATATTGGAAGCTAACCGCTCTGCCTCCACACAGGTATGCGGTGGTCCTCAGTACTGAGATCATATTTTTTTAGTCAGACAATGTCAAGCTTGTCCGAGATCTACAGAATCCAGACAAAATTGCCTATACTGATGGGCTAGTGGCATCTGCCTGAGTAGACGTCGACACCTGAGCCATAAGATGGCAAGTCGTCTACGCATTGTATGCGTTGATACCACTGGATCCATATCAACTGACAAATGCGTGAAATAGATGATAGCGACACTGTTGGTTTAGACACGTCTGTTACCCTGTTTTCTCGATCCTCTCCTGTATTTGTGGTCAGGGTCTTCCAGAGCAACTACGGTTGATATATGTACCTTCTGTGATCCACTGCTGCCTACATCGTGTAACTACCGTAACGCTTCGACCAACATGCTGGCTGATACGTCTGTTTGGCCAACTCGCTTCTCTGATGCCTATGAGGCGACCCTTTTGGAAGCCGGATAAATGTTCATAGCGCCGTCTAGTATTTCTTAAAGTAATATTTCTTTAAAATGCCGTGTATTATCAATGTTAGACCAGTTCTAATTACCCGTGAATTTGCGTATCGGATCTTTTAAATGCTTCCTGCTTCGCAATTTAAATGCGCGTTGCACAAGCCCACATTCGTGATTGGTGCTGAAATATTAATCTTGTGCAGGAACTCATCAAATCACGCCAAGTTTCGTAGCTCTGGCTCACTTTTTTTTGGGTTCATATATTTTTTTTTTGCAACAAAGTGTATTTAAAAGTTACAATATTAATTATTTCTTAGAAAAATTAAAGAGAATTTTTCAGATTAAATTTTACTTATGCTCCTATTTAAAACTTAGTATGAAAATTCTTGACGGTCGTATACAGAAAATTACGAAAGTTAAATTTGTTTATACTTTCTTCTTAGATTGAGGTAACATGTCAAGATATGTATTTGCATATTAAACACAATTAAAGTAATACATGGAACCAGGACTGTCATTTTAGCCTCCATTTTTATCCCGAAAAACCGACTTCAGACCAGAACTTTTTCAAGTTTTTACTTTAAGTAATCAAGATTAGTTTGTCATTAAAAAAATCTGAAAATACTTTTTGTATTTTCTGGTGTGAATCCGCATTTTCAGACTTAACACTAGAACGTCTGGAAATTTTACTCAACCCTAATAAAAAATATTTCACACCAGAATTTTATTTAAAATTATTTAACTTATTTATTTAACTTAGTTATATGTAGTTGTTATTTAACTTATTTGAGAAGGAAATTTCTGGTGTGAATCGACATTTAGTCATTTGGTCGGTGTCGGATCGACAACAACGGACGTTCCAGTGTTAAAGTGGAAGCCAAACTGCAACCCTGCATGGAACGATGAGTAAACAGGAATTGACATATTCACAAAATGGTGAAGCTTCAACTGCAACTGGTTATGCAGTGGGTTATTACTGACGTGGTGAACTGATGGAAGTTTACTTCAGAGTAGACAAGCATTGCGTTTCTGCCATAATGTGACAACTTATACAACATTCTGTAAGTGCCGGTGAACGAGACTGTAATACCCGGGCTAACTTCCCCCAGTAAAAAAAGAAAAAAAATTGAAATTGCAATCATATTTGTGAAAGGAATTTTGTATGAATAAGTCTCAAAAAACAAAGGAAAATTTTCTATTCAAAATTTACTGGTAGAAGTTTGCACCGACTGTAAGCAGAAACTGTTGATCCGATGTAAAATATCAGCCGTCATTTTCTGAAAACTGCGTCAGGTACTTCTCTCGCTAATGGTAGACTCAACACTATATGTCTCATTCTCCTTATTCATAACTCCTTTAAAATTATAACGTAACGTGTTCCTAATTGCTACGTATATAGATGCCCATAAATTCAAAAAATGTGTTCATAAAATTCGACAGTGATAGAAAATTTTAACATTTTCTTTTTTAGAACCCTTGATCTATAAGGAACACTCAATGTGCACTGAGGATGAAAAAGCTCGTTAAAATTTGTTGAACAGTATATTTAAACAAGTAAAAATTAAATTTAAAAAAAATAAAAAAACCCGACTGCGTAAAAAGCGAACTAATTAATTATTACTCATCAATGCTAATTTTTTTTTTTTATATTACTTACCCATTTTTTTTTATTTACTTGTTGTATTGATGACTTTTAAGCTGTGTTTAATTGTAGTTCCTATCTATAAACACGGTTTTGATGAAGCCGATAGATGTCTACGATGTTTAGAATTGAAGTAAAGCTAGAGATCCTACTTACACAACTTCCAGGTTGTGTAATATTTAAACGGAGCTTCTGACTGTAAAATAGTCAATGAAACATGTTCTTCATTTTGAAAGACCTATCCAATGATATGCCACTCAGTGGGGTGCGTAAAAATTTTTTGTCGTGTCTACAGCAATTTTGAATTTATAAAAACAAAACCTAACCTATAACCATCGGACGGTTATGGCGAATCGATAGAGATCTCATACATTAAAATCCATCCAGCCATTGGGATGTTTCGAGGGTATAAAGAAATCCACATACCCAGATACGCGTGAAACACATAACCCTTCTTGGCAGTCGGGTAAAAAGAGAATGACTTTCTTATTTTCTTTTGGTTTATAGATACTGAAGAAAATGTTTTATTTACTCAAAAACTGAAAATGCATCTTTAGTTTAGAAGCGATATTACTAAACTTTACTTTTGGAGAGGTGTTTTCCTTTTATTTTGCTATGAACCCCTGCGCTGAGAAGCAGTTAATACAGTTGTATTTTCACATATATTTTAATAATCTGTCTATGCTAGTATTACACGCGCACAGACTGTTCCGTACAATAAATATATTAATTATTAACTGGGTATATTATTACGCAAATATATCATTAAATGTTGTTATCTAGGCTTTAAAAGCCAATGGCGCATAGAGTACGCCTCCCGTGTCTTTATGGATGTCCAAACCGATCGTTTCTTTAAAGGTTAATATCACGGCTAAATTACCGATAATATTTTTTAATCCTTTTCAACAATCCTTTTATACTTTTGCAACCATAGGTACCTCCAACGCTCTTTAACTCCTTTGATCTACGCCCGCAAATCGAAATTCATGTGTAACGGAAAAATGCGATTTCTCAATAACTATCCGACCTAAGGTAATCGCTATAGTTTTCCTGCAAGCTAAATTAATTTCTACTACCCTTATTTTTTCATTAGTTTAATTTTAATAGATTCGGAAATAGTGGGGCGGACATATTTTTGTATTACATTTTCGACGATATCTATGAAAATAAATTACCTAAAATTAAGAAAAAAATTGTATTTTTGAGTTTGACGTTAAATAATACTAGAAATATATTATTATTTTTAAGTAACTTAATTAACCACTCTACATGCTTACTAAATATATTTGTGAATGGTTAATAATCTATAAATGTGTGAGTCAATAGCCTTGATTACTTCAACCAATCTTAACTTTCCACGTTCCATAGGTTACGAGTAAAATGGCTGGGACACATGGACAGACAGACACGGGGGTGATCTTATAAAGGTTACGTCTTTACTTTTTAAGTACGGAATCCTAAAAATTAGCATAAGTATTCATCGATGATAAATGTGTCTAATTTTGAAAACGTTGCAATCGCAGTACATTATTGATAATTATTAATTTCAGTACTTAACCCTTTTAGGGGCAAAGTATACGTCTATTCGTAAAATGTTGAAGTAATTGAATTACACCAGTATTTACAAGAAAATTTATTTGTAAGCAAGTAAAAGTATGGTTTCGCGTACTTAATTAAAGTGAAATTTTCATGCGAAAATTCGGTTGCCAATGTGGAAGTTAGGGATTAAATTAGGTGATGCTATAGCGTTATCACCTCCCTTCAAGTGGTTAAAGTATTTACTTAATGCTAATGTTTCTATTGCAATCAAATATGACAAGTTATTTTAAGTTATTTAATTTTTATTTTGACCTATGATGACTGATGATACATTCTGATATAGCCTTGAGGGGGGCAGTTTCCCCGTAGTCTCTTCAAATAGCGCCACTGCTGTAGTTACTGTAGATAAGATGTAACAATCTTAACAAATTCTGTATCAGTTAAAAAATACTGCTCAAATTGCATATTTTCTTTATATTTTTTAATTTGTATAAACTTGTTTTCATTCGCAGTATAGGTAAGACCGGGGCTAGTTGGCTACAGGGGTAAGTAAGCCCTCATAAATCGCCCTCATAAATCGCCTCATAAATAAGCCCTCATAAATCGCCTGTTTGTGGATAGATTGCGCAACCAGTCACAGAGTACCTTTATTCTTTCTTTTTACAATCCTCATTGTAGTTTTGCAGCGTTACCTACGTTTATTACGATTTTTCTGTTTTTTGTACTCATAAGTAATTTTTTGTTGCTTCATTCTTTTTGTAATTTCTAATACTTATCTTAATAATTGCGATTTAACTTGTGCAGTTTTCCTTAGTGTATGATTAATTGTAACTACCCAATTTGTGATTTACTTGGATTATTTATGTTTAGAAGGTTACGTGTCCTTTTTGTGAAGGAATTTATTATGGGGCTAGTAGGCACATTGAACACGGGGCAAGTTGGCTCGGTGTCTGGTGTGTGCTGGTAGCTTGGAAAATAGCAAACACCGAGAAAAGTGGTTGCAATAAAAGATTTTGGGCACACGAGGCTTGCCCAAACGGCGGCTGTCGAATTTTTATTTGTGACAACTGTAATTCTGATGATGATATCGAATAGGATAGAAGTTACTCAATGTTAATGATTTATTTATTATTTTTATGCCTGTATAATTTAGAATTTACACTGTACGGTGATAACGCCTTTGTTTAAACTTACTGGTAATAATGAAATTGATTTCTCTTAACTGCGTGTATTATTTCAGTTTTATTTAAATTTTTTTAAAGCGTGTGCCAACTTACCCCATAGGTATAGGCAACTTGCCTCGTGACGGGGTAGGTTGGCGCACAATTTTCCTTTTACTTTTGGCTTCCACTAAACATAAACTACAAACTCAAAACTGCGGGGTATTTATAGCCAAATGCTTGTTCTTTAAAAGTGCAGTTGAAATTTGTTAAAAATCTTAAACAACAAATTAATAAAAATTAATAACTAAAAACTGCGCCTACTATCCCTGGTCTCCCTACGTAGTAAAAAATTCTTTTCATTTAATTGATAATTCGTTCCGTATATGTTTTGAGTTTTTGAAGTTCTACTTGAAAATTAAAATTTCTCATCTCATTTAGATAATTGTCACGTAAACATTAACTACTGTAATTTGCATAAATTATTTTAGTATTGATTTTACTTTAAGCATACACAAATATAAATTAAAAGTAGTATCTAAGGAACTTTTATTATCCCTTCCCCATATTATGGGGTTCCTCCTGGGGAATTGTTGAATTTTTTAACAAATATTTTATTTGTAAACATACCATATTTTCAATTTATTAAAATTACATTAAATTTGAACTTTCATTGTTAGATTAAAATTTACGAGGTGAGTAATGGAATGTACAGATTTCTTTGTTGTATGAAAATTATTCTTTTCACGAAAATACATTTTTTTATTTGAAATTTATTTGAAAATCCTAGTCCCCCATAACAAAATGACACGGTTTTTTAATTCTTCTGTAAACCTGATATTTGTATGATGAAATTAATGTTATCAAGAAAAAATTTTACACTGTCAATGAATTATAAATAATTTATGATCTGGAGATAATACAGTAGATTTCCGTTACAACGAATTCAATTACAACGAAAGAACCCGTTACGAAATTTGACAAATCCCCTTTTCAAATTCCATTAAACCCCAATGTATTAAAAATTCCGATTTAACGAAGTGAATTACTTAAGAATTCTGTTACAACGAAAAATCTTCATCAAGCTCTTTTTTTTTTTTTAATTGCTTAACAGAAATGAAATATACTTCGAATAGAATTTCGAAGATTAAATAAAAATAACATTGTTGTTTTGGGGACAGGTGTTATTTAAATTTTTCCCCCTTTGCTATTTTTCTTTTGCCTACATCTTTTGCGGAATTCCTTTTCTTTAAATAACCCGTACGCTTCCAAATGTTAATGTGACAGATAGCAGGTGGACTTCACTGTGAAAAGAGTGTTTGTGCTTATTCTGGGATATTTTTTTCGCCAGTACCTGTCGCTGTGCGTTTCTTGCTTCGTTCGTTGATAAAATGGCTTGTGTGAAACGAAAACAATTTTCGTTGGAAAAAAAGAAAACTATAATTTCTGAGATTGATAATGGATTGCGGAAAACTGATGTGGCCAAAAAATATGGAGTAACACCATTTACTTTATCTATATTTCTAAAAGATAAAGAACATTTTGAGAGACAATTCCAAAATTCAAGCATTGCTTTTCATGGAAAACAAATGAGACGGTCCCAATTTCAAGATGTCGAGAAAGCTGTGTTCAAATGGTTTGAAGTTGTTCGTTCACGCAATGTACTTATAAGTAGTCCTCTGATAAAGCAGGAAGCTCAAGAGTTCAGAATAATGCTAGGTATCGAAAATTTCCAAGCCAGTGTCATGTGGCTCAGTCGCTTTCGTAGCCACTATGGAATTGTAATGAAATCAATTTGCGGCGAAACAAGTGATGTACCTACAAAGACTGTAAATGAATGGAGAACTATAGAAGTAGCTTCCCTTATAAAGACATACAGCTCCGATATTATTTTTCAATGCTGAAGAAGCTGGAATATTTTGTCAACTTGAACAGAGAAAAACATTAACATTTAAAGGCGACAAATGCATTGTAGGGAAAACTTCAAAGTAACGAATTACAGCACTTTGTCGTAACAAAACAGGAACCGGGAAGAGAAAAATATTAATTGTTAATCACTCTGGCAAACCCTATTGCTTTAAGAACTGTCATTAATTGCCTTGCGATTATAAATTCAATAAGATGGCATGGATGACACAAGCTGTCTTTTTTGATTGGCTAGTGTAGTTTGACAAAGTAATGCATGCTGAAAGGCGGAAAATTCTTCTTCTGATTGATAATTGCATGCCTCATAATAATCCCCCCAAAATTGGACTGCATCCAAATTGAGTAATTTCCGCCGAGTAATTGCACTTCTATTCTAGAGCCTCAAAAATTTATCCAAGGCATCATCAGCGCTGTAAAATATCGCTACAGAACTCTTTTACTAAAAGAAAGTCTTTGCAGCTTAGAGAATGGCGAAAGACCAAGAATAAATCTCAAAAAAGCTATTGAAATGATCTCTGGTTCGTGGCAAAAAATTAGCCAGAAAACAATTTCTAACTGTTCGAAACATGCCCGGGTTAACTGAGACAGAAGAAAATGAATCAGAAAATTTAGATTTGGATGAGTCCTCTGAGTTAAACACAATTTCGAAGCCTGCCAAAAAATTAACATCAGTCCCTGATCAGGTGGATTTGGAGGATTTCTAATCTGTGGATAACAATATTCAAACATGCTCTGAAGTGTTTGATGAAGATATCATTTTGTCCATTAAAACTACATTAGACCGACAAAATGACGAAAGCAGTGATGATGATATTGATGTCACCAACAATTCAAAAGTTAAAGCTTCGAAGCTCTCTCATGCTTGGAGAAAATGCGTGCTTATGTTATCAAAAGAATGTTCCAGAGGAGGTATTTTCTCGCATTCATTCGTTGCACACGTTTTTGTTATCATCAACTACACATTGTTTTGTACAAACTAAAATCACAGATTTTCTGCAATAATGTACTACTAGATAAAGGTTAGTCCTTAACTTTGTATTTTTAATATTAAATTTCATTTTTCTAAATTTTGCTATGTTAATTTAACTAGTCTTACAATAAAATCTTCCATAATGAAAGGCAAATTTATCTTACATAATTAGTTTACATATATATGTAATTTGTTAGATAAATATTAGTAATGCCACTACAACGAAAAAAATGTTACAACGAAATATTTCAGCGGTCCCGTAGAGTTCGTTGTAACGAAAACCTACTGTATACAATTTTCTAAAACGTTACTTTATCTTCAGAAAAAAAGAAATTTCCTAGATTTAAAGAAGCACTTCTGAAAGATCAGTGAGTTTCGCTTACTGTAATTTTTAAATACATTATAAAGTAGTTTAAGAGTGTCCAAGACACAAAAATCTTCAAATTTTCTAAAAATATTTTATTGCATGAAAAATTTCTCTCTTTTTTTTTTTTTTTTTTTTTTTTGCTGAAAATGACATTTAAATCATCTTTCTAGCTTAATTGGAATAAGAAATATTAATTTTTTTTTTCGTTTTGGTTTGTTTTCAAAATCTAGCTTTCAAGCAATGGTTGTTGTGGAAACGAATTCTTGTGAAATTACGTTTCCTTCATGGTGCTTTTTTTTTCCATTTCTCGTATTAAAATTGTTATAAGTCAAAAACTATTAAAGATAAATGATTCAAACTTGAAACATGCCGTTTTCAATGGTTTTACTTTAATTTTGATTCAGCAAATTAAAAAATATATATTTACTTTTGAAAATATGATTTTTTTTTTAAGTTACATCATTTTTTTTTTTTTACATATGTAGTTCTGTTTATTTAAATGTAAAAAAAAAATTTAAATTCTACAAATAATATTTAGAGTTATAACGCTTTTAAATCACCCCACTTTTTAATAAATTATAAAATTTATTTTTTTTTATTTTAAGTTTTATCATGTGATTTCGTTTACAAATCAAATGGTTATCCATCACAAAAAATTTCAAAATTTCAAGTCAATAAGTAAAAATTATTTTAAAATGTGTCCCGGACCCCCATAAGTATCTTTTACAATGCATTAATCAGTTCTGTTAACAAAGTATGACCAAAAAATATAGTTTTTTGGATGTAATTAATTCTCAAGTAAACATTATCAACTGAGTAACAGAATGTAGACCCAAACGTTAATCCTATAAAGTTTTTGAAATATTATTTAAAGAAAGTTTTAAAAAGTGAGTGGCAGCATTGTGGTTTGGCGGTTTGACCAGCATGTGATCGCATCCTTCCAGAAGATTCTAAATGAAAGCTGCATTCTAAAGTCTTGTTTAAAGAACGAATGTAGGTTGATGTATCGAATCGGTGGAAGAATGCAGACTCGAAATTTCTAGTTTTTGAAGTTGGATACGGAAGAAAAATTAATTGTTCATTGTTAACAGGTGAGGAACATTATACAGGTATTGCTGTTTTTCATGTTTTTGAAAAGATTTTTCATTTTGCAGGTATGGGAGGGTGCACGTTCATCTGCATTCATACATATTAATTTGTTTATATTTAAATTGTTAATTTTTAAGTATTTTTCTAAAAGTTTATTTTATTAAAGATTTTTAAATTATGCTTTATCTACATTACTTATTTATTTATTATTTTTGCTTAATTTTGGTTTATTTTAGCTTTTTTGAATTTAGTTACTGAATTGACAATAGTTTTTCTGTATTGGGTGCAGGTTGGACGTGTGTTCAGAAACCTGCAGATTTTTAACAATGGGGGGGGGGGGGGAGTTAGGTTAAGTCTGTCCTTCCACTGAAGAAGAACAGACAGTTTTTGTTTTTTACCTGTCTTTTACTTGTTTATTTAAAAGTTTTTTATAGTTAAATATTGCAGATATACACCTTCTTTTCTGAGTTATGGTGTTTTTACATTTTTTAAAGTAATGAAATATATATATATATATAGCATATATAAGTCAGCATTTCAGCGGAGGGTGGTTTTGGTGGGTCATGATCGGTGAAAATGTAGCAAAATTTCCCGAAGTGTTTTCTATCGGACGACGGCTAAAGTAGGAAGCTTTTTACTTTTTGTAATGAAAGTTACCTAAAAGTGTCCACAATTTTGGCCACCACTATATATATAGCACTCTGGAATTTAATAACCCTAAATTGCCCGCAATTGTTGCTCAAATGAAAATATTTAAAACTGAACTAATTATCATATTTGTTTAAATACTTTTTAAACGTAAAAAAAAAAAAAAAAAAAAAAAAAAAAAAAAAAAAAAAAAAAAAAAAAAAATTGTACAAATGACATTAACAAAGTACTTTACCAAAAAATTGCATATATTTTCACTATTCAGAACCTATTGCTAATGTCCATTGCGTTTATAATAGTAATTAATGATTATTTCTTCCCTCTTATAATAAGCTCTAAACTAAGGCAGTTTCTACATAGTCTTTTCGTTACATGAAGAAAAAAAAGGCTTTAATTTACATAAAGCTTTTTTTAAGCATTTCATTTTGATTATTTTGTCAAAAAAGCAAACTTAAAGACAGGTAATTATTCAGAAAAAGTTCATTTTAAGCTCTATCAAATTCAGTTCTCCTAATTATCCACAAATAAGGCATTCTACAAATTAATACTGCAATTTTTAAATTACTGGCGATAAAAACCATATTTTTCTTTTATTTAAAAGAATACTTAACCGCTTATTTCCAACTAAATACTACGCTTAATTATCTACTTTTTTTTTTAAGTGAAAAGTTTGTATCTTATAAATAAAAAATACTAGAAATATGATAATTTTAGTTGCAAAAAGGAAACTTTTAATTGAATCAAGTGTTTTATGAATATTATATTGTAAATTTGTCAACATTAACTGCAATATTTTACGCTTAAAATTAACACTAAACATACAGGGAATTTTACTCATGTTTTATAAAAATATGTCACACCAGAATTATTAATTAAAATTATGTAACTTTTTATTTCACTTATTTCTGTGTGAATTATATATTGTATATTTAATGAAGAAATTTCCAGTTGTAATCGAAATATTTTCATTTGGTACCAGTCAAATAACCGGTTGATGATATATATAGTGTTAACGATTATTTAAAATTAAGTTTAAAAAAAATACCTTTAAAAAAAGAAGCCCGCTTATATAGTATATTCAGTAATAATATCTATAAGAAATGTTTTCTAGACTAAAAATAAAATATTGTCTTGTCACTCCAATTCAATTTTTACAAATACAAGGCTTATCCAGAGAATGGATTGTGTTGGTTTTTGATGGCCGATTATCTACACGAGGGATATAGGCCCAAGCGGAGTGCCCTCCGTGGAGGTCTTTCTGAGGGAACCTAACACGTATTTACTCATGGAATATTCAAGGTTCGAAAAAAAAAACCCACGAAAACTCCGAAAGATCAGGCAGACGGGCGCGATTGGGTTCGAACCCAGCACCTCCCGTCTACCAGCTCCGAGAGCAGAACCTCTCGGCCGCTGGTGGGGATAACCAAAAAATGGAGTTCTTAATAAAGAAGAGGCGAGAGAAAGTGTAGTGTCTACCAGTTGCGAGTGAAGTAACTGACGGGGTAGCCACAAGATGTCGGCTGTATCAACATTGCTTTCATTTTTAACACTTAACCATTTGCACCCGTATGCCTAGACTGACTAGACATAAACTTTCTTTGCAAAATTTGTTTTTGGCACCAGTAATAAAGGAAAATAAAATTTGACATATTTAAGTAGAGCATTTTTGAAATTGTGTTCTTGAAGGAAACTTCTTTTTAAAAAGTGGTGTCAACCGAATACAATTTGTTTAATAGACGTTCGAGTCGAAAGGATTTACGGACCAAGGCCGCCATATATGCGGAATTGGTACCCCTACCAAATTTATTTTCTTGGCACCACATTATTTTTTTTTTTTAAAGGAACACTTTTACGTGTTCTTTGCCAACAAGAGAAAATTACTAAGCAATTTTCGAGCTACTTTGAAAGAGAAATTTACTAATAAAATTTACTTACTTTTAAAATATAGTGGTGTGAATAGGATGTAAAAATAGAATCATTTATTTAATCCCTTAATTCTCGATCCCGCCAACAGTGTTGCCAGATTGGGGACTTTTAGGTAGCTTTCATTACAAACAGCTACCTATTGCAGCCGTTCGGAGGAAAGCGATTTCAAAAAATTTTGGTATATTTTCATCGATCATGACCCTCAGACCCCGAAAACACCCTCCGTCCAAAAGTTGATATATATATATATATATATATATATATATATATATATATATATATATATACATATACATATATATATATATGTATACATATACATATATACAGGGTGTTCCATTAAAGGGGTCCAATATTAATAGGGGTAATAGAGGAGATCACACGGAGCATAAATCAGTATATAATGCCTGGCCGGATCTCAATAATTTTCAAGTTACAGCAAATAGAATGAAAAATCGGAAATTTGTAAAAAAAACCTCATTGCTAAACTATCGATAATGCTACATAAAAACAAAGCACATATTTAGAAAGAGCAGAAAAAATCCTATGAAATGACATAAGTTGTTTTAGAATATTGAGAATTAATGGCGAGTTACAAGCTCTGAAACAGTGAAAAAATACAAAATCAAATATTTAGCAAAATAGTTATTCGTTAATTCCAAAAATGCAACTCTACCTACATCAAGGAAAATGTTATAAAATTTGGTCCATTCCGAAAGCTTTCGAAGAAGCTGACAATAAACCATATCAGTTTAATTGTATGGGAGAAATCAAGCAGTTCCCTAGTTACAACCAAGGTTATTAGACATATAAGGTTGGCTCGTCACTAAGGACGCCGTCCCGCCCACTTCCGTTGCTATGTAGGATCATACGTCACAAGAATCCAGGAACCCCTGCCGTAACCCATGTTTGCTTTGTTTTTGCTTGTTCGTACGAAACATTTTTTTTAGATTTGAAGACAAATACACAAACACTTGAATTTAAAGCTCTCTTTTAACGTGAATGATGTGGTCTTCAATAATATCAGCTAAACATTTCTATTATGGAAAATTATTTTATTTCATTTCATGAAGATACATTCAATGAAAAGAAAGATATTAAAAAAAAAAAAAAAAACCTGTTGAATATATATCATCAAAAACATGCAATCTAAATATCGACAATAAGTTATCTTCTTTTTCTAAATTACGAATTTTTATCCGCGTAAAATATTTAAATGCTAAGTCAAAAGAGATGAAATCAATAAAAAGAAAATTAAAATTTAGCTATAAAGATTGTGTAGCCAAAAAAAAAAAAAAAAAAAAAAGAGAGTCAAAAACTATTTTCCTTTTTAAGTACTAGTTGTTTCCTTTTTCAATAGTATTTTCTTTATTATATAAAATCGAATGCTTTAAATAATTGTAAATAATATGTGAACAGTTGAAATGTTGTAAATATTATTATTTTTTAATTATTGATATATTAAATGTTTAACAAGAAATTGATTGTGTTAATAATTATTGTGAGAGGCTAATTTCTCCTCTGTCACCCCCCCCCTTTGTATCAGCCTCTGGAAACAGCCAATATTTGGGGGGGGGGGACCTGTAGGAAGGTACTATGTGTTTTATATACAGTACAAAGTCTCAAATCCGGACTTCCGAAATCCCGAATTCTCCAAAATTTGGACGTTTCCGTAACTGGCGTTTTTATTTTAGCGAAACGTAAAATAAACCGCTAAATAATCGCATAAAACAACTGCTAAAACTGCGAAAATCGCAGAGGTTAAAATTTATTATATTAAGCTAAAAGTTTGAAACCGAATTTCTTTTACGAATGTTAAAAAAATCTCTAACACGAAAAAAAGAATCTTAAAAAATTAAAAATCGCTATATGAATTCTGAATAAACTTTATTAAAAAGAGGCCATTTATAATACGGAAGTAAACGTTTAAAACCGAATTCCTTTTACTAATGCGAAAAAATCGCCGCGAAACGTGAAGAAAGAAAGAAGGAAAAAAACTTTAAGCGTCTAAAGTTTGAAGAGAACATAATTTACTATAGTGGACAATATTGTAACTGGAATTCTTTCACGAATGCCCCAAAAATTGCCTCGAAACGCCAAAAATCGCATTGCAAATCTCCCAAATTTCAAAAAATGTGTAAGACAAAATGTATTATATTGGGCTAAAAGATTGAAAATGAATTCATTTTACGAATGTCAAAAAATTGCCGCAAAAATCTAAAATCTGCATAAAAAATTCGCGAAACTTTCAAGAAACGCTGTACGATTTCCGAATAAACATTATTAAAAAGAGAAAAACATTTACCATATTAAGCTGAAAGTCTAAAACGGGATTCCTTTTAATGATGTGGGAAAAGTGCCGCACGAGGGGGAAAAAAAGGCTAAAAATTTAAAAATCGCAAATAACAAAATTTATTGCAGCTAAATGTATTGTCTAAAACATTGCAACCAGAATGCTTTCCCGAATCGCAAAATATCGCATTGAAAATCCCTAAAAAATCACTAATCATGGGGTAAGAAGTTTACCATATATTAATTAGGCTAAAACTTTGAAATCGAATTAGCTTTGCGAAAGTCAAAAAGTCGCCGTGAAACGTAAAAAAAAAAAACCTCTTAAAATCGCTTTAAAAAATGCGAAACATTGAAAAGTCGATGTATGATTTCAAAATAAACTTCACTGAAAAGAGGTCAACATTTATTATACTGAATTAGAATATTGTAATCAGATTCCTATTAGTAATGTAAAAAATGTTTGGCAAAATCCATAAAAACATTAAAAACTACATAAAAAAAAAAAAAAAAATCTATAATTGTGATGAAGTTTTTTTACCTTTTAAAAAAGATATATTCCCCAATTAAAATATCTGCTTTAGCATTATTTTAATTTATTTTCTTTTAATTATTAATTAATTGTTTTCTTTTTAGTATTCAAATGCTTTGTAAATACGTAAATAATTCGCCGGTAAAAATGGATAAAATTTTCATTTTTTTTTTTTTTTTTTTTTTTTTTTTTTAATTTTGCAAATGATTCAAAATTCGGAAAAGTCCAATCGACAAGTTCCGGAGGATTCCGAATTTTTGACTTTGTACTTTACTAATCTGCTTTAAAAGAATAATAATTGAATATGTTGTAAGTATTTTTAATGTTTTTTACAACTAAAAAGGATTTTTTAACTTATTAGTTTTTATAAACGTAATTCTGAGAAAGTATTATTTTGTTTTTCTAATTTGTAGAAATTCCATATTAAAACGTACATTTTAATAAAATGAATTCAAGTTGCAACCCACTATTTTACTAATTTAATAAATATATATATAAAAAAATAAGAAATAGACAACTGATAAGTAAAAAATATATACATTAATAACAAAATAACAGAGAGAGTGAGAGAGAGAATAACAATTATAGTTCAGCTATAACTGTATTTTCTCTTTTTTTTCCGCCTCGTGTCACTGTACAGATTTTAAAACTTATTAATTTTCTTTAAAACTAAGGTCTATTATTTCTTTACACGTGTAAAAAAAGTATTAATAATTTTTTCCACTTAAAATTACATAACAATTCAACTGTGCATAACGCTATTAGCACGGGATGGATTCTGATTGTGGATTCTTGTGACGTAGCCTGACGTAGCAGATCGAGATCTCTCCGATTGGGTGAAAAGTTACGAGCCAACCTTATATGTCTAATAACCTTGAGTTACAACTCTGTACTGTTGCACGCTCGGAAAGGGCGAAACTCCGCCCATGACGATTGTAAACACCCCGTTTTAATATCTTTCAATTATACATTTCTGATCAACCTCTATCAATACCCTTTCATTATTCAGTCTGGTCAAGTGAATGACATATTGTGCAGCTCTCGCCTTGTCTTAAAGCAAACTCCGTGACTGCTGCGTTTCCTCCATGAACTTTCAGGATGATGAAGAAGAAGTACTTTTTATGCAAATTTTCTATGTGTATAGGAAGAAAAGTGTAATAAAACGGCAGTCATCAGTGGGCGTTATGTTAAAGGGAGGCTGTTGTAAGTGGGATTGTAGTAAGTTGATGTATAATAATTATGCCGGAATACTCTAACGAAGAATATGCGGACATGCATCTGATGTACGGGCAAGCTCATGGAAATACATGTCTAGCACAGCGCATGTACCGTGAGCAATTTCCAAGGAGACGTTGCCCAAGTTCGAAACTCTTCATAAAAATCGATAGACGATTACGGGAGACTGGATCGTTTAATACAGCAAGCATTGATGCAGGGAAACCTCGACATGTACGAACACCTGCAATGGAAGAAGATGTACTGAATATTTTTAAAGATAACCCCTCCACGAGTACACGAGCTGCTGCGTCTGAAGTCGGTGTTTCTCACCAAAGTGTGGGGCATGTTCTGCGTGCAGAAAACATGCACCCCTTTCATGTGCAGCGGGTACAACTGTTATCAGTAACAGATTGTGCTCAGCGGACAGAATTCGTACGCTGGTTGCTTAATGTAACAGAAAATAATCCACAATTTCTGGAAAATATTTTATTTACTGATGAAGCAACATTTACGAGAGAGGGCGTGGTAAACACGCACAATATGCACACATGGTCATATACAAATCCGCACACTGTTTTCCCGTCGAACGCACAACAAAAGTTCAGTGTGAACATATGGGCAGGTGTCCTCGGCGATTATCTCATAGGACCATATTTACTCCCAGATGTACTCAATGGCAGTACGTACTTGGTTTTCCTACGGGATATCTTACCGCAGTTACTGCAAAATGTGCCAGCAACATTGCGCCACAATATGTGGTTTATGCACGATGGCGCACCGGCACATTTTTTCATAGGTGTTCGCAATCACCTCAATTCAACATATCCTGGGAAATGGATTGGACGCAGTGGACCTGTTGCTTGGCCTGCACGCTCTCCAGACCTCAATCCGTTAGACTTTTTTGTTTGGGGACACCTTAAATCGCTGGTGTATGAAACGCCTGTGGATACACCGGAGGATTTACTAGCGCGAATCGTTGTCGCTGCAGGAGACATTCCCAACTCCGTCGGAGTTTTTCGGCGTGTTCGCCAATCTTTACGACGTCGCTGTCGGCTGTGCGATTCTGTTAATGGGCGCAACTTCGAACACCTATTATAATAATGTCCGTTCGTCTGCCTTCCGACATTGAACTGTGCAGCGCAGGCCAGAAGACTATGCTTCACATATGTCATAAAGTACGTGGAATGTAATTCTTTATTTGTCATTTTTCTTTTATTTTCAACACTTTTTGGCACAGTATTTTGTAAGTCACAGACTGTGTGTACTCAAATTGTAAATTACAAAGTTTGTATGAATTAATTTAAAATTTAGTGTCTTTTTTAAATTTATAATTAATAAAATTATTATGCTATTTGTTATTATTATTTCCTATCATAAATTATGATGCACATATACATACAATAATTGTCCATGTAAAACATGTACTGAAACTTCTTGCATAGTTACAAATCGCAATATTTTTAATTATTTCCGAATTTTCACCACCAGTTTAATTTTAAAGAATTTAACTTAAGCTTTATATCAATAAAAGACCACTTTAAAATGTAGACTATTATTGTAAAGCTATTTTGGTTCATTCAACTCTTGAATAATTAAAAATGTTGCATCTCAGAAGAAGCATGATCGAAAATGTATAGTTGAGAGTAATTAAAAAGGCGGTGTTTCCAATCGTGATGGGCGGAGTTTAACCTTTGCTAGTGTCAAAGAAAGCGGAGTTGTAACTAAGAAACTGATTAATTTCTCTCACACAATTAAACCGATATGGTTCATTGTAAGCTTTTTCGAAAGTTTTCGGAATGGACCAAATTTTACTACATTTTCCTTGTTGTAGCTAGAGTTGTCTTTTTGGAATTAACGATTAACTATTTTGATGTATATTGGATTTCGTACTTTTTTCACTGTTTCAGGGCTTGTAACTCGTCAATAAATATTGCTATTTTAATACAATTGATGTCATTTTGTAGGTTTTTTTCTGCTCTTTCTAAATATGTGCTTCGTTTTTATGTAGCGTTATCGATAGTTTAGCAATGAGGGTTCTTTTACAATTTTCCGAATTTTCATTCTATTTGCTGTAACTTGAAAACTATTGAGATCCGACCAGGCTTTATATACTGATTTATGCTCCATGTGATCTCCTCTATTACCCCTATTAATATTGGACCCCTTTAACGGAACACCCTGTATATATATGTACATACTATGTATATATATATATATATATATATCCATATATATATATATATATCCATATATGTATATATATATATACAGGGTGGTCATAAAAAACTTTGCCGATATATGGAACTCTAGCGGCCGTTCCGTTTAACCTATCGAGATTAGCTTTCAGATATAGGTATTCAGGGGTATGAGCTCGAGATTCTGTGAACGGCAACAAATTGGCGGTCACGGTTACGGTTATAGGTACAGAAACTCAAAATTTTCGAATGACAACGCCCATTTTTTTTCGTCGCAAAATGCTCAGCGTATGCGAAAACCCTAAACAGCGCTGAAACGGTACGTGTATCGCAATAAACGGACGCGTTATGCACGCACAAAAAACAGCTCAACGAACGGCCAAAAACAACACGATCGGGGCACACGGAGGAAATTTGCATATGACAAGGGCAAGACACCAATCACAGAACGCCGTTCGACAGATAATCAGCGTAGAAAACGGATTCTTACCTCTATCATATGCAAATTTCCTCCGTGCGGCCCGATCGTGTTGTTTTTGGCCGTTCGCTGAGCTGTTTTTTGTGCGTGCATAACGTGTTCGTTTATTGCGATACACGTACCGTTCCAGCACTATTTAGGGTTTTCGCATACTCTGAGCATTTTGCGACGAAAAAAATGGTTGTTGCCTTTCGAAAATTTCGAGTTTCTGTACCTATAACCGTAACCGTGAGCGCCAAATTTGTTGCTGTTCACAGAATCTCGAGCTCATACCCCTGAATAACTATATCTGAAAGCTCATCTTGATCGGTTAAACGGAACGGCCGGTAGAGTTCCATATATCGGCAAAGTATTTTTGTGACCACCCTGTATATATATATATATATATATATATATCTGATATTTGTCACACTCTAACTCTCGTATTTATGAACCAATTTGGATGTAACTTCGCGTATACATAGTGCATACCAAAGCCTCGACTGAGTTCGTTGGCCAGCTTCATCCGCCATCTTGTTTTAAAATGGCGGCCATTTAAAATTTAATTTTTTTTAATTTGAAATGTGGTACCAAAAAATTGAAAATTCAAAAATATTTTTTCTTATGTGTTTTACCTTGATACAAAGATTCCGGAGCATTTTTGTTTCGTCTATATCTTAAAAAATGGTTGAGTTATAGCACTTTGAATTTCTAGCTTGGCTGACATTTTGAAACGACCTGATATTTGTCACGCGATAACATGCGTATTTATGAATCGATTTGGATGCACCTTGGTGTGTACATAATACGTACCAATGTCTCGACAGAGTTCGTTGGCCAGCTTCATCCGCCATCTTGTTTCAAAATAGCGGCCATTTAAATTTGTTTTTGAAAATTTAAAATTTAAAATGAGGTATCAAAAAATTGGAAAATGAAAAAGATTTTTTTGTATGTGTGACATTAATACAAAGATTCCGGAACAGTTTTTGTTTCGTCTATATCTAAAAAAGTGGCTGAGTTATAGCATTTTGAATTTCTATTGTAGCTGACATTTTGAAACCACCTGATTTTTGTCACGCGATAACAGGCGTATTTATGAACTGATTTGAATGTAACTTGGTGTGCACATAGTACATACCAATGTCTCGATCGAGTTCGTTGGCCAGCTTCATTCGCCATCTTGTTTCAAAAGGGCTGTCATTTTAAAAAATTAAATTTTAAATTTAAAATGAGTTATCAAAAAAGTGGAAAATGAAAAAGATTTTTTTTATGTGTTTGACCTTGATACAAAGATTCCGGAGCAGTTTTTGTTTCGTATATATCTTAAAAAATGGTTGAATTATAGCACTTTGAATTTCTAGCATGGCTGACATTTTAAAATGATCTGATATTTGTCGCGTGATAACACGCGTATTTATTAACCTATTTCGATGTAAGAAGGCATGTGAATAGTATATCGTAATTTCTCGACCGAGTTCGCTGGCCAGCTTCATCAGCCATCACCTTGTTTCAAATTGAAGGCCATTAAATTAAACAGAAAATTATATTTAAAGTGAGGTGCAAAAAAATTAGAAATTGAAAAAGGTCTCTTTCTTAAATATTTGATCATGATATAAGGATTCTGGAGCATTTTTTGTTTTGTCTTTATCTTAAAAAATGGCTCAGATATAGCAGTTTCAATTTCTAATGTGGGTGACATTTTGAAAAATTTGATTTTTTTGCCTGCGAACGCATTTGTATATATCAACCGATTCCGATGTGAGAGAGCATGTGCACAGGAATTACTAAGGTCTCGACCAAGTTCACTCGTTAGCATCATCCACCATGTTGTCTTAAAAGGGCAGGCACTTCAAGATATCGACGAATTTGGCAACCAAATATAAGTTACTTTAAATAAAAGCAGCTTGGATAAAGCTGACTAATTTCGCGAAATTCTCATTCATAATGATTTAGTATTGATAAAAATTAGTGTTGAATCTCCTATAATTGGTGTCCACTAAATTGAGCTTCTTCTGTTTGAATAATATAAGCTTGCTTTTTAAAAAATAAGGAATATGAAAGCTACCTCTTCCTCCCGGCACTGGCCGGAAGGACTTTTTTAATTCAGATTATTTGACTGCCGCCATTTTTTAAAAATAGTATAATTTGCCTTATTTTTCAGAATTTTTAATCTAATTTTATATGGGCCGGATATTTCTACTTCAAAAAAAAAAAAAAACGGTGACAATCAACAATTTGGGGACAAAAATATCCCAATCTGACAACGTTGCCCGTCAATATCACGGGCTGAGGTGTCGTTCGTTATTTCTCGTGCCCGTCAAATTTCCGGGATGCTGGAGATTTAATTGCTGGAAAAACCGTCTGAAACCAAAAAAAATTAACTGGCATTTCTGTTGAATATCTCTGCTTCGATTTGGCTTTTCTCCATGATTGTGATGTTGGATTTTGTACTGCATGTTTCGAAACATATTACACTCAAAAAAATTATTAATAATCAAAATTTAATATATGTATGATATTTCAAATATTATTTGTAAAAAATTGTGTGATGATGATAAATAAAGATCTCAGATGTGAAAAATAAAGGTTTTAATCACATTAATCTGTATAATGTAAAATAAACGTTAAGTCAGATAATTCCCGCATGATGGCTTTTCTACAAATGTGAATTTGTTCTATAACATATTTGTTTCGCCTTAAAAAAAACTAATTGCATACTTTATTTAAAAACCTTATAATTATCCAATTTCTCTAATAAAAATATGAGTACGTTTTTATGGTTTTTCCGAATATTAAGCGATCATTAAGGGTTTAAAGCAACAGTCCGTTAAGGGTTAAATGAAATAATTTCTTCTTGTAATTTTAATGCTTTATTAAACCTTTCTTTGTTCTAAATAAAATCAGTTTTTGTTGTTGTTGTTGATGATGTATTTGGTTTTTTTTTTTTTTTTTTTTTTTTTTTTTTTTTTTTTTTTTTTTTTCTGGCTGATATAGCCGTTTTAATACTTTAACCGAAAGAATTGACAAACAAAAGTACAAAAACTAGATTTACTCGGTGACATACTTTATTTAAAAAGAAATTTACTTGGTGAAGTTAGAAATATGTGATGGCAAACAGAGAACCTACCAGTGTAATGATATGCTATAAGAAGCTATTTCAGCAAGGTAGCATTAACTGACGCTTATAATTTCCTTTTACTAAAATACTAAATAGAAATTTAAATGATATATACAGTGTGCCTCAAAAAATGTATACACAGTTTGAATGACTATAACTTCAGTATTTCTTCACATATAAGTGATATTTAAATTGCAAAATAATCTACATAAAATGTATAAATTTACTCTTACCGCAGACGTTCCATTTACAACGCCTTAAAATGCGATGGACACTTGGTTTGCCAATATGAATGCCACGAATTTTTTTGTAAGTTTCGCGATAACATCTCAATACACTTTATTAGCTGGTGAAGCTCGTTGATGTTCTTTGTCTTCCGGAACGGTGTCTATGAACATCCTGAACAATTCCATTCATTCTTTTACACTTACCGCGGACGTTCCATTTACAACACCTTAAAACGCGATGGACACTTGATTTACTGATCCGAATGTAACGATTTTTTTTAAGTTTAGCAATAACGTCTCAACACTCTTTATTAGCTGATGAAGCTCGTTGATGTTCTTTCTCTTCCGGATCGTTGTCTATGAACATCCTGAGCAATTCCATTCATTCTTTTACTCTTTCCGCTTTCGTTCGTTGATGTTCTTTGTCTTCCGGAACATTGTCTAGGAACCACTTGAACAATTCTATTCATTCTTTTACTCTTACCGCAGACGTTCCATTTACAACGCCTTAAAATGAGATGGACACTTGATTTGCTGATGCGAATGTCACGAATTTGTGTTTTTTTTTAGTTTCGCGATTACATCTCAGTACTCTTTCTTAGCTGGTGAAGCTCGTTCGTGTTCTTTGTCTTCCGGAACGTTGTCTATGAACACCCTGAACAATTCCATACATTTCTCTCGTACCGTTCTCGTACGTGAATCTGCCTGAAACTCCCTCCTATATTTTGTTGTAGTTCTGCTACATTTTCATACTCACGATAGCATTTTAAAATATTTTTTTTTCAAAAGTTATTCTTAGTCCACTCGTTCTTTTCAATTAATTACACCCTGAAAAGAAAGGAAAATCAGAATGTTATGAATCGTTAATAACCCGAGTGTATACATTTTTTGGGACATCATGTTTTTAAGGTGCTGAGGGATTTATTAGCTACATTCAGGGCTCCCAAATGGTCCGCCAACTGAATACCAATATTATTTTAGAAAAATTTTCTTTTTAGGTTTTTCTTACAAACTGCCCCGGAACCACCTTTGAAAGTTAATTCTAGCGCAAACCTACCATAAAATTTTCTGTTAAAATTTATTGGTATTCAGTTGGCGGACCATTTGGGAGCCCTGTACATTTTAAATGGAAGCGTTTTTATGAGTTTTAATCGTTTATAATCTCACATGTTCTTAATTTTATCTCATTAAATAAATGGAAATTATCATATCTAAATCATGACAGTTGAATTGACTTTTTAATGATATAAAAGTGTTTTACGTATACGCATCTGTAAACAATTCCACAGAAACATCTATTTTTTTAGTAGTTTTTTTTTTTGTTATACGAAATTACAATTATGCAATGCACGAAATAATAAAATAATTAATTATCTTCCTTTGTTTATCATAAATTAGCACTTTTCATCTTTATACATTTCAGAAAGATTCCTTTGTCTTTATATATTCGGTAATTAGTTTGCTTTTTTCTCTTTCCTATGCAAATATTCTTAGATACTATCATCTTTTACTGCACGAAATGAATAAATAAACTTATAAAGCTGTCTTTGTTTATCATAACTTAACGCATTCAATCTCTAAAGAGAAATTCTGAAATACGAATGTGTCTTTATTTAATGATTGCTTGCAATTTGTTTTCTTTGTTGTGCATGTGATTTAATCGAGACTTTTTTTATTGTTACTTATTATAAGCGCTTTTTATATAATTACTTTTTAAGATTAAGAAAAAAAATTGAAGATTTTTTTAAAGAACTAATAGTGCAAGTTGGTGGTTAGTAATTCATTTTACTCTTTCTTCAGTTTCATTGCTTTTTAATTTCACAATGAGAAATCTTTTAAATTTAGAAACTTGAATACAAGAAATATATATGAAACATATATTAAATGTATAACAATGCTTTTATTGAGAATTACGCTTTTCCTTATATCGAAATTGAATATATCTTGTATTTCGAATATGAAATATCAGATGTCAAATGAAATTCATGGCTTTCTTTGTAGGACAGGGTGAAGTGCATTTAAAATATCAAACGTAAAACTCGATCATATTTGAAAATATCCAAAAGAAGAAAACTTTCGTAGAATAATCGTTTCAATAAAAACTTGGAAGTCAATTGTTGGGCTGTCAAATTTGATGATTAAAAACACTTACGGTACTCATCAGCGTACAACATATATAAAACTATATTAAATACACATTAAAAATACACCCAACGTTTCAGACTCTTTCTAATAAGCCATAACCATGGGGGGATCTTGACCTCTACGGAGCTGAGTTACTCACAACACAGTCACTGTCTCAAACATCAAACTCCATCCTAGTTTGATGATTGTGACAGTGACTGTGTTCTTTTCAGAGTCGCATTTCAGAATTTCTCTTTAGAGATTGAGTTCTTTAAGTTATGATGAAAAAAGCTTAGCTCCGTAGAGATCAAGAACCCTCTTCCCCCTGATGATGGCTTATCAGAAAGAGTCTGAGACGTTGGGTGTATTTTTAATGTGTATTTAATGCAGTTTTTATATTTGTTGTACGCTGATGAGTATCGTAAATGTTTTTAATCAATGATAGTTTCGTTTCAGATTAAACATTTAAAATGACATATATTAAATTCTCCAAAGTGACAGTTCAAATGAATACAAACAACATAAATAAAATAGAAAAAAATAGAAAAAAAATTATCAATGGAAAAGAAAGTATCACATGTTAACAGAAATTCATTATTTCTAACTAGGGAAGTGCAAGAAGTGTTAGGCGCAAATTTTGACGTGAGTGGTATCCTAGGAAGGATCTCGTCGTGGGGAGTAAAAAACTGCTCTACGCAAATCAGCTGTTTTGGAGATATCTGACAATTTATGTCATGCATATTGTTTATTTATTATAATGTATTTATGCTGTAATATTTTTTATGTCGTTAAATTTATAATTTTTGCTGTTAAATGGCTGCCTGCACACTTCTATATTGAAGACTACAACCACCAGGGAACGTACAATTGTCCAGCATCAACAAACACACACACAGCACGTGAAACAATATATTTACAAGGGCATCGTTGGGAACTATTTTTTAATTCCTCTCATACAACTTTCTGAAATAAATATTTTCTCATGTAATTTGACAACATGTGCAAGAG
The DNA here is from genome assembly GCA_963932465.1 of Maratus speciosus. Lineage (NCBI taxonomy): Eukaryota > Metazoa > Arthropoda > Arachnida > Araneae > Salticidae > Maratus > Maratus speciosus. The sequence continues at coordinate 167,230,143 of OZ010796.1, read as the reverse complement.
AAAAGTATTACAAAATTTATTTTTTTTTAATAGTGATGCGAATATAATATAAAAATTGTCGCCCGCGGCAGCCCTGCATTTACAACCTTTAACTTCTCTTCATTTTTTTGCATATTTTATTTCTAAATGTAAGTAACATAATTATGTTACGAGAAAGCCCTTTAACAGCAAAAATTATAAATTTAACGATATGGCAAATGTAACAGCAAAAATAAATTGTAATAAATGAACAGATTGCGTGACATAAATTGTGCGATATCTCGAAAACGGCTTTTTTGCGGAGGGTCTTTTCCATTGAGTTTTTTATTCCTCACGACGAGATCTTTCCTACGATATTACTCTCGCCAAAACCGGCGAGTAACACTTCTGTCACTTCCTTAGTAAGCACATCAAAGAAATTGTGCATTAAAAATCTTACAAGACAGGATTACATTTAAAAATTATTAAATAAAGTAAACTTACAAATCTCTGTTGTTTCCATTTCAAGTGATTTTATTGGGTGGATCGGAAAGTCGTGTCGTGTTGGGAAAATCATTTCGTGCCGAAAAATTCTATCGTTTAATTATTACACATTGACTCCGATATCTAATATGTAATAATTACCGGGCAGAATTTTTCGGTACAAATTGATTTTCCCAACACGACACGACTTTCCGATCAACCCAATATAAAATTTAAATTCATTAATAGTTCAATATTGAAAATCATAAAAGTTATTGGAAATTTGAAAGTGACTTATTAAATACCACATTTTAGCTTAAAGATTAGACTGGAAACCACGTCTAAGAAATTCATATACTATAAAATTATTTTCCAGCTCTGAAAATGCAACGTCTTTGAAGAGTTTCAATAATGGTTTCACATTCAATTATTTACATTATTTTCTAAATGATCAGCTTTTAAAATGTATAAATGAAATCCAGCCGTCATCTATTTCTTGCACTCTGTAAAAATCACTTAATGTTCAAGGCTGCCTCTGGTGACTATTTTAATATTCTATTGGCGACTTTACTCTTTTAAGATATAACATTTCTATTATAATTCTCTTGTACATGTTGTCAAAGTGTATGTAAAATTTTTCTGTTTCGAAAAAGTGGTAAATGGAATTGAAAAGTAACCGACCGTGGCAGCCCTGAATGCTCCTTAATCTAGGATAATATAAATGGTTATTCCCAGGAGAAATTGTAGTGTAATTCATAGGCTACAATTTTTTGGCTACCGGTATTTTAGAACGAAAAAATATGGGTTTCTTTTATGGGAGTTATTTCATTAATTGAATAAGGCCTAGCAAACTTTTCAAAAATAACGGTATCCAACAAAAATAGCAGTTATCTTGCCAAGCATAGTAGTTATGTGTGACTAACACTACAAAAACCCGTAGAACTAGCCTCCTGCAAGCAGCATTGTACAATAACAGGGTTCGTTCGAGTTCTGGAATTTCCAGATTAGGAAATTCCTCGGTACCAGTACTTTCTTATAGAAAATCTCTCCTTAAATAACGGGAAATTTTGTGCGTTTGAACTAGATTTTTTTTTTTTTTTTTTGTAAAAATATAAAATGCTGATATTTTACCTGGAAAATAACATGACCCATACGAACCCTGAATAACCTATTAGCATTTACACGCTATTCGGAAAAGCTTTCTTTATTTTTATGCACCTAAGAAACCAATATATTTTAGAGATTTAAAGTAGAATATAATAAAACAAAGTTTCTTTTCATGCCACTGATTTTCGGGAACATTTCCGAGTGCTTTTTACAGTGTATTAATCAGTTTTCTTAATCAGGTATATAGGCTTTTCGGAGTCTATCTATTCAAAAGTAAACATTTTCATGTTCAAATAACATGTTTTACACCCAAACGTGATACGTTAACAGCATTAGCATTAGTATTGAATTTAATATTTTTTTGTTACTCTTCCATGTATAAATTGAGATAGTAAGTGAGACCAGAGCTAGTAGGCGCAGTTTTTAGTTATTGATTTTTATTAATTTTTTCTTTAAGTTTTTTAACTAAATTTCACTGCATTTTCAAAGCACTGACATTTGGCTATAAATACCCGGAGTTTTATATTTGTAGCTTTTGTAGTTTATGTTTACTGTAAGCCTGAAGTAAGAGAAAAAATGTGTGCCAACCTACCCCGCCGCGGGGCAAGTTGCCTATACCTATGGGGTAAGTACGCTTCATAAATATTTAATTTAAGCTCAAATAAGACACGTAGTTAAGCGAAATCAATTTTATTATTACCAGCAAGCCTAAACAAAGGACTTATCCCCATACAATGTAGAATATAAATTATACAGACATAAACATAATGAATAAAATATTAACACTGAGTAGCTTCTATCGTACTCGATATCATCATCGGAGTTATCGTTATCACAAATGTAAAATCGAGTGTCTCCGTTTGTGCAGGCCACTTGATCTTAAACACTGCATCGCACACACTTTTATCGGTGTTTGCTGTTTCTAAAGTACCAACACACACCAGATATTAACCTTCCTCGTCATCTGAGATATTATCAAGATTCTTGCTTTTCTCAGTAACAAGTTTCCTTTTCTTATAGGTGGAAACAATGTTTTCCTTATTGTCTGTTTACCTTTGGACAACTTTTTCTGTTGTCTTTATTTTCTTTTTTGTATTTCATCTTTTTTCCTCTATCAATGCCTTCAGATTAGGTGAATCTGTCAATATTCATGTAGCTGCCTTTTACCTACGCCTATTTATATCTTTTTTCTTTTTTGATTTTTTCTTTTTTATTGGCCTAACATCCTCAGAATATAATTATCCAACATCCTAAGCAGAAATCAGAGGAGCTCCAGTGACTGCTGGAGATATAAACAAAAAGGTGGTACTGAATCTTTTTAAAATCCAGCTTCTAGCCTGTCATAGCAGGTTTCATACGGATACCGTTATTTTCAAGGCCCAATATTAGAATTTTTTTTTTATAGAAAAATAAATCTAGTTTAAATAGACGAAATTTCGCCTTATTTCAGAAGTGAGTTTTCATAAGAAAGTACTGGTACCGAAGAATTTCTCAGTCATGAAATTCAAGCAACCGTATGAACCCTGTCATAGCTGAATTATTAACATCATCACTCGTTTAAACTTCATTCTTTATAATGAATTATAATAGAAATTTTATATCTTAAAAGAGTAAAGTCGCCAATATAATATAAAAATAGTCGCCAGTGGCAACATTGAACATTAAGTGATTTTTACAGACTGAAAAAAATAGATGACGGATGGATTTCATTTATACTTACTAAAAGCTAATTATTTAGAAAATAATGTAAATAATTGAATGTGAAACCATTATAGAAAACTCATCAAAGAAGCTGAGATATAGGGCGAGACTTCTCCATGGAATATTAAAATCTTTAATAGTTTACCTAATAGAGCGTCCGTTAATTATTCCAACTCCCACATCATTTCTTATAATATTTTTCGGTGTGTTAACCTGATCAGTTTTTCTTTTGTAATTACGCATGTTTTTTGTAATATATATATATATATATATATTATTAAACGGGATAAAATAGCAGAAAATATTGCGAAGCAGTGCAATGGCGTTAGTTAGCGTACCGAGTCAACTTGCCCCGTGTTCAATGCGCCTACTAGCCCCATAACAAATTTCTTCACAAAACTGGAGATGTAACCCTCTAAACATAAAAAAATCCAAGTAAATCACATATGTAATTGGTAGAGTTAATCATACACTGTGAATAACTACAAAAGTTAAATCGCAATTATTAAGAAACCAGAAAAAGAATTAGAGTAAAGTATTAGAAATTAGAAAAAGAATGAAGGAACAAAAAATTACTTATGAATGCAAAAAGAAGAAAAATCGTAATAAATGTCCACTGTACGTGGGTAACGCTGAAAAACTACAATGGGGATTGTAGAAAGCAAGAAGAAAGGTACTCTGTGACTGGGTGCATCATCTATCCGCAAACAGACAAATTATGAGTATTGCGCCTACTGACCGCTGTAGCCCACTAGCCCCGGTCTCCCCTATACAGCTGGAAATAGTTAATTGAGAATAAATGTTAAACGCCGGTATTTTGGTGATGGATTAATTAATGGATTAATGCAGTAAAAAATACTCAGTATTTTAAAACTGCATTATATTTTAGAATTATATTGATTTAAATAACCCTTCTATTACAGTGTAACGTACTGCCTAGTGAACGTATATGTTTACGTAGGGCAACTGGGCCATGATTTTACAATGTCACTACGCAGATTCTGGCAAGTCATCTTCCAAAAACTAATGTGTATTTGAATTAAAGTCTGAACTTTTATAGATGTGTTCAGTTAGGTTCACTTCATGATGCAGACTATTTCAAAATTACATTTTAATGTATAACAATGAAAAAAAAAATATTTATTTCACCTTTCTTTTTTTCAAGGGTCCAGTTGCCCCATAAAAAATGGGGCAACTGGACCGGGTAGGTCTGTGTTCTACACGCGTTTTTTTTAATAAGTGGTATTAGATTCTGTTTGATAAAGTATAAATAACTTAAACAAATTAAACCAGGCAGATCATGTAAATTATATATCAACTAAAGCCCGTTGTAAGGGAAACCTTTGATATCAAGGTGTCTAAAAAATACCACCAAATGTGAAATTATTTGATTTATTTATACAAAAACATAAGAATTAATTAAGTACTTAGGTACTTTGATATAGGTAATAAGTATAAAAGTTAAATGGGTATTTTAGAAAAAAAGAAACAAGGTAAATTTATGAACAAACGGGTACATAAGTACTTAAGTATCTCATTCTCTTTTCTATTTAACTCAATGAAAGTTCGATAAGTCGAATAAATCTGTGGAGAATGCAACAATGTTTTTATGGCGAACATAACTATTTTTTGTTGGTTTAGTTAATTTTCTAATAATGTCACCTTGTCTTATGTACGCCTCTTCATCTGTATTGTAAAATTTTGAAGTCTGGCTATCTCTCTTACCCGCCAGCACGCTTTTATAAAAATTATTTCGTAATTTTAATAATGTATTATATAATTTTATTTATTGCAAGAAAAAAAGCAATGGAGAAATTCATTTCCCCTAGTAAGAGAAACTTCAAAAAATTATTTATAACTGTTAGGAAAACTGGATCAAACATGGTCCAGTTAACCGTGCTATATGTCTCAGTTACCCCATTCTTGAAAAATTTATGGGATAACTGGAACGCCGGTCTGACATTTGAGACATGAAGTTAATATGTATAGATAACTAATAATATTAATGTATTTGTATGCCTAACCTTTTAAAAAAAGATTGTTTAATAAAAGTACTTACCTATTTTAATTCAAAGCCGAGAAAGTTCAACCAAATCGGCGTTATTTAAAAAAAAAAAAACGTAAATATTCGGCAAACTATCACAGCAAAGAGTTATAATTGAGTTGGCACACATTGTTGTAAGAATTAGAGATGGGGGTGCAATGTTTGCAAAAGCTAAAATTTGAAAGACATGAACGTTTTTTTATAAAATAGCCTATGACCCAGTTACTTCGTGGGTCCATTTACCATAGCTTACCTTATATCAGTTCATGGTGCTGAGAAGTTAATGCAACTATCTTTATACCCTTTAAGCGTTGCGCATGATACGTGTAGGCTACTTTTAAAAAATCGGGTTGTTTGATTGTCACCACTTTTTTGAAGTAGAAATATTCACTTTATTTAAGGGCAGATAAAATAATGCAATAATAAAGCATATTTTAAGAAACTGGTAGGAAGCAAACAATCTGAATAAAAGAAACTAGCCTATACTGCCCTTGAAAATCACGTAGGCAAGAATTAAGGGGCTCAAGAAGTTTATCATTAATTCTGTATAGCTATATTATTTTTTGGCTAAGCGAAAACGGTGGATATAGTTAACCCTTAAATGCCTGATTTTTCAAAAATTATTGTAATAATGTTTTTCGGCTTTCATTTTTTAAATAAATCATGGGAAAAATACTTTAAAAATCATGTTTTGTTTTAAGTACGGTTTACGGCTAAAAAACAGTTTGTTACTAATCGGCAATACTGGTCTTTAATTGAACAAATAATCTTCCTTGATAAAATTCTACATTATTAAACACACAAGAATTTTAGGAACTATAATAAGAAATAAATTTTACTTGCTCACTGCAGAACAAAATAGGGTATTTCGCAAACTCCCAAACAAAACAAAAAAACAAGTAGCAACAATTGAAAAAATAAATCTATTATTATTTTAAACAGCACAAGTGTTGCCATCTACATGTTGAAAATCGATTTAATAATATTTTCAGAATGTATTTTATTGGCAAAATTAGGTATTATAGCTTCAATATTATTCTAATAGCATTTTAGAGCCTAAATTGGGTATGTTGCCGAAAAGCAACACCCGGCATTTAAGGGTTAACTAAAATTAAGGCAACAGTTTTAAATTATTAATTTTATTTTGTCTATGTCTTTAGTTTCATTAGTTTACAATTTTCACAGGAACACATTTTCTGAATTCCTTTTTAGTTTAATAGAACAAATATTGCTAAAATAATGCATTAAAAATAATAAACATTTCTCTTTTGAATGCGTTTTAATTCTTACTCTGAAAACAAAAATACTTATTATGCGGAATACAAAGTATCAGATGTCAAATATAATTCCTTCTATTTAAATATACAAAAGAAGCAATTACGGGACAATCTCATATTTGAAAAGACCAAAATAAAGTAAACATTTAACGAATGTTATTTTCCATTTCGCATCATGCTTTAAAAAGGAAATTTATTAGCATGCGTATATCGTGAGCCGCGAATGTTATTTATAAAATGGAAAGCAAATATCATATATCGTTTATTTTTAATAGACAGATTAAATCCGGCACCCAACTCCGAACAAAATATAAAACTATAAATATCGTTTATTACTCTGGAAACTCAACTTCTATTAATAATTTCATATAATGACAGCATATTCCATATTTTACTACAATTCCCAGGATGACCTTTGACTTTGCTTTATTGCCTTTGTTAAAGTGATATGAAATTGAGTCGTCTCCTCTTTCTTTTCTAACGGCTTAAAATAAATTATGAAAAAATATCATTCATTTTTCTAAAAGTGGACCCTGTTTTCCTGTACTAAAATTTTTCATTTTAATGAGTACTTTCTTTCTTATTTTGTAAAAACTATTTACGAACACCCCTTATATCAAGGCTGTCCAATATTTCTTACTTTCTCGTGCCATAACGTTAAGGTAAAATTTCCTTCTGGTCGCATTTCAGAAAATAAATAAATAAATAAATAAAATAAAAATAAAAATAAAAATAAAAACATTTTTCTGGTAGCACTCAGGCAAAAGCGTCTCGTAAATATTTACTTCTTTTGTAATAGAAATTCTTATACAAATGAAGAGCTAAGTGGGAGAACATTTTAAGTAACAAAAACATAGCTGCCAACTTTTACGCTTTTGTGCTACAACTAAAATATTGCAGAGATTTTCGTCTTCTGTAATTGTCTGATTTCGACGATTAAATAAGACAATGTTTTCTATAAAATTTTAGTGATAAGAAGAAAGCGTAAAAGTTGGCAGCTATGAAAAAATTACATTTGAAGAAATTTGATGTGGAAGTTTTTGTTGTCAATTTTAATGATTTATTTTCTGTTTGATACCATGTGTTTAAAATATTAATAGGTGTGGTACTAAACTCTATCGAAAAAACTTATTCATATATAATTTTAAAATATTAAAAAATATTAATATTATTAGCATTATTAAATATTAATGAATAATATCTTAAATTTTCAATGCTAAATAGAACTTTGATATTTTAGCTTTACCATGTGATAGAATACCTGATAATACCTTCGTCCAAAAGATAAAATAATTTTTAAGAAAGTGTAACATAACATGTTCTTCCACTCAGCTCTTCAAATATCAAAGATCATCGTTTATAATGAAGCAACCTAAGTTAAAAATGCTACCAAAGTGATAAAATACCATTATTTAGGTTAACGCACGTTCCATCGCACAAACGGCGACAATTTCAAAATAACTCTTGATAGAAATATCTTCACAAACTTGTTAAATAATGTCACGAGGCTTTATGCATATTGAAAACCAGTGTTAACATAAAGTAAAATGAAATTGGATAGTTGTGACCGTGGATTAATTTCTATTATTATTACAAAACCTGCATAGCATCTCTTTCCAAATTTTAGGTAACTCAAGAGACACTAAATCATTGCAAATATTCTAGTTGCGTAAAAATATCTCTATTGATTCTCGGATAATGGATAGTAAATAAATTCTTGACCGATAAATTATTCTGCAATTTAAAAATTGTTCTGTAAAGGTTCTTTGCTGCGTAATATGGTCAAAGCTGTAGTTCACTTCTATTTGATGTTCCTTGCTTGCTTAAGTTTTCTGCTTGACATACCTATATAAAACTGCTTTGGTCCATCTTCTTTTGTGAAAGGTATTTCATATATAGTTTGATATAGAACAATTACAATAATAAATAACAATAGTAGAAATTAATCCACTTTCACAAATATCCAATTTTATTTTAATTTATGTTTTCACTGATTTTCAAGACGCACGAAGTCTCGTGACATTATTTAACAAGTTTGCGAAGATATTTCTAACAAGAATGATTTTGAAATTGTTGCCGTTTGTTCGATGGAGCGTGTGTTAACCTAAATAAAGTTATTTTATTACTTTTACAGCATTTTTAACTTAGTTTGTTATAGAAATTATTTTCAACGCTTTCCAAAGCAGTTGCTAAGTTGCAGTATAATAATTCGGTTTGTCTGTCTGTTCTCTAACTTGCGTAAATATAGTCGTATCATCCTGATAGTTAAAATACATTACTGAGGATTATCATGCCATATTAGGTATTAAAATTGAAGTGCATAGCATTTATAATTCATTTACATGGGCACTCAAAAGACTTCCGTTACATTACGGTCTATGAAGAAAATCGTTTACAGTGTATTTTAAAGATGTTATTCTATTTCAAACATATTTAAACTTATATACATCGCTGAAGTTTACTATAAGATTTTTATTATTATAGAATATGTGTAGCATTTATACTTCATTTTCAGAGGCACTCAAAATAATTCCGTTTTATTACGATACATGAGGAATATCTGTTGCGTTTCATTTTATTAAAGTTACTCTATTATTCTAAACATAATAAAAATTATATGAATTTTAGAGGTGCAATAAAGCATGCTTTCTGCAACATATTTAGTAAAACACATTTGCCATTCTTCATTTAAAAGGCTACACAAAAGAATTAGTTTATATTATGGTCTTTGAGGACAAACTGTTTCCAACATATTTTAATTTTGATGCGCTATTTTAAACGTAATTTAAATGATATGCGTTATAGACCGGGTGCACAGACAATCACCTCATCGAGTTCACTGTTGAAATTCCAGAATTAGTTAAAACTCGATACGCATATTAAAAAGAAATCGATCTGCCAAGTCATATCTTGATGGAAAACCCCTGGAAACACGATTTTTTCTGTTGACACATACGTTTACCATTGTGTTTTCCTGCTCCCAGTCCTCCTTTTTTTCATACTTTTCGGGGACTCCGCGGCCGAGTGGTTAAGACACCACGCTGCTAATCGCTTTAGAGCGTAGGAGGCTTGTCGGGTTCGACTCCCGCTGGCTCCATTGCACACTCTTTGTGGAGCTCCCGGATGTAAAAATTCTCTGTGTTGTCAATTTCATTGTGCTATCTCGTCCCTGTATATCGACGATGACTTATAAGCGGGCCTTGTTGTCAAGCACACAAGTCTGATGTACGTGTCCAATAAAACAAACAAACAAACAAAAAATTCATACTTTTCGGTGCAGAAAAACACAATGGTAAACCTACGAGTCGACCGCTAAAATCAGGTTTTAAGTTGTTTTCCACCAAGATATGACTTGGCAGACTGATTGAGTTTCAATATGAGTATCGAGTTTTCACTAATTCTGACATTTCAGCCGTGAACTCGATGAGGTGATTGTCTGTGCTGCCACCTCCCGGTCTATAAAATTCTGCAACTAGTTGTTAACCCTCTTGCTGCGTAGTTCTTTTATCAAAATAGCTTCAAAAATTGCGTCTTTCAAGAATTTTTATTCTTTTGTCACCAGTTTATCAAAACAAAATATTTTGTCTAATTTAATCGGGAAAATTCTCCGATTACATAAGGCAAAATTTACAATAAAAAAATAACTGGTGCGGATAATCAAAGAGGGTTAATTAGACGGGAAAATACACGCCCGAGAGAATCTCGGGTTGCGCAGCGAGAGAGTTAATCGAACAATACTAAAAATTCTGACTTTCTCTTGAGGGGCAAGCAATTACGTTTGTGAAATGCTGAATTCCCACCGGAATCTTTGAAAAATTCCATTTCAAAATCAGTAAAAGCAATTTTACAGCTTTTTTTTTCACCAAATTTAGAAAAGTAAAATTTAATAAAATTTTCCTGTTGTGAAACTTCGTTAATCGTAGGTGGTATATAATATATACCGGTGCCCCTCAAGGGGTTCAGAGCATTATGTGGCCTGTTGAATGTTTGTTTACGGACGATGGCGCAATTAATACAGAAAACAAACTTTATTGAATAACGAAAAAAAAAAAAGAAAAAAAATTGGCCGTGAAATATATCACCTGCTAAAGTTTTCTGCGTCCAAATGATTCGAAATTAGGAATGGAAATCTAATTGCAATGTAAAAAAAAAAAATCCGTAAATATACACGAATTTTTTTACGTAAAATTTTACGAGTTTTAACTAATTCTGGAATTTCAGCCGTGAACTTGTTGAGGTGATTGTCTGTGATGCCGGCCCCCGGTCTATTACTTACATCCACTATAATATGCTTATTGCAGAATAAGATGTGCACAGGATTTATTTATCGTTAATTTACACTAACACACAAAAGACATCGCATATAGTTCATACAGAACTCTAGGAATTAGTGATAACTGCGGTGAGTGCGTTTACACTTATAGTATGCGATTTTACCTGTAATTAAATTTGTCCATACCACGCAGTGTGTATAAATTGTATAGATTGTGAATATAATTGAGTGTATAGTTTATATACAAGGATATATAAAATAATTTGTAAACATTTGTGAGTATGGGCTGGAATTTCTTAACTGCGGTTTTTAATTGAACTGTGCAGTTTTAAACTGGACTATATTTAAAATGCTAAGACAGCATTCATAACCCCCAGGGAATTCAGGGGATTTTAGGGGTTTGAATACGAGATTTGTTTGAAGAAATGGTCGCTATATTTGAACACAAAACAGTTTTCAGTAAATAAGGCAAATATCTATAAAGCAAATTACTGTATTGTTAATCCGAGGCCTAGGAACCATGTAAGAGATGTTTGTAGAATATAAATAAATTCATATACAGATCTTTGCAAGGCACTGGATACATGAATTTTATGGATGATAAATTTCTGTAATAAAGATTTCAGTTGTTTAAAATGTGTTTTTCTAAATAAAATTTTAGTTTATTATGTTTCAACTATAAAAATTTCTAGGTAATTTTCCGATCTTATAAAAGAATTCAAGTTTGTTTCCGTCTGTTGGTAGATATTAAGTTGAATTTTCAACTGCTTTTTTTACTAAACAATAATATAGCAGACTATGTAGAATATATACAAATTTACAGATCATATACAGGGTTGCATAAAAGAATTGGAATACATTTCCGGCTTATAGGCGGTAACTGCTACAATTTGGTTTCAAATGTGTCATGTATTTTATTAAATGTTTACTTAGCATAGTTGCAAACCTGCCAATTTTTCCAATACAAAGAAATTCTTACAAAAATATAAGCTTTATTTAATTGCAGAAATTCAGCGAATATATAAAGCAAGTATATCTGCATAAAAATATTGGTATTAAAAAAATCGGGAGTTTGGCAACTATGATTTAGGTATTTACTTTTCCCTTGAATACGTCGAAGTTTTGTTAAAGCATTCTGGAAGACTGAGAAAGTGTTTCTTAATCTAGTCACCATTTTTCATTCTTGTGAAATTATTACAACATTAACCCGGGAATGCTCTCGCATATCCAGGATATGTATGATTTATACTTTGCCACCAATAAATTAAAAAAAAATCGCATTTTATTTAATCGTTGGCATTGCTCACAATTTCTGTGCTAAAATAATTTGAAAATTACTTTCCGAAATATAGTGGTAAGAAATGTAATAACCGTGTCCACCCTGTGTATGTCATACCCAGCGCGTGTAATATCAAGTTAAGATTAGTCACATACTGTCCTGTTGATTCAACTTAAGCATACAAAACAATGACCGTTTTTCTGGGAATATAAACTAAATTTCATTAATAGTCCAAAAGTACTACATCGAATCAGATACTCAAGTACAGGTCACGAAATCCCAGCACTTTATCAGAGGTAGTTTCTGAATCCTCATTTCAGTAGCTTCAAACATACTTATTTTCATCAGTTGGCCAGTTACCATGTAAATTTTCTTTAACGTATTAAGATTAAAAGCCTTCACAATTAAATTTAAAACGATTCGACAAAATAATTTCTTTAAAATAATACCATATCGACGCTCTCGAACTTGTCCCATGTAAAAATTCTATAAACTTTGCAATCATTGTAATTTTAGTTTTACATCGCTCAATGGAAACGAAATTTATTAAAAGTTCCATATCGAGAGCCGCAAAAAATTTATAATATATTAACAAATTACTAACCGGCGGACTCCACACTTCGGTTCAGCACTCCAGGCTAGTGCGATCTGGAATTCTGTAACTTCAACTGCATTGTTGACAATATAGTGATTGTAAAATATAACACAATGATTCCTATACGAAATTCAATGAGGACTCGGGCTGTCATATTTATGTGTATTAAAAATTTCATTTTGGTAATGACAAATGGAAATTAATGAAAGCATGTTTTCAGAAAACGCTGATATTCAAAATTTTTGTCGGTGCGAATTGGCACTAATGTGGATTTTAATTGTTAAGAAATTATTACTTTTAGCAGAAAGTTTATACCAAATCGTATTATCAACATAGATATCAGAAACTCATTTGCTTCTCAGATAATTCTTCGGATGTATCTCGTCATGTCCCTCCCGCCTTTGTAGGCAGAGTTGCAAAAAAACTGGTTTGTTCCCAGGTTTATTCCCAAAAAACCCGGTTTATTCCTAGGGTTAAACCGGGCTTTTTCCAGTCTTTACAACTCTATTTGTAGGTCGTATACCTCTCAATACACAGTGTTTTGAAACACGAGGAATCATTTAATATAACACTGTACTGTACCCTACCTAATTATACCCAGTACTGTACCCAGTATTTGTACAAAAATGTTGGTAAAAAAATTGCTTTTATAACAGTGAATACAAAAAATTGTTAAAATTGCATTTTCTTATTTTGTAATGAATTTTTCTGAAAATTCTGGTTTAAATTCAACATTAACCCCTTAACAGTGTGGCCCCGAACTGGATTCGGGCAAGAACACTTTGCTTGCTTCGTTATTAAAAGCATTTTGATACCACTAATTTGTTACTATAAATTTATCTTTATTGATTGTGAGATATTTTTCGATTAAGTATGGTAAATATTTTAGTATGGAAAAAGTGGTGTCCAGCCCCATTTTTAATTTTTTTGTAAGAAAACAAATGTAACTGTTAAGGGGTTAAAGAAGCACAATTACTTGCATTTCAAAGAGTTAAAGAAAACATATTTCATAATTTACGACGTTTTTCAAAAGTTTTAGCTTTGTAACAATGTAAATAAAACACAGCAGCCATGCTCTTTTATATACGAGTTATGAGTAATACAATAAAAAACATAGTTTCTTTCAATAGTGCAATACCTCTTTAGTTTTACTGTTTCTTACAGTTTAAACAGTAAGCAGTTTTATTGTATTTCTTTTTTTCTTACTTCGGACAAATATTTAATTTTACAAACTTTTTTTCGCTTTCAGTATAACTAAAAGCATGAAATTTCTGTTTGTTAATTTTTTCCAGTCAGTCTATATTAGACACTTAATTTATAAAATTGTAGTTTTATTTACAGTATCGAGAAAATTAAAATAGAAAAACAATGAACATCACTATAAATTAAGTAATCGAATTTATTTAGTAAAATGGATATTTAAAAATTGTGTGGTTTATAGGCTACACTCCATACTGCTGTACGTCAGAATCAACTAAAATTTAACCTTTAAAATAAAATAGGTTTTTGGACACCCCCTTTTTAAAATAAAAATAGTCTCTTTATGTAATCGCACAAGACTACTATTAAATACGGCAAGGATTACTTTTTAAAATTTGTCCAACCAAACCCTAAATTTTAGAAGAAAACATTGTTCTAAATGGTAAGCAATTTACGATCTGAGTGGAGAAAGATGTTCTGTAACAAATATTAGAATTCGAGAAAATTGAAGTGAAAGTTGTTTCTTGTAATTTAGTTATTAATTTAATTCTTTCTTACAAGCATATGTTTGAATGTTAGTAGGTGATACTAAAACTCTCCTAGAAAAGACTATTAACCATTAAATGCGCGATTTTTTATTCTGTTTCGGAAAAAAAAATATGTTTGATTCTCATAAAGATTTATTACACAGGAAAAATAATGAAAAAAAAAATCAGAGATACATTTTTCATATAATACGTCAATCTTTTCTTCTGCTGTACATCTGCAATACAAGTAAAAACTGCTTTCGTGTGTTTTAATAAGTATGTTTCCAAATACCTTATTTTATATAATTAATAAATATTTATTTTATAAAACTTAACATTTAACCCTTTAATTCCCATGATAGAATACGATCTGAAAATTACGTAGTTCAGAGAATCTGACTTTATACCAGAAAGTTTCAAGCGTTAATTTCGCTTGATTTAAATACGGAATGCCTGTTATCAATTAAAGCAAATATTGCTATTTTAATTTTTTTGGTGTGAATTAGGTATATACGAATAAAAAAAAAATCTGTTAAATTCCAAACACTGTTGTTTGCATATATGCAAAGCTGCGCAATAAAAAGTTAACATTTAATTATTAGATATTAGAAATTATTTTCACCATTTAATTTATTAAATATAAAAATATTAAATATTGAAAGATACTGTTTCATATGTTCAATACTACGTAGAATTTTAGTATTTTATTTTTACAATATGATATAATACCCATAACGCTTTCATTCATAAAATAAAACAATTTTTGAGAAAATGTATTATAACATGTTCTTCTACTAAGCTGTCGATCTATAGAAATATTGGCGAAACTGTTATTACATCAGCCATTCGCCTTGATGAGCAGAAACGTGCCTACAAATCAGGAAACCTGCAATCTAAACTTGTACAGCATTGTTCGGATACCGACCATAGCCCAGATTTCGCAAGTATGACAGTTATCAGATCCAGCTGCAATAACATCAAATGTAGAGTTTTTCTTGAGGGTTGGTTTACTCGTAAGCAAATTTCGCCGATTAATGAATCCTGTGCAGTACCACCTGAATATGCAGTCTTGCTTTGATATAGATTCTTTATAGTTTCTTTGATTTGAAATTATAGTAATTATTGACTGCAATCATGATGTGTAATTTTCTGGTCATCTGAATATTATTGCAGGATAAGGGGCTAAAACTTAGCCCGAAACGTTTGCTATTTCAATTGCATATGTTTTTATGTAATTTTAACTACACATGTCTGATGAATTGTAGTATTTTTTTTTATTTTATACAAATGGACATTAAAATCATGACAGTTTTCTTTTAAGTCAGCCTGAAACATGTTCCTCTGGGAAAAGACGTTAAAGAAGGATTACGTGTACTTATAATGCTAGGAAAATAAGTCAATTTTTTTTTTTTTTTTTTTTTTTTTTTTTTTTTTTTTTTGAGACAAAATAGATGAACTATATAAATTTTTGAATAAGGAATCATTTTTTTCATCAAAAAATTCCAAATAACGTCCAATGTGGTAGTATAAAGAATCTCGTCTTTGAAAAACACGGCCGATATGCGTAGATCATTGTAAAAAAAATTCAGAAACGTTTCAGAAAGTAACAGAGCAGTGCTGCACGATATTAACGGAAAGGTTTCAGATTCGAGCAGAAAACTGTTTCGGTTATAATACGGAACATTTCCGATTCGCAATGAAAGGTTTCTGAATATATCTGAATACAAATGAAATCTTTCTGAAGACGAGAAAATGTTTCTGAACATATAGGAAATCTTTCATTACGAATCGGAAAGGTTTCTGAATATGTATGAAACATTTCTGAAGATGATGGTTATTTTAAAATTCATATAAAAAAGCACAAAAAACTGTACTAAAATTACTTGCAGGTGCATACATATAATATGAAATCATTTAAAATATATTAGAAACATCTCAAAAATACATTAAATTTTTTAATAATTTTTAATGTATTGTTAAGATATTTCCAATATATTTAATAATATATATTATGTGTAATGCACCTGCAAGTAGCTTTAGTACATTTATTTGAACTTTTTTTCTATGAATTTTAATTATTTAGTCAATCAGGGTTCATACGGATACCGTTATTTTCAAGGCCCAATATCAGAATTTTTTTATAGAAAAATAAATGTAGTTTAAACGGACGAAATTTCGCCTTATTTCAGGAGAGATTTTCCCATAAGAAAATACTGGTACCGAAGAATTTCTTAGTCATGAAATCCAAGCACCCGTACGAACCCTGTCAATGTGAATTTAGCACTAGTATTTTAACTTTAATTTATTGAAGATTATTTTGTGAATGGGGCTTAGTTTAGTAAAATGGATTTTGTGAAAAAGCGAGTTTTATTAAATGAACTTTTATGAAAGAGTCTTATGTGGAAGTTCGTGTTTCTGAATGATCCTTTTTCTGAGGTTTTATATGTACATATATATATATATATGCTTGGATTTATTCTGAAAAAAAAAATCAATATTATTATACCTTTTTCATAATGTAGATAAAATTTATTGCGTTTTAACATCTTGCAGTGATATTTTTTTAACCATACGGATTAACAGGTAACTTTAAAGTTCCTGAACTGTATTAATATTATAAATGGAACTATAAATTCTTTCGAAAAGTGTTTTATTTAATTTTTAATCATTTATAACATTATTTTTACTTATTATTTTAGTTCTTTATTAGCGTTTCTTTGTTGCACAGACATTTTAATACATAACATTTTATTATTATTATTTCTGCATGTAAATAACCCTCATAGCATGCATGGTCACGGTGACGTCGTTGTGACGTCACTGTAAGTCACTGTGGTCACGTCACATCTGTGACCGAAATGCCACCACTCAGTGAAGTCACATTGTGACTGACATGTGAACTTCTTAGAAAACTTTAAAAACTTACCAAAATTCTTTAAAACATGTTACTTACTGTAAAATTATATTTTTCTGGCAATTAAAAAAAAAATTGTGACGTCACTGTTATGTCACTGCTATGTAACGTACGTCATGTCACATATGTGACAAAAAAACCAGCATATTGTAAGTCACAGTGTGACAAAAATATGAACTTCAAAAATCTTTGAAAATGAAGAGAAATATTTTAAACAGTCACGAGTTACAGCGGCATAAGGAATGAAAATACATTAGTGGATAGCAAATGGTAAATTCTGTCACTAAAGGGAAGAGGGGGGGGGGGACATAATAAATAATGTGCACGATACAAGCATTAATAAACTAAATTTTCAGGCTATATTTTATCAATTTAATATCTAAGACAGTGAATGTATACTTTTTCATGATTTCAATTTTATCTAGCATTCGGATAATATATTTACAATTATGAATATTAAATTTATACACTTTACATATTTAGTTTGCTGGGGGGAAATTTCTTTCTTTCTTTCTTTTTTTACCGGCCAGGATTATTCGAAACAATTCTGTGGTTTCAAACTAAAACTTTTCTATTACAGTTAAATCTGCACCTTTTTAATGAGCACGTAGAAAGATTCTTCAGAGTTTAGTCATCTATGCATTTCTTGCTTTAGAATATTTTTATAATTTGTATTCAAGTCATAAATTCTATTTCTTTCAGACTTTTAAAATAAAATTAACATTTTCCGAAAATAAAGGAAATATACAAAATTTGTGCAAAACAAACTTTACTTTAAAAAAATAGAAAAAAAAGGGGGGGGGTTGTCGTTATTACCATTAAATTTACTTTTACACCTTTTAAAAATTTAAACAATGTTTTATCTAATAAACTCTAATTATGAATATTATTATTATAATTATTTAGAAAAAAGGAACTTTACAATACATTTTAACTTGAATTATTTGGTACGGATAAAAAGAAAAGGTTAAATACATTGGACATTTCTTCAAATACAAAATTTTAATTAACGATACTTTCAGAAAATTACTGCGCGTTCAAGTTCCATATTTCTTGTATACAAAAAACAAATAATCTGTAACAGACCATCTGCTTGAAAATCGTCTGCCCACAGAAAAATAAATATGAGAAGACGCGGGAAATAGTTCACTGTTTTTAGAACACCACGTCTACAACACTTTAAGATAAGGAAATGACCATTTTAGGATACACGGATATTTAATGGAACGTATATGTAAGTTTTATTTAATTTAAATATTTTATTCCTGATTGTATATTATGAGTTAAATAGTTTTATGTTATATTTGAAAGAGACTGATCTTTATCTGTCAGAAGCGATATTTTCCAATTCGATAACTGTAAAGAAAATATTTTAATCTGCCATCGCTTGAAAAAAAAACAGCGCAGAGACTGATTCATGCCTACATTCATACTGGAATTAATATAAACATTAATTTACTCTTACTTGAAAATGTATGGAACGACAATGATTTGGAATTATTTTATCGACTTCTTACTATTTTTTGATTACTAGCACTTATAGTTATTATTATTTTGGGGTTAAATATGATGTTCGATTATCATGAGATTACGAAACTGTTTCAGATTAGAAATTAACATTATACTGGGAAAATGTATTTTTACATATTACAGTAGTGAAACATTTGAAAGAATTTTCTTTTAGTGCTAATAATATTTTAAATTATCTTTTAAAATCCTAAATCTTCAAACCAATGTTTTCAGATTTAACATTTGCCAAAATCATAAAATAATAGGAATTCCTTATACCATAAGGAACAATTTTTGAGATATTGTTAAATCTAATAATGCATTTAATTTATCTCTTGTAGTTTGCTGTTGTTTCACAGTACAATTATAAATACTAATTATTATTTTTAGTGTTTTTCAAATTGGTATATTTATTTTTTTAAATTGTATGTAAGCATTTTTTCTGTTTGTGATTTTAATCAAACATTTAATTATAGACATTCTGAATCGGTTATTAAATTTTCTTCTATTGTAAATTAATTTTCTACGTTTATGATACGCGTAATTATTGGCACTAAAAAGTAAAATATGGTATTTAAGCACTGAAATAATGTATTTTTCATGCCTGATAGGAAGTTATAGATTAAACTGCTTTAGTATATATTTTTTTAAAAGTTCATATAATACAGGATAGATAATGTAGGACAGAAGTTGAAAAGTGCTTATGACTTCGGTTTGTCTCTCCGTCTGTTCGTTTGGCAGTCTGTCCGCACTCTAACTGTCGAAAATATACTCGGATTGCCCTGAAATTTTTGGATGGTATTGACGTTTACCATAGCACGGTACCTATTTGTAATGAAGTTTGTAGCATGCTTTGTTCATTTACAGGGACAGCCAAAAGTTTTGTTCGTTACATTACGGCCTATAGGAAAAAATCGTTTCAAATGATTTTTAATGATTTTACGCACGCTTTCAAACAGAATAAAATTTATATGCATTTATGAAGTGCACTAAAATATGCATTCTGTTGACTATGCGAAGCAAAGAATAGTTATTGTTCATTTACAGAGCTAAAAAGGGAATTCAAATACATAATGATATAGAGATAGAGGGAATTGTTTGCGGCATACTTCAATTATGTTAATCTATTTCATATACAATGAAATTGATGTATGTCGCTGAGGTTTACATACTATAAATTATTTCATGTATAATACGAATAATACGTATATAGCATTTACAGGGACACACAAAATCTTTCAGATACTATATTGTATCCGAAGTACTGTTTATTAGCAATGATTGCTGGAAATGAATTTTTAATTATGATATGCGCTTTTATGATTCACTATATTTATGCATAGTGTATGGTGTATATAAATGCTATAATTCCTGTACAAGGCTACACAAAAGTATTCGTAAGGATTACTGGGTATGGGCGCAAATTGCTTAAAGTTGGTTTTTAAATGAGTTATGCTTTTTATCGCTGAACTGCATTTAATTTACCAAGAAATGTTTGTAGAATATAGATAAAATGATATACAGGGTCACGTAAAGAATTGGATACATGGCCGTCTATATATTATAATTTCTGGAAATGTGATTTCAGCAGTTTTAAGAGTGTCTTAGTTTGAATTAAATTTTAACTAAATAGTGGCTTGTAATAAAGATTTTAGGTAAACTACAGGGTTGTACAAAAGTATTCAAGTATGTTTCCATACATTAGTATAAATTGCTGAAAAAGAATTTCAACCTGTTAGGCGTGTTCTTGATAAACTAAATTTTCCCATTATATAGTATATATACACTTAAAAAAATGGGTACTCAAAATTGAGTAAAAAGTACTCAATTTTAAATGCGTCACATACTCAAAATAGCTCCGATCCAAATGTACTCAAAGTTGAGAAACACATGCACTCATTTTTTATTCCATGGCTGTGATCAAATATGAATCGTTATGTACTGCCCCCCACCCCCTCCCCTGAAATTTACAGTAAAAATGTACTGACATTTATTTCCCGTTCAAAGTTCTTAACAAGAAATGTTTAATTGATTATTTATTAAGAAAAATAGCAAAATTCTTAACAAGATACTCAAATCGAATATTTTCATGACAAGAGCATTATTTCCAAGCACTTTTAAATTATTTTTAAAATGCTGTGCATAATTTAATAGTATTTACATTAATAAACATCATTTATGCCGCCATAAATGAAATGAACCATTTCAGGGTACGAAACTATACTTTTGTTTGGGTTTGATAACATGTGATGTTTCAAAATAGAGAAAGCATAGGTTCTTTATTGATCCAAATATATTCAATTCCATATGAGTACGTCGGTTTACTAATTTTTGAGTACTTCATTTTTTTCAGTGTATCAACCTACAGATCAAGTACAGGGGGAATTCTAAAGAATTGGAAAACATATTTGGCTATGGACGGTAACTGCTGAAATCAGTTTTTCAAATGTATTATGCGTTTTCTAAAATGTTTACTTAGTTATCTTATTTACGTCATCTCCCTAAATTACGATGTCTTATATAAAAACATGGAAACATTTAAAATGCTTCATTTAAAACACATTACTACATAGGTGTGATAAAAATATATACAAATGTTTTTTTAAATTAAAAACACTAGATGTTAAAATGATAAAAAGCTACTCCGAGCGCTTTCGGCTAACCTTAAGCCTTTGTCAAGGAGAAGAGAATTGACTGGTAAAAACACTCGACGCTCGATGTTCACTGCAGCAAATATTCAATTACATTGGAATGACCACAAGAAAATTCCAAACAAGAGTTAAAGAACATATGCAGGATATTAATAAAAATAGACCGGATACCGCCCTCTCAAGGCTGTTTCAAACTAAAGATATTGACATCCTTTTCAATAGAGCAAAAGTCATTATTCAGGCTTCTGATTTTAATAGTTGGGCTATTTTAGAGTCTTTGAAAATTTTAACGCAAGCAGAAAATTGTTGTAATGACGTATTATCATACCAAATTCCGCGTATCTGGTTTAATTTACTTAATATTACTGGAGAGTTCGGTCTCTCGGAGGTATGAGCATTCTCTACCTTCCCCCTCCTTCAGTTTAATGGATGCGACCACCTGCGGGCTTCCTGAAGTGAGTTTCCGGTCAATCTGTAGCAGTGAACATCTAGCGTCGAGTGTTTTTATCAGTCAATTCTCTTCTCCTTGACAAAGGCTTAAGGTTAGCCGAAAGCGCTCGGAGTAGCTTTTTATCATTTTAACATCTAGTGTTTTTAATTAAAAAAAACATTTGTATATATTTTTATCACACCTATGTAGTAATGTGTTTTAAATGAAGCATTTTAAATGTTTCCTTGTTTCATATAATAAACAAAGGTGAATCTGACGTTCAAGATTGGACTATTTTATTAAGTCAATTTATTACGATGTCTTGTTAAAGCATTGAGAAAGTGTTGGAAAGTATTTTATAATCTATGCTTAACACATGATTTTTCTTACTCGTTTTTTTTTTTCCATTTCCCAGATCAGTCTTTTCCTATAAAACATGCCAAATCTATTTAGCTCATATTCACAAAATACAATATACACGGGAATAAAAAATTTAAATAAATATCGCTTATCATGCCGCTCTATAAATAATAGTTGTATTAATATCCATTAGTCTCCATGTTCGTATTTAATAAAGCAATGACAAATCACAACAAATTAAAAAACTTACACATTCTAAATATCAAGTTTGAACTCAATATCAAGCATAGAACTTCATAAAAAAATATGTCAGTTGATAAGCATTGTTTTTTAAGTGGAAAAATTTAAAATGTTTTAGAAGAATAGGACTACAAAATAGCGATATTTTGCTAAAAAGTACGGTAAAAAGATAAGATTTTATATTTACAGCAAAAGTTTATTTTAAAATTCATCGCTGTATTAATACTTAAAAATTTTTTCAGAGAGAATCATTCGCCATATATACAATATTTCAAATGAAAATCAAATATCAAATTAATTGCTTAAAAGGCGCAAAGGCCAACATAGTGAAAAAGATTCCATGCCGGGACTCGAACCCGGGCCATCAGTATAGCACACTGACATTCTACGAACTAAACCACATTGAACGACGCCCAGCCTGTAAAATTTCTCACTATGACATGTTGGCAAGGCTACAAACGCGGCACAAGATGGAATATTTATCGTGAGCCACCGACATGGGGTAAACACGAAACTTAATTAAATCCAGCATCGATTGAAACTATATTAATAATTGGAAATTTTTCCTGGGAGAAACATTCGCCCTGCCTACAACATTTCAAATTAAAATTGCCTTTTAAGCAATTATTTTGAAATTTGATTTTCATTTGAAATATTGTATGCAAGGCAAATGGTTCTCTCTGGAAAAATTTCCAAGTATTAATATAATTTCAATCGATGCTGGATTTCATTAAGTTTCGTGTTTGCATCATGTTGGTGGCTCACGCTAAATATTCCATCTTGTGCTGCGTTTGTAGCCTTGCCAACATGTAATAGTGAGAAATTTTCCAGCCTGGGTATCGTTCCATGTGATTTAGTCGGTAGAATGTCAGTGTGCTGTACTGATGGCCCAGGTTCGAGTCCCAGCATGGAATCTTTTTCACTGTTTGCGTCTCTTAAGCAATTAATTTGAAATTTGATTTTCATTTGAAATCACAGTGTTTATGACAAGTTCGTCACAAATGACACATATTTCACAAATTGGTCACAGTGTGACTTCAAAGCATTGTCGCTTCCGTCACAAGTTCGTCACAAAGTTAATGCCAAAATAGTCCCAAATGACACACTTTTCACAAATTTGTCACACCGTGACTTCACAGAGTGGTCACAATGTGACGTCACAAACGACCTCTAAAACGGCCATAACGACCTCGCATTCTAGTCACTATGACGTCACATCGACGGTCACAAAATCACAGTGTGACTCACCGCCCCCTGAATACTAGGCCTGAGCGCTCACACAAAAATGACACAAAAATGGCGGCTGCCGAAGGCGGATTTTTTTTAGCATAGGTACGGTCCCTTAAATGTAGACACCAGTATTTTATAAAAGATTTATCTACCTTGCTTATTCTCAGAAAAATGTAGCGGAAAAAACTTCAAAAAATTATTGGTGGGAATATTTAAGGGACTGTAAACACGCCGAAAAAAATCCGCCTTCGGCAGCCGCCATTTTTGGTCCAGCGCTCAGGCCTAGTATTCAGGGGGCGGTGTGTGACTTCTCAACGACGTCGCCGTGACGTCACCATGCCTTGCGGGAAGATATGATTGCAATTGATATTAATGTTGACTGAATATCGTATTATGCTTTTCACAGCACAATCTTAATAAATTAAAATGCCTTATAACTTAAAGCAAGAAATTTTGTGTACTATATTTTCATAAAACAAGCTGATGTTTAATAATCTAGAAATTTCCAATTTTGTTTATTGTAAAGTACATAAGTTAAATAACAACAATCGTATTTTTGTTTTTGTTTTTTTTCACAATTCAGTCTTGCAAAATCAGAAGAAAACATTTTTCTTTTCAAGCAAGAACATTTAGATGAACAAGTGAAATTCAAATCGCAAAAAATGCAATGGTTAATTTTTTGAAAAAAAAAGTGTGTGTGTGTGTGTTGGGGGGAGGAGTTTACATATCTGAACTGAGTACTAAACAAGTTAATGAACTTAAAACGATTATTTTTATTTTTCTATCAAAATATGAGGAGAAAAAAGGTAAATATAAAAATTTAATTAGATTAACAGAATATGTTTAACACTATCCGATGCATTTATAATGCGTACATCGTAACTTAATTTACATATAACGAAAATATACTGAAATGTATAATTAGAGGCAAAATGTTATTACATTAAAAATATACATATAGTTGAATTATTGATATCTGTATTATGTGTTGTTACTGACATATAAACGCTATTACGAATTTTTGAAACCTTTTTAGGAAACAGCAAAACAAATGAATCAATTTTATTAACTATAATGATTTATAAAAATAAATCCTATAACTATAAGACTAGTTTGTTGTTTATTTTTACTCATAATACGTAAAATGTCAATGAACCTTCAGCTTGTTTCATAAAAATAAAATACATAAATATTCTTTTAAGCTATAACGCATTTAATAATTTGTTAAGAACACGCTGTGAAAGGGAGAATACGATACCTCAATCAGTATTAACATCAAGTTTAACTATATTAACTTATTTGCATGCACACATTTATATATATTATAATAAAGAAACAGGCAAAACAAGGTGTGATACATTAAAAAATAAATATATTATTAATTTTTTTCTGTGTATTGCAAAAAAGAAAATTAATAAAGGAGTAAGTAATAATAAGTAAAAGTAATACTGTAGATGATTAAAAAAAAAAAAAAAGAAAAAAAAACACTTACCCAGAATTACGATCGTTCCGTCTTCAATAATAATAAATTTCCAAAGCTTAAGCTTTGAAAAGGTCCATTGATAATATCCAAGTTTAACATTTATTGTATAATTTTAAAACACAATAAAAAATATCCACGAAATATAACATATTGCTTTTTTTTCCAAAATAAACGCGAATTGAAATACACGTGGTAAAGTGTAAAGTTCCCTACGCCGCCATCTTATACAGACGAGTTGAATTTAGGCGCTTGTTTTCGGTTTCAGAGTAAGGAGAAATAGTGAAGAAATACCTGGAGCGCATGCGTACAGGCGCTTTTACTATTTCACGGAAAGTAAACCGAAGCAATCGGGAATGTTCCCGGTTGTTTTGGAAAATGCAAAATAGCTGCCGCATATCCGATACTATCAGAAACGTTCCTGTTAGAATACTAAACGTTCCAACTATTTTTTACAGTGTCAAGCTTATTCAAAACAATGGAGTTATGAATAAAGAGGAGGAGACATATAGAGTACTGTAGTGTGTTTGTTGCGAGTGAAGTAACAGAGGAGGTTGTCACAAGATTGCTGCTGTTTTTTTTTTATCCGATCAACAGTTCCTGATTTCTTCCGGGGCACACTTGCACTGGTAAATTTGAATAGAAAATTTCGTCTTATTTAAGCGTTTTATTCATGGAAAATTTCTCTCAAAAATATGGTGAAAATAAATTTCTATTTTTTTACTGACGTCAGTTTGTCAGTCATTTTCATAGATACTGACAAGAGGTTGTCTAGGTTGTCGCAATATGGCGGAAACGCAGGGGAATACAGCCGAAGGAAACTTCCACCAGTAAAAACTAATATCTGTTTCTACATTATTTTTGACTGAAATTTTGCATTAAAAAGACTTTTAAATAAGGGATCAATTTCTACTTAAATTTACTGGTGGAAGTTTTCCTCGGTTTTAATAAACTCCTGCGAAAGCGGTTACAGTTGAAGCTTCCCTATTTTAAGAATGTGAATTCCTCATTAATCATTCAGTATTCAAAACGTGGCCTGAATTTTTAAAAGTGTACATAAAATCCAGGTATTATCACGTTCTTCTACATGAGCTATCATTAACAAAATAATAAAGAAACATTGCTTTCAAAATTTAATTGCGTCAGAAATTTTGATCTTTATTTTATCAATTAAACAAGTTTACCGTATTTATTTTTCTTTACATCGAACAATTTTTTTATTATTTGAAACTGATTTTTTTTAGATTTCAATGATAGAAAATTGATTTTTTGTTATTGTATTAAAGTCATTTAAAAGAAATAACACGTTTAAACGATTTTTTTTTTCCTTTTGTTAATTGTAAAATATATAACGTGAAAAACGATAACTGAATATTATAATGATTTCAATTATTAATTTATTTAGTAATGGACATTTTGAAGATTTGTCGAAGATAGTGACTCGTATATTATTTAGTGAAAATAAGTTTCCGTCGAAATCCAATTAAATTAAATTTCTAAAGGATAGAATTAAAACTGCTTAACCCTTTCAGGGGCAAAGCAATTCCATTGCTAAAGTGTTGGAATTAATGATCGGCACCGAAATTTGAAAACAAATTTGTTTGTAAAAACGAAAAAGCTATATTTCGCATATATAATAAACCGGAAATTTTTTTACGAAAATTCTGGTGCCATTGTGGCATTTGGGAATTAAAATTAAGGGGTTTCATAAAAATACCACCGCCCGGGGTTAATGAAGCTAACGTTGAAGTCGTTAAACACTTCAACATTTGCCTCGAGATAAGGCAGGGGTAAAGGCACTGTTTCCCTATACCTGCTGCAGGTGAAGAGGTTAAATATTTTGACAAATAAAACGTTATGGAGAATGTATAGCAGTTGCGAAAAAAATATAAATGATAGCTGTCAACTTTTACGTTTTTCTGTTACCACTCTTTTTTAAATTGTAGCAGAATTTTGTCACGTCTTTTAAAATTTTATGAAAATTGAATCATAACTTAAAAAGATGACTTAAAAGTTTTCTTCATTCTATACCTTATCATACGTAATTAATTCAATAAGATCCCATGAAAGACAATGATTCATGGTGTTTACGTTCTATTAAAGATGGAGTCATATTATTTCCGCATTACTGAATTTTATATAAATGGTGATTCAAAACTTATCGTTCAAATTTCGAGGGACGAGATAGGGAGTACGTCAAAAAACCTATATAAATAGGAAAGCATGCCCGAAAATGTACGCATGCGTATGTAGCGGTTGTTGTGTGTACCCAACCTTCCATTGCGTCCCCATCATTGTTTTGACTTTCCTAAAGCTAGCATTTTTTCTTGTCCTATATCCATTTTTCATTTGGACTTCCACGAAGCCTTTTACATCTTTAAAAACTCACAAAATCTCGTTAATGACCTTTATTCAACGCCTTCATTATCTGACGCCCAGGAAACTTCTCATTTAATTTTTCCGGTTAATATTTATTGATTTTTTTAATTGTTTTTTTTTCTTTCTTTTTTTTTACTTTTTGTTGTCATTTTTATTTAATTTTTTTGTTAGCTTATTTTATTCTTTGTTTTTATCATTCTTCGTTCATCAATTTTTAAATTTTGGTTTCACACCAGAATTCTTAAACATCATTAAAGAGATATTTGGAGTTTTTAAAGGAGCACAAGGCTTCGTGGAAGTCAAAATAAGAAATGGATATAGGAGAAGAAATAATACTAGCTTTAAAAAAGTCAAAGCAATGATCGGGCGCAATGGAAGGTTGGGTACACACAGCGCCCTCTACATGCGCATGCGTACATTTGCGGATACTTTCCTATGTAAAATTGGTTTCTTAACGTATTATCTACCTCCCCACGAAATTTGACGATAAGTTTTGAATCACACGTATATAATCGTAATAATTATTTTATTAATGCATTTTTGCATAAGAGTGCAACAGCTATTGCACCAAGATATGGATATTTATAAAATTAGTTATAGTACAAGCACAACTCATTTGCCACGATTGACGTCCAATTTCATACTTGTTTATTTCTCTAATTGTCAACTTCGGTAATAAAATAAGGCAAACATTACGATTAAAATTTGGAGTTAGGAAAAATGAATAAAATAATAGAAGTTAAAATATAGTACGAATGTATTACTAGAGAACATTTCATTCTGCAATAATGTATAACTTCGGTGCATTTTTTTGATGACAAGATTAGAACTATCATCCATCCAAAGAATTTTGGAGATCAATTCCTCATCCTATTGCAAATACTCAAAGTTATTCTAATTGCAACTCCATCATTGAAGGTCAAATAAAATTATCACAAGATTTAACTTATTTCAATCTTTTGATTTTTTAGTTGAAACAAAATATAGAAAACTTAAAAATAGCTTGTAATCAGGAGCTGCAAGGTAATTTTAAATCTATGCGAGCGTTCCTTTCAAATTTCTCGGTTGTATTTTAATATTTTTTAATTATTTTTTTCCATAGGATAGCGGAGGTTCATTTCTAACCGGGTAAGTTTTTACTTTTTTGATTTTGGTTTCAGATTTTTATTTATGTAGTTACTTTCACTTTCTGAACTACGTAAGTCGTTTTAGAAGATGACCATTCTGGTCTTTTACTCTCAGTCTACCTACCGGGTGTCCCAAAAATGACTGATGGGTTTTAAAATTCAATAACTTGCGAACGGTGACAGATATTAAAAAAATTCTTGCAGGAGTGTTATGTATGATATCAGGAGATTCTTTACAGTGATTCTTGGTGTTGTTCGAATTTCAAACAATAGATGGCGCTGAGAGCAATAGATGCTCAGTCCAGACCCGATTTTTGATACTTCGGGATCCATTCAATGAAATTTCAATCTCTTTTTTTCGCATGGAAGAAGATAGAGGGCGAAAAATTGAGCCTGGATTTAGCGGTTATTGCTTGCAGCGCCATCTATCGATGCTACTTGTTACTGAAACTGAAAATCATATCATAAAAACTCCTGAAATTTTACATAACACTCCCGCAAGGATTTTTTTAATATCTGTCACCGTTTACATGTTATTGAATTTTAAAATCCATCAGTCATTTTTGGGACACCAGGCATATACAGAAGTGTGTTGCACAAAAAAATTAAGGGCCTGCTTATAAACGCTCAATTTCGTAAACCAGTCTACGTACTACATTCTTGCGTTAGAGATCATTCAAGGGTTCGTTCTGGAGAAGCAGATTAATTGTACCGTAGGCTTGTTAACCGTAGAAGAATCAGATATGTCTTATCTGTAGACCACTCAGTTTGCCTGAATTTTTGCGTAAAATAGTGGTTATAAAGGCAGGCAGGGGTCATGTTTACACCAGTGATGTCATCTGCCCTTTCCTTATATTACCATAAAATCTATATACGATATCGCTGATTTACTGCAAGTTTCTTAAGAAAAAGCAACAACAACAAAAATTAATATCATATTAACATATTTTTACTACTTTCAGTATTTTGCCGCCCTCACTTTTTTAAACTTGTAAAATGTTTTACGAACTTTAAATACGGTTACTACACTTTCAGATGAAATACCAGTATTTTTATGTTGAAAAATTCAACTTTTTATAATCGCATGATTGCAAAAGGCGAGTTTTTCTCTAAGAAAAGACTGGTGTCTATCTGACCTAAAGTCAGGGAAATTCTCTGAACTGTAGGAACCCTGTAAAAGTTTTCGAATCCTCAAAATTGGGCCTTCCCAAACGTTATGAAAGCGCTATGCTGTTACCCATGTTACACGTGCCAATGAAGGTAATTCTTCTATCAATAGGAATATTTAAGAAAAAGGGCTTAAAAAATAAACCTTTTTAGGCTGGGTTCATACAAGAGGTTCAAATCAAGTGTCATAATATATGTTGCAATTTAAAAAATTAAAGTTGGGAAAGTTTCATATTTTGACAACATCTGAAACATAATTTATGCAGAAGATTGACTAGTAGACATAATTCCAAGCACATTAGTACCTACATTTTCTTTTACGCGATTATTTCCTGGAGATTTATTAGGATGTGATACCATTTTTTATTGGATCTGTATAAATGTCCAAAAAGTAAATCACATTACATTAATACATAACAAAGTTTAATGTCTTAGCCGGTTTGACCCTACATCGTACGTACAACAAGAATTTAGTTGTTTCGTTACTTTCCAGCTTTTCGACAGCACTAATTTTAAACTTTAGTATTCAATTTATTTAATAGCAGACATATGTCGATTATATAAGGCATATATTTTAGTACGATAAAAGTGGTGAATGGGATCTAATTTTAGTTTATTGTGTAAAAAAAAATTAACCTCCTAAAAGGTTAAACTTTGGACTATGGGTGAGCATATATCAGTCTATTCTATTTGTATCAATTTTTGAAAAATATCTTCCTACATTGTAAAATATACTTATACTAGGATATTTTCAAGAGAAATCTACTACAAAGTAACATTTTTGTAAATGTGGTCCAACTTAATAAAAAAATAGCCACCAGTCCTATCCCGTAATCAAAGGGGCCCTTTCAGGGTCAAAGTATACCTACTGATAAAATGTTGAATGACTCCAGACTTTACGAACAAATTTATTTGAGAATAGGTGAAACCTAACCTTTACTGTACGTAAAGGTTATAATGTACTTATAAATAAAAACTTTCACTACAAAATATTTGTGCCGTTGTGGCATTTGGGGATTAAAATTACCTGGTACAAAATGTACAACTGCTGTGCAAGGAGTTAACGAATTACTAAAATGTATTATGATAAACTTAATCTCTGTAAAAAAGTTCAATTACAAACTGTTCAACTATTTATTAATTATGCATAATTTTTATTGTTTTCTATGCATTTGTAGAGACTTTTCTTAAAAATTCCAGATACAGGGCTCCCAAATGGCCCGCCAACAGAATACCAATATTTTTTTAGAAAAATTTTCCTTTTAGATTTTTCTTTTAAACCGCCCCGAAATCACCCTTGAAAGTTAATTATAGCGCAAACGTACCATAAAATTTTCTGTTGAAGTTTATTGGTATTCAGTTGGCGGACCATTTGGGAGCCCTGCAGATATTATATCGTCGGTACCATGTCCAATTATTCAATGTGAAAACAGTGGGTTACATTTTTGAAATTCAGATTTCTTGATTGGCACCACTTTTCTGAAATGGTAATATTCTCCTAGTTTTCACCTTAATGTCATTAAATAAGGTTAAATAAGGCGAATTTTACTATTTCAAAAAAGTGGCGCCAATCAAGAAATCTCAAATTTAAAAATGTTATCCATTGTTTTCATATTGGATAGTTTGACATGGTACTGACGATATCTCATCACTTCAATTAACCCTCTGTCTACCAGAAGGGTCCAATGGACCCGACATGTACATTCAAAATATTTATTCAAACCAGAAATTTCTTCAAAACAAACTAAATGTATAAATCAAACAATAATAAGTTAAATAAACAAATTAAATAGTTTTAAGTAAAAATTCTGGTGTAGAATGTTTTTATAAAACTTGAGTAAAATTTCCGGTAGTTCTAGGGTTAAACCCATTCGCGATGAGTCATATAGTGCGCACAAGATCATTGAATTTACACACGAGAATTTAAAACAATAATTTTTGCCTAATCAAAGGTCATATTTTCAGATATTGAGTTAGACAAAAAATATTATTCCGGAAAAATTTGCTCAACAAAATAAAAGACTTTTACTTGACGATCGGCACGAACGGGATAAACAAGAAAGAAAAATCATGCGTTAAGCATAGATTGTGCAAAACTTTCCAACACTTCCACAACACTCTAATAAAACTTCGTTATTTAGGTAAACAAGTTAATAAGGTTTCTAACTAAACATTTCAGAAAACGCTTAAAACGTTAAATACTGATTTCAGTAATTAGCGTCCATAGCCAAATTTCTTTTCCGATTCTTTTGCACATCCTTGTATTATATCTATAAGTTAGTTTATATACTATGTAATGCGAAAATTTAGTTTAGCAAATAAAAACCTCTCAAAATTGGTTGAAAGTTTGCTTTCAGCAATTTATACCAATAGACGAAAACATACCGGAATACTTTTTACAGCCCTGTATTTTACATACTACATTTATATACACTCCACTATTTAGCTAAGATTTAATTCAGACTAAAACAATATTAAAACAAAAGAAATTGCGCTTCCAGAAATGATCAGCCATAGACGGTCCTGAATCTAAATCTTTGCGTGGCCCTGTATATTATTTTATGGATTAGCAGACGTAAAAATGCATAACTCATTTAAGGGGACGAGAGACCTTAAAAATCAATTTTTATTTTTTGCAAATTTCACTTTAAATATTACTCAAAGGTGCATTATATGCATTATGGCATGCATTTATCACAAAAAATAAAATCTAAAAAAAAAAAAATGTTATTTTTGAGGAAAAAGTGGAATTTTACGCGTCGTCTTAGAAATCTTCGAAATGCCTCCGGCGCGTTCCATATCAAGGAAAATCCCCAATATTTTTTTTTATAAAAGTTTAGTTTATACATATAAATGAAACTGTGAATCGAATTGTATATATTAGTATATAAAGCTATAAAAAAATAAAAATAAAATTAATTTTTTCGAAAAAATTTCATTTTTTTTTAACCTTTATATTCAAATATATATAATTCGATGCACAGTTTTATTTATATCTATAAACCAAACTTTTATGAAAAATATTGGGGATTTTCATTGATATGGAATGCGCAGGGGGAATTTCGAAGATTTCTAAGACGACACGTAAAACTCCATTTTTTTCTCAAAAATATATTTTTTTTTTCTTTGTGATAAATGCCTGTCATAATGCATATAATGTACCCTTGAGTAACATTTAAAGTGAAATTTACAAAAAATAAAAAATTGATTTTTAAGGTTTTTAAAGTCCCTCGTCCCCTTAAAAAACAACTTTAAGCAAATTCGATCATACTTAGTAATGCTTACAAATTCGTTTGCGTAGCCCTGTATATGATCTATAGCATTTATGCACACCACATAATATTCAAAAATTTAGTTAAACTTAAAAACGCATATCATAAATAAAAATGCACTTCCAACAATCATCGGTAATATACAGTACTTTGGATACAATATAGTATCCGAAATTCTTTGTGTGTCCCTGTAAATACTATGCCCATCATATTATACAGGAATTAACTTGTAGTAAACCTCAGCAATGTATATCAATTTCATTATATATGAAATAGTTTAGCATAATTAATATATGCCACAAACGATTCCCCCCCCCCCCTGTACCATTATGTAACGGAATTATTTTGTGTGGCCTTGTAAATTAATAAGAAATCCTCTTTATATGACATATTATATTTAATACATATTTTACTGCACTCCGTAAATGCACATCAATTTCATTATATTTGAAATGGTGTAACATCATTAAAATGCATTTGAAACGATCTTTTCCCATTGGCAGTAATGTAACGGAATACTTCTGACTGCCTGGTAAACGAACTATCTACGCTACAAACTTTATTTTCAAAAGGTGTCATGCTATAGTAAGCATCAATAACGTACAAAAATTTCAGGGTAATCAAGGTATATTTACGAGAGTTAGACCACGGATAGGTAAACCGAAGTAAGAAACACTTTTCAACTATGTTGAAAAGTGTTAAAAATGGATACATAACACATATTTTTTTACAACGTATCTAGAGAGAACTTAACCTTATAAAGAAAATCTCAATTCCTGACATTTGCCTTCTGAGAAATGCATAGGGGAGACATTTCTACTAGAGTCATTGCCCTTATTTTAAATAATGTTTGGATTTAGGGTATCTTTTTATCAGGGTGAGTGGCAACACCTCAATTTATTATTATAGCCAGTTTGAATTTCCCAAGAACGACGATTTGAGAATTTAAATGTGCAAAAAGATGGAAGTAAAAAATTGCAGGTGAATTGTTTTATTATTTTACAAATGCAGGAGAAATATTTTTCTTTTAAGTACACATATTTCTATTAAGGGCTAAGTGCCATATCGCATACGTAGCTTCCAAAGTTCACGTTTTTCTTTTTTTTTTTTACCGCAAATTTTTTTAATCAAATTTTTGATTTATCGAATCCCGATTTTCCGCATTAAAAGAGGGAAAAATTAGTGTTGTAATTTGGCGGTGTAAAAAAAGCGTATAATTGAGATCTATGTCACAGATGTCAGCATATACGTTTTTTTCTTACCACTAAAATTCAATAGAAAGATTTCTCTTATTTAGTAATCGAAATATGTAATTTAAATTTGCAAATGTTTCTGATATATTTTAGTGGCAAAAGAAAGTGTAAAAGTTGGCACCTATGGGTATGGAAATATATCTCATTGTAAGCCCTTAAATGCATCAATTACTTTTTTAGAATTATGTTTTTCTACTGTTATATTAAAGATTAGACTCCAGAAATTTTAAGATAGATTTTTAACTTTATTTAGTAGCATATTTTTTTTTTAAATTTTTACAGGATTATATTCATATTTAAATATACTTGTTGCTAAAAATTAAATAAGAAGTGATGTAGATATGCATTTAAGGGTTAATGAAGACCTTTTTATAGATGGTTGCGTATAGATGGATTTTAACCCAGAAACGAAAATAGACAATATTTTATTTAGCTTATAAATTCAAAAGTTCCTTATTTTCATACACAATAAATTAACATTTTTCTTTAAAATTTTATAAACTCTTTTTATTGTTTCAAAAAAAAAAAAAACCACTGGAATAATAATTTTTTCGAAAGAGTTAATTTTAATTTGTAAGACTTTCACTTAAAAAGGGAAAATAGAATAAACAAATTAAAAATTATAAAAAGATAAATATGACATCATATTGGAAATAAAACTGAAATTCCCAATTATTTCTTACTAATATAAGGTCTGTGAATTTTCCTAAGTGCAGAAAGCAGCAAATGTGATGTCTTATATCGAAATAAAACGAATACGCTTTTATGTTGAAATAGATGGGTCTTGTGTTATGATATTCTTCTTATTTTTTTTTCTTTAATGTTATCAATGCTTTACCATTTATCGTCTGCGTACGGTTAATATAAAGATTTAATTTTAAAAATTAAATTAAAAAAAAAACTTTTGAAAACAAATGGCTACTACATGTCAAATTTATACAACACAAAATTGTAAATATCGAAAATAATGTCATTATAGTGGGAGATAATTATTTTAATTGTTAAAAGCTAAAAAATATACAAAATTGCTTGAAAAAAATATTTTTTTACTAGTGCGAATTCTTAAAGCCACCTCATTTCAGAAATTATTAATGAAAATTACTTTACTTTTAAAAATAAAATAACATTTTCGTTCATAAAACCTAAATTTTTTATATGATATCGACAAAATAAATTCTTTTTCCCTCCACCAGTATCGAAATTAAGACTTGGAAACACAAAGTATATTGGAGACACTTTTGTAAATCGTAGTTTGGTAACCGAATTTTGATTCTACATTTCTTTTATCTTTAAAATTGTAACAGCATTCTGTCATTTTTAGGTAGCTTTCTTTACAAAAAGCTACCTATTGCAGCCGTTCGGAGGAAAGCGATTTCAAAAAATTTTGGTATATTTTCATCGATCATGACCCCCAGACCCCGAAACCACCCTCCGTTCAAAATTGATATATATATATATATATATATATATATATATATATATATATCTGACCTATGTCACACTGTAACTCTCGTATTTATGAACCGATTTCGATGTAATTCGGTATGTACATAGTACATACCAATGTCTCGACCGAGTTCGTTGGCCACCTTCATCCGCTATTTTGTTTCAAAATGGCGGCCATTTAAAATTTTTTAAAAATTTTAAAATTTGAAATGTGGTACCAAAAAATTTAAAATGGAAAAATATTTTTTTCTTATGTATTTGACCTTTATACAAAGACTCCGTAGCAGTTTTTTTTTCGTCTATATCTTAAAAAATGGCTGAGTTATAGCATTTTGAATTTCTAGCGAAGCTGACATTTTGAAACGTCCTGAATTTTGTCACGCGATAAAAGGCGTATTTATGAACCGATTTGGATGTAACTTCGTTTATACATAGTACAGACCAATGTCTCGACCGAGTTCGTTGGCCAGCTTCATCCGCCATCTTGTTTAAAAATGGCGGCCATTTAAAATTTTAAGAAAAATTTAAATTTGAAATGTGGTGCCAAAAAATTGAAAATTGAAAAAATATTTTTTTCTTATGTGTTTGACCTTGATAAAAAGATTCGGGAGCAGTTTTTGTTTCGTCTATATCTTAAAAAATGGCTGAGTTATAGCATTTTGAATTTCTAGCGTGGCTGACATTTTGAAACGTCCTGATATTTGCCACGTGATAACAGACGTATTTATGAACCGATTTGGATGTACCTTGGTGTGTACATAGTACATACAAATATCTCAACCGAGTTCGTTGGCCAGCTTCATCCGCCATCTTGTTTCAAAATGGCGGCCATTTAAAAAAATTTAAAAAATTTTAAATTTAAAATGAGATATAAAAAATTGGAAAATGAAAAAGATTTTTTTACGTATGTGTTTAACCTTAATACAAAAATTCCGGAACAGGTTTTGTTTCGTCTATATCTAAAAAAATGGCTGAGTTATAACATTTTGAATTTCTATTGTGGCTGACATTTTAAAACGACCTGATTTTTGTCACGCGATAACAGGTGTATTTATGAACCGATTTGAATGTAACTTGGTCTGTACATAGTACATACCAATGTCTCGACCGAGTTCGTTGGCCAGTTTCATTCGCCATCGTGTTTCAAAAGGGTTGCCATTTTTTTAAAAAAATGTAATTTAAAATTTAAAATGAGGTATTAAAAAATTGGAAAATGAAAAAGATTTTTTTTATGTGTTTGGCCTTGATACAAAGATTCTGGAGCAGTTTTTGTTTCTGAAAATTTGTTCTTTTGTTTATATCTTAAAAAGTCGTTGAATTATAGCACTTTGAATTTCTATCATGGCTAACACTTTGAAACGATCTTGTATTTGTCACGCGATACCACACGTATTCGCCTATTTCGATGGAAGAAGAGATGTGGATAGTATGCATCAATATCTCGACCAAGTTCGCTGTCCAGCTTCATCAGCCATCTTGTTTCAAAATGGCGGCCATTAAATTAAAAAAACATATTTAAAGTGAGGTGCAAAAAAATTAGAAATTGAAAAAGGTTTCTTTCTTAAGTATTTGACCTTGATATAAGGATTCAGGAGCATTTTTTGTTTGTCTTTATCTTAAAAAATGGCTCAGATATAGCAGTTTCAATTTCTAACGTGGGTGACATTTTGAAAAATCTGATTTTTTGCCTGCGACAGCACTCGTATATATCAACCGATTCCGATGTGAGTGAGCATGTGCACAGCAATTACTAAGGTCTCGACCAAGTTCACTGGTTAGCCTCATCCACCATGTTGTCTTAAAATGGCAGGCACTTTAAGAAATCGTCGAATTTGGCAGCTAAATGTAAGTTACTTTAAATAAAAGCAGCTTGGATAAAGCTGACAAATTTCGCGAAATTCTCATTCATAATGATTTAGTATTGATAAAAATTTGTATTGAATCTCCTACATTCGGTTTCCACTTAATTGAGCTTCGTGTGTTTGAATAATATAAGTTGGCTTTTTTAAAATAAGGAATATGAAATCTACCTCTTCTTCCCGGCACTGGCCGGAAGGACTTTTTAAAATAGTTTTTTTTAAATATATTTTTTATAATGGATTTTTGTTAAGTCTCATACGATGGAATGAATACATATAAATATTTCACACCAAATACCACCTCAAATAATTGTTTTAGTATTCTTCCAGCATTACGAAGAAAGATTCCTCGATTTACACGATTTTACTTGGCTCTCCTTTTTTCATTGGTTGCGATTTCATTATCGCGATTGTGTATGTTAACACATAGCCGCAGAGTAATTTTTTTATCAAATCTGAATTTTAATACAGTAGAAGGTCCTCCCTGTTCTTAAAGTCTTTTGTAAATTGGTGTTCTAGATAGTGTTTTCCAAGGTTATGCATTGGTACATATCTTTCAACGTACGAATTTAATATAAAATGTCTTTCAATCAAACAAAAATATGTACAATATGGTATAAGTGCATTTTCTGTAAAGTAGAATCTAGCGTCCCTTAGTCAATGATGTCTTTTGAATTAAAGCGCGAATTCTCGTTTCCCGTCGTAAATGTGTTAATTAGCACAAAGTTTCGCATTTTTATGACTGAGGTATATGTTAAGTCCATATAATAAGAAATTCCGTATTGTCTCCTATAAAATGTAATAAAGAGTTAGTGAATTATATATGATTTTATTATGAGAAGCAGAGTTGCGAAGTTTCCGGCGTTCTGGATACCACCATTTTAAAATCCTGGTACTATCTTAAAATACAGAAATTGTTATTTCATTTAATTGGAACATTTGTGAGATTTAAAAGAGTAACATTTTCTCAAAGATGATAGTGATGTGCAAAAAGACTGAGACTTGGGATGACTTATGGGAAGGGAAATGTTTTACTTCATTAATGAATTTATCTTTCTTTTAATGCTTTTTGAACGACGTCACTGGTAACAGCTTATAGCGTATAAAAAAATTATTCGAATAATTCTTATTACAAAAGAGTAAGCAAGAAGCCCGGCTAAGGGAAATTAAGGGGTTAGTTAATATTTCGTAATTTTATCTGAAATATGGGTTAGCGCCAAATATGAAGGACGTTATTAATATTACGATTTTAAATTAAATGTGGATACTATTAAAAGGCTATCCCCCCCCCCCCCAAAAAAAAAAAAAAATACTTTGCGTCGTCAAATCACGTTTGCAATTTAGTCAATTAGCAGTGGACACGATGATGAACCCGTTAGGTTTAGAAGTCTCTAAACATGCCTATTTAGGGGTGATTTTAGTAAGTTAATGCTATCGAGTATATTCGTTGCCATCGATATACTCAAGGCCTGAGGACAAGAGTTGTGACGTCATCACTAATACACCGGCTTCTCACTCGTGTTGGAATTCACACCGGAAAATTTTGAATAGCAATTCTCTTTTATTTTATTTGTGGAATATCTATTATTTTATAAAACAATAATAACTATTTAAACCTACTGGTGAGAATTTGGAACACCCCAATAAAAAATCAGCAAGGTTCGGCAACACTGTGTCATTCCGCATCTGGGTAAATTTTTATTTAGGGATCCCTAATTCTCACCAGTACGTTTAAATAGTTATTATTGTTTTTTAAGTTAATGGATATTCCACAAATGAAATAACAGAACGTTGCTATTCAAAATTTTCCGGTGTGAATTCCAACACTAGTGAGAAGTCGCTCGATTAGTGATGACGTCACAACTCGTGTCCTCTGGCCTTGAGTATTTCGACGGCAACGGTATATTATTAGGTATTTAGATTAGATCTTAGATATAAATATTGTAGAATGGTAATCAAAACACTTTTTCGGAAACAAAAACTATAAAACATTATATTTATAAATTAGGTGTCTCAGTTTGCATTTCTTAAAGTTCCTTATCCATTAGGTACAGGGCCTCACCTGTGGCCGAGAGGTTCTGCTCTCGAAGCTGGTAGACAGGAGGTGCTGGGTTCGATACTAATCGCGCCCGTCGACCTAATCGTTCGGAGTTTTCGTGGTTTTCTTCGGACCTTGAATTTCCAAGCGTAAATACTGGTTAGGTTCCCTTAGAAAGACCCCCAAGAAAGGCACTCTTCCCTTAGGGCCTATATACCTCGTGTTGATAATTGGTCGTCAAAAATCAACCCAACCAACCCATTAGATACAGGTGTATGTGGTAACGGCCAAACTCGATTCTTTCCAATGTTGCCAGATAGGGGACTTTTTTAATTCACATTGACTGTCATCACTTTTTTAAAATAGTATAATTTGCCTTATTTTTCAGAATTTTTAATGTATTTTTAAATAGGCCGAATGTTTCTATTTCAAAAAACGTTGACAATCATCAGTCTGGTGACAAAAACGTCCCCGATCTGGCAACACTGATTCTTTCCCTGCCTTATACGGTCTTCACAAGCACTCCTTAGTTTCGGAATCGTTGAAGGACTACAGTCGCCGCCATATGTCGCTAATACCTACTGTCAATAATGTTTATTAAGTGTTACTTTCATACATAAATACACGAAAAAAAATCTGTATATGCCTGATAAAAGGTATAGATAATATAGTGAAGCTGGGTTATGAATGGGGCAAAGGATGGATGGGACATTCTCAATATCTCATGCAATGAACGTTTTTAGGTAGCTTTCATTACAAAAAGCTACCTATTGCAGCCGTTCGGAGGAAAGCGATTTAAAAAAAATTTGGTATATTTTCATCGATCATGACACTCAGACCCCGAAACCACCCTCCGTTCAAAAGTTGATATATATATATATATATATATATATATATATATATATATATATCCATATATATATATATATATATATATATCCATATATATATATATATATATATATCTGACATTTGTCATACTGTAACTCTCGAATTTTTGAACCGATTTGGATGTAATTCGGTATGTACATAGTACATACCAATGTCTCGACAGAGTTCGTTGTCCAGCTTTATCCGCCATTTTGTTTCAAAATGGCGGCCATTTAAAATTTTCTTAAAAATTTTAAATTTCAAATGTGGTACCAAAGAATTGAAAATGGAAAAATATTTTTTTCTTATGTATTTGACCTTTATACAAAGATTCCGGAGCAGTTTTTGTTTCGTCTATATCTTATAAAATGGCTGAGTTATAGCATTTTGAATTTCTAGCGTGGCTAACATTTTGAAACGTCCTGAATTTTGTCACGGGATAAAAGGCGTATTTATGAACCGATTTGGATGTAACTTCTTTTGTACATAGTGCATACCAATGTGTCGACCGAGTTCGTTGGCCAGCTTCATCCGCCATCTTGTTTAAAAATGGCAACCATTTAAATTTTTAAGAAAAATTTAAATTTGAAATGTGGTACCAAAAAATTGAAAATTGAAAAAATATTTTTTTTATGTATTTGACCTTGATACAAAGATTCTGGAGCAGTTTTTGTTTCGTCTATATCTCACAAAATGGCTGAGTTATAGCAATTTGAATTTTTAGCGTGGCTGACATTTTGAAACGTCCTGATATTTGTCACGTGATAACAGGCGTATTTATGATCCGATTTGGATGTACTTTGGTGTGTACATAGTACATACAAATATCTCGACCGAGTTCGTTGGCCAGCTTCATCCGCCATCTTGTTTCAAAATGGCGGCCATTTAAAAAAATTTAAAAAATTAAAAATTTAAAATGAGATACCAAAATATTAGAAAATGAAAAAGATACTTTTTGTATGCGTTTGACCTTAATACAAAGATCCCGGAACAGTTTTTGTTTCGTCTATATCTAAAAAAATGGCTGAGTTATAGCGTTTTGAATTTCTATTGTGGCTGACATTTTAAAACGACCTGATTTTTGTCACGCGATAACAAGCGTATTTATGAACCGATTTGGATGTTACTTCGTCTGTACATAGTACATTCCAATGTCTCGACCGAGTTCGTTGGCCAGCTTTATTCGCCATCTTGTTTCAAAAGGGTTGCCATTTAAAAAAAAATTAAATTTAAAATTTAAAATGAGGTATTAAAAAATTGGAAAATGAAAAAGATTTTTTATGTGTTTGGCCTTGATACAAAGATTCCGGAGCAGATTTTGTTTCTGAAAATTTGTTCTTTTGTTTATATCTTAAAAAATGGTTGAATTATAGCACTTTGAATTTCTAGTATGGCTAACATTTTTGAACGATCTTGTATTTGTCACGCGATAACACAGGTATTCGCCTATTTCCATGTGAGAAAGCATGTGGATAGTATACATCAACATCTCAGCCAAATATAAGTTACTTTAAATAAAAGCAGCTTGGATAAAGCTGACTAATTTCGTGAAATTCTCATTCATAATGATTTAGTATTGATAAAAATTAGTATTGAATCTCCTATATTCGGTTTCCACAAAATTGAGCTTCGTGTGTTTGAATAATATAAGTTGGCTTTTTTAAAATAAGGTATTTGAAAGCTACCTCTTCCTCCCGGCACTGGCCGGAAGGACTTTTTTTAGTTGATTTCTATTCTCATATATGGCCCTACCATAGTATGTTTTAGAACAAAAAGCAAAACCACATGGCTCTTTTCATGTTTTTTTTTTTTTTTTGCAAAGTTGCATTTTTTTTAAAAGTCTGCTTAAAAGTATCATTTTTTAAAAATTTGAAGTTGTCAAATATTTTATACAATATAACCAAATAAGATAT
Organism: Maratus speciosus; assembly: GCA_963932465.1. Classification (NCBI taxonomy): domain Eukaryota; kingdom Metazoa; phylum Arthropoda; class Arachnida; order Araneae; family Salticidae; genus Maratus; species Maratus speciosus. The sequence goes on along the minus strand of OZ010796.1, from coordinate 167,187,561 downwards.
GTTGTAGTTATTTATTTGAAGGTTCAATATTGGTAATTAAAATGAGTGCATATGTGATAAAATTATTTCTGAGGCAGAATAGCGGACAATTGAATCTATGTCTCATAGGGATGATTGGGACAATTTAAGTGGGGATGAATGGGACAGTCTTTTTCATCCCTAGAGATGTTAAAACATTTATTTATTAACTAAAAAATATTATATAGGTTTATAAATTAATGATTTATGTTAATTATTGGTATTAAACTGTACTCGTATTATATAGGTTGTTTATTATTAAAAATTATATTTAATTTTAATTATTGTATTGTAATAAAGGTTAAATAGTTCATCAAAAAATTGCTATTGAAACATTATCAAAATAGGTAAAATTGTTAAAAGTAGTATATGTTTATTGATCAGATGGAGTAAATTATATTGAATTAGAAACTTGTGCTTAAAAAAATTCCCACTCGCACCTCCCCTAACATAATTTAATTTGCAGGGATCGCACGCTTAAGGTATTTTTTCAGGACAAATATCACTATTTGTTTATAGAAAGATAAATCTAGATTAAACGCGCGAAATTTCGCCTTATTTAAGAAGAGATTTTTCCATTAAAAAGTACTGGTACTGAACAATTTCCAGGTCGTGAAATTTCAGGACAAGTACGACTCAACGACAAGTACATTTGTGCATGATATCTAAGATACATTGAATTAATATTTATTAATAAGTTGTGAATGAAAAATATTGGCTATGCCGTATTTAAAGACATTTTTCACTTTCATTTCATATCTAAAATGTCTCGTAATTGGGAAAGGGAAACAGATAGACAGTCGAAGTTTGCATTACAAGTTAAAACTGCAATGAAAGAAGTGATTAGCAACATTGAGGTATAATAGCAAAGTATAAGATCATATAATAAAAATACAAATACATATAAGTTTATAATTATAAATTTTAACTAGGTAACATTGAATACTGGGAGAAAAATATTGGTGTCCCATCCAGCCCTATTAGTGTCCCATAATTCCTGCTATAGGGGTGATTGGAACAGAGAGTAACGTTTTTTAAATTTTATAATATTTTACTGTATAACAATAATCTAGACTAAATATGGTGCATAAATGTAGTCAAATACCTAATGTATGAAATGTGATACATAATATTGATAATAACTTTAAAAAAGTATTAAAAATAAACATTTTTGTAAAAATATCTCATTCATCCACCACCTCCCCCAACGTATATTTTGCCTCGGCGTTTTTTATGCTGCAATCAGGAAAACTGAAGGATTTGAAGTTAAAATAAATAAATACAATGCTTTAAGCATAAGCAACTGAAAATATATTAAATAACACGCTACTATAACACGGAAAACAAAGATTATAAGTAAATTTCTGCATTTAATTACAATTAAATTATTAATTGCTTGAAACATTGAGAATTCTGACCGTAAAATATACAGTAAAATTTTTTTTAAATAATATTTACTAGTTTCAAAAGATTAAGAAAATTAACCAAACCTTTTTGTAAAAACCAAATTCTTCCCAAATTAGTATAATATTTTAAACCATTTAATTATTTTTTGCACCAGACTTCTGATGTAAAATATACGTAATGTTAGTTGGGGCAACTGGGCCATGATTTTACAATGTGACTCTGGAGCTTCTGACAATTCAGATTCAAAAAACTAATGTTCATTTGAATGAAAGTCTGAAATTCTGTAAATGTGTTCAGTTAGGTTCCCAGTATCACACAGAAATGCTCAAAATTATATTTTACTATTTAAAAATATAAAAATATGCAAATTTCATCTTTCTTTTCTCATGGGTCCAGTTGCCCCATAAAAATGGGGTAAGTGGACCAGGAGAGTCTATGTTCTACACACGTTTATTTATTTATCTTTTTTCATACGGGAATTCAGGTCCTGTTACAAAAAGTGTAAACAACTTAAAACAATTTAAACAAGGCAGATCATTTAAATTATATATCAACTAAAGAGCGTTGTGAGGGAAACCTTTGCTGTCAATGTGTCTAAAAAAAGCACTAAAAGTGAAAATATTAGATTTATTTATGCCCAAAACATAAAAATTAAGTTCGTTCTTATGTACTTTAGTATAGGTAATAAGTAGATAGTAAGCCACATGGGTGTTTTAAGGGGAAAAATAGCAAGGTAAATCTATGAACAAACGGCTACGTAAGTACTTAATTACTTTATCTGTATCTAGGAGTCGCATTATATAGGGAAAATTTTATTGTTTTTACCAGAACCCTTAATGTGTTACCTTCATGATCATTTTACTTAACATATTCTAAAGAAAGGTGCTATGAAGATATTATTTTCAAAATAGTAGTAGGAACAATAAAAGTTTCCCCATAGAATGCAACCCCTATGTATCGTATAATTTCAAGGTTTGGCTATCTCGCTTTCAGGGGCAAGGTACTTTCATTCGCAAAATGCTGAAATAATTTAATGACACCAGTATTTACAAGATAATCTATTTGTAAACAAGTAAAAGTATATTCTCGCGTACTTAATAAAGATGAAATTTTCATTAAAAAATCCAGTGCCAGTGTGGTAGTTATAGGGATTAAAATTATGTGATACCGTAACGGCATCACCGCCTCTCAAGCAGCGTTGCCAGATGGGTTAATTTTTTTTATTCCGATTTCTTGATTGGCAACGCTTTTTTGAAATGGTAAAATGCGCCTTATTTAATGGCATATTAATTAAGGCTGAAACAAAGGAGATTTTATCGTTTCAAGAAAGTGGTGCCAATCAAGAAATATGAATTTAAAAAAGTAGCCCACTGGCAACACTGCTCTCAAGGGGTTAAGAAATTTAGTTTGATACCATCCAATATCCTTTTTTGAATTTTATTACGTAATTTTAAAAAGGTATTCTAAAATTTACTTTATTGTGAGCAAAAAACAATGGAGAAATTTATTTCCCGTAGTAAGAGAAACTAAATAAAAATATTTATAACTATTGGGGTAACTGGATCCAGCATGGCCCAGTTACCTCGGATACATGTCCCAGTTACCCCATTCTTGAAAAATTTATGGGGTAATTGGGACACCGGGCTTACATTTGAAACATGAAGTAAATATGTATAGATAACAAATAATATTAATGTAGTTATATGCCTAATGTTTAAAAAAATGATTGTTTAATAAAAGTACTTCCAGTATTTTAATAAAAAGCCGAGGAAGTTCAACCATATTGACGTTGTTTTTAAAAAAAAGAAACTTAAATTTTTGACAACCTATCGCAGCAAAGGGAGAGTTATGATTGAGTTAACACACGTTTTTTTAGGAAGTAGAAATTAAGGTGAATTGTTCACAAAAGCTAAAACTTAAAAAACATCAACAGTTTTTCATAAAATAGCCTATGGCCCAGTTACCTCGCGGGTCCAGTTATCCCATCTAACCTTATATAAAATATATTGTGGACAACTTTGGATAATAGTAAACATTAGTGGTATTGAAAATGAAGTGTACAGGGAAAAATAAAAATAAAAACGATAGATTTCTATCTTTTTTAGATAAAAAATAAGAAACAGGCGAAAGTTTACGCAATATTAAGAGAATAAGCAAGTTCGCCAGTATCCAGCAATCAACTCATAACGAAATATTTTTTTCAGAACATTGATTATTTTTGCACGGTTCTTAATTAATTTAAAAATATAGATATGTGTACATTGCAAAAAAATTTCAATGAATTTGGCCTATATGTGTGGATCTGAAATATTCAAGCATGTAGAAAAAAAACAAAATTACATATAAAATTAAATATTCTAACTCTGGACACTTCATGGTATAAAACTATATGATACAATTAAAAGGATATTTGCATGTTTCATAATATCAACAAAATAAGCAAGTCTTTTTGCCAATAACCGGCAATCAACACATATCGATTTTTTTTTCAAAACATGGAATTTTTAACTATTAAGAAAATATATATGTCTGTACATTCCAAACAATTTTCAATAAATTTAGCCATTATATGCGTTGATCTGAAATATTCAAGCATACAGAGTGTTTACAAAATTACATATAAAATTAAATATTCTAATTCTGGACAGTCATGGTATAAAAGTACACAATTAAAATAAAAATATATTTACATGTTTCATAATATAAAATAATAAACAATTTTTTTCGCCAATATCCGGCAACCAACTCATGTCGATTTTTTTTTTCAAAACATGGACATTTATATAAAGCTTAATTATTTAGAAAATATATATATCAATACATTGCCAACGATTTTCAATACATTTAAACTTTATATGGGCTAATCTTAATTAAACAAGTATATAGAAAAATTACAAAATCAATATATGAAATTTAATATTCTAATTCTGGACAGTCATCTTATAATAGTATATGATAAACATAAAACTATATTTTCATGTTTCATAATGGGTCATTCCATGTCAGTTCAGGCAGGCATGTAACCCACCATCACAGATTTTGATGAAACTGCGTGTGTTTGTTCCTTTTATTAAGATATGATTCCCAGTATTTTTTTTTAGTCCTTGGTCAAATAGTTTCTGAGAAAAAAAATTGTCAAAATTTTGAAAAACTGCCATCAGTTGGCATTCTTGACTGCTCGATTTTCAAATGTAGCATGACATAAATATAATCATATTTCAATATCTATTCCACAAATCATCTTCAAATAATTTATGCATAATATATAGGGTACATATTTTATGAAAAAAAAAAATACTGTTACGCTTATATAACATTTTAAGTGTGTCTAAAAAAATGTTTAATCTTTGAAGTCGTGATTTTTTTATGACAAATAATGCATTAACTAAAATAGCATTACTAACAAAAGGCGGTATTTTTATTAAATTTATTTTTTGTGGGGGATATACTTAAAGGTGTCCTTTACCTGATTCTGAAATAAAAGTAGTGGGATTTTGGGTGTTTTTAGTAGTATTTCCTATTTTAAAATATTTTGAGGCGTATTTCAAATCAAATCAAGCAGAGTCATTCCATGTCAGTTCGTCTAAGACATTTAATTCACTGTCACAAATTTCAATGAAACTGGGTATGTTTATAGCTCATTTTAAGACAGGATCAAGGAAATTAAAGGTGTTTACAAGTAAAATATTTTTTAAGATAAAAAAATATCTAAATTTTGAAATTTTTTTAAAAATGTTTTTAATGACAGATCTATATTCAAAAACTGCATAAAAAGAAAGTCATTTCAATATAAAATCACTAAATAAGTTTCAAATAATGTATATGTGACAAATAATGTAGGCAGATTATTATTTATTGTTGTTTGCCATGTTTAAATGCTAAGAGTGTGTTTAATCTTGTGAATTCTCAAAATCAAGAATTTTGTGAAAAATAATGTGTTAATCAAAAATTTATTATTAACCGAAGGCAGGCTATTATTACTTTTTTTAATTGTACGTAAAAATATATTTTCAATAGTTATAAAATAAAAATAGTGAAAATATGAGCAATTTTAACAAAATTTCCATAAAATGTGAATGTTTAATGATAAATATTGAAGCTTTTCATGCTAAGATGTACTACTAAAATGACTACAATATCGTGTATTTCTACTCTTGCTTAAATATAATACATAAAATAATAAAATAACAAATATTATTTAGAGCAATAAAAATTAAAGTAAATAGTACCAGTTCCTTTACCAACATTACATTGCTCAACAGCCGACTTAAAATCAACAGCCCACTCTTATTGAAAAATACTTTCAACTGTTCAAATAATAAATAAACTGCATTTAAAAATTTTAATATCAATTTATTATCTTAAGACGATAATAATGACTAAACAACATGATGAATTTATAAATCAGCTTTTAATTGGGTTGGGTTGATTTTTGACGGCCAATCATCTACACGAGGGATACAGTCCCGGGAGGAGCGCCCTTCGTGGGGGTCTTTCTAAGGGAACCTAATCCGCATTAACGCATGGAAGATCCACGGCTCGAAGAAAACCACGAAAACTCCGAACGATTAGGCCGACGGGCGCGATTGGGATCGAACCCAACACCTCCCGTCTACCAGCTTCGAGAGCAGAACCTCTTGGCCACTGGTGGGGCCAGCTTTTAATTGAAAAGTCATGAAATGGTCCCTTTAAAAATTGTTGTTCATCGAGTCAATCAAAACAAATTATATAAAAAAAAATAGTGAGCCTAATATGCTGACTGCAATGACACTTCTAACAAAACTAATTAATTCATTACCATCTGAAATCAAACCCGAAAGATCAAAAAGAAAAAAAAATCATCTGTAGTGTGAATGTGACATACTCAGTGGTTTTTGAGGTAGGAATGAATGTCTTTGTGACATTTTCACCTGTACTTCATTAAAATATAAACATGTAAGCTTTTTTCATTCATCCAAATTAAGTAAAACAATTATAAAATTTTGTTGTCATTACACCAGATGTTAAATTTTTTGTTACATACTATTAGATAAGTTCTTTACTTTTAGACATTATTGACATAATATCATAAAATTTACTGTATGTATTTTCTATAAGTGTATAAACAATATATATATGCTTTATTAAACATAAATGAATAATTTTTAAATAATTTGTTTGAGAACAGGGATATATATACACACATATATATGTTGAAAATCCATCTTTCAGCAATATTGTGATGAAATAAATCAAATTACCGTAATTTCCGGTGTATAGCCCGCGGATCAAACAATCGTGTTTCGACGCAGAAATTTTTAAAAATAAAATATAACTTTTTAGATCACAGTAAATATTGGTCTTCAAATACTGAATAAAATTTCTGGGTCCAAACTGAATTGTTTGATCTGCGGGCTATACACCCGAAATTACGGTACATATCATTAGAAACTGAATAAAGTTACAAAAGTGCAACTCATTAAGTTTTAAGTATTTTTTTAGATATAGTTATTTGAAAAATATAAATATAATGGATTATGCATTTTTTGCATATATTTAAAGCACAATACGTCAAAATTTTCTTCAAAAGAGTGAAATTTGGTATTTTTTTCAATATTAGCAGCTCAATGCTAAATTTTCAATATTAACAGCCAAATATGAGTTTAAAGATTAGGACTGTCATTTTGAAAATTTCTATTGGGCGGTGAGGAGCTAGTGATTTTTGTCTTTTTTGGAAAGGGATAATTGCTCTTCGCCCTAGAAGTTTTACTAAACAACAATATTGTTTATTTTTTTCCTTAAGAAACGAACATAAAAGATAATTTGAAAAATAAAATAAATTTATAAATAAAAATATTTCCAGGGATGATACATTGGATAGGTTTTACATTTGAAAATATTGATAATTTTAAATATGATTTAAATACTACTAAAACCAACCAAAAGCCCACTATTTTTATTTCAGATCCAGTTATAATGTAGTATTATGTACAATTTAAAAAATTAAAAATATAGTCATAGAAACTCCGCCTCTGATTGATAAAGATTTTTTAATAATTTCATTATTTTTTGTAAAATATTTTTGATTTCAAAGGTTATACAATTTTTTAAGTGTATATTTAAATATTTTTTATCATTACAGCAATATTGTTTTCATAATCTACATACTTTATTTACCTTGCTTAAATTATTCGAAGAAGATTTCTTTATTAGTTATTGAAATATGACTTTATATATAAAATGAGGCCTTTGAAAATTGAACAATCATTAATGGCAACTCGTGGCATTTTTCCAAAATTTTGATAATTTTTTCTCATATGTTCACTATTTTTAATTTATAACCATTTAAAAGATATTTTTACGTACAATTAAAAAAAAGCAATAACACCCTGCCTTCGGTTAATAATAAATTTTTGATTAACACATTATTTTTGACAAAATTCTTGATTTTAAAAATTCACAATATAAAAGACACTCTTAGTGTTTAAACATGATAAAAAACAAGAAATAATAATCAGCCTACATTATTTGTCACATATACATTATTTGAAACCTATTTAGTGATTTTATATTGAAATGACCCTTTTTTTTTTAATGCAGTCTTTGAATATCGAACTGTCATTAAAAAAATTTAAAACAATTTTTCAAAATTTTGATATTTTTTATCTTAAAAAATATTTTACTTAGGATCAAGAAAATTAAAGGTGATTACGTCTTAAAATAAGCTATAAACAAACCCAATTTCATTGAAATTTGTGACAGTGATTAAATGGCTTGGGGGAACTGACATGGAATGACCTGCTTGATTTGATATGAAATGCACCTCAAAATATTTTTAAATAGGAAATACTACCAAAAACACCCAAAATCCCACCATTTTTATTTCAGAATCAGGTAAAGGACACCTTTAAGTATATCTCCCATAAAAAATAAATTTAATAAATGTTGATTGGGTTGATTTTTGACGGCCAATTATCTACACGAGGGATATAGGCCCGGGGGGAGTGCCCTCCGTGGGGGTCTTTCTAAGGGAACCTAATCCGTATTAACGCATGGAAGATCCACGGCTCGAAGAAAACCACGAAAACTCCGAACGATTAGGTCGACGGGCGCGATTGGGATCGAACCCAGCACCTCCCGTATAAATTTAATAAAAATACCGCCTTTTGTTGATAATGCTTTTTTTTTGCTAATGCATTATTTTTCATAAAAAATTCACGACTTCAATGTTTAATTATTTTTTTTAGACACACTTAAAATGTTATAAGCGTAACAATATATTTTTTTCATAATCTGCGTACCCTAAATATTGTGCATAAATTATTTGAAGATGATTTGTAGAGTAGATATTGAAATATGATTATATATATGACATGCTACATTTGAAAACCGAGCTATCAAGAATGCCAACTGACGGCAGTTTTTCAAAATTTTGACAATTTTTTTCTCAGAAACTATTTCACCAAGGAGCAAAAAAAAAATACTGGTGATCATATCTTAATAGTAAGAACAAACACAAGCAGTTTCATTAAAATCTGTGATGGTGGGTTACATATTGATATTTTACTGCCTGATTTGACGTGGAATGCCCCGCATATATATATATATATATATATATATATATATATATATATGTGTGTGTGTGTGTGTAGCATTTTGCTACCGACTTTCAGATATTTAGGCGACACCAGTACACCTTGACATAAAATGTAGTAGAGCAATCAAAACCATCCATCCGTTATATTGAAAATACCGTATTGCAGCCAGGGTGGCGAGAAAGACAGGCTCGAAACACATTGATAATTTCCCTTACGTAATGAATAGAGTCATCGTCACTTTTTAAACTGGTTTTATTGACAAAAACATAGTAAAACACATTCAGTAGTTATTCCATCCACTCACAGAAATCGATCATCACTTCATAAGACTTTAGATGTTATAAGAATATGATCTACACATTCGAACTTTCACTCCAAGCGACGCAGCTTAATTAGACAACCAGAAAAACGTAAAAATCTTCTCTCCATCGCCGATGTAACGATATTTGTACCCCGAACAACAACGCGCGGACGGTTACAGAACAGTAACAGACCAATGCTAGAAGAGAGGAGGGGGAGGATGGGACATAGAACAAATTGCGATTCGATGGGAAAGGATGACGTTGATAAAGAACTCTTTGTACGGCGTCAGAATAAAAGCGCAAATAGAGCTGGCGGACGCATGGAATTGTGGGTATAGAACACGAAAGAATAAATGATATTAAAACATTCGAAAGAAAGAGAATTTAGTTTTAGAATAAAATGAAAAAGTAATTTAATGGGTTTTATAAGATTAGGCGAATGGATTAAGGTTTTTTAGAATAATAAAAGAATACGCAACTTTAAATGCATGAAATAAAAGACAAAAGATATTAAGATATTATTAAAGATGGGTAAAAAAAGGAAAAATATTAAGAAATTGAAATAGTTTTACTAAGAAAAAGAAGGGAAAATTTTTATTATTATTATATATATATATATATATATATATATATATATATATATATATATATTACTTTTATAAATGTTTATCTAATTTAAAAACTTTAAATTGCGTTTTGTAAAAAAAATTAATGTGAAGCAAAGTGTACAAAAAATAATTAGTTGAACAGCTGACGTTGAGACGCCTTATCTGCACATTTACTAGTATTTTAGATGAATGATATTTCAGGTTCGTGTATGTGGCCTTACAATTACTAGTCCCCTAATATATTAGTTTTTTTAATCAGTAATATAGATTTAAAACATTAAATTTCCTACTATGTTAAAGTTAATATTTAGGAACTTTAGACATTTTACTTTAAATTGTTTCAGTGAAATAATTACGAAATTTACTTACTTTTTTTTTAACTAAGCCGTCTTGAAAACATTTTTCGAAGACACTTGAAAACGACATTTATTTTATAAAGCAATCAGCATCAGTGCGGCCAATTATTGGCATCGTTCTAAAGTAAACAATGTGCAAATAAACAATCTATCAATAACCAAAAATCTAAAGAAAACAATATACAATATATGTACAAATATTAACCCATTAACCATCAAAACTATTAGCTATAAGTTTTCAACTTTTTAGCTGAACGGCATTTGCTACCACAAACCCTGGAAGATAATTAGCGCTTTATATGATAATAAAATTTTACGTCTTTAAGTAAGGCCGATTTTTTAATTGAAAAATAGCAGTGGATATGTAAATAACTTAAATACGTGCATTTATTTTTACCGTTGCGTGAACGCAACACTAGCGGGTTATGGGTTTTTTCAAATCTAAAAATAATAATAATAATAATAATAATAATAATAATAATAATAATTTATATTTCAGGAAGAAAAGAACTGAAGTATACGTATTCCAAACTCAGAACAGAGAAGGTCAAAAACTTATTTCACTCTATAAATGACTGGCATCGGGTACTTATTTACAACGAACAATTTTATTTTCACAATGGTTTGTGGCGATGTAATCAGGCGAGTCGTTAGTAAGCTGACTAAAATTGAAGATCGGAGATCTGAACGCCGTAGGATATGAACGCTATTTGAGAAGCAAGGCTTGGTAACTTATCAAGTTTTTCATTGAACTTGACCAAAAAATTGCATTTCACTGCAAGGCACTTTCTTTGTGATTAATTTCAAGCATGCTACTTTTCCCTTCTGAGGGTGCTTCTTATATAATCATTGCGAGAAGTTTCCAAAAGATTGAAACACGCTTTAATCCCGGTCGCATTAAATTACGGTTTAAAAATTCAAATTGCTCATTGGCACCACATTTTTAAAAGAGAAATATTCACCTTCTTTAATGACAGATAAAATGACGCCATAATAAAGCCAATTACACTGTTTTATAAAACTGGTGGGAATGAAACAGTCTGGGCAAATGACACAGCCCGTGAATATCACGGGAGCGAGAATTAAGGGATTAAGTATATATACTTTTTGGATATATGTAGCCAAAATAAATTGTAAAAATCTTCAAAAAAGATAGAACATAAGATTATTTTTAAGTATGATAGTTCTCCCAATCATTTACAAACTTTACACAATCTAAATTTATAAACGACCCATTTAGACAATACTAGTCAGTTAAAAATTCCTTTCTTTTACTGCAAAATGTTCATTACAAGAAACTGAATACCTAAATTTTTAATGAAATTACGCCTAGATAAAGATTAAACATTGTAAATAGGGACCGTATATCAATCTTACAGAGCAAATCTGTTAGATATTAAAAGAACTGTGAAACGCGGGTAATGATACACATATACGGAAAAAAAAAAGGTTTGGGCTTAGATGCCGTATATTCCCAGATGGACGCCATCTTGGATGTTTTGAGATTTCTTGGCGATTTTATGTTGATCTTTATCGATATGTGGAACACCGTGTGGCGTGTGTGTTCTGGCGTGTCGTATTCTGGAACCCATGAGAAGCTCATTTTCACTTAGGATTTTGTGGATGTATTTTGATATCATGTTGTATCGTTCCGTCTTTTTATTTTTATGTTAAATTTATTGGATGTATTTGATTGACTATGGGTTCTGTAGTCCGTTTAAACGCTATTGCTGAAGTAATTAAGAAATATGAGGAAATTTTGACGATAAATGAAGGTTTGTTTACAGTGCGTCAATGCGTATTCATAAGCCTATTTTGGAAAATGACGGTGATGCTATGACAGGTATTTCGTGCTTGAGCTTTCAATAAAGCAGATGTCTGTTAAGGTATGTTGATAATTTTATGTCTATTTTGTTGCCTGACGAGTTATTTACATTTTGAGATTGGAATTAAAATTAGGTATCCCGACCCGGGCACATTGTGCCGGAAAGGGCTAAATGCATAGTTACATAACTTTTTTTTTTTCAATTCTTAGCAACCAGTATATTTATATAGAAATATTAATCCTGTAAAAATTACAAAAATATAAATTGAAGAATCTATCTTAAAATTTCTGGTGTCTAATCTTTAATATAAGAGTTAAAATCATAAATCTAAGAAAAAAAAGATAATAAATATGCATTTAAGGGTTCAGTTTTACAAAATAAAAAAAATATATAAAATAAGATATTTAGATTAATACTTATTAACCCTTAAATGCCGGGTGTTGCTTTTCGGCAACATACCCAATTTAGGCTTCTAAAATACTATTAGAATAATATTGAACTATAATGCTTAATGTTGGCAATAAAATACATTCTGAAAATATTATTAAATCAATTTTCGACATGTAGATGACAACACTTGTGCTATTTAAGAATAAAGATAGATTTATTTTTTCAATTGTTGCTACTTGCTCTTTTTGTTTTGTTTTGAAGCTTTCGAAATACCCTATTTTGTTTTGCAGTGAGCAAGTAAAATTTATTTCTTATTATAGTTCCTAAAATTAATTGTGTGTTTAATATTATAGAATTCTATCAAGGAAAATTATTTTTTCAATTAAAGACCAGTATTGCCGATTAGTAACAAACTGTTTTTTATCCGTAAACCATACTTAAAACAAAATATGATTTTTTTAAGTATTTTTCCCATGATTAATTAAAAAATGAAAGCCGAAAAACATTATTACAATGATTTTTGAAAAATCCGGCATTTAAGGGTTAAAATATTCACTAATTTGCAATATTTTAACTTTTGCTTGTATTGCAGATGTGCAACATAAGAAAAGGTTGATGTATTATACGAAAAATGTATTATACGAAAGATGTATCTCTGATTTTTTTTTCATTATTTTTCCTGTGTTATAAACCTTTCAGAGAATCACATTTAATTTTTTGAAACAAAATAAAAAAATCATGCTTTTAAGGGCTAAAAGAAGAAAATATTGTATTTGTGAAAAATTTCGAATTCCGATTTTCGATGGATTTAAACGTTTCAGAAGGTCATGAACCAGATTTGACTGTTTTTAGAAAACGTCAGTCTGCGAGTCTGCCTGTGTCTGTCATTATGTGACACAGATTTTGTGGATACTCTATCCCAAGAACTAATGCACGGATATTAATCAAACTTCAGCTTCAGTTAGTCTTTGACACAAATTGGTGCTGATTAGGTTTTGGTGTAAATCGTAATACATGAGGTGCTGCTATACTGCACTTTATCGATTTATGTAATAGCTGTATCTCAAGAAGAAAAGTACATAAATTCACCCATCTTCATATTCCGTTAAACGTTGACATAAATCGGAACTAATTTGGTTTTGGTGTAAATCGCGCAACGGGTGCGCAGCTATACTGTATTTATCCCGATTTCCGCAATAGCTATATGTTAAGAACTAATGCACGAAAATTTTCCAAAGCATATTCTCTTCGACCTTTACATAAATATATAGTTATTAGGTTTGCGTGTATATCGCCCAACAGGTGTCGCTGTTATGCTCTGTTGTTCACTATTTATGCAATAGCTATATATCAAGAACGACTAGATTGTTATTTAATTTTGGTTTCAGACGATTTGATTTATATAGAAGAAAGGTTTTCATGATACAACGTACTAGTTGTAATATGCTGCTAATATTTAGAACTACATATTAAATTTACAGGATTTCTGCTTATGTTATTTAGATTATTTAGATGCATTTCTGATTACAAATTTCCCATCATGTTATAGTGCTTTTTATCTAAAAAACACCATCATCAATTTGTGAAATGGTCTTCCTTTTACTAATGAAGTACACTTTTAAATGGAACGTATAGGTGGTATAACTCCCTTTTTTTTTCTCTTTCAAATTTCAGTTTACTTTATAAAGGAAAAAAATATTCAAGCTCACCAAAGTTTTAATCTAAGAAGCGGAGGCTATAAAAATTTATCATTTTCAAAATTATTATCTTTGTTCAAGCGTAAAAGGAATCCAAGCATCATCAACTTTTTTTACTTCACAAAATAGCAATAACAGAATAAAAAGCAATTTTAATGACTTTTTTTATATATCGAACAGATATTTTACTGTTACTTTATTTTTATCATAACAAATTGAATGCATTTTTGTTTCTCCTTTTAAAGGTTAGATGATGGTATAATTAAGCTATTCTTTAAAATAAAATTTTTAACAGCGTCAATACAAAAGCCGTGAACGTATTATAAAATAGAAAAAAGTATATGAAAAATTACATCTTTCTGTCAGAAATATTAAACCAAACCCTACTTCCAACACAAAAATAAAAAAAACTATAAATATAGTTTGATAATTTAAAAATTCTTACTTTTATATACACTGTTATAGAAACATGAAAAAAGAGGATTTAGCCATCATCACTTTTCTTACTTAAGTCATCAATAAAAAAAAAATTTCTTTCCCAACTTGATTGCGTCTTCATTTTTAAAACTTTTTCTATTTAAACCAGAAGGAATTTACAGAATTCCTTTTTTTTTACATAGATCAAATTTTTTAATATTTTTAGAAGATTATTTATTTCTTTAAATAAAAAACTCTGTGATTATTCTTCTGTTACTGTATTTCAGCCTTTTTTTTAATTATCCATTTAACCCATTTATGTCTAGCGTCCCATTTTTGGGACGTTTAGAATTTTAATAAATTTTTATAATTTTCTTCTTCTTTACAACATGAAAACTATATGATGTGATTGTCTATAAATGTCTTTATGACATCGTACAGATGGCAGCATAAGATTTATATTTATTTGCTTAAATGAAGGGCTCTGTTTGGTGTTTACACATTTTTCATTTTCTAAGGTAGCGAAATGTTAAAAGTAAGTTTATTTGTATTTTTTGTATCAATGATCCAAATAAATAAGTCATAATCTTAGCTTGTAGATTTCTTTCAAATGCGTATTTTTTTAAATTTCGAAATTATATGTTCAAGCCTATTTTTTATCCATGCTTGTAGCGTACAAAATATAGGGCACTAGGCGCAATTAGGTATATATTTCTATTAGTAATAAGTTATGTAAAGTCCTTTTGAAGATGATTTTGAAATAAATTGTTTTTAACCTCAAATACGCTTATCCTTAATTTATCATTAATTATGCTTATAATGTTATTAGTCTCTGTAAATAAATAAATATATTTTTAATAGTTAATAAAAATACTAATTATAGTATATAATATACAATTTAAAATCTTAACTTATATAAATTTAGACAAAACATTTAATTATGCATTTTTCCACGTACAGATACTCCCATATTTAGTATGTTTACATTTTATCAAATAAATACAGAAATATTTTAGCGTATTTTTTCAGTTTATTTTGCAATATTTTAAAGTGCTTTTACCAAAAACAATTGAGAAAACAAAAATTCAGGAATAAATGGGTTAATGAAATTATAGTTTTATTTAAGGGGGTGGAGATCATCTGCAGCAGCTCGATATTGCTTGGTTTTTACACAATATTAAAAAAATTCTTGGAGCTACAAGTATTTCTTCAAATTAAACAATTTTTTGAGTAAATTGTACAAATATTTCTTTACGTATTTCTTAAAATACTTTTAATGAAAAATAATTAGAAATTCGTTTAATTAAGACGTACTAATTAAAGATTTTTAAAACGGTGATTTGTCATACATGTGTTCCGCGCAGGATTATTAAAAATATATTGGATATATACAGATAATATTACATACATATACTCGTAAAATATTATACTTTAACTTCAGTTTAAAATAACAGTCAAATTTACAGTTGAAATTATTCTTTCAGGCAACTAAACCGTAAGATAGAAAATTTATGAAAAATTTTAGTAAAAATTAAAAAAATAAAATGAATATGTTACAGGTACTTACTTAAAAATAGGTAGAGGTTATAAAACTATATAAAATATAATATAATACAAAATATTAAGTCTCTACGTTACTCTGTTTTGGAAGTAGGATGCGCGCAATGCCAAAAATATCTGTTTTGATAAAAATGACTTTAAAGTTTAAGTTTACCTTGATTTGGATAGATATTGTTTCACATATTTTATCATAAAAACAGTTGAAATTTGAGTATTGTCATAATTATTTAAAAAAGTTTGGTAACCCGCCATTCTTTAATAATAGACCAAAAAACAAATTTGGAATTTTAAAAA
Source organism: Maratus speciosus (assembly GCA_963932465.1). Taxonomy (NCBI): domain Eukaryota; kingdom Metazoa; phylum Arthropoda; class Arachnida; order Araneae; family Salticidae; genus Maratus; species Maratus speciosus. The sequence continues at coordinate 167,171,109 of OZ010796.1, read as the reverse complement.
GTTTTAAGATGATACTTCCCCCCCCCCCCCCCACCACCACCACAACTTAAGGGAACCGGGTAAGCTCTATCTTGGCCATGTGAAAATACACCAACTTTATGTACCTTTTTCTCAGAAATGGTGTAAGATAGAGGTCTAGATTTTTTACAGTAGTTTGAATAAAATACTTTACGTATTTTAACGGACCATTTTCTAAGTGAAACTGAAAATTATTTATTGAAAGACATTTTTAAATTGGCATTTCTGGTAAGATTTCGCTGCCAAAAATAAATAATTCTCAGCAAATCATTAAATACCCGTGTTAAAGTATGCACTGTAACATAAATATTTAGAAAAATCTGAATTCTTAAGTTTAATAGATATTGGAAAAAAGGAACACAAACCTGAAAAATCGAAGTTTTGAGAAAAAGTCAATTAAATCTGTGAAGCAGTGTTGCAGGAGGTTACTTTTTTAATTCTGATTTCTTGAGTGGCACCACTTTTTTGAAATAATAAAATTCGCCTTATTTAATATCATATTATTTAAGGCGAAAACCATGGAAATTTTACCACTTCAGAAAAGTGGTGCCAATCAAGAAATCTAAATTTTAAAAAAGTAGCTCACTGCTGTGAAGTGCTCTTAGAAAGAATGAAAAAAATACAACACTTTTTTAAAAAATATATAAACTTGTGTAATACATCGTTAAAAAGGTAAAAGTTTAAACTATTTAATGGTATAAAAAGTAAAAATCGATTTTTTGGTTGAATTTCGCTTACCCGGTCCCCTTAAGAGCCGTGTTGCCAGTGGGCTATTTTTTTTTAAATTCAGATTTCTTGAATGGCACCACTTTTTTGAAACTGTAAAATTTGCCTTTTTTGATGACATAATAACTAAGGCGAGATAAATGGGAATTTTACCATTTCAGATAAGAGGTGCCAATCAAGATATCTGAGTATTCTGTCCCTCTGGCAACACTTCTTAGGAGAAGACACCAGTTTGAACGTCTGAAAAGAAGTCAAATTTTAGGAATAATTTGTGGGCTTCAATAACAACGTAAACACTTAGTTTTCTTACAATATATTTTGTTATGTTCGGAGACTGTTCCAGAATTCTTCATTTAAAAAAAAAATCATACTTCCTCATTGGAATACATTAAAACGAAAGGGTCTTCAAAATGCTATTTCGGCTGGCCACGTGTTCTTTAAGCATTAAAACAAAAAATAAATCATAATGTAATTGTTTTTTAGCGTATTGACAACGGCATAGTGTAGAAATTTTCCAAATTTAAATGTCTCTCCAGTTACTGAGAGGTTCTGCTCTAAAAACTGGCAGACGGGAGGTGCTGGGTTCGAGCTGGGGGATGGAGGGATGCTTGATTCAAGCTGGCAGGAGGTGCTGGGTTCGATTAGGCATGTCGGCCTAATCGTTCGGAATTGTCATGATTTTCTTTAAACCTTTCGTAAATATGGGTTACGTTCCCTTAGGAGGACCCTCAGGAAGGCATCCTTCCGGACCATATCCCCCCATGTAGATAATCGGCCTTCATAAACAACAACAACCATACCATCAAAATTTAAATATTTGTGAAATAACAAAAAATGTAAAGACTCCATAAAGGTAAACTTAAAACGCTTGAAAAGAAACGAAAAATGAAATGTTTTATAATAATATGTAGAGTCATAAAGAAATCATTTCTGATTAAAATTTAAAGAAAATCGGTCCATTTCTCGAGCAGTTCAAACAGTCGGGAAAACTGTCTTTTTCAGAAAAATGCGTTTAAAATTTGCTTTAGCGGCCATTAGTTACAGTGGCATATTTCTCGCGTTACAGGAGTGGTTGTGTTTCCAAAACTTTCTAACCACTATTATTTTACACTAATATTCGTATTACTAAAGCGCAGAATTCATAAGACGAATATTACTTTTAAATAAATGTGGATCCAAAAATCGGGAACCACAAACAATCCTACGATTGTAATAATTCAAATTTCATGAAACCGGTTTTTTTATATTCCAGATACCATACTATCAGAAAATGCAAGAAATTTTCACTTTGTTGCTTAAAAGTTTTAAATTGGTGTCACTTCTTTAAAACTTCATGAAAAATTAAACGGGAAAAATAATAAATATTATAAAAAACTAAATAATCTATGTATTTAGTGTAATAAATCTTTTAAAGTTTTTTCGTGGATAAAGCCTTGCACAATCTTCCCAATAGCAACAATGATATTATTCATAAAAAATTATGAAGCTAATTATATCATAAAACTCAGGGAGTTCGTAAGGTATTTTTATAAAATTAGAAAGTTCATAACAGCCATTGAGAAGTTTTCTCTATATATCTTATTGTCTGGCACTTTTGGATTTTTTGGTTTGTGAGGGCTTACAAATGCATAGCTACCGACTTTTTTGTTACTATTAATTTTCAAAGCAATTGGTTCCATATCTAATCGCGAACTTTACCGATTAAACAAAATAAAAATGACTATTAAAAATTAGTGGTAGCAAAAAAGAGTAAACGTTAGCAACTATTATAAGACGTGCACCGTAAAGTCGTGCAGGGTATCGAATTTTCAATAATGATACGAAACAAAATATTCTCGATGATTCCTAAACTATGTTAAATTAGCTGAATACTAAACCAGTGGCGTAGCCCGAGAGACGCCAGAGAAGAGCACATTCCACCACTTTTTTGCAAATATAGGTTCGCTTTATTTAATGACAGATTTAAAAAATTTGTCTTTAATGATAGCTGTTTGTCAAAGCTGGTAGTATCATTCCTGTTCCCTGACTTATCCCTGCTATGCCCTTCCACTTAATATAAAATTAGCAAGATACATCAAAATTTCACAAAATGAAGGAAGGGAATCTGAAGTTTGATCTCAATTTTTGTCACTACCTTTTTATTATACAAACTGTTTAAAAAATAAAATGTATTTTATTTTTTATTTTTCAAAAGTTGTTTTCTACAATAAATGTCTACTTTAATTTGAAAAAAAAAAGTCGATAGTTCGGACGGTTTTGTAGAAAGAAGCTAAGCTAATTCAAAAAACTTATTTAACACGTTGAATGCCAAATCTATTTTGTCTGTGTTTCCGTTTGGGCTACGAAATAAGATTCCCGTTACACAATCTATAAGTATCGGTCACCGATGACTGACGCGGCCTAAACGGAAAGTCCAGGGTCAGTCACCGGTGGCTGACGCGGCACTCAACGTGTTAAGTAAAATTATCTTAAAATTACTGATCATTCTTTTTCAGCCTTGACACTGATCTGCCTTGACACTGATATGTTTAACTGATTGTCACGATTTAAATATTGGGTGGAGCAGTAAGAGGGTATGAGGACAGAGAGACAGACAGACATTTTTCAGTGTTCAAATGATGCAAAAAAAAGTGTTCCGGAAGAACGTCCTGTAAAGACGAACAATTTTTGTATAGGAAACCCGGGTACTAATATACATAGCTGCCAACTTGTACGGATTTTTCTTACCACTAAAATTTTATAGAAATTTTTGACTTATCTGAACGTTAATATAGCTAGAATTTCGGTGATTCAATTAGCTAAAATTTTCTATTAAATTTTAGTGGTATGAAAAATCCGTACAAGTTGGCAGCTATGAATATAGTTAATCCGTCAGAAATGCAGATTGTATCACTCATGCGCAACCTGGAATTAATATACTAATAATATATTAATAACTTTGAGAGCAATGAAGATAGCAAACTTTTCAACGGACGAATTTAATTTTGACGATATAAGAGAAAGTATTCGATAATTAAGGCACTAACATTTTTATGCAGAGTCAGCTACAATTGAATACTGGAGAATCCAGATCAGTCATGTTTCTAAGCAAATGGTATTCATTTTCAACAGTTATTGTGTTCTCATAATATTTTTCAGGAAATAAAGTCTTGTGCATATGTCTTCAAGATACCTTCATTGGTTTTGAATTGATGAACTAAAGCCCGTTTTTGTATTGGAGAGAGACCCTCTGTATTTCTGACTGAATAAATGAAATACACTGGTTTCCTTATACGAAAACTGTTCATTCATTTTTATACTATTGCCTCTAATTTTTTGTAAAAATAGTTTATGAACACCCTATAGACAAATAAAGTTATTTCTAAAATCGTGATAGTTCTCTTATGACGCCCGTATCAAAAATGAAATTTATTAGCAGTTCCATAACGAGAGCCACGAAAATTAATTATAAAATTCTCAATTTACTGGAAATCTTTTATTTATTAGCAGAAAATGTACACAGAACTACACTACCAACACTAAAATGAGGAACTAAAATATGGCTGAAAAGTTGCGCAGCGCAAAGTTTAAAAAAGAAGTAGATTATAATGAGATTTTACGAAAGGTGATAACATTATACTGTTGACAGTCAGTAGTGCTATCATCTTTCAGTAGAAACAGAAGAAATATACTCTGTTTCACAAAAATATATGCATCTAGAAAGTATTTAACTAAAGGTATGAAACTTGGCGTGCCGATATGATTTGATGAATTATGTGAAGGATTAACATATGAGCACCAATGACCAATGAGGGCGTGTAGAATACGTATTTAAACTGCTCAGCAGGCAATATTTAAAAGATCCGGTACTCATATTCTCGGGTAATTAGAACTGGACTCTCATTATTGATACATGGTATTTCAAAGAGTAATATTTTTATAATGTACTCGACGACACTACGAACAGTGGTCCGACATCAAAAGGGGTCGAACCATAGAGCTCAGAAAAGCGGGTTGCTCCAACAGATACTTCAGCCAGGAATTTGGTCGAAGCGATATCGTAGTTCTGCAGTGTTGGCACCAGTGAATCAGAGAAGGTACGACAAGCCGCTGCAGTGGGGCAGAACGCTTCCGGGCCACAATTGAATGAGAGGATCGAGTAATCAGAATAGCAACCACATCAACACCAACAATGCCGCTATCATCTATTAGACGTCATTTGCCAGTTGATATGGATGCAGTGGTATCAAGACATACTATCCATATATGACAGGCCAACTCTGGGCTCAGCTCTCGACGTCCATTTAGGGAATTGCTTCTAACGCTTCAACATAGGCAGTGTCGTTTGGATTGGTGTCGATTTCGAGCAAACTGCGCAGCGTCTGAATGGATAAATACGATATTCAACCATGAATTCCGCATTTCTCTCAGTGCTGGTGACTGTCATTGTAGAGGTAGAGCGGTCATCGATCCAGTCCTGTATTTTTTACTGAGCGGCACACTGCCATAACACCTGGAGTGTGACATTCTGGGGAGCGATCTCCTGGGACAGCTGATCAAATTTACTCGTGCTACAAGATACTCTAATGTCTCGCAAGTACGTAGGCGACATTTTGTAGCTGGTGGTACGGCCTGTGCTATCAAGTCGCCTTGGTGTTATTTATCAGCAGCATAACGCTAGGCCACATACTGCACGACTCTTGCAAGGATACGCAATCAACAAGGATCTCGCAAGGTCTACAAGGATATATTGTCCTCCTATGGCCTGTCAGGTCATCAGATCTTGTTCCAATAGAAAATGTTTCGGACCTGTTGGAAAGGCGAATTCAGCCGTCTCGGAATAACGCCGAACTACGTTATCAATTGCTACATTTATGGCAGAATCTTCGGTAGACGGTCATCGGTAACTCAATAGACTCCTTGCCTCAACGATAATACGCTTTTATAGCTGCTAAATGTGGCTTTAGAACCTACTGAAATTGACATTATTTTTACTGTTGCTAGTCAATATATATTTTGCTTGTTCTAAATTTATAACCATTTGTTTATCTAAGCAAACACAATTCACATACCAAGTTTCATGAATGTGGTTCAATTTTTTCTGGGTGCATATATTTTTAACAATAGAGTGTATATGATAGCAGAAATAATAAAAACACTAAAAGCAGTATAGCAGTAAAAATTTAAATGTACAAGAGTTTTTAATGTTACTGCTGTAACAGAGATACTGTTGTACAGAACATTTACTTTATAACAGTAGAAATTTTAATTCCAAATTATACAGTTACATAAGAATTTTTTTTGTGTGTGCAAAATGGGGTAAAACTTTCCAAAGTACAAAGGATTTTTAAGTTTGGTAATAAAAAAGCGCACGTTCATGCAAAACTAAATGAACATCTAAAAGGAAAAGGAAAATCAAAATCCGAATCGATGTTCCAAGCTGTTAGCCTCTCAAGTGTTTTCTTACCGACGACGGCCGAAACCGATCTGTTAGCTCATTTTTTGTTCGACAGTTTTAAATTTTTTAAGTTTTACGTAGTTTATAATAATTTCTCTGACTCATATTTAAGTCACTTTAATGTCTTTAAAAAAATTCTGCAAGATTCTCATTAGTTGCTACTGGTTCAATTTATGGCAATATACCATAATTTCCCACATACACGCCGCTACTTAGTTACGTCTTTTTCATACCGAAAATTTTATTTTAAAAATGAAGTCAAATAAATTACAAGCAAAAGCGAGTCATATTTTATTTAAAACAAATTCTGGTAGGAAATCGAGTTATCTGAGCTGCGGCGCATACGCGGGAAATTATGGTATAATATGTACTATATACTACTGTCCTATACACATCTAGTATATAGACATATTGAGTATAACATAAAAAAATTTAAATAGAAAAGAAAAGAAAAGAAATAACACAAAATCAAACGAAGAATAAAGTATAAGAAAAGTGTAAGAAAACTATTTACAATGGGATGCAGAGAAAATGACGAAATGGTCACCATATAATCCTGCAAACAATCTACATCCTATCCTTAACTTGAAAACGAACACTAAGGGATTGATACTGTTTGAAATCACTCAACCGCCAGTGAAAAGTGATGTGGTTTAGAGTTCTCGCATAGGGTAATTCCGCGATTTATGCCGCATGTTCTTTTGAAGTTGTGTATAAAGTCTGATGTTGGACATAAAATATAAAAAATCCTGCTGTATTATTTAATGTTAAATATACAACACGTGTACTGCGACATAAAAATTCAAAAGAAATAATTAATATTCTTTAACAATTTTTTTCTAAAACATTACACTGCGACGCGTCGCCCGTACATTCAAGCTGAGACGCCGCATTTGTTCGGTAGTTATGCCGCGCTTGTAATAAAAACAGAATGAAATTATAAATAAAAATATTTAAAAAAAATTCATATCTGGACTATAATTAACGATGTATTAACCAAACGAAAGTAATTGAGTACAGTGAAACGTATTAGTGGATTCAAATTAATAATAGTTTGCCTACTTTCGCTATCAAAATTATCGACTTATTTTTTTGCATTAAATTTTAATCATTATTTCAGCAACAACGTAGCATCAATGCATTAGAGAGGGAAAAGAATAAAAGTAAAATTGTGTTTACATAATTTATTTGTTAACCCTTTCGGAACCGGCAGCTTTTACACAAATTTTATTCGGTTGGCACCACTTTTTTAAAAGAAGTTACCTTTATTTAAATAATCATGAAAATGCTCTAATTAAAGGACACAAATATTACTTTTCTTTTTTACTGGTGCGAGAAAAAAATTCTGTATGCTCTTTTAAAGGTGCTTATATGCACCCATGGTCCCGAATGGGTTAATAGACCCGTATTTTTCGGCCACAATCTACACAAAAAGTTTCGAAAAAGTACAGTCTTTATGTATCTGCATTTGACACATGATGCAACGAAGTCAATTACACTTCCTCTTTTTTGGAGTAGTTTTCTAAACATTCCTTACAAAGAACGTCTGAGTTACGCGGAATCAATTTTTTTTCATTAATATCATCTTGACTAACATATTTCCTGCACTACTTATTTTTTATTTTTCCGTTTTCCTCCTTTGGTTTTAGTAAACTTGATAACATGCCTAATTTGGTTAGTCTGTGCAAAACGTAAAGAAAAAGTTAACAACACTTAATCATACCGTACAAAAAAAAAAAAAAAAAAAAACTGCAGCATCTATACCGGAATTAATGTGCGGCATGTATCCCATTTTGCAAGGTACAGAGGAGCACTTGACAGTTGCCTGACATCGCTAAGGAAAATTGCGTAACCATACATACAGTACTTTTTACAAACGCTGCACTTAGTTTTGACTACGAAATCGTGCATCCATTTAGTAATTAGCGTATGAAAAGTACTTAAGCACAACGTGTTTAAAAGTTTGGACAGTGAAATCATGCACTTACGTCAAAATAAGGATTGTACATCTACAAGTAAACATCGAAATGGGGTTCACGCTATACACTGGTTAAAAGAATCTCATTACGCACCTATACTGCAAGTTTGACGACAATCTATGGATAATTACAAAAAATATAAGGGGTGCGGCATCTATCCCCGATTCAGTGAATCCCTCTGAGTTACACTACTTTTAAATACTTATTGAAGTTGCATAAACCTCTGTGATATATTTAAGTCATATTTCAGGCTTTCTAAAATGTAAATTACATATAACATATTAAAGAATATGGTTCACTTAATATCGTAACATTTTTCACATGGTACCTCACAATCCGCACGACAACTTAATTTAGAATGTATATATGAACATAATACTGATTTTAAAATGACCTATAAACTATATTTTAAAGAACCAATTAATGCTATATAAATTCTTTGACAGTAACTATTTAAAAAAATTTCAATTAAATTTGAAAAACAGAAAAACTTTTGAAAAAATAGTTAATTAATAAAAATTAATAATATTATTTAACTATCTTAATAATATTAATTGATTCTATAAAATATAGTTTAGGGGTCATTTAAAAATAATTTTTATGTTAATATACATTGAAAGTTAAGTTATCGTGCGGATTGTTACATACAATGCAATTACATACAAAACATTTTGCAATTTTTGCTCTATTCTTTTTTTTTATTATATTATATTATAAATATTTATTTTTACATTTTAGAACGCCTGAAATATGGATGTATCATATTACAAAAGTTTATATAATTTCAATAAGAATTTAAAAATTTATGAGAACTTGCAACAACATCAGTTTTTCCTTGCGTTGGAAATATTTCAAAAGGTATGAGCCCCCTTATTTGATTAAACTAAAAAGCGTTCGAACATTGAGAGCAGTGGACTCGAATGTGCTAGAACACATTCATGCACGTAGACCAGAAAACGGAGGAAATCTTATTTTATCTATCACTATGGTTTCCCAGGGTAGTCTATCTTTCAATTTAGTTAATGTTTGATTTCGTTTCAAGTATGTATGTTTTAAATACAAAAAAAAATCTCATGTTTACGTGACTTTTTCGTCACTTTCTATAAATCTCTTTTCCGTTTACAAAAATTCTTACTTAACCCGTGATATTCACGGGCTGCGACTTTTATTCAGATTAATCAGATTTGTTTGATTCCCACCAGTTTTATAGAATAGTGTAATTGGCTTTATTATGGTATCATTTTACTTGTTATTAAATAAGGTGAACATTTGTTTTTCAAAAAAATGGTGCCAATAAGCAATTTGATTTTTTAAACCGTAATTTAATGCGACCGTTAAGGGGTTAAATAGCTACTTATAAAGATAGCATATTGCACAATTTACAGCGCTTCCTAAAATATTAGTTATGTTAAATTGTAAATCAAATCCATCCCATAACATTTTTTTTTCTATATGAGCCATTAAAGACATTAATAATAACAATAATAATAAAACCAATTTGTTATTTAAAATTTGTTTACATCTACAGTTTCAGTTATTTTTCTACAGTCCTTTTCTACATTGAAAAAAAAAAATCCATGGTTCATACGGATACCGTTATTTCTCCAGGAGATTCACCAGTATCTTTTTATAGAAAAATAAATCTAAATTAAACGCGCAAAATTTTGCCTTCTTTTAAGAAGAGATTTTTTATAAGATAATACTGGTGCCAAAAGATTTTCTGATGTACAAAATTCAAGGATGTGTACGAACCATGAAATAATCATTTCTAACTCATTATTTTCGTTTTAAACGATAACAGCAACGAAAAAACATGCATCAGACGTTGATTATGAAACAATTTCCAGAATCAATCAGAGTATTACTAAGAAATTTTATTTTTTAATACAATGAAATAAGATATCTAAAAACAATAATCTCTTTGAGTACGGATCGGGATATATCATACTGGGTTATATCGGGGACGTCTCAAACGGAAATTTACTTTATTCTATTCGAACAAATTTTTCAAAATTAATCTCTGCTATACGTTTATGCGAGGATGCTTTCAAGAGAAATCAAATACAAAGAAAAATGTTTGTAAATTGTGGTGCGATTCAACATAAAAAATTCCATTAGTCCCATCCGTAGATAAGGTATTTAAAACACATAATGCAGCTAAAAACATATTTCGAGCATTCGCTGTACATAAGATATTTAATTATGCGAACTATTTAGTTTAGGCCTGTACATCACCTACAGGCTTTACTCACACCACAGAGTGAAGCGTAAACAGGAATTAGTTAGAAAGCAATCCAGCAATTAAAAATGCTTTTCTAAGATATACCGCCCATAGATGACAATGGCATCCATATACGTTTGTTAAGCGATTTATATGATTTTATATTTATTGCACCATATTAACACCGTATAATAGTTCAGCTGAAAAAATATGTAAAAATTTAGAAATGCACTTTTAGGTAATCTAGACATTTATCCATTTTTTTATATATATACTTGCATTTATATCTATTAATTAGCATCCTTTTACAGCAATGTATTCAATATCTTTTGCGCAGCTCACCTGAATATGAATTTATTTATGTCCAACGTGCATCTCTTAGTTTACTAAAATAGAGTTATGCTGGCAAATTGCATAACAACAAAAAGAAAACATACTTTAAGAAATTTATACCCATTTATACACATACATAATAAAATAAAATTTAGATATATTTAAAAATGCATACTAAATTTGAAAACTCGCTACGATTATTTTTCTTACATTCAATAAATATTATATTTTTCTAAAAAATATATCTTTACTAATTCCCAATGATATTTAATAAAAAAAAAATTAATTGGTACTTAATTCTCTTTCTGGCGTTAAAATTTCTTTTCAAAACTTAACGTCAGTTATTTAAAACCACAATTTAACACAGACGTGCGAAAAACGTGAAAAAAAAATGTATTTACTAACAACTCCTTATGAAATTCCCTAAAGGTACGGGTGAAACAGGTGATAAATTATAATGTTGTATCGAAAGTAATTCCGTTTTTACAATCCAATCATTGTTGCTATATTTCAACATAAAATAAACGTATCCCAAATTTAAAATATAAACCATGAAATTCTCTGTCTTCATTCCATCTTCTTGCGAGTTGAACAATATCATTTTAATACCAATTTTTGGATTTCGAAGCAAAAAATGTAGACAACTCCGTTCCAAATCGTCAATATTAGAGAAGCGCCTTTCCCGAAACAATGATGCTATAGAACGGAAGATGTGATTGTCTGAAGGAGCAAGATTCGGACTATATGGGGGATAAACAAAATTTCAATTCCTTCAAGCTGCTCTACTTTATAGGAAGATGTGTGCAGTCTTGCAATGTCTTGTTCGAGAAGAGCTCTCAAACTGTTGACCAATACATAATAGACCGGGAGCCGGCAGGACAGACAATCACCTCATCGAGTTCACGCCTGAAATTCCAGAATTAGTTAAAACTCGATACGTATATTAAAACGCAATCGGTCTGCCAAGTCATATCTTGATGGAAAACACATGAAAACTCTATTTTAGCGGTTGACTCGTACATTTACTATTGCGTTTTCCCGCTCCCAGTCCTCCATGTTTTCATACTCTTGGGTGCAGGAAAATACAATGGTAAACCTACGAGTCGACCGCTAAAATCCGGTTTTCAGGTGTTTTCCACCGAAATATAACTTGGCAGACAGATTGTGTTTTAATATGCGTACCGAGTTATACATAATTCTGGAATTTCAGCCGTGAACTCGATAAGGTGGTTGTTTGTGCTGCCGACGTCCGGTCTATAGTATTTGCTTCTCCAAGAAGCATACATCCTGCCAAGTTGTTCAAAGTAAATTTCGGAGTTGACGGATCGACCGTGGAGAATTATTTAAAAATAAATGACTTTCTCAAAATTCCACCAGACGCTGATAATGAGCTTCTTTTCAAACCAGGCTTGTTTATAAACAGGTTGGGTTATTGGTCCATATCCAACTATTGTTTTCGACTATCTGGGTTTCGTAGATATGCACATTTCTAATCGAATGTCAGTATGCGTTTGAAAATCCGCAAATCTGTGAGTTTTCCAGAAGAGTTTTGCACGTGCCCACCCTATAATTTACTTGCTGTTAATAAGAAACTTCTCTAGAGTTCTTGTAGGTCATCTGTAGTTTATGTAAACCTCGGCATATAGCGCCCTTCGACGGTCCTAGCTTCTCTGAAAGTTTCTGCGTGGGGGTGTTAGGATTCATCTACACTTTTTCCTGTAAATCTTCCTGATTAACAAGCGATGCGTAATTTTGGGTTTCATTTCAAGAGACAAGAACTTTCCTTAAAACGTTTGAACCTGTTTTGGGCTGTAGTATAGCTTATTGTAACATCCCGTTCAATTTCTGGAATTTTACGATCACCTTTATGACCCATTCTCAAAATATTCTCTTAAGTGGGCACAGGACCTTTAAATTTTCAAAAAACAGTTTTCGGTTTTTGCTTAATTCTGAATGTTTTAAAAATGTTTAACAATATGCAAAAAACCGCATTCAAAAATCTGCATTATTTCTTCAGTTATAATCATTAAAAGACGGTGAGTATAATGGAAGGTCCGTAGATATTGAAACTTTAAAAAGCGTTTTCTCAAATGAGCAAATTTGGAGTTTGCGCGCAGCGTTACTTTTAAACTATGTAAGCTACAGCTTTAAAAAATTAACCGAATATGCGTTTCTGTATATTCTACAGGCTAAAACGAAAAAAAAATCACATATTTTGGTTATTTATTTTCTTGCATTTGAAAAACTTGTAAAAAATATTGAGATTTTTTAACTTTTCTTTATTTTGTGCTAAAACTAAATTTTAAACATAACTTTTTGCGTATATTCCGGTTGTAAGTTAGAAGTAGGTATGTTATGATTCTATTTTGTTCAAAAATTGTTTTCTCTATGCATAATTTAGAGTTTTCTCATGCGCGCAGTATTTAATCACGCATTAATGAGATGAATTTTTAAATTTAAAATTTAAATATTAATTTTGTACATACAACATTTATTTTTCTGGATAATGTAGTTAAGGATATGTATTTTAGGCATGAAGGGGAAAAAAAGATTTTAATTGTATATTGTTTGTGTTTTGGTACTTTGAAGAAGGCGATGTTTCTGATTGTTTCGATAAACTCAAAGGTCCTGTGCCCCCCTAAGATGGATAACATTTCAATGTTTGTATCAGCCATTATATAATCTAGAAATAGATAAAAGCATAAGTATTAGTATAATACAATATGCAGGAGCATACACCCTTTAATATAACGTTGCCCATTGGTCATTAATTATAAGATAGTGCCATTTACAGCCTTTCATCTAAAAGTGTTCAAAAAAAGGAAATACTTTTGGTACATCCTAATAGTAATAATTAGTATAGATAATATTTTGTTTTACCAGTAAGACTGCACAAGCACCATTCCAAACATAATCTGAAACCATAAATTATACATGCTACATTTGGTTGGTTGGTTGTGTTTATCAAGGCCAATTATCAACACGAGGGATATAGGCCCTAAGGGGGGAGTGCCCTTCGTGGGGGTCTTTCTAAGGGAACCTAACCCGTATTAACGTTTGGAAATCCAAGGTTCGAACAAAACCACGAAAAATCCAAAAGATTAGACCGACGGGAGCGATTGGGATCGAACCCAGCACCTCCCGTCTACCAGCTTCGAGAGCAGAACCTCTCGGTAACTGGTGGAGCCATGCTACATTTGGAAATTCCACGTTGGCAATTTGGTCTCTTATTTATTCAGAAATTCTGAATTCATACCAGTAATTTCGATCAATACTTTTTGCTTTATTTAATGACAGATGTTTCATCATTAAAAAAGTAAAAATCATCTTTCGGAATTTCCGGTATGAATTCGGAATTTCTGAAAAAGAAAGAAGGCCAAACTGCAATCTCTGTATCGAATTTTAATATATATGGCTATTTCCATGAGCACTTGTAGTGTAAGTCACATGCTACGATTTTTGACTACCAGTGTTTTAGAAAAGAAATCTGTGACATATTTTAAGGGAGATATTTGATCAATTGAATAAGGCCAAGCAAACTTTTCGAAAATAACTGTCGCCAACAAGCATTGCAGTTATCAGCAATGTGACTTACACTGCAAAAACCCATGGAACTAGCCATATATGAAACTTTTTTAAATATTTACTTTTAACGTATTCCATGGTTGACGACATTTTCAGCTTTTTTAAAGTGTAAGTGAAATTCGATTTTTCTACTTGAGTTATCAATTTAAAAAAAATTCATTCAAAAAAGATTCAGTTTTATTGATGTTTCTTGTTTACAATGGTAAGAAATTGGATGATTTTTCCGTTTTATACAGTTACACTATCAATTTATAAAAATGTAACACACATATTGTAATCACAGCCAACAAATATTTCCCTACTAGTAACCGATTTTATTATGTTTTTGAATAAAAAACAAATGCATGGGATTTCTCTGTGTTTTTTAATTTTGGAAAATTTCTCATCAGATTTATAAAATCACAACTTTTACTGAGGCTTATGTGAAATGTGAAAACAAATTATAATTACCATAATAAATTAAAGGATTTATTTATTATGATCAATGGACTATTTTAACCCCTTGAGGGGCGCCGTTTGCAGTCTGCAAACAGTTAATTTTAATGCCTAAATATTCAATTGGCACCAGTAATTTTTTAGTACAACTTCGATCTCATAATAAACGAGAAAAAAAGCTTTTGACTATTTTCAAATATATTTGTTTGTTAATTGTGGTGTGAATTAATTATTTGAGCATTTTTTGAGCAGAAATGCCTTGCCCCTGAAAGGGTTAACCCTTAAATGCGCGATTTTTTATTTTGTTTCAAAAAATTATATATGATTCTCTGAAAAGTTTATTACACAGGAAAAATAATGAACAAAATCAGAGATACATTTTTCATATAATACGTCAATCTTTTCTTCTGTTGCACATCTGCAATACAAGTACAAACTACTGTCCTGTGGATGTTTTACGTTAGAATAATGCAAATCAGTAAATATTTTAATAAGTATGTCTCCAAATACCTCAATTTGTAAAATTTTTTATTTTATAAAACTTAACATTTAACCCTTAAATTCCCATGATAGAAAACATTATAGAAATTACGTAGTTCAGAGAATCTGACTTTACACCAGAAAGTTTCAATGGTTAATTTCGGTTTATTTAAAAACGGAATGTCCGTTATTAATTAAAGCACATATTGCTATTTTAATTTTCTGGTGAGAATTAGGTATATACGAATAAAAAAAAACTATTAAATTCAAAACACTGTTGTTTGCATATGTACAAAGCTGCGAACTAAAGGGTCAAATCCCATCATATGTAACTAGTTCAATGATATCACATGATAGGTAATGATCCAAGGTTGCCATGGTGATTGTGTCCTATTTAAGATGGAGTCATAGTATTTTTGTATTACTGAATTTAATATATATAATCTTAATAAATTTTGTATTCATGCATTTTTGCATAAGAACGCAACAGCTATTGCACCAAGATCTGAATATTTATAAAACTAGTTATAGTACGAACGCATCTCATCTGAACACGTCTGACGTTCAATTTCCGACTTATTCAAAATGGAGTAATTGTCTGTATCCTCGTATCATTTGATACGCCATTAAATAAGGCGAATATTTCTACTTCAAAAATTTGGTGGCACGCAAACAATCTTAATTTAAAATAAAGTAGGCTACACTTATCGGGCACGATGCTTAAGTGGTTAAAGCAGTGTTTCCCAACCTTTTTTTGGCCACGCCCCACCGAAACATCCATAAAATCACGATTCCCCCCCCCCCCTCAACCTCTCCAAACTAACACATATCTCTTATTATTTAAAAAGTGAATTCTATTCAAATGGAGAACGCCTAACTGAGCCTTAACAATAACAATTCATTTCATTTTTTCTTAACGTAACAAAGGGATGGATTTTGTCGTAAATGTGTTTTAAATATAACTCTACAAATGCAATGAAGTTATGCATCTTCACCTTTACGCCAAAAAAAGAATTTTTTTGTTCGTTTCCAACTTACCTCAATGTTAAACAAAAGTGTTATATGGTATGTATTTTTATCTTCAGAATTTTATTGGAGAGACTCTCACATTTAACAGCAAAATTGATAATACTGACACATTTTATAATTCATTTTAGTAATTTATTAGAAGTTATAGAAAAAGTTTTGGACACCAAATTTTTTATCTATGGAAAACACACTCACACACAACAAGCATTTCATGAATCTGTTATTTATTCATTTTAAGTAGCCATTAATCCCCATCAAAACATATTTCTCTGTTTCTCTTCCTCATTCTCGTTAATGTCAGCCATGCATTATTCGATTTTAAAATTTAAAATGTATCATAATGTATATTTATTTACTTTTTAGGATGCCACCGATATTCCATTTCGTTTTGTAATGCTATTTACAATTTATAAATTTTATTCGTAGTACCTGCTTTAGATATTTCAAATATTTTTCAACTTATATATGCTCAAGACAGTTAGATTTAGATATACCCTTAACCAGTTTCACGTGTAAAATTTTCTTCATGTGACATATAGGAAAGCGAACAGAAATACAAAGCTCATTTCATACATAATCAAAACAACTGCAAACGTTGCGAACAATTGTAAAAACAAAAATATCTGACAGCAAATGGGTGAGTAATTTGGAATCCCCCCCCCCCAAAAAAAAAGTCAAATTGTCCCCCGCTGGGGCGTACGCCCCACGTTGAGAACCACTGGGTTAAAGGGTGTTTTCTATTTGTGAGATTTTCGCAAAAATTATCATTTACCGCTTGAAGTGCGGTATTTCATTTTTATACAACTTAATTTTTATCACCAAATGCCATAGTGGCACCAGAATTTTGGAATGGAAGTTTCATTTTACGTGAAGAAAAGCTTTTACTTATTTTCAAATAACTTTTTACGTGATTTTTGGTGACATGTTATTATTTACATAATCATATTAACATTTTAGCAAAAAACGTACTTTCCCCTAGAAAGCGTTAAAAATATTTAAAAGAAAAATTGTCTTTCGAAATATACAAATGAAACTTCAAATCATGTTGATTTTCGTTTTATGTCACTTTTTAAAAAACAAAAAAAAATATTAAAGATTTTATATTGAGAGCAACAAACGTAATTTATGAAATGGAAACCATTTATTAAAAATTCTTTAATTTAAACGGAAAGTTTACACCGGACCATATTTATAACACAAAAATAAAAACCACCTTGGTTATCTGAAAAATTTTCTTCCAATATCTCCTAAAATTTGTTTATGTATCTTTGATAATTTATTAGCATTGTTAACATGCAAAAGAAATCCAGCCGTCATCACGTTATCCTCCATGAGTTATCGATAATACAGTAAACAGCAACTTTTCTTTCCTTCGACATTTCAGTTTCACTTTCTATACTTTTTAAACTATACGCGATTTTTCTGAGTAGCCTTTTTTTTACGTCGAAGAAATATTTTATTTCCAGCTGATTTTTTTTCACTCTGAATAAGAAACAGCACGGTATTACTTTTGATATTCTTTTCCAATCATTAAAAAAAAAAAAAAAAAAAAAATTGGTCAACCGTTTCATAAAATTGTAGTTTTATTTAAAAAATCGCAAAAATTGAACTCCCCCCCCCCCCCCAAAAAAAAAACCCTTCTAATAAATATTATCATAAAATTAAACAATATCTTTCCATATTTTAATAAACATATTACAAATTTTTTAACGGTTGTATCTCGCGTTCTTTTACTAATTGCGCCAAAGTTAGTATTATTTCAAAATACAGGGTGTGAATGATAGAATGTCCTAGTTATAAATTTTAACCCTTTGCACTCCGCTGTCGCCGCTGCGGCTACATCATCTTCCGTTAAATATTTGTTTCTGGCACCAGTAATAAAGGAAAATATAATTTGCTTATTTAATTAGAGCATTTTTGAAATTGCATACTGGAAAGAAACATCTTTTTAAAAAGTAGTGCCCACCAAATAAAATTTGTGTACGTCGGAGTCCAAAGGGTTAATAGTATCGACTGTAAGCATTGTAGAGTGTTGGTTCAAAGTCACAAATAAAGAATAACTCGAACAGTTTTAGATAAGTGCATACGCGGCTACTGCACTGTTATTGACTCGCTTGCAGTGCCACATACGCAAAATGGCGACTCCTGAGTGTAAAGCGTTGTTACTGGGATGAAGATTTAACCCTTAAATACGCGATTTTTTATTTTTTTTCTAAAAAATTATATTTGATTCCCTGAAAGGTTTATTATAAAGGAAAAATAATGAAAAAAATCAGAGGTATATTTTCATATAATAAGTCAATATTTTCTTCTGTTGCACATCTGCAATACAAATAAAAACTATTGTTTTGTGGCTGCTTTACGCTAAAATATTGCAAATTAGTAAATATTTCAATAAGTATGTCTCCAAATACCTTATTTTACATAATTATTTCTTTTATAAAACTCAACATTTAACTCTTCAATTGCCATGATAGAATACGTTCTAGAAGTTACGTAGTTTAGAGAATCTTACTTCACACTATAAAGTTTCAATGGTTAATTTCGCTTTATTTAAATAAAAAAGTCTGTTAGTAACTAAAGCAGATGGTGCTATTTTAATTTTCTGGTGTGGATTAGGTATATACGAATAAAAAAACACTGTTGTTTGCATATATGCAAAGCTGCTCACTAAAGGGTTAAAAGCCGTCAGAGCCATGCGATTTTTTCCTTTGGGGCTTTATAACAGATCTTGTCTACGTTCCGCTGCTACCTCTTGATTTGCCAGAGTTGAGACACAGAATTGAAGAGGCTATTGCTTCCATTACTACGGACTTGTTAACCGAAGTGTGGAACGAATTGGACTCTAGTTTGTATGCGTGCCGTATAACTATAGGTCCACATATTGAACATTTGTAAAAAAAACTAGGTTATTTTACCTTCAATTTGATATATGATTTTTTGTAAATAGTCTAAATTAAACTGTAATAATATACCATTGAACCTAAGATTTTCTTGGACACATTGTATTTATAAAACAAATTATCTGTCGGAATATACAAAACAAATAATGCATATTTATAATAAAAAATAACTGAACATTGATATCATTATAGTTTTTATTTTACATTACTCTAAATGTTAATGAAATTTATTAACAGTTCTTATAGATGATCACAATACTTTTTGATGTAATTTGAACTAATTATTAAAAATTCTTAATATTTTGAAGAAAGATTGCACCGAACCATATTCCCAACGCAACAATTAGAAACTCATTAGTTTCTTTAAAAATCCCTTATTTTAAATACCTTCTTAAAAAGATAACATATTATTCCGTAACTTGCAGTGTCTTTCTTAATTTTTGTTTTTGTTAAAATATAAATAATATTCAGCTGTCAAATATCTTTAGTTTCTGTTATTTTTGCATTTTTGTTATAAGCAAGTAACCGGATAACTTTCTATTCTTAACAGCCAACAAGTATTTCATTATTAGCTACCGATTTTATCATGTCTTCAATGACAAACAAATGCATATTATTTCTTTGTGATTTTTAATTTTGGAAAATTTCTCATCAGTTTTATAAAATCACAACTTTTACTGAGGCTTATGTAAAACGTGAAAACAAATTTTAATTACTATAATAAAGTAAATGATTGATTTATTATGATTAATAAACAATTTTAAGATTCATCATTGATTAGATCTTTCAGATTCACACTGTAAAATATATATATATATATATAACATTGCTCCATGAAATTGGTGGCAGCATGCTTCCTCCAATTTTATGGAGTAATTTAACTTATATAGTGGTGTAATTTAAACTGATATAAATGGTTAAAATTACACATTACTGTAACATAACACAATTTAAATAGGTTAAATTACTCAATAAAATCGAGGTAGCAAGGTTGCCACCAATTTTATGGAGTAACATTACATAAATTGCTTACAGTGCATAAGTAAATGTGTATTTCCGCTGTAAAGCAATTAAATTTATATACTTTAAAAGAAACAAATATATTTATAACCTTCTTATGAAAGACGTAAAAGTACGTCAATAAAATAAAAACTTTTTTTTTTAACAGAAAGATTAGAAAACCACAATTGGTAACCATATCTTGAAATAAAAATCAAGCATGCTATACCTGAAATTTTATCTTCTTTAAATATTTCCACAGAATTATAAAATATTCCTCTGTTTATGTCTTTTTTTATTTTTCAGCTTTGTTAAACTTTTAAATGAAGTAATTCGTGATGAATTTTTTCTATGGGACTTTTCAGTAATAAGAGTTTTAAGGGGTCTTGTACCTTATAAACGCGAGGAAATTAAACGAAAAAATTCAAAGTTTAAATTAGTCTATCTTCAAAACCTTTTTATGTATAAACATGAAATTTTGGATATTGATTAAACATTGCTTTGTAATATGCTGTTATAAGAATTTTATTAGCCTTTTACAGAATTTGTGTAGTGTTGAAATCAAAATAGCTCTCTTTTTTTTACTCCATAAGTCATTGCGCGCATGATATCTTGAAAAAGTATGTATAGATTGTCATGAAATTTGGTAAAGATACTAAACATATATATATATATATATATATATATATATATGTTTAAAATGAACTACTCTTAGGCCAGAACTATTTCATTAACTATATAAAAAAATATTTTTGTAAAAAAAAAAAAAAAAAAAAAAAAAAAAAAAATACAAATTTTGTATTTTTAATGTGTAAAAATAGTCATAACTAAATATATTACCATTTTAAATACTTAAATGTAATTCATTATAAACACATATATTTGTTTAGTATCGTTACCAATTTTCATGACAATCCATACATACTTTCTCAAGATATCATGCGCGCAATGACTTCTGAAATAAAAAACGGAGCTATTTTGATTTCAACAACACACAAATTCTGTAAAAGGCTAATAACTTTCTAATAGTAGCCTATTACAAAGCACAATCTGTTTAATCAATATTCAAAATTTTATGTTTATATATAAAAAGGTTTTGAAGATAGACTAATTCAAACTTTAAAGTTTTTTCTTAATTTTCGACGCGTTTAAAAGATACAAGACACTTTAAATTAATTGTGTTTTGAGTTTTTTTTCTTTCTTTTTTTCTTCTTTTTTTTTTTGCCATTTAAGCCATAAGCAATTTTGACGATAATCTTTTTTTTTGTGACATCACACAACGTTTTCATTCTTTCTAGCCTTTTGTTTTTCAAAAAGAAATAGATTAGCATTTTTGGTGAACATTGGTGTCGTTGTCATCCAATCTTTATTCAGAAATTTATCAAGCGTTTTATAAAATTACAGTTTTTTTGAGCATCGTAAAAATTTAAACAAAAAAAGATGCTTATTATAATAAGTAATTAATTGATTTGTTTAACCACTTAACGGTCGCATTAAATTACGGTTTAAAAATTCAATTGCTTATTGGCACCACTTTATTGAAAAAGAAATAATCACGTTATTTAATGGCAGGTAAAATGATACCATAATAAAGCCAATTACACTATTTTATAAAACTGGTGGGAATCAAACAAAATCTGAATAATATGAATAAAAGACGCAGCCCGTAAATATGACGTGAGCGAGAATTAAGTGGTTAATATAATAGACATTTTGAACATTTTTGTTGATGAGGCCTCGCCTACTTCTATCAAAAGCAACCTTGCCAAAAAAAAAGGATCATTAGATAGTAAGATCCAAAAAAATTAAAAGAAAAGATCCAAAGTCGAAAAGAAATAAAAAAAAGATATCTATAAAAACAATTAATTTATTTATTTAATTTAGTAGACATTAAAAAAAATTTTTTTTTGTTGAAAGGCCTCTTCTCTTTCTACCAAAAGCAATCTTACCAAAATTATGATCCATTAGATAGTAAGATCCAAAAAAATAGATTTAAAGTAAGATCCAAAAGTAAGATCTTAGCAATCTGCCAAAAGCAATCTTAAACCTTGAATGCTCGATTTTTTATTTTGTTTCGAAAAAATTATATATGATTCTCTGAAAGATTTATTACACAGGAAAAATAGTGAAAAAAACTCAGAAATACATTTTTCATACAATACGTCAATCTTTTCTTCTGTTGCACATCTGCAATATAAGTAAAAACTACTGTCGCGTGGCTGTTTTACGCTAAAATATTGCAAATTAGTAAATATTTTATTAAATATGTCTCCAAATATCCTATTTTATATAATAATCTATTTTATAAAACTCAAACTTTAACCCTTTAATTCCCATGATAGAATAAGAAATTACGAAGTTCAGAGAATCTGACTTTACACAAGAAAGTTTCAATAGTTAATTTCGCTTTCTTTATCATGGAACTATTAATAAAGAGGAAATGACATATCATTAAAACAGTGAAGCTTCAACTGTAACCGCTATCACAGGAGTTGTTTATCGACGGTGAAAACTCCCACCAGTAGGTTTATATAGATATTTTCAACTTATTTAAACGCCTTATTATTACAAAATTTCAGTCATAAATAGTGGTAGAAACATATTTTCATTTTTATTGGTAGGAGTTTTCTTTGGTGGTAGTTAGGCCCTGCGTTTCCGCCATATTGTGACAACCATGGAAACAAACTGACAGTTTTATAAGGCATACTGACACCAGTAAAAACAAATAGAAATTTTTACGACATTTTTGAAAAAAAATTCCATGAAGAAGATGCTTCTTTAAGAAGAAATGTTCTATTCAATTTTACTGGTGGGATGTCTAACCTATCGGTAATCAGAAACTGAACAACCGATTTTAAAAAAGCAGCCGCCATATTGTGACAACCTCCTCAGTTACTTCACTCGCAACTGGTAGACAATACACTATATGTCTCCTCCTTTTTATTCATAACTCCATTTTCTTTATACGGAGTGTCTGTTATTAATTAAAACAAATATTGCTATTTTAATTTTCAGCTGAGAATTAGGTATATACGAATTTAAAAAAAATCAAATAAATTCAAAACACCGTTGTTTGCATATATGCAAAGCTGCGCACTAAAGGGTTAAGTCAAAAGCCTTCTAAATAAATGCACATATTCTATAACTTTATTTGCTAAAAGAATTTCATTCTTCCAAGATTTGGCTTCACGTTTTGGAGCTGATAGAAACGACATCATTTGGGTGAACTCATACAACAATGACTTTGTTTTGGCGTGTTCAAAAGCAATTTATATTAGTGAATTAAAATAAATGCTTCGAGAAATATAATTTTTCTCGCTAAAACCTTTTGTTTTTAACGTCCTTGTCAAAAGTTTTAATCGCCATCTTAAGGAAATTGTTGAAAATCTGCCTTTCTATTTTACATTGAATTAAGAAAGCTACGATTTTTTTTTCTTTTATGTCAATAGAATTTATCGCAATGTTCCAACCGACAGACCATTTTTCCTTTCAAATATAAACTCACCCCTGAAGCTTGAATATGTGAAAATAATTTTGAATTTCTTGAAATTATCTTTAAAAATACAACAGTCATTATTATTTTCACTATTTATTCAAATAAAAGTTAATGTCAATTTGAAAATGGTGACAAACAAAGAAATAAAATAATCCCTATCGTTTTACATTTTATCCACAAAAATGGAGCAATTTAGTTCCCTCATAGCATGCATGGTCACAGTGACGTCGTTGTGACGTCATTGTGAGTCACTGTGGTCACGTCACATCTGTGACCGAAATGCCACCACTCAGTGATGTCACATTGTGAATGAGATGTGAACTTCTTAGAAAACTTTAAAAAATTACAAAAAATCTTCAAAACATGTTGTTACTGTAAAATTTTATTTTTCTGGCAATAAAAAAGAATTGTTATGTCACTGCATGTAACGTAGGTCACGACACACTCACAAAAAAAAAAAAAAAAAAAATGTAATAAATTGTAAAAAATTGTAACCCATATTGTAAGTCACAGTGTGAGAAAAATATGAACTTCAAAAATCTTTGAAAATGAAGAGAAATGTTTTAAAAAGGCCTGCGTTACAGCGGCATAAGGAATGAAAATATATTAGTGGGTAGCAAGTAGTAAATTCAGACACGAAAAGATGGTGGGGGGGGGGGGGGGCATATAAAGGAAAATGCACGGTACAAGTATCAACAAACTAGATTTCCATGCTATATTTTATCAATTTGATATCTAAGAGTGTGAAAGTATACTTTTTTCCTGATTTCAATTTTATCTAGTATTGCAATTTAATATAATAATCCTTCTCTTATTCTTATTATTATAAAAGTGTTTCTCGGAAAAATGGTACGTGCTGGAGCAATTTGGATAACATATTTAGAATTAGGAATATTAAATATATACACTTTACATATTTAGTTTGCAGGAAGGAAAATTTTTAATTTATTTTTACCGACCACTGGTATTCGAAACACTTTTGTGGCTTCAAACTAAAAAATTTCTATTATAGTTAAGTCTGCAGCTTTTAATGAGCACGTAGAAAGAGTCTTCAGAGTTTAGTCATACCTACATTTCTTGCTTTATAATTTGCATTCAAGTCATATTTTTTCCTGTTAGTGTACCTATTTTAAGTAACTATTTTTAAAAAAAATTCTACTTCTTTCAGACTTTTAAAATAAAATTAGCATTTTCCGAATAAATAAAAATTGTACAAAATTTATGCAAAACCCATGATATAATTTATTATTCGTATTTCAAATTTGTGTTTTAGAGATATGACTCTAAAAAAAAGTTATTTTACGAATTGTTTTATTTTACAGGAAATTAACATGAAAAGAATGACGATCGACAAAGAAATTTTTTTTATCCTCGATATTTATTTATATCTTTTTATTTTTTAGGAGGATATTTTGTATTTGTGTGAAACAATCTTTACTTAGAAAAAGAGAGGGGGGGGGGGGTTAAAACTGATAAAAAGAAAAGGTAAAATACATTGGAAAATTCTTCAAATACAAAAATTTAAATACAGACAGTCTCATAAAATGATTGCACATATAAGTTCCATATCTGTTTATATAAAAGGAAATAAACTCACACCTGCCCCAAATCGTCTGCCACGATACCGCAGGGTAAACAGAGAACTTTTTGTTCTAACAGATGCGGTAAGTTACTAGTCTAAAATGTAAGCTTTTGCGTGTGCTTTTTTTAATGGAAGAAAAAGACGTCGCCATTTTCGGATACACACGGATATTAATAATTAATTTATGGAGCTCAAAAAGTAAGTCTTATTTAATTTAAATTGTTTGTTCCTGTTTTGTATATTTGGTGAGATGAGTTAAATAGTTTTATATTATACCTATAGAAAGAGACTGTTCTGGGATTGTTTTTCAGATTAGAAATTAACATTATACTGAATGGGAAATGCCGTTTTACATACTATAGTAGTGAAACTTTTGAAAGACTTTTTTTCATTGCTAATAATATTTTAAATTATTATTTAAAATCCTAAATCTCCATATCAATGTTTTCATATTTAACATTTGCCAAAATTATAAAATAATAGGAATTCCTTGTAACATATGGAGAGATTTTTGAGAAATTGTTAAATCTAATAATATATTTAATTCATCTATTGTACTTTGTTGTTGTTTAATAGTACAATTATAAATACTAATTATATAGTGTTTTTCAAATTGGTATATTTATTTTTTTAAATTGTATGTAAGCACGTTTTTGCTGTTCGTGATTTTAATTAAACATTTAATTGTAGACATTCATAATCAGTTATTAAATTTTCTTCGATTGTAAACTCATTTTCTACGTTTTCGATACACGTTCGATACTTCGCATTAAAAAATAAAAATATGACAATTAAGCATTGAAATAAAGTGTTTTTCATGCCTGATAACAAGTTTATAGATTAAACTGCTTTACTATACTTTTTAAAATTTGATATTTATAATATTTATAAAAAAATATTTATAATTTATGATATTTATAGAAGTTGATATTGTACTGTTCATTAGCGATAATTGCTGGAAATGCATTTTTAATTATAATATGCGCTTTTATGATCCACTATATTTATGCATAGTATATGGTGTATATAAAAGCTATAATTCATATACAAGGCTACACAAAAGTATACGTAAGAGTTAAGGGGTATGGGCGCAAATTGCTTAAAGGTGTTTTTTAGATGAGCTATGGATTTTTATGTTGAACTGCATTTAATTTACTAAGAAATGTTTGTAGAATATGGATAAAATGATACACAGGATCACGCAAGGAAATGGATATATGGCCGTCTATAAATTATAATTTCTGGAAATGTGATTTCAGCAGTTTTAAGAGTGTTTTAATTTGAATTAAATTTTAACTAAATAGTGGCGTGTAATAAAAATTTTAGGTAAACTACAGGGTTGTACAAAAGTATTCAAGTATGTTTTTATATATTAGTATAAATTTTTGAATGAGAATTTCAACCTGTTATGCATTTTCTTGCTAAACTAAATTTTCACATTATATACTAGTATATATCAACCTACAGATTAAATACAGGGCTATTCAAAAGAATTGGAAAACATATTTGGCTATGAACGGTAATTGCTGAAATCAGTTTTTCAAATGTTTTATGCGTTTTCTAAAATATTTGCTTAGTTATCTTATTTACGTTATTTCCTTAAATTACGATGTCTAGTTAAAGCATTCAGGAAGCGTTGGAAAGTGCTTTATAATCTATGCTTAACGGATGATTTTTCTTACTTGTTTTTTCTATTTCCCAGATCAGTCATTTCCTATAAATCATACCAAATCTATTTAGCTCATATTAACAAAATACAATATACACGGGAATAAAAAATTTAAATAAATATGGCTTATCTTATTCTTCTTTAAATAGGAAATGTATTAATATCTGTTAGACTCCATGTTCGTATTTAATAAAATAATAATAAATCACAACACACAAAACATTCTTAATATAAAGCTTGAACTCAAGATCAAGCTTAGAACTTAATAAAAAAGGATGCCAGTTGATAAGCATTGTTTTTTTCAGTGTAAAAATTAAAAGTATTTTAGAAGAATAGGACTCCAAAATAGCGATACATTGCTAAAAAGTACGGTAAAAGGATAATATTGTATATTTCAAACAAAACTTTATTTTAAAATTCATCACAGTGTTTATAACAAGAATCATCACAGTATTAATGCTTGGAAATTTTTCCAGAGAGAAACATTCGCCTTGCAAACAATATTTCAAATGGAAATCAAATTTCAAATTGATTGTTTAAAAGGCGCAAAAGCCAACATAGTGAAAAAAATTCCATAACGGTACTTGAATCCGGGCCATCAGTATAGCGCACTGACATTCTACTGACTAAACCACATGGAACGAGACCCAGCCTGGAAAATTTCTTACTAGTACATGTTGGCAAGGCTACAAACGCAGCACAAGATGGAATATTTATCATGAGCCACCGGCATGGGGCAAACACGAAACTTAATTAAATCCAGCAGCGATTCAAACTATATGAATACTTGGAAATTTTTCCAGAGAGAAACATTCGCCTTGCATACAATATTTCAAATGAAAATCAAATTTCAAATTAAAATTGCATTTTAAGCAATTAATTTGAAATTTGATTCAAATAATGGCACTTGACACGTGTCTGGCACAGTTTTTGGGCCAACTAAAGTGTCTGTCGTTTTCAAAATATTTTTTTCTAAGTATAAATATTATTCTGTCTCAATCTCAGCGTGCCTCAAATACCTTTTTTTTGGGTAGTCAACAAATGGCACTTGACACGTGTCTGGCACAGCTTTTGGGCCACGATCCTTCAGCCAGACATTCGATTTTGTATTCAGCCATTACAAAAGAAGTGTTGCACAAATTTTCAGGGTGCCTCAAATACCTTCCCAAAATGTTAAACAGCTCTTGGACTATAATATAAGGAAAAATTTTCTATTCAAAATTTACAGGTAGAAATTTCCATCGGCGGTTTTAGAAACAGTTTATCCGATGTAAAAAAATCAGCCGCCATATTGTGAAAACCTCCTCAGTTACTTCACTCACAACTGGAAGACAATATATTATATCTCTCCTCCTCTTTATTAATAACTCCATTGTACAATTTTTATCAGAGTTGAAATACCAAAGGAGGTAATGATGCGCGAGGAATAACTAGCCAAAATATGCCAAATACCAGTGGAATTGCAACAATGAAACTTTTCAAAGGTTAAAAAGTAGAAAATAAATTATAAATAAATCATAAAGAGTGCAATATTTTAAGAAAATACGCTTTCATAAATTAATAGTTTAATGTCATATAATTTACGATTATGCGTTGAGAAATAAATTTAGAAATATGTCTTAAAAGATAGTTTAAATAATGTTTTAATTTTCTTTTTCGGTTGCCATATCTCATAAAAGAAACAGGTCAAAAATGGTGTATTTTGTAATAAATTCACTTTCTTGCGTTAAAAAAATTGTTAATTTTTCAGAATCGAGTTTGATACCCACACTAAATTAATGTATTGAAACGGAAACTTTCGATAAAAATCATGAATTGCTTTCCGGGACACATTTTCAAAAAAATTTTATCTATTGAGTTAAAATTTTGAAATTTTTTGTGATGGTTAACCATATCATTTGTAAACAAAATCGCATGATAAAACTTCTCATAATTTAAAAAAAATTAAATTTTAAATTTTGTTTAAAAAGTGGGGTAGATTAAAATCGTTATAACTGGAAATATAATTTATAGAACTTCAATTTTTTTTTCCTTTAAATAAACAGAAATATATAGATTTTAATTTAGAGCCAGCATTTTAAAAAATATTAATTAAAAAAATTAAAAATATTTAACGAAAAAATTACAAAAAAAGTGGTGCAACTTTATTTAAAAAATCATATTTTCAAAAGTAAATACTTTTTTCAAATATGCTGGATCAAAAGTATATTAAAATAATTGAAAAAGATATGTTCCGAGTTTCAACCCTGTATCTTTAACGGTTCCCAAGTTATAAGAATTTAAATATGAGAAATGGTGAAAAAAACCTATCATGAAGAAAAACGCAATTTCACAAGAACTCGTTTCCTTGACAACCATAGCCTGAAAGGCAGATTTTGAAAACCATCTTAAAAAAATTATGAGTGATTTTCAAGATGAACACTGAATGCTTATAAAAGCGTATTTTCTTTTTTTCTTTTTTTTTATATTTATCTTTATAAAAATGTATTTAAAGGGACCAGGTAAGCAAAATTTGGGAAAAAAATCGATTTTTGCTTTTTTATATCATTAAATAGTTTAAAAACTTTTATCTTTCCAACAATGTGTCACACATGTATATATGTATATATATATATATATATATATATATATATATAAAGAAGTGTTGGAATTATTCTTCTTTCTAAGAGTACTTCACAGCTTAATGGCCATTTAAATCTTTAATTGACTTTTTCTCAAAACTTAGATTTTTCATGTTTGTGTTCCTTTTTTTCGATATCTAATAAACTTATGAACTCAGATTTTTTTTAATTCTTATATTATGTTATATTGCATATTTTAACACCGGGATTTAATGATTTTTTGGGAATTATTTATTTTAGCAGTGAAATCTTATCAAAAATGCTAATATAAAAATGACTTTCAAATAATAATTAATAATTAATTTTCAGTTTCACTTAGAAAGAAAATGGTCCGTTAAAATACGTAAAACGTGTTATTTTAACTACTCTAAAAAATCTAGGATTTTATCTTTCACCATTTCTGAGAAAAAGGTACATAAATTTGGTGGATTTAGCATGGCGGAGATTTTCCGGTCACCTTAACTAAGAGCTATCATAAAAGCAAACCAGTTTCTGATTTTTGTACTGAGAATGTAATTCGACGATAACCTTCCGCTAAAAAGATAATTTTTAAAAATTTGCTTCCATTTTATCAATTACTTTTGCAACTCTCGATATGGAACTGTAAATAAATCACTTCAACATAATATATTTATCATAGACCTATGAATAAAGAGTATAAGGTAGATAGCATATTATTTACAGGTTGCGAACTGGGGAAATTCCCACCAGTAAAAACGAATACTTTTTTTTTGCCCTATTTATGATAGAAATTCTGCACGATTAAGGCGTTTAAATAAGCATTCAAATTTCTATTCAAATACACTGCTCAAAACAATTAAAGGATATTGCAGTTTTAGGTGGATTTTGTATCTGGTAAACTGTTTAGCTGATTGATACATGGTCGACAGACATAGTAGGTTATATGAGAATAAATTACACATGTTTGGCAGAAAAAAATGCATTTTATTGAGCATTTGTGTACTAAAGGAAAAAAACACAATTTGTGCATATGAGAAAAAAAGAATAAGAAAAGGTGTTTTCTTCAATGAAAATCATTTTCAGTAGGGGGTATGGTTTCCACGGGCGGCCAGCAACGTTGAACACCTTTGAGGCATGGACTCAATGAGGCTATTAATGAGGAGTTGGGGTATTCTGCCCCACTCTTTCAGAAGAGCTCTTTCCAGTTCTTGGAGAGTTTGTGGGGGTTGTTGGCGCCCAGAAACTCGACTTCCTAGAGCGTCCCAAACGTGCTCGATTGGATTCATGTCTGGAGAACACGCTGGCCATTCCATTCGAACGATTCCTTCCTCGAAAAGGAAATCCTCCACCAGGTTTGCACGATGTGGCCTGCAGTTATCGTCCATTAAAATGAAGTTATCTCCGATTGCTGCAGCGTAAGGGACTACAATAGGTCTGAGGATCTCATCCCTATATCGGCGACCAGTCAGAGCTCCATCTCGAATGAGGTAGAGGTCAGTGCGCCCGTCAATGGAGATGCCACCATACACCAACACTCCTCCACCGCCGAATCTGACACTTTCGTGCACGAACGCAGGATTATTCCTACTGCCACGGTCCCTCCAGATGAAAATGCGCCTATTATCCGGATGCACAGAAAAACGGGACTCGTCAGAAAACAGAATATTGCTCCATTCATTTCTCCCCCAGTTGACATGCTCGGTTGCCCACTCCCTGCGGTTGCGACGATGCCTTGATGTTAATCTAGTACATACCATCGGTCGGCGAGCATACAGACCTACAGCATGGAGCCGGTTTCGGACACTCTGAGTTGAAATCGGGGTGCCTGTAGCCGAGCGAAGGTGTTGTTGGAGAAGAGTAGCGTTCATGGTTCGGTGTCTCCGAAGTGTTAACGCTAAATACCGATCTTCATTGGGCGTTGTTGCCCGTCTACGACCTTGCCCTGGTCTTTGGCCTGCACATCCACTCTCCAAAAAACGGTTCCAGATCCTGGAAATGACACTTTGTGACACTCCAATGGCTTGCGCTACTTCGGCTTGAGTTTGGCCCCCTTCTAACCTACCAACAATTCTCAAAGCTTCTGAATCTGTCAAATGACTTCGCTGAGACATCGTACTCATCGAAACAAAGCAATCACTGAATGCTGATCATCCTTGTCTTCATTCTCTTTTATCCAGTTGAAAGTCAAATTTCATTCGCTGCCGCTGAAGCGACGCTTTTGACGTCGAACTCAAAATTTGCATACTCCACAGTTTGAAAACCAGAAAAATTTGCATTTGTGATTCTCTTCTTCTATTTTCGGCAAAAAAATTTTCGTTTATATCTTTATTTTATATAAAACTTCAAATATCCTTTAATTGTTTTGAGCAGTATATATTGATGGAAGTTTGCCTGCCCTGGCGTTAAACTAATCCACTGGAATTGACAGGAGGATTTTTTAGAATAAGAGTTTGATGTTGTGAAAGTGACTGTGCTGGTTGTAACTTTGCTTCGTGGAGGTCAAGAGCCATCTCCCCTGATGATGGCTCATTAGAAAGAGCATGAAACTTTGGGATTGATTTTTAATGTGTTTTTAATATAGTTTTTATTTACGCGTACACTGATGAGTATCATAAGAGTTTTTAATTATTAGGATTTTTTAGGTTGTCACAATGTGGCAGAAAAGCAAATCTGATTACCACAAGAGCAAACTTCCACCAGTAAAAAAGAATAGATATTTTTGACTTAATTATGACAGAAATATTCCATAATTTAATAAGAAAGATATTTCTAATCAAACTTACATGTGGAGGATTACTTTGTGGTAATCATTACCTGCAGAACAGGCTATATTTGAAGTTTTCTCATATTGAGGATATGTCAGTTCCTCTTTATTTGTAGTTCTATGATATTTATAAATCAGTGTTGCTCACTACTTTTTTTCGAAATATATTTTGACACTACTACTTGCTAAATTCTTATTCACCTTATTTAATAAGATAAATGTGATTAATTAAGGTGAAGATTTCAATATAAAAAAGAGGTATACCTGCTTCCAATGAGCCGCGTAGTGGATACCACTGATATAAATAAACATTATTTCAGAAACTAAAGTCAAGCTTTTAAAATTTTCTAAGAATCAACAGCTACATAAAAATTGATTAACCCCTTGAGTGGTGATGATGCCGTCATGGCATCATATAATTTCAATCCCTAATTGCCACATTGGTACCAGATTTTTTGAATGAAAACTTCACTTTTATTAAATAAGCAAAAATATACCTTTACTTCTTTACAAATAAATTTTAGTCAATTATTTCAACAGTTTTCAAATACAATTACCTTGCCCTGAAAGGGATAAAGACACAAATACATTGAATTTTAACACTAGAACGCCTGCAAATTCTACTCAAGTTTCATAAAAATATTTTACTCCAAATTTTTATTTAAAATTATTTAACAGATTTATTTAACATAATTCTGTGTCGCTTAAAGTTAACTTATTTTATGAAAAAAATTCTGGCTCCAGTGGACATTTAAACATGTGTTCGGAGTTGAATCGACTCATTCCGGGCGTTCTAGTGTTAAAGAACAGATTTTTTAAGGAAATGATATTTTTCTGGAAAAGTTGGTTGTAAATTTATATTGGGTGAGTGCAAAAGTTCTACCCGTTTTGAGCATAAGTAAATGTCAAGTGAAATACTGTCGTTACAGCTTATGTTTCGAGGTCAGAAAAGTGAATAATAAAGCGTAGAGCTGTAGAGTACGCATAAGCACAACATTTGTCAGAAGAACTCGTGCGGAACGGGAAACAACAACGCAAGCAAGCAAAACGTCAGACATTGTTTATTGTAGGAGTATGATAAAGCCGTTACAGCAGCCAGAGCTTGCCACAGCATTTGTCACGTGTATGAGGAGGATGCCGTGGACGATAGCACATGCTACCGTTGGTTTAGGAAATTCCAGGACGGAGACAGGAGTTGTAAAGATCGTGCCCTTTTTTGATGCATATCGGTTGTTTCTGACGAGGATATGGACACAGCCATAGCAAATTCCCCACATCCAACAGTCGGAGAATTAGTCGAAATGTTCTCGGTACACAGAACAACAGTTCAAAGACGGATGCATGCGCTTGGCTTCATCAAAAAATTTGATCAGTGGGTAGCACACCAGCTTACAGAAAAGCAACGATAAAAGAGGATCAGCACCTGTCTTTCTTTGCTTCCCTGTAACAGTAGGGAACCATTTTTGAACCGAATTGTAGCGGGAGATGAGAAGTGGGTACTGTACCGCAATGTGAAGCGTCGAAGGATCATGTGCCGATGTTGCAGAGGGTGCTCCATCGACCTAAACAAGAGGATTACATTCCAAAAATGTTTTGCTCAGTATATGGCTTAATGCTAGGGGAATAATCAACTAGGAGGTCCTCGCACCAAACCAAATTATCAAGGCAGACCTCTACTGCCAACAATTGGACAAATTGTGAGCAAAACTCATGTCTAAGTGGCCAGCATTCATCAATCGTAGAGGGGTTCTCTTTCAAAACGATAAAGTCAGCCCCCATGTTGCTTTAAGGACTCGGCAAAAATTACTGGGCCTTAGTTGGGAACTTTCACCTGAGCCGGCGTATAGCCCCAACCTTGAACCTTCGATTTATCCCCTTATTTGATTGTTACACAACGCCTTTGCTCCCCGAACCTTCAGTGATGTGGAGACTGTAAAAACGGCGTTACAACAGTATTTTGACTATAAAACGGAGGAGTTTTATCGGCGAGGGATTAACTTGCTGCCAGACAGATGGAAAGAGGTCATACATAATGATGGTGCATGCGTGAATTCATATGTGCTTAACTTTTCGTGTTTTCCGCCTTTCTGTTTTCGCTAAAAAACGGGTAGGACTTTTGCACTCACCCAATAGTGGATAAAATTAAAAAAGAAAGATGATGAAAATTATGGCTTTTGTTGTTTTCTGAAAAAAATGAAACTTGTGTGACAAAATCGTGAATGGTAAAATTTAAACAAGAAATGATAAATATTATACTGAACTGAATTTTTTATCAATTTATTACAATAAACATTGAACAGTTTTAAGATATGTCTTTTTTCAGTTTTAACATATTCATTGGTGAAAATGTATTTCTGTCCTAAACCGATAAAATTTGACTCTTAACCCGTTCAGGACGAGCATCTTTTGCGCGAATTTTATTTGGTTGGCACCGCTTTTTGTAAATTATTTGACTTAACTTTAAAAATAACGAAAATGTCGTAATTAAATAAAATCAATTTTACTTTTCTTTTTCACTGGTATCAAACTCAAGCGCTATAGGCACTTTTTAAAGGTTCATATATGCACCAATGTTCCCGAACGGGTTCAATAATAAAAAGTGCTGTTTATGAACGCCTTCCAATGAAGATTGTAAAAGTTGTGGATAGAATGTAAAAGTATTAAAAATTATTTATTTTTCAAAGAAAGAATTTACAAGCACCTCTCGTAACGAAATCTGAAAACAGGCATCAAGGAATTCAGGTGATTTTAGGTGTTTCAGTACCAGAAATTTCATAAAGTACTGGCCGCTATATCGTCGGTGCCATATCAATCTGTCCAATGTGAAAACAGTGGACTGTTTTTTTTAAATTCGGTACCGGTATTTTCAAGGCCAAATGTCAGCATTTTTTTTATAGAAAAATAAATCTAGTTTAAACGCGCGAAATTTCTGGTTATTTAAGAAAAGATTTTCCATAAAAAAAAAAAAAAAACTGGTACCGAAGAATTTCTTAGCTTGGGAATTCAAGGACCCGTACGAACAGTGTAATGGCCATTAAAAAAATATGTAACAGAATTTGCAAAAATTTTTCACCTTATTTAAGATGTCATGAAAAAGGCGATCATTTTTAATCAGAAATAGTGGTGGATTTTTTTTTAGTAAAAATACCGCCCACTTAACTGCACCGTCCAATTGGAAACGGTTTTGTACGATGTTTCTGAAAATTCAATTTCTTTAACATTTTCACTGGAAAAGCACTTTCATTGCTAAAATGTTGAAATGAATGAATTACACAGGAATTTACGCACAAAGTTATTTTAAAATAAGAAAAAGCTATAATTCACATACTGAATAAACGGGAAATTTTATACCCAAAATTCTGGTGTCAATGTGGCACGTGGAAGTGAAAATTAAGTAGTTTCTTAAACGGACCATCGCCTTTGAAAGGGTTTAATATTTATTTTAACGATAACATATTCTTGGGTATTCTAACGGAGTCTCGCTGCTGCTTTCAAAGTAGTAGGGCGTGGTGTAGGGCGTCACCAGGCGTAGAATGCCTGGTGGAGAAAGACTAGTTCTTTCGACAGGTCTTGCGCATTTATTAAAATTTTTATGGTGTTTTTAAGAAGTTATTTTTATCTTATAATTCCACACCAGCTTATTTAATTATTTAATGTGATGGCGTGTTCAGAATTATGAACATCGTTAACCCGTTAAACGGCTGTACTTCTGTACTCGGAATGCTGAAATAATTGATTGACGCCAGTATTTACAAACAAGGTTATTTGAGAATGTGTACAAGATTTTTTTTTTGTTTTTCACAAAAAGAACATTTCCATTCCAAAATTCTGGTGGTACTTAGTCTTTGTAATATTTAGCAATCAAAATTAAGCAGTCGAAAAATGAATAACCACCTTCAGGTGTTAACATGTACATGAAGTCTACCAGTCATTATTTTTTCTTGCATAAGTTATAAGTAATGCTACAATTACCAATTTTTATTTCAAAATATCATTACTTCGGCAGTTTCACCTTTTTCTTTTACCATTAAATCCATGAGGAAATAAACCGGATTATTTTTCTTACATCAAACTAATATGTTATTATTTTAAATGGACTTTTTCGCTTACGATGATAAGATCTTGCGCGATATTTCTTTTAATTATTGTACCCAAGAGATTAAAAAAATTAACGACCGTTTCTTAAAATTATAATTTCAGCATTATAAAAAAGTAATAATAAATGTTATAATGAATTAAATGTTTGATTTATTTAGTAAAATGAATATCTTAAAATTTTTCTGTTGCTAGTGTCTCGCATATTCATTAGTGAAAATGAGTTTCCGTCGAGATCCAATTAAATGAAATTCTTAAAGACTAAAACTAAAAGATCTTCTGAAGCTTAAAGGGATTTTGACTAATAAAAATTTATGACGATTACGGACGAGTATATAGTACAAATATAGTACTAGAGAATGCTTAACCCCTTCGGGACGAGCGTCTTTTACAGAACTTTTAACCCTTAAATGCATAGGGTAGAATGCGTTCCCGAAATGTCATAATTCAGAGAATCGGAATTCATACCAGAAAATATAAATGGTAAATTTCGGTTTATTTAATAACGAAATGGCTGTTATTAAATGAAGTGAAATTTTATTTTTTATTTTTCTGGTGGAAATACGGAATATGTGAATAAAAAATCCAATAAATTGGGAACAATTATTGTATCAAAAACGATACCATATGCATTTAAGGGTTAATCTTTAATCACCGGTCTTTTAAAAGAGAAATTTTTGCCTAATTGAATCGGAAAAATGCTCGGATTAAATAAGGCAAAATTTATAATAAAATTTTACTGGTGGAAATAATACCCAATTCTGAGCACCTTAAGCGGCACGAATACCGATCGCTCGTCCCCAAGGGGTTAATAATACAATTATGCATTTGATGTTCATTACGAATTACAAATGTCTTGACAAGATTATATCATACATAAAAATTTTTAGAACTGTTGTTAGTTTTCGTGTTTTACAAAGCTGCCAACATTTCCGCTTTTTTTGTACCACAAAAATTTAATAAAAATGTCTTCCTTATTTAATCTGCAGATTACGCCGATTTTAACAGGAAAAATGCATTATAAAATTTTTGTGGTAGAAAAAACGTAAGAGGTTGGCAGCTATGGTTTTAGTGTTGTTGAAATTGTTGTTTTCAAGTCCAGAAAAAAACATGGCATTTTTCCGTGTAAGGGCTCGTGAATTGAACCTTAAATATACTTAACATCAATGTTGTTGTGTTTAAACGGAAATATTTCTAAATGATCTTAACAAATTGCGGACGGGCAATTTTTATGAAATCTGAATTTTAAAACAGTGGAATCTCTTCCTGTTCTGAAGATCTTTTGAAAATTGATATTCTAGATAGGTTTCTCAAGTTTATGCATTGGTAAAGTCTCTTTTAAAACACAATATTTACCAATGTAAATGTCTTACCGATCATGATGTACCGATCAATGATGTACCGATAAAA
The DNA here is from genome assembly GCA_963932465.1 of Maratus speciosus. Taxonomy (NCBI): domain Eukaryota; kingdom Metazoa; phylum Arthropoda; class Arachnida; order Araneae; family Salticidae; genus Maratus; species Maratus speciosus. Next base: position 167,133,366 of record OZ010796.1, on the reverse strand, counting down.
TATCTTACAATGTAAAACAATATGGACAACATGATATAAATTCATTTTCTGTAAGGTAGGAGTCACGCCCTTAGTCAATGATTATTTGAATGAAAACGAGAATCCTCGTTTCTCCTCGTGAATGTGTTAAGAGGCTACTTCAATCCGGCGAAAACACTCGTTCACTAATATTAATCCTGTGGGAGAAATTTTTAAAGATATCTCTTACGCATTTTAATATTTTGTAATAAATTTTGTATGCACTAAATAGCTGAAACATGTATACAAAAACCGTTTTGAACATTTTTTTATTTTGTTTGCAGATTTTTTTATGAGGTTGCTTTCACTTTCGAAACCGGTTCCGAAAGTGAAATTGTCCTAATTAATAATGACTATAAACAAAATCAAAAAAGTTCATAACGACACTTGTATAGATCTACCTCAGCTATCCATTGCAATAAAAATCATTTTAAAATATTCAAATGCAAACGAGATATCTTTAAAAATGTCTCCCATTGAATTAATACTAGCGAATGGGTGTTTTCGACTGCCTGAAGTAGACACTTTAGGTCTTGCAACAAGTATTTTCTGCTCACATTTTATTTCCACATTAGGTCGTTTAATAATAAAAACAAAATAATTATTATCTTTCGAAATCTTTGAAATTTGTATTATAAATAAAATGTTTCGAAAGCCTGCGTATAATTATCGTGAAACATTATTGATATTTTGTTGTAAAAACATGAACCTTCCGCGATTTCACGTTCTCAGCGAAAATATTACAAATTTTATTTTATTTTTTTAATATTTCAAACACTTCTACTTGTTTCGCGATTTTATACTAGATGTAGGGGAGACTAGGGAGGGTTGACCATACGGGAGGCTTAACCCACCCATCAGTTTTCATATTTAAAAAAATTTCAGAGTTTTATCAATAGGTGTCAACCAAAGCTACCGGAATGCTCAAACAATAGTCTCTGTTTCATACAGATAATCGAAATAAATGTGGATAAAATCAATTGTGAGGCGTTTTCAACCTAAAAGTTGCGTTTTTTAGAAATTTTGTAAGCTTTTTTCAGATAAAATATATTACAGAAATTTAAGTAAGTAGGTTTTAAGTAATGAAGAAATATCGAGCTTTCATTCCAGGCATAAAGATTATACAGTAAGTTAGGCTTAACATAACAAATTGCTAATCTTTAGAAAAAGGCTATGTAGGGAGGCTTGACCCTGGGTGAAGCCAAACTATGTGACAACTAGAGCTGTCAGGTCGAATGTCACAAAAAGCAGGACAAGGAGACAAAGAAAAAAAAACGGGACAGTGGCTAGTAAATCCGGCCATTATAATGCATGAAACCCTATTGAAACGGAACTTGTTTCCAGTAAAATACTGTCTTAAATGCTAAAATTTCCTTTTCCCTGTTGTACAATTATACCTACTCAGACAAAACCCTGTTCAAACCAAAGTTTTTCTCCTCTGACATGCGATTGCGCCTAAACAGGATTGTTGAAGCATCATATTTTCAAATATATTTTTCATAATAATTAAAGCATGTAGCATAAAGTATTTTGCTTATTTTTTTAACGGATTTTACTTTTCTTCACAAATATTTCAATATAAAACAGAGTCAAGCCTCCCATATAAAGAGTCAACCCTCCCATATGTGGGGGGCCTTGACCCATTATTTTCTCATGATTACAACCATTCATTTTTCAAATTTCTTATATGTTACACTTATGTAGCAATTTTATTTTTATAACTGATTGTATATCAAATAAAGTGATATATAAAACTTTATTCTACGTTCAATATTTAAAAAATAAAAAAGTCATTTTGTAAAAAGTGGGTCAACCCTCCCTAGTCTCCCCTAAATAAAGTGTCCGAAGAGCATGTAAAATGATTGTGTTAAAATGCCGACATTTAGCTACTTTTACTTTAGGAAAAAGGGCGTCGCGAGGGTCTCAAAAAGCCTTGCTGTCCGTTTTGAAAAGTATTTTTGTTGAAAAGCAATTTTGAAATTTTTATTTTGTGTTGAAATTCGTACTTTTTGAACGGATTACTGCGTTTTAAAGTGGAATGCACGAGGTTTAAGAATATGGTTTCATTTTTTGCGTATTTTGAACGGCTTGGGCGATGCGCGCTTTGAAACACGACCGAAAAAAAGAACTTCCAATTCTTCTCTTTTTCGGCTCTTAGGAACGATTTTCTGTAACGCCCCATTTCGACGCTTTTGTCGGTCGGCTAAATATCAAAAAATGAAAAATCTTAGCCTTTGTTGGATTGAGATATGCCTTGGACTTTTGCCTGCCTTGCGAATTTTCAGGCCTTTATGTGCAGTATATTTTTCTAGACATCGCAGACTTGCCGACAAAATCTTTTCTTTTATTAGTATATATAATTTATAGGTAAGTGGACATTTGATGCAATGCAGATAAGATGACACTCATATAATTCTCAGTGGTATAGCCTGACTTTCTCTATCACTTACAAATAAAGATATTCAGCCCGTTCTAATGATATATTTCGACAGTAGGCTCATTGGTAAAAGCAACGCTGAGAGACGCAAGGTTTCATTTTGCAAATTTGTGAGCGAAAATCTAAGTGTTTCTGTAATTGTTCTTGACACGCTTGAGTTATTTTTTCCTTATGGCTTTCTATCAAATTTGAAAGGTTTTTTTAGCGGTGTTATTTTAACGTTCGTATTTGTGATAAAATACTAACGTGTGAGGTAAAAAATAATCCATGATAAATAATAATAATAATAATAATAATAATAATAATAATAATAATTACAGTAAATAATATTAAAATGTGAGGAAAAACCTTTTTTGCATGTATGACTTTTCGTTTCATAGTCTGTCACGAAACATTTGTTCAAAGAAAAAATCATTAAATAACCTAAATTTGTATTAGCTTCTATGGAATTTTATTGTAATTTTGACCTTGTATTTCGCACCAATAAAGAATTTCGGAAATAAAAGCAATCAGACTTTTTCTCAAATTCGTTCAGTACTTTTGATTAATAGTCATTTCATTCATTTTCATCCGAACAATTTGACTAATTCCCTTGCTACTCAAATAGTGTCTAAGGCAAATAACCTAAAAAATTGTATTATTTCAATTATAAAATAAAAATAATCGATAAACACCAGTAACATTTTAGAAACCATTAATTGAGAGGCCAAAATATTAGGCTTATTTACGTACAGTCCTGGGGGAAAAAGATTTTTTAAAAAGCGCACTACCCTAAGACATCTTATCCCCAAATTATCGCACATAAGTGGGAGCAATACCATTCAACTGCAAATAGTGTTTACTTTCTGAATATGAATGCGTTTTTTTTTAAAGGGACGTCTACATATCTAAAACGTTATTAACTTTGAAATTTCAGATCATACAAAAGTAGCACACAATGGTTCGGCCAACATTGGCTGATTGCTGACTAAGTGTCGTTTATCCACAGTAAGAAATGTTCCTCTTGCTGTGCCTATTAGATAGCTAACCATTTGCCAAAATAGAAAAAACAGCTGTCTAACAGTTTTCTGCTCAAAATCTTGCTCAGATACACAGAATATTCTGGAGCTACTGTGGATAATTCATCGTAATCAGTGTTGCCAGATGGGCTGCATTTTTTTAATCAGATTCTTGTTTAGCAGCACTTTTTTGAAATGTTAAATGCGCCTTATTTAATGGCATATTAATTAAAACGAAAACAAAAGGAATTTTACCGTTTCAAAAAAGTGGTGCCAATCAAGAAAATTAAATTAAAAAAAGTAGCCCTCTGACAACACTGATCGTAATGCACGATAATGCTAGACTTCAGCGAGCTGTGTTTGTCGATGAATATCCTAGGATCAAGGTTTGGAGCGGATGAATTTATCAGCTCGATAAAGCTTCTTTTGGAATATCTGAACACACTAGGAGTCGAGGAATTTAAACGATCTGAAACAAATGCTGTTCCATGGGTGTCCTTGGCTTCTCATTTCGGTGACGGATAACTTAATTGACAGTGTGTAGAGTGGATGCCACGGACATACTACTTAAGGGACGGACATATTCCTTCTTATAACCCATTTATTTAATTATTTTTTTACAAAAATACATAAGGTCACTGTGCCAAAATGTGATGACCCACAAATGCGACAAAGTTATTCTACTTAGAATCTTAATCGAAAATAAGTGCTATAGAATGAGACATTTGATCTTCAGGAACAAAACACAAAAGATTTCTCTGAATTTCTTACATTTTCTTTAAAAAAAAATTCCCAATCAAATATACCTCGATCATTTTAAACCACCCCCATCTTACCTAAATGCGACGAAAGTTCCCAAAAGTGGTTCTCGGTTTTTCTTTTTTAACATTGAAGATCTAATAACCTCATAAACGTCAAGAACTACGTTTGCCGTTTCATTTGCCCGACCTGTAAACTTAAGAAAAAGCTCTCAGTTTTTGAATTAGTATTTAAAATAGTCTACGCGTTTTGGAGACTTTGTATTCTACAGGTACTTAATAGCGATATATTGGATGCTGTAAATGTGGAGAGACTTTCAGGAGGTTAACGAGGTAAGTTTATATGGTATTTTATATATTGTATTGAAATTATGTTTATAGCTGATATTGTATTCAATTAAACTGTGATGAGTTAATAAATTATGAATTTCAGCATAATCCTCCATTAACGATTTTCTTTAACCGGGGAACTTAAATTTGCATTTAAAATGATCACAATAGAAAAACACGTGTCTTTAAAATTTTTAATCAGAAAAAAGGTGAAAGAAAAGCAGTGTATATTCAAGATTCATAATGTAGACACATGATTACAGAAGTTGCAATACTTTTAGATGATGTAAATTCTGAAAATTCTTGTATAGATTGAAAACCTATAAATTATGTTTAGTTTAACACTAAAAAGACCGGGAATTTTACTCAAGTTTTATAAAATATTTGCCACAAGAATTTTTACTCAAATCTGTCTATCTCATGTGTCTAACATTTTTCTTCTTATTTTTCTTTTAAACTTATTTTATAAAGAAATTTCTGGTTTGAACCAAAATATATTCAGTTGGTAGGGAGCAAATGACCCCTCACTTTTCTTTTAGTGTTAATGCGGTTAAGTAAGTTAATTTTTCCAACATTACACCATGCAGTAACTTAAATCCTGTGTCTGATTAAAACATGATGCAGCTAGTTATGCCCTGGTTAAGTGCTAAGAAATCCACAATATTTCTTAGCACTTTTTAAAAATCAGATATCTTTACTCATCTATACTTTTACACATTATAATCAACGCTTTCGACTTTTAAATTAGAAAGAGATTAAAAAAGAAATTTATCTTTATCTAAATGTGTATTTGTTTCCATATGTGTATTCGAAAGTACAGAAAATGTTCAATTTCTTTGTGAAAGTGTAAGAAAAAAGGAAAGGGGTTGGCAACAGGATACCAGGACCAGGGCCTCGCTTTTGCTTAATCAGGCCTGCTTAAAATTAATTATTAGAAACATTCTACCATTATCTATTTGTAAGGCTAATATTAATATCATGTGACATTTTATAATAATTTAAAGTTACATGTAATAAATATTCTTGTTAACAAGTTATAATTATCTTGTAAATAAACTTTTAACTCGTGAACTCCATACTAATGTGAATTCGCACCGATCGAAATATCGGCATTATTTAAAGCATGCTTTAATTCATTCATATTTTTCATTAACACAATAAGACTTCTGATAAAATCCAATATCTCATTTCGTTTCCTCATTAAATTTCGCATAGGAATCATGTGGTTATATTTCATTATCATTATATTGTCAGCCAAATTATTGGCAGTTGAAGTTACGGACACACAAATCGCACTAGTGTATAGTTTATGGGTTAAGTAACTCAAAACATAATTGCAAATAACCCTTAACTGCTGTTAGTGCTCCTTTTTTTTTTCAATTTTCACAGTTTATCTTGTATTTCCAGTTTAACTATACATACAGAGAAATTTTGTTTCATTTGGAGTCCTAGTACTTGTGTTTGAAATATTTGAATAAGTGAAATTTTATTACAAATAGTACTGTACAAAAATTTTAGTGCAAAAACAGCATTTTATGAGTTAATCGCCCCTTTTATTCATCTTTCAATCGAGTGGTTTCGCAGGCCACTCACAGTTTTTATGTGGCAATTTTCTCTCACAGCAGTTAAATGTTAAATGGACATTTTCAGATGAATTTTCCTCAAATGAACATTTTCAGATGAAAACGCATTGTCACACTTAGGACTATGGACGTCTAATTTAGGTTTTAACTGACGTAAATGCGACAATCGTATATTGCGATCTTATACTACTCCAGTCAATCTAGGATTCTGCCTGGAAAGTTTTGGATAAGTTTTTTTCTCTTTCTACCTTTATGTTTTTGGGGGTGCTGAACACGAATTTCAACTTTGCCAACTCGTATCTGGATGGCTTAAAAATTATAAGCGAAAAACCATGAAAAAATCGGGTTTTCTATTGTAGTCGTTAGAGGGTTAAACTTTTTTGAAAAAACTGCTGCCCCAAATTAAACTAGAGCCAATTTTTTACATTTTTCATACACAATGTTTTTTTCTAAGATCAGTAGTTGTGGCAATACCAGCAAAAGGAATTTCAGCGATACATTCAAATTCCATGATCTGGGGATGAAAATGCAAACCAATCACAATGCATCCATTTCTATCACCAATTTGAAGCCTTTTAGTTAATTGTAGTTGCATTTCGAATATTTTAACATTTGCTTCCCAAGTTTTAAGCCTTTTATATATTTATTAACAAAAAATATTGAAATCAGGTAATTAAGAAAAATATAAATCACAAACACTTCTAACAGATGAGAGCACCAATTTTTATTTTCCTACCAATCTGATTATGACTATTATATGATTATAATTGTACAATTATAACTATTATAAGTTTAATATAGTAACATAAGTGGAAGATTGTAAACAGGAAAAAAAGAGAAATGCAGAGTTGTTCTCCCATTAATGTCGTTTTGGTAGCTTTGAAAGACCTGGTTGGTGTTCTTCGAAAGGAGGCCCATCATTATCTTGATTGCTTCGTTTGGATCTTCACTTTGATTAAAATATCCCAGAGAATTGGCTTGTCAACCTCTATTTCCAAGTCATTTTCGGCGATAAATTAGCTGAGATTGTCACAATGGCCATCGCAAATACGAAGGTGTGAACAAAACAAACCTGCTTTCCTATAGCCACACTTTCCACTGCAGTTTGTTTTCAATTTGCAGAATGTTTTTCGCAGAACAGCTTCTAGTGCGTGAGTTTGATTGTTGTTACTGATGTGGTGCTTCTCTTGGTTTTATTGCAGCCGCATTCCTTAGCTTTTTTACAGTTATCTAGTCATAGCTGTTCTGGTGGTAAACTCTTAAGGGGTCTCAGGACTCTTAAAGCTCTAAAATTTTCGATATTTTAATTTTTTTAGATGTTACACTTCTATGTTTTCTGAACATTTTGATATAATTGTTATCTTGAAATTCCCATTAGAACAGAAGTTATGGCATTTAGAATTATACTCGCTCAATAGCTGAAGCGGTGTTTCCAAAACTTTGAAGTCATTTTTCTCCATATGACGTTTTTGGGCATAACGCGCACGATATCTCGAAAACTTCTGAATATTTTTTCATGAAATTTTCAAAACTTATGTTTCATGCTAATCTGTATAAACTGAACCTAAAATTTCCTTTTTATTGTAAAAAGAAAATATTTTTTTAGGTGTTTATATTGTTGAAATTTTCTAAATTTTGCATGAGCTAAATACAACTTTGTATTAAAAATATAAAAATGCTTTAAATTCAAAGTTATTTAAGTTCAGCGTAATTATCATAATCTGAGGTATAAGTAGGCACCAAAACTTTCATTCTAGTTGCAAAATTTATTTTGTAATCGTGCGCATACGCTGTTATGCCAATTTTCTGCTCGTCAAATGTCTGACAGTTTTGAGCTCCCTGTAACTGCTAATTCTGCATCTTGCATTTTTTTAAATATTTGAAATGAAAGAACATACTTGTAACTTTCATTCCCATTTAAAATTGTGCCTTAATATTAAATACATTTTATGATATTAAATGTTGAAAATGGTCCTTTTTTTCATTTTTTCCAAGTTTAAGAGTCCTGAGACCCCTTAAACATGTAAATCAAGTTGCGTCTTCTGTTGGAGGAAGCGACTCTACATTTGCAGCGGTCTTTAAAGAGTTCGTTGTCTTACTGAAGTAATAATGCTGTGAGTCAGTGCTGTACTCCTGTTCTAGCTGTTTTTAAGGTCACCTTTCTTTTTGTTAAAAATAGTGTTTATGTGAAAATCTTTATGGTTTCTGTAATGAGAGACTCATTCTCTTTCGAAACTTGTCTGGAGGAGGATATTGAGTAGATTTGTAAAACTGAGACCGAATATCTTCAACCACTATCCTCGCCGTAATCTAAATATTAAGCCGTCATTCTTCCTGGGGAGATGACCATCGTTGTTGATATCAAACATCACTCAAGATCTTATGACATATGTTCTTGAAGCAAAGAACAAGTACCTTGTTTGCAATGGTTATAACAGTATCTTATTCACACTTATTTAGAAATCGTGATTGAACTGTTTTGACTGAAGGACAGTTTTCACCTGCTTTAATCTGGTCTGTTAATTCTTCTATAGAAAATTGGTATTGTTCTTCATTTTCCTCGAGATAAAATAAATGACTTGCATAGCTCTGACTATGTCTGATGCAAATGGACTTTTCTGCGTCTTTGTGGGTTTTTCGAGCTGATAGGGCTTTTTCATACATTTCAAAGGATACTGCCCATTAGCAGTAACCAAGTAAATCACATTATCTAGTCCGTAGATTATGGCAATCCCCAGCTCATCATCATGATTTTCAGAAAGTAGCTTAACATTTAAAAAGTATGTCAATGTAGAATATATTTCGTTTTGTTATGACTTTATGAATTTCTTTTGCTTTAAAGTATGGTGGTATTTTCCTCTAGACAAGAAGTAACGACATTAAAACTAAAACTGCTGTACTGTTGAACGGTTGGTTTTCTACGTCTTCAGAAATCCTCTTCTAGTTACCGCAATGTCTTTTTTGTTTGTGTACTGTTTACGGCCTATTTTATGGATCCTTAGAGACTCCTTGTTCAATAAATAATTTTTTTTCCCATGATTTCGTTTTTTCTTGCTAATCTGAAGGATTCCACACTTTTTGATTCCACTTCTGTTACTTTAGTTCCGCCCATTAACCCCGTTCCACAGATAAAACGCTTCTCTGCCATCATGAATATCACTTCACGTCTCACAGAATCGTTTTAAAACACATAATTTTTAATTAAATGCACACTGCACATACATTAACGCAAATGCATAACTGACCTTCGAGACTTCTAGAAACAAACTGAGAGCTGAGCTTTAAAATTCACCACGAGCCAATAAAGCCCTGAAGGTGAGGGTAAGGAGAAAAAGATGAGGGTACTCTTGTAATATCATGTGCGTGGTGCCATGGAAGTGTTTCAAGGGCACCCACTTACTCATTTTGCAGTCACAAAAATGTCACATTAAGTGTTTTCGACATTGGATAATGGAATTTGAGCATATCGGTAAAATCCTTTTTACTCGTATTACCAAAACTATTCATCTTAGAAAGAACCATTGTGCAACAAACAAACAACAAATTCGATACACATGTCTAAGATGTCCGGACCAGGATACGAACCCGGGACCTCCCTGGCTGAAGCCGCCAGTGCTCTGCCATCTAAGCTATCCCGGACGATTCTGGTCGTACTTTTTCACCCAGCTAACCTTGATGATTTCAGCATCTGGTCTGAAACCTGGTTCAGCTAAACAGAATAAATCTCAGGTTATGGAACTCCAGAAATCGCTGGATACGAAATTACACTAGATTAATATTAACACAATTATTCTAATTGGTAAACAAATCATATTAGATGTAAATTTCCAACTGGGCGAAAAATGTCCGGACCAGGATTCGAACCCGGGACCTCCCTGGCTGAAGCCGCCAGTGCTCTGCCACCTGAGCTATCCCTGACGATTCTGGTCGAACTTTTTCACCCGGCTAACCTTGATGATTTCAGCATCTGGTCTGAAACCTGGTTCAGCTCAACAGAATAAATCTCAGGTTATGGAACTCCAGAAATCGCTGGATACGCTGGATTTTTCGCCCAGTTGGAAATTTACATCTAATATGATTTGTTTACCAATTAGAATAATTGTGTTAATATTAATCTAGTGTAATTTCGTATCCAGCGATTTCTGGAGTTCCATAACCTGAGATTTATTCTGTTGAGCTGAACCAGGTTTCAGACCAGATGCTGAAATCATCAAGGTTAGCTGGGTGAAAAAGTTCGACCAGAATCGTCCGGGATAGCTCAGATGGCAGAGCACTGGCGGCTTCAGCCAGGGAGGTCCCGGGTTCGAATCCTGGTCCGGACATTTTTCGCCCAGTTGGAAATTTACATCTAATATGATTTGTTTACCAATTAGAATAATTATGTTAATATTAATCTACATGTCTAAGAGTTTACCACCAGTATAGCTATAGATAGGTAACTCTAAAAAAGTTAAGGAAGGGATCTGGAATAAAACCAAGAAAAGCGCCACACCAATAATAACTGTTAAACTCACTCACCAGAAGCTGTTCAGCGAAAAAAATCCTGCAAATGCAAAACAAACTGCAGTGAAAAGTGTAGCTATAGGAATGCAGGTTTGTTTTGTTCTCTCCTTCGTTTGAACTGCGATGGCCATTGTGACAATCTCAGCTCCTTCATAACCAAAAATAACTTGGAAATAAAGGTTGACAAGCCAATTCTATAGGATATTTTATGCCAAGTGGAGACACAACCTTAACAATCAAGATAACGATGAGCCTAATTTTGAAGCACATCAACCAGGCCTTTCAAAGCTACCAAACGACATTAATGGGAGAACAACTCTGCATTTCTAATTTTTCCTTTTTTTAATCTTCCACTTATGCTATTATTATGTTAAACTTATAATAGTTATAATCATGTAATAGTTACAATCAGATTGGTAGAAATGTAAAAATTGGTGCTCTCATCTGTTCGGAGTGTTTGTTTTGTATATTTCCTTATTACCTGATTTCAATTTATTTTTTTAATAAATATATAAAAGGCTTAGAATTTGGTAAGCAAATGTTAACATATACGAAATGCATCTACAAATAACTAAAAAGCTTCTAATTGGTGATTGAAATGGATACATTGTGACTGTATTGCATTTTCGTCCTCCGATGATGGAATTTGAATATATCGCTAAAATTATTTTTGCTTGTATTGCCAAAAGTATTCATCTTAGAAAAAAACTTTGTCTCTTGTTGGACATTTTCTCTTGTTTAATTTGCTGCAGCAGTTTTTTAAAAAAAGTTTAACCCTCTAACGACTACAATGGAAAACCTGAAGAAACCCCAACTTTTTCATGGTTTTTCGCTTATAACTTTTTAAGCCGACCAGATACGAGGTGGCAAAGTTGAAAATCGTGTTCAGCACCCCTAAAAACATAAAGGAAGAAAAAGAAAAAACTTCTCCAAAACGTTCCAGGCAGGCGCTTTTTTTGGTCTAATTTTACTGAACTATACAGATAATTATTAACACTGGAACTACCGTTAGCCGTCATTTTGACGGATACCACATGAATATATGTCGGTTCAAGCATTAAATTTGATTATGAAATAAGTTTAAAAGATACAACGAAGAAAAACGTTAAATAATAAAGCTAAACTGGTTTAAATTAAAATTCTGGTGTGAAATATTTTTATAAAACTTGACTCAAATTTCCGAATTTTCTGGTGTTCAATTTCTACAATACAAGTTAGTTTTGAACTACAGGTACAGTATTCAGTAATTTGCAGCTTAATTAAATATATATTTATTTAATAAAATGCCAAATATACCCTTATGGGACAAAACTATGAGGAATCGCGCCTAATTTAGGCATAATGACCTTACATAATATTTTTCTACATGTTTTACAAAAGACTTGTTTTAGAAGAATAAGTCCATTTTTGCAAAAGGAAATATTTAGCTCTTTCAGGAGCAAGGCACTTCTATTAGTAATATACTGAAATGACTGGCTGACACTGGAATTTACAAACAAATTTATTTGAAAGAAAGTAAAAGCTTTTCTTCACGCACGTGATACAACGAAAATTTTCCAAACAAAATTTTGGAGTCAATGTCCCGTTTAGTGATTAAAATTAGGTGGTCCAAAAATTAATCACTGCCCTTGAAAGGGTTAATTGAAAATATTGCGTAATATTAATTTCTATAAAATTCAATAAAAAAACCGTTTACATCACAATTCTTTCAAATTTCCTGAAATATGATCCTTTTTTTTTTTTTTTGCAAATTAGACCCAAAAATCTTGCCGTAATCATACCTATGCCCAGGTATTTGTTTGCTATAAGCCAATTTCGTTGGTGAACACTTAATGTATAAGCAGTGGGACGACTTCAACATGTGTTGAAGATAATTACCGGAAGTCTTTATAAAATGTCATGCACAATTTGTAATATTTTTGAATTCTCAAAAATCATTTTTCTTATTATTGAAGCATAATTTATCATTTAAACGACCAAAGAATTCTGAATTCGATTAACAATTCATTTTTTAATAAAGTAGCGAATTGAACAACATTAACCTCCTAAAATTACCCCCATCTTCCCATATATTAGAAATATGATAATTTAATGAACTTTTATAAAAGTGTATTAATGCTTCCTCTACTCTTTCTGTAAAACATTATTTCACTCATTAAATTTCATGCGTCCTTTTATTTTCTCAAATATACTTACATAACCAGAGGATTAATGATACAGTTCGGTTTATCTGAAAACAATTCCAAATTCATGTAAATGGATTTCAAAATGATTTTCCATTAACCGTATGAAAGCTCGTTTTCTCCAATATTTCTGCTTTCAGTGGTATTTAATCAACACTCCGTTTTAAAGACCAATAAGAAAGTTAAACATTATTCTGATGAATTCTAAAGTTAAACATTAGTCTGATGAATTTCTAATTCTAAGCATTCATTTTCTACAATGTGAGAAATTTTCATAAAAACTGAAAATACACATATAAATAAAATAAACATATGATTTTCATAATAAATTGTAAATATGAAAGGTCTTTTATAAAAATGTATTACACTTCACCTTTCATATTAAAAAGTGTCCAAATTTATTTTTTTCCATCAGCTTGTTAAATGGAATGCGACATAATTATAGTTTTCATATTTTTCTGCACATGTTTCTAATTTTGATTCTAATTCATTCTTCTAAAGATTTTCCGACAAAAATGATAATTGTTTAAGACTTTGACCCCTCCATGTGTCTGCCTGACAACGTTTAAAATTTATAAGTTTGTGTAGTTCACTAAAACATGTTTCCTATTGAATGTCGTGCGCGCAGTATTTTTCATTCGTTTACAGGACACACATAAGAGACCACATATGCTACAGTCTTTTAATAAACTGAAAATACACATATAAATAAAATAAACATTTGATTTTCATAATAAATTTCAAATATGAAAGGTCTTTTTTTAAATCTATTATACTTTACCTTTCATAATAAAAAGTGGTTTAGTGTATTTCTTTTTCATCAGCTTATTAAATGGACATGAAATTGCGATATAAGTACATTTCTCATGTTTTTATGCAAATTTTTCTAATTTGAATAGATTCTTCTAAATATTTTCCGACAAAAATAATAATCGTTTAATACTTTGACCCCTACATTTGTCTGCCTGACAATTTCTAAAATTTTGTAGTTCACTAAAACATGTTTCCTATTCAATGTCGGGCGCGCAGTATTTTTCATTCGTTAACAGGACACACATAAGACCACATAAGACATGTACCATAGTCTTTAGGTGATAATTATATAAATTACAATATAATGACATTAAACATAACGGAGTTAATATACTTTACTGATTTGCATCGCAGCATGTCTGATTTGGAAAATGTTGTGAACAGAATTAGTACTTATATTATTATAGTGACATTAAAAAAAAAATGCAGAAAGATTACCGTTTTTGTCAGTAGTTGTCTGAACTAAATTACAATGATTAGTTGATTAAATTACAATGATTACAACTACATGACCAGTTTAATTATAATGAAACTTATTTATGAAATATGATTGAAAACACAAAGTATATTACCTATAACTATGTTGCATCCAACGTTCGTAGTTTTACTAAAGGGGTACATAAAATTGTTCTGAAATATTACTGTCTATATGCAGTTAGTGCTAAAAAATACATTTCGAGAGTTTTGTGTACAGGTTCGCACAACAGATTAAAAAAGTTATCATCTAATTGCGGTAAATCCTCACAATACGTTACCGAAGATATCATGCGTTTTCCGATTGAACTAAATGTTGGTACATTATGTGCAGGGATGCATGCGCTGCACCATAAATGGCTGATTTTCACAACTAAATTTTAATAGTATTCTTTGCCTTATTAAATCTCAGAAAATCTTTTATTACATAACGTGAGGAATACTATAATAAATTAGTCGTAGCAATCAGCCATTTGGTTCGCAGCGCTTGCATCCCTGATTATGTGGGGCTTATAAAATTCATAGTTTCAATTTGGAGAACCAGCCACATTAACCCTTCATCGGAAACATGAAAATCCCGAGCACAAACGGAAACGTGCCGTCTGTGAGATTGCTAAATTAAAAAAATTGCTATTAATTAAAAAAAAAGAAAACCACTCTTAATAATTTACCAAATTGTGAACTTAAACACTTAATCTTTAATAGTAATGCATTAACAGGACCAATTTTTTAATATAACAGCATAAAAATAAGTTTGAAATGTCGGAGAGAGAAAAAAATTTTTAATTACACATTATTGTTCAAAATATTGCATTTTCAACATAATAATTAAATAATTGCTAATATTTTTATATATTTCGGTACAATATGAATTAGAAAAAATATTAAGCAGTAAAATTAACAAAATATTTAATAGTGAATATTTTAGCATGTTCTAAATATGTGCATTTTTTATGCATTTTCTGACAATCTTGAGTCACTTTCGTGTTCAGAATTTACATATTCATTATCTGAAATACGCTTATGTCACTTCCTATTTCATCAAACAATCGCAAAACAGGTTCTTAAAAGTCTTTATCACTTTAGCGTACCCGCTTTGACGTCCCCTCCATATCAATATCCCAGTGCAAAAAAATTACATAAACGGAAACGTGCCGTCTCACAGACTATGTTAAAAATAAAATAATTTTCTTTCAATAACTAAAGATGCGCAGGTGTTGCAAATGGGTGGGGGAGGCAGAGGACCAATAGCGTAAGGATTAGATTGCGTGATAAGATTGGGGACACGTTCATTTTTGTGTAAAGGGTAGATATGTAGAGGCAAACGTCTCACAGACGGTACGTTTCCGGTTAAGGGTTAAAACAAATCGAAATTATTGCCATCAAAATTTGACAATTCCCATAAATGGTTTCAAGTTGTGGTATTTAAACAGAAGAACGTTTAGCATTCCTACAGAGTAATAAAAGTAATTCCTCCCCTGCATCCACATTGTTTTATTTTACGGACAGGAGTTTAGTTCATTCCATATATCAAGATCAATCTTCGAAGAAAACTAGTAACTTATCAGATATAATTTGACTCCAAAATTTTATTTGAATTATTTTAGAAATAAAACTTTTTCAGCCTATCCATAGGGTTCCATTATCCAGAATATTAGAGATTGTTTCCTGAAATCTAGAATGTAAATAGGATTATTCAACAGCCAATTGTATTATTCGAGATTTTAAAGTACCAGATGTTAGTAACAACATAAAAAATTAAGCGACCAAAAGTCATCACACAATATAAAATAAGGGAATTTAAATGTTGGAAAACATAGTTTTGAACTCCAGTACCACGATATAGATAGTTATGCTACGAAAATAAGCACGAACCTGTCAAAACCTAAACAATACAAGTGTACTCCGAAACAATAATTTTATATGCTACTTGTTGCTGAATATTGATTTGGTTTTTTATTTGGCGCTCTTTATAATATATTTTATATTTTCTTTGAGATAACGGTATTCGGACTACCTAGCTTTACCTAGACGATTCGCAATTTTTTACTTGGAGATAGGCAGTCCCAAAGATGTTTGGTCATCCATATATACATGCATATATGTGCATATAATACAAAGTCTCTCAAAAAAATTGAAACACGCTTTTAATGTTTTACCAGTTTCAGATACTTTTAAAAGAAGGCATGGTAATACAACTGGCTGTCGAGCAATTCTATTTTTAATCTTTATTTCAGAAGAAAATCTCGAATATTTTCGATAATTGGGCTCTGTAGTTCGGTCCATTGGAAAAATGTAGATTTTTTTTTTTACATTTTGCGCCTCCTGGATTCTTTAGTTTATATTAAAAAAAATCTTTCGCCATACTCTGACAAGTACGAAGGTAAATTTGCTTTTCTTTTACGACAAAAACTAGAAGAGTTATGATACTTTAACACGTTCACGCCGACGCGGTGGGTCACACTCGACTGTCTCAGAGCTGGCAAGTCTCCGGCCTTTTGGATACCAGTATTTTAATACAGAAAATGTTGTTTTATTTAATTAGAGCAATTGGGCGATTTAAAGGAACAACATTTTCTCTAAAATAACAGTGGTGTTCAAAGAGCCGGAGACTTGACAACTCTGAGACAGTCGAGTGTGACCCACCGCGCCGGCGTGAACGTGTTAATGTTTACAAAATTTAGGAGCTTTCCTTTTTCAAAGCACTAAAAGCACTGAAAGCTCAGAAATTTCATACCTGTTTCATACGTATACATTCAAGTTTAATGTATACGCTAGTTCTATGGGTTTGTGTACTGTAAGTCACATTAGTTGATATCTGCTATGCTTTTTGGCCACCGTTAGTATCGAAATGCTTTCCCTGCCTTATTCAATTAATGAGATATCTCCTATAAAATGAGTTAAATTTTTCAGTTCTAAAATACTGGTAATCAGACATCCTAGCAATCAGTGTTACCAGTGGGCTACTTTTTTAAATTCATATTTCTTGATTGGCACCACTTTCTTGAATCGGTAAAATCCCTTTTGTTGCAGCCTTAATATGTCATTAAATAAGGCGTATTTTGCATTTTCAAAAAAGCGGCGCCAATCAAGAAATCGGAACAAAAAAAGTAGCCCATCTGGCAACGCTGCTAGCAATTTGCACCTATGTGACTTAAACTACAATTACGCATGGAACTGGTCTATAATAACTCGGTAAGATTTGGTTGTAGGAGAATGAAATATTTATTATTGTATTTGTCAGAATAGGAATAGGAAACATAAGGACTCAATATAATACGGACATAAGGAGAAAAATTAATCAATATAATCTTAAATTCTCCTTTATTTTGAACACTTATGCAATTTGTACTCTGTACGTGCTTCTAATAGATAAAAAATTATTGCGCGTTTTAAACATTTTGGATATATATAAATATTGACCATATACATAGCTGCCAAATGTTACTTTTTATTGTACCACATAAATTTAATAGTAAATTTCGGGTTTTTAATCGCCGTAATTTTCCGATTAAATAAGGCTAAAATTTCTATTAAATTTCTGTGGTACTGTAAAGCGTAACAGTTGGCAGCTATGCATATATACGATCAAAATCAAAAACCTTTCCTACTCCATCTTTAACAATCAACGACAGCCATATCTCAGGAACAATTAGGGCCTGTGGTTGGTCTCATTCGATTCAGCGTCCACAAATATATAGATTTCGATACCCCAGATGACATTTATTGACATTTTTACTTTTTATTTTTTTTAGACTGTTTGTTTTTGATTTTGGAACTTTAAAAAGGGTTTAACAAGTTAAAAGCCAAGCCTATTTTGTCTGTCTTTTCGTTTAGGGCAGGAAATAAGACTCCAGAATCTGTAAGTGTAAGTCACCGATGACTGACGCGGCCTAAACGGAAATATCAGTGTCAGTCACCGGTGACTGACGTGGCATTCAACGTGTTAATCAAGCTGATAGACGATGGCTTCGAATAGTTTGGTTTGATGTATTTGTTGTAAGATTTTGAAATCTACATCTTCTCCGTTCGAAGTTAAGGATTTGTAAGCGATGTTTTGCGATTTCGTCTCACTGTGCGGCGGTCGCCTCGACGAAGTCGCTCAATCTGTATGTCTGTTCGAGATGACCGAAATCTTGCGGACTGTTGAGCAAACTGTTTAACCCCTGAATACCTCGGCTAGCTTCATGTGTCCTCGTCATCTAATATGTAGGCGCTTAGCCCTTAAATGCGGGATTTTTTATTTTGTTTCGAAAAAATTATATATGATGCTCTGAAAGGTTTATAACACAGGAAAAATAATGAAAGAAACCAGAGATATATTTTTTACATAATACGTCAATCTTTTCTTCTGTTGCACGTCTGCTCTGCAATTAAAAACTACTGTCGTGTGGCTGTTTTACGCTAAAATAATGCAAATTAGTAAATACTTTAATAAGTATGTCTCCAAATACCTTATTTTATATAATTATTTGTTTTATAAAACTTCACCTTTAATCCTTTAATTCCCATAATAGAATACGCTCTAGAAATTACGTAATTCAGATATTCTAACTTTACACCAGAAAGTTTCAACGGTTAATTTCGCTTTATTTAAATGCGGAATATTTGTTTTTTAGTCAAAGCAAATATTGCTATTTTAATTTTCTGGTGTGAATTAGGTATATGCAAGTAAAAAAATCTGTTAAATTGAAAACAGTGTTGTTTGCATATATGCAAAGCTGCGCACTAAAGGGTTAATGACTGATACGCGATATGCTATGACACGGATCATTTTTTGTTAAATTACGCTAATCAAACAATAAAACCTTAATGCTGCGATTCCGCTATGTTAATCCAGCTTTTTGTTTTCTTTTATTAAAGGAATAATGGCTCCATAGAAACTGTGTAGAGAACAGGGGGAATCGAGTTGAAAAGACAGTGGATACTGACAAGGGCTTGTAAGAGCTTGTAAAGCTTGTAAGAACAGCAGCAATTAGGTTTAATATACCGAGGTCTACATCGCTTGAGTGGGAAAAACATCATTGGCTAAAAGAAATACATGCCCTGAAATGAAAGATAAGATGAGATCCGAGAGATTGCCTTGAGTTCTGACGCCGCAAATATGGCAGGAACTACAAAGCGCCAATTACTGAAAGAAACAAGAAGAAGCCCGGGAAAATGAGGATAACAGAGAGAAAAGGCGGTAAAACTGCAGAAAAAGATTCATAGAAGGTCGACAAAGACGCCAAATAGGACACCTAAAAAGCCGCGAAGGATAATAAAATGCCTAGGACTAGAGCCGTCAAAAAAATTATCACAAAAAATGCATTGATTTGTGTGGACCATCAATGGTTTTTGTAGACTTTTTCTAAAACAAATCGAACCGACAAAAAATTTAATTTTGTTTATTTTCATAAGTTTAAGGATTCTTCCACCCTTTTTCTGTTATATTTTGATCATTGCCAGACAAATAATCTTGCGCGGTGCATGAATTACATTTTAAAAATTGAGACTACGACCTTGCTGGTCCATCACAGGTGTTTTTACCCTACTTGATTTCCTATACAAACTAATGATAAAATATAATTAAACGTCGTTTATTGTAGGAACCCACTCAGTCTCAATTAAGAAGCGATTTATTAATTACGTTTGTTATTTTCTGAAATATGAATTTTTTTTATTTCACAAGTGTTAAAAATTAGTATTAATTGTAAATTAATGTAAAATGTATATTATTATTATTATGAAATTTTTTGAAGTTAAAAACAACACAGGGCTCGCAGCGTTCCTAAAATTTTCGCTCTTTGCTACCACTAAATTAAAATGATAATCTTTGTTGTAAGAATCTATTGTAGATGTTAAAGGAATTTACCACGAAGAATTCTTATTTAAAATACTGGTAGCAAAGTGCGAAAATTTTAGGAACGGTGCGAGCCCTGACAACATTAAATGTCTTTCTGCTTTAAAAGGAAATTATTTGGAAGCGCATGGTTTGCGAAAACTAAAAATTAATATTTAGAATTATTCTGAATTAAAAGGAATAGATTTCAAAATGCAGCTAAAATGTATCCCATTCGATATATAAATGCTCAGATACCAACATTTTCGTATGCTTCCTGAGTATGACCCAATGCAAACCTCTTTTGAACCTGGAAATGTACTTGTAATATATCTTGTTACTATGTAATACTTATTACATTTAAGCTTAAAAAAAATTTAGTTAAAAGTATGTATGGAATCTGACACCGGAAAAACACCAAAATTTTGGCATATACGATAAATGAAAAATAAAAATCAGTATATTTCTCTAGATTATCGCGATTTTAATAGTCAAAGATGCTTGTATTCCTTTACAGACTTATTATAAATAAACTGTCAAGTGCGAGTATTACTCGCGCTCAGAGGGTTCCGTACAATAAATATATGAATTATTAACTGTATTATTAAAATGTTCGTTACTAAAAGAACTAGTCGGATGCACCAATCCCAAAACTTTCTTCTATCTCATAAATGTTCATACTTCAAAATTTGCTATCACACTGCCAAAATTAAATGGCAATCTATGCTCATCATGAGGATTCTAAAGATAAGAAATTCTATGCATTTATTTCTTAAGATATGTCTATCGCTGAAATCGTGTAAATCCAGTAAAATGTAGCCTAGCAGCGCCACCTATTGGGTGATTTACACCAAAATCTAATCAGAAACATCCTATGTCAACGTATAACTGAATCTGAAGTTAGATGAAAAGTCGTGCATTAGTTCTTGAGATATATAGACTATTGCGCGAATCGTGAAAAGTGCAGCACAGCAACGCCACCTGATTGGTGATTTACACCAACACGTAATCAGCACCAATTCATATAAAAAACTAACCGAATCTGAAGTTTGATGAAAATCCGTGCATTAGTTCTTCAGATAGAGCTATTGCGGAAATCGTGTAAATCCTGCAAAATGCAGCATAGAGCGCCACCTGTTGGACAACTGACACTAAAACGTAATCCGTATCAATGTATATCAAGGACTAACTGAAACTGAAGTTTGATGAAAATCTGTGCATTAGTTCTTCAGATAGAGCTATTGCCGAAATCGTGTAAATCCTGCAAAATGCAGCATAGAGCGCCACCTGTTGGGCAACTGACACTAAAACGTAATCCGTATCAACATATATCAAGGACTAACTGAATCTGAAGTTTGATGAAAAGCTGTGCATTAGTTCTTGAGATAGAGCTGTTGCATAAATCGCTAAAAAGGCAGAATAGCAGCGCCACCTGTTGGGCGATTTACACCAAAAACTGATCAGCACCAATTTATTATACGGACTAGCTGAATATAAATTTTTATTAAATTCCGTGCATTAGTTCTTCAGACAGAGTGCCACCCAAATTTGTTTTACATAGACAGACAGACAGAGTCACAGACTCATAGACAGACATTTTGCAAATAAATGTTTTTCGGGATCTCTGACCCATAAAACGTGTAAATCTGTCGAAAAACGGAAGTCGAAAATTTCCACGAATCCAATACTCTGTTCTTCTAAAGATAGGAGAAAGAAAAAAAAATAAGACTTTGTAAAAAAACTATACAACGTAGGGTTTGGTGTAGCTGTATATATGCTTGAAAAGTATGAATGGGTATACCGTAAAAGTTCAAAGAGGTATGAAGCCTAACAATATCAAATATTGCTATTCTGTTAAATCTTATCCTAATCTGTTTATGATGAACTTAATTTGGCTCTGACAATAAAAATTATGCATATTTAAAATTCATTTGGCATTTCATAAAACTAAATTCAGCTTCGTAATAATATTTTCTTTTTACAATGTAGCTAAAACAAAACCCTTGTTCAATGTAAAATTGGTATTGCGCTAAGCGCGCTTCAAAAGGAAGTCGCAAAGTTGCAACGCGAAATGCTCCGTGCCGTGTTTTTCCAGATAGGTTTTTAATTAACTTTTAAAGACATTGAAGTCGTATTGGGAGATCCGCTCGATGCAAACTAGTCGCGAATCCCGTAGTATTTATGTGATTAATTCGAATGAAATTAGTCTCTTTTTAACAGTTTGACGTTTCTTGCTTTTATACTGCTACTGGACATTGTATTACACAAATGTATCATTAAAAGTTGCTATCTGGGTTTTAAAAGCCTATGGTACATATGCTACGCCGCCCCTGTCATTATGTATGTCCAAACTGTCCGTGTCTTTAAGGGTTAATATCTCGGCTAATTACCGACGATTTTTTTCAAAAGTCATTATCAACAATTCTTTTATACTTCTGCTACGTTAGGTACCTCCAGCGCTCCTCAACATGTCTGCGGAACGCTCGCAAATCGAAATTTGTGTGCATCGGGAAAATGTGACTAGGGTACTATAAGCTATAAGCTAACTAGGGTACTATATACTAGGAAACTATGTTACCTAAGGTAATCGCTATAATTTTCCTGCAAGGTTTAAGTTAACGTCTTTTATCTCTAACTTTTTTCTAATTTTAGTTTCAGTAGATTCGGAAATAGACGGGGGAACATATTTTTGCGCTACACATTCGACAGTATCTCTGAATATATAATACCTAAACCTAAGAGAAATGTAATTTTGAGTTCAGCGTTACGAAAGCTTTCACACGATATACAATGAAACGATTTTTTCTTCCAAGTAACTTAATTAGCCCTTCTACATTTTTCCTAAATATATTCGTAAAAGTTTAATAATATGTAAATATGTCGGTCAATAGTCTTTCTTACTTCCCCCAATTTGAACTTTCCACGTTCCATAGCTTACGAGTAAAATGACTGTGACAGACTGACACTGGAGTGATCTTATAATGGTTCCGTTTTTACTTTTTAAGTATGGAACCTTAAAAAGAACTAAACGTCAAATTTCCTAGGAAGCCACAGTATCGAAACAAAGAAGGAAGAAATTCCAAAATTTAAGTAAAATCACGTCAAACCTATTACTTTCTGTAAACTATATATATGTCACAGCCTTCTTCAAGTTGACGTAATGGCATGGCTGCTAACATCTTACGCTTTTTTATACCAGAAAAATTTAATAGAAATGTTTGTCTTATTTAATAGCAGATTACGACCATTTAAGAAGGTAAAATTTACTATTAAATTTTTATGGTACAAAAAGTCTTAAGAGCTGGCAGCTCTACAACGGCATAGTACTTAAAATTACCCCCAAGGATACACATGTTAGCAGAAACTTTTAAAATTTATCCTTATGATATTATGAATGCGAAAGTGCATGTGAAAGTTTGAATGAAGTCAACGTCAAAACGGATGAATTAATGCCTTTGTATCTTTCCATATAGACGGTTTATAACCCAGAAATGAACACAGGCTGTGTTTTATTTATTTAAGTTAAATATTTTTATTAATAATTCAAAATTTCATTACTTTTCATACACAATCAATTGACAATTTTCCTATAAAATTTAAACATCTTTCTTTTTTCGTAGCCAAAAAATTAAAACCCGGAATAATAATTTCTTTGCAATAATTAATTTTCAATTGAAAGATATTCACGTGGAAAATGAAAATGAAATTAAAAAAAATTAAGAATTAAATATATATGGCCATACTAGAAATAAAATGGAAAATTTCAACTATTTCTAGTAATACAAGAAGCATGAATCTTGAGTAAGTACGGAAAGGAGGCGAATATGACGTTATATATGGAAAATAAAACGGATATTCTCTGATGTTAAAATAAAATGGTCTTGAGTTATACTATCAATTCTTATTATATAAAGAAAATTGTTATTAGTATTTGACGGTTTATCGTCTGCGCAAGGTTAACATAATTATTTAATTTTTTAATTAAAAAATTAAATTAATTTTTTTTAAGTTTAAAAAGAAAATGGATGGTAAATGTCAATAATATGCACCGCAAAATTATCCATGTAGGAAATGACTATCGGGAAATAGTTATTTTCCTTCTTTAAAACTATAAAATTAACTCGATCGCAAAAGAAAAAAAAATAATAATAACGCGCGTTAATTATTATAGCCGTTCATTTCAGAAAATATGAATAAAAATTGTTTACTTATTAAAAATAAAGTTGTATTTTCGTTTGTAAGACATAAAGGTTTAATGGGATTGAGTCAAAGAAAAATAAATTTTTCTCGATTTAATTTGAAATTAAGGCTTGGGAGTTCGAAGTATATTGGAGAGACGTTTGTAAATCGTAGTTTGGCAACCGGATGTTAATTCCACATTTCTTTTAACTTTAAAATTCTAAAAATATTTTGTCATTTTTAAAAATAGCTATTTTAAAAATATTTTTGTTATAATGGATTTTTGTAAAATCTTATAGGATGCTATGAATACATATACAAATTTAATGCTAAATTCCACTTATAAAATATTGTTGTAGTAGAATTCTCCTATAGCTGTTTTTTTTTTGTTGTTGTTGTTAGAGTCGTCAAAGAATCATCAAATTCCACGTCTTTGATTGCCCCTTCTTTTTTCATCGGTTGGTATTGCATTTTTGCAATTGTTTATATTATTTGGCACAAAGTTTCATTTATTTTATGACTGAGTTATGTGAAGGACCTTACAAATAAGAAATTCCGTATTGTCTCCTATAAAATGTGATAAAGAGCTGGTTAATTAAATAAGTTTTTATTTATTAGGAGTGAAATGTTTTGCTTATGTAATGGATTTATCTTTCTGTTAACATTACGTGAACGAGGTCACGGGTAACAGCTAGTTTTATGTATGTGTATTTTCTTTAACCCTCTCGCTGCGTATGTAATTCTTCGCGATGAGCGTCTTTTACAGAATTTTTAATCTTTTATCACCGGTTCTTTAAAGCAGAAATTTTTGACTGTCGTAATCGGGGAAAATGTCCCGATTAAATCAGAAAATGTTTTCGCTAAAAAATAACTGGTGGGAATAACCAAATAGTATTAACATACTTGCCCACCTCCCGCTTTTTTTAAATCAACAAAACATACTTTAAACCAGAAATTTTACTTAATTAATGGAATGATGTAGGTTTCAATAACTATCGCATTTAATTAAAGACGCATTTAATTAAATAAATTTTCTGGTTGAAAGTAAGTTTTTTCGTTTAAAAAAAAGCGGGAGATTGGCAAGTATGTATTAATTAGACGGAAAAACGTATGCCCGAGCATATCTCGGGTTGCGCAGCAAGAGGGTTAACACCTTTTGGTCGCATTAAATTACGGATTAAAAATACAAATTGCTTACTGGCAAAACTTATTTTAAAACGAAATATTCACCTTATTTAAAGACCGGTAAAATGATACCATAATAAAACCAATTACACTATCTTATAAAACTGGTGTGAATCAAACAATCTGAATAAAAGACGCGGCCGTGAATATCACGGGAGCGATAATTAAGGGGTTACATTTCTAATAAAGAACAGTTTAACACTAAAAAGACCGGGAATTTTACTCAAGTTTTATAAAAAAACTAGCATATGGCCCCGTTAAAAATGACGGGAAAGTGTTATTTTAAGTTTACAACATTAAGTCAGACTCAATTAAACAGGTGATTGATATGCATGATTTTACAGATAGTGGCAAGTCCTCAAAAGCATTCAAAAAACTGTGTTTGCAAAAGTCAACCTTCAAATGAAGAAAATATGGACCACCTAATGCGGGAAAAAAAGAGCTTTTTCCAACAACCCTATGGCAAAATTCTCACTTTTTCGCACATCTTTGATGAAATTCATGTTTTTTTCGCAGCCTTTTGACGAAATGAGTGTTTTTATCGGGATTTGTTGAAAAATTCGCTTTTTTTCTGCGCCCTTTTGACGAATTACACCTCTCGTGTTTCTTTGACAAAATTCAGGGAAGAGTGCCACTTGGCAAAACAAATTGTTCAAAATCTTGCCATAAATCTTTTCAAGATGACGGAAAAACATAATTTTAAAATTTTTGTTATTTATAAATCAATGATTTTGCCCCAAAAATAGAAAAGGATGTAAAAACATGGATTTATAAGTAACATAAAGATTTAAAAACGAAGTTTTTACGCCATCTTGAAAAATTTGTTACGAATGCCGGTAAAATCTCGCTCACAACTACCAAAAAATTTATTAAATGTAAAATAAAAAGATAAATATAAATAAATACCAATAAATGAGACGGCGATTCAGAAAAAAGGGGAGTTTCATACAAAAAAAATGTATATAAAAAATTACTTACACAAAAAACAAACAATCAGTTAAAATTTACAAACAAAAAAAAAAATCAATAATTTAATGTTTATGGTGAAATTCTCGTTTTTTTTTTTCACATCTTTGATGAAATTCATGTTTTTTTCGCAGCCTTTTGACAAAATGACTGCTTTTTCCACAATCCTTTCACGAAATCGGTGTTTTTAGCGGGATTTGTTGCAAAATGCACGTTTTTTCTGCGCCTTTTTGGCGAATTACACATCTCGCGTTTCTTTGAAAAAATACAGGGAAGAGTTCCGCATCCTGTGCCGCTTGGCGAAAATAATTGTGGCAAAAATCTTTTCAAGATGACGGAAAAACACAATTTTTAAATCTTTATGTTATTTATAAATCAGTGATTTGCACAAAAAATAGAAAAAGATGTAAAAACATGGATTTATAAGTAACATAAAGATTTAAAAACGAAGTTTTTTCGCCATCTTGAAAAATTTGTTACGAATGCAGGTAAAATCTCGCTCACAACTGCCAAAAAATTTAATAAATATAAAATAAAAGTAAAAGGATAAATATAAAGAAATACCAATAAATGAGACGGCGATTCATAAAAAAAAGGATTTTCATACAAAAAAAAATTTGAAATATTTACACAAAAAACAAACAATCAGTTAAAAAAAAATTAATAATTTAATGTTTAGAAAAAGGGATCCTAGTCAGGGTCTGAAACATCGTCAAGGTATGGTACTTCTCTTCTAACTGAATTAAATTTAAATTTTGATGGATGTTTGGTAATACACCCTCGATGTTTTCAGACTTGAATGTCTTCGGCAGCCGTTGGCTGAATCTTCCGTCTCTAAAATTGTAAACCACGTAAAAATCGATATATTGGCCAATAAAGGGTGCATTTTAAACAGCTAATGCAAAAATCCTAATACAAAACAAAAAGAAATAAACAGCAGAACAAGCGAGACTTACCTTACAATCAAAATACGTTGACAGAAGAACAGGTGCATCCGAATGTATGCAGCAAATTAGTTACGTAACAGAAAATTTAGCTGACTAACGGTTCACCTGATACTGATGAACCAATAAGCTTCAACATCTCCTGATTTCAAAATTCACATTTTTTTCAGCATCTTATGTTGAAACTTGCCCTTTTGCAACCTTTCGATGAAATTCTCGTTTTTTCTGTGATCCTCTAATGAAAATCATATTTTTTCTGTGATCATTTGACGAAATTCACGTTTTTCGCGATTCTTTGATGAAATAATGCATTTTTTCTGCAGTCATCTGATGAAATTCATGTTTTTTCCACGATTATTTGGCGAAATTCACATATTCCATGATCCTTAGACGAAACATGCATTCTAAAGGACCCTTTGGGAATTTTTTTTTCTGCGATCCTTTGACAAAATTCATATTCGTTTGACGAAACCACCAATTTTCTACGATCTTTTGATGATTTTCGCAATCCTTCAGGCAAAGTAGACAGATGATAGTTGCAAGCTCCTGGCTATGTTTTTTTTCATGCTGTTTGTTCCTATACATGGACTAAATGCACAGTAGGTCATGAGAAAGGATTAGAAATAAACTCAATTTGGCGCTGTTTGTACTCGCATTTTTATTTTGTCAAATTCTGCTACCCCCCCCCCCCCTCTCGTCCTAAAAATGTCAACAAATTTTAATACTGATTTGCATCAATCCCAGGGATGATAAATTGTTCCAAAAAAGTGGAATTCCATGTTTTCGCTGGAAAGTGGCATGTCTGTAAATGCTTTTAAAAATATATGCATAGTTGAAAAAAAAAAAAAAAAAGCTGTTGCATTTTTCAAACAGCAAAAATTAATTCACAGAAATATATTAAATTCAGGTTAAAATATGCATAGGTGAAATAAGAAACTTAAAAATAAAACAAAAAATATGTGGCATTTCTTTATAAAATCAGATGTTTATTTTTTAATTTTAGATGAAACTTTAAAATTTGATTCATATATTTGGCCAAAACTAAAACACCATTATGTGCATCATTCAAAGTAATACACATACATAAAGCTATGTTTTTAACCGTACAAATATGTAGTTAAATTTAAAAAAAAATGTAATTTTCATTTTTAAATCTTTCATGAACATGAACTTAAAATATGCATAGTTTAGATAAAAAAATAAACAAAAAATTGTGCCTATCGGTGTTTAATTCTGTTCGGTGTAAACTCAGCTCAGTTTATCAGGCAAACTGAGAAATCCGTTGATTGCCGCGATCGCCAACGTGCAATTCTTTTCCTGGAAAATTGGCGTTTTCTTTCCGAAAGCAATTCATTCGGAAAGTCCATAATAAAAATTAAAAAAATTGTTTTAAAACAATCAAAAATAACTGCTGACAGATCAAAGCGAGTAGTGGCGCAATATCAGCACGTTTTTCCTAAAGAAACAGCGTTTCACTGTTGCCACTACAGAAGAGTAAAATATATGAATCATTGATATGAATCAATATTCATATGAATGATTCTTATGAATAATGATGAATAACGATTTTTTTTCAAAAATAATAATAATGATTAGCAAAGTGAAATGTAATTTCTGAAAATTTCCCATTAAATTTTAATATGCTAATTATATGCAAATATTAACTTGTATTTTTAACAAACTTCGATTGTTTATATTAATTGACGATGGACGGCTGCAAAAATAGTTTTTGAAGGTTTAAAACAAAATTAAAATATTTAAAGTCTTTAATATGCTACTACAAATATTTTAAGAACAAAATCAGATAATTAACCTGTATTTTTTTAATGAAGCGCTCAAAGAGTCATTCATTTGTTTCAATATTCGGAAATTGTGAATGGCTACAGTGTTCTTTTGTTTATATCTAGTAATCTGACGTTTATAATAGCTTATTTTTAATTTGGAGCTTAATACATTATAATTGGATATGATATACATGTTTTAGTGAAAATATGCAGAACAGACATGATTTCAAGTAGAGAAAATTATCATTTAGCTGTCTTATGTTAAGATATGTTTTCATTAAGCCTAACATGACGTTTATCTACGGTCGATTCGCACACTGGAGTGGTCCGCACCGGCATAGTTACCGACAATCAGATTTTATTATAAGTAGATATTTGTCACTAGAATTTTTATTCAAAACTGTTTAACTTATTTATCTAACATTTTTCTTCTTATTTGTCTTTTAAACTTATTTTATAAAGAAACTTCTGGTTTCAACCGAAATATATTCATTTGGTAGGAGTTAAATGAACCTTCACTGTCCTTTTAGTGTTACTGTTTAGTGGAAAGGGAGACATCTCCGTATTTGTTTTTCCCGATTTATTTCGTTTATAAAGAGTTTATTGTGAACTGAATATTTGCCATAGAAACATTTAAAAAATATATTTATTTGAATTTGAAATCACAATATTTAATATTTGTTAAAATGGTTACAACAGGGGTCACATTCTTACAGGGAAAATTTTATTGTTCCTACCAATATTTTGAAAATATTATCTTCACCGTACCTTTCAATAGCATATCTTAAATAAAATAATCATGAAGATTAGTGATAAGGGTGCTGGTAGGAACAGTAAAATTCCCCCTGTATAATGCGAACCCTGATGCAAATTAGTCATTCTCTGAAAAGTTGCAGTTTTATGTCCCCGGGGTCTTGAAGACATGAAAAAGTGATTTAAACTATCAATATTAATCAGTTATACTTAAAAACTGTAATTATTTGCTTATTGAAATTGAAATTTGATAAATTTAATGTATTTTTTAATGCAAATATCATTCCCTCACTATGTCCCCATTCACATATGTAGGAAAGAAAATGCTTTCTCTGCCATTGCAGCATGTATATTTATAATTATTTTTTTCGCAATTCATTAAACACACTTAAATACATATTTAGCCATTTAATTATATTTATATTTTATATAATGAATGAATTAGAGCACTTAATAATTTCCCTAGCATTTGTCGTCATTCCCTCACATAACTATATATTTGCCATTATTTACTTAGTAGAAAGCAGCACATGCTTTATATATGTCTAGGATAGTTTGTAGAAGAGTAAAGTGAAGTATCCATCTTGTTGTTTGTTCAAAAACGTTCTTGAATAGTTAGGATATGGCTTTGAAGTACTAGATCAATGTAAGTATTTTTATTACGCGTCATTCCCTCATCTATTATAAATTTAATAAAAACTAATGAAATGTCTTTTTATGTTGTTATACTATTAGAAATGTGTTTCAAAAGATAGTTAGTAACTGAAAATATACCTACGACTAATTACTTTTGTATAACATGGTTTTCAGAAGTATTTCGTCATTCCCTCACAATCATTCCCTCATAATTTTAATATGAGGGAATGACTTAAGTTGTTAGGGAATGATCTGATTCCATTTCTATATGTACTAAACAGTAAAATAAGAAAATCTAATGCAATAAAATACACATTAAAAAACTCACACGACTTTAATTACCGTAAGTAAAGATAATACATTTTTAATTTTTATTATTTTACAGGGAGAAGTTAAAAAAAATTGTACTAATTCAAATAAACATTAACTCTTCTAAATGTTAATGCTTTATCTTTATTTTTTCAATTGACGCAGACTAAAAAAAATAATATTTATTGACAATATGACTTTTAATTATAATTTCTTTTCTTTTTTATACCTTTCAAGGGCGGTGGTATGTTTAAAAACCACTTAATTTTAATTCCCAAGAGCCACAATGACACCAGACTTTTTATAAACTTTTATGTATTTAACATGTATGTGAAATATTGCATTTTTCGTATTTAGAAATAAATTTGTTCTTAAATTCCGGTGCCAAACATTTATTTGAACATTTTAGCAATGGAAGTGCTTTGAAATTAAAATATCAGAAGAACTATGAGATACAGTTTGGTTCATATTCTTTTTTGATAAATATAGCAATAAGGTACTTGTAGACTAAATTTTGAGATTTTTGAGCCAATTTAATTGGGCTCCATTTTTTTTAAAGAACAGCCGCTTTTCAGAGAATGACCCAAATACATTTAAAAGGCAAATAAATACCTTTATTTATTCAGATCGAAATGTTTCATTGCTCTGACGACAACATTTCTCAAGATCCATAATTATACAAATTTTTTCGAAAAATTTTTTAAACTGAAAACGGGTAAAAAAATAAATCACGCGAACAGATGCATAATGAAATTAACTGCATATATTAAAAATGGATATTAGTGAACGTGAATTATGCGAAAGTTCGGAAATGTATAGATACGAAAAAAACCGCTCGAAAAACTTCATACAAAGCCGCAAGTTTGAAAAACTGCAACGCACAAAGGTACCATTTTGATCATATATACCAACCAGTTGAGTTTCTGAATTTTTCTAACAGACAATTAACGGGAGAAGAAACAAAAGTATTTGAGCGTTGACCAAAATATATTTTTCCGGTGAAACCTAATCTGAAATATATCATTCCAGAACTGGAAAATATTGTACAGTCGACACACAACGATAATAGAGAAGATATTCGCAACGTTATGCACCATGAACTTAACAAATTAATAGAACAATCTACGGTGATACCAAAAGATGAATTAAAGAATTTGAAAAACCTTAAATTGGATCGAGAAATCCTTTTAATCCAGATGGATAAATCTAATAAATTTGCTATATTAATCCTTCACTGCACTACGTGCCATATCTGGCACATACCTAAAAACAGTATAATTCTCATTATATGCCATGAATTCGGCCAATATGATCTGTGTTCCTGATCAAGAACAGTCCAAAGGAGTGTTGCCAGTGGGCTACTTTTTTTAAATTCAGATTTCTTGATTGGCACCACTTTTTTGAAACGGTAAAATTCACTTTGTTTTTGCCTTAATTAATATGTCATTAAATAAGGCACATTTTACCATTTCAAAATTGGTGCCAATCATGAATCTGATTTTAAAAAAAGTAGCCCATCTGGCAACACTGGTCCAAAGGCTGGAATAACACTTATTTTGTGTATGTCAGATGGCTTTATTTGGCAAAAAATTAGAATTTGTCCTTCAAAAAGTAAATCAAATTTCGATCAAGCTATTAAGGTAATATTTACTTTCATTGCTCTTACTGAATATTTAAAAATATTAATATAAAAAAGTTGCAGAGTCTTAAGCAGGTAAAATTAATTATTTTAAGCTCATTTAGTTGCAAATTATAGCAATACAATATTTTAAAACACTAATTGTGTACATCTGGCACACACCATAACATATAAAATGCTAGCTGAAAATTTTAAATTTATTTTTTAACTATTTTTCCCATTAATAGACCGATATATAGATTTCAAATTATTTTTTCATAAAAATAGAAAAAATCGTGCAGTGAAGGGTTAAATACAGATGATTATAAAAACAAAGTGATACAATGTATCAATAACACGGATTGTGTGGAAGTCAAGAAGTATCCACTTAATATAATTGACAAAACAGAAAATGAATTAGTCAATAAAGAATGTTGGCCTGATAATATAAAATTACTAGTCAGATTTAATAAATTTGCAGTAATTTCAACAATTGTGGGCAGATTCAAATACCACAAATAGGTATGCCAATGAGACCAATAGTAACTAAATGCTCAAGCCCCACATATTACACAGAAAGAGCTTTTATGGTTTTATTGAAAAATATCTTACACAATGTCAAAAACCGTTGTAAGTTTTCGTAAAAACTCAAACAAATGTTATTTCACCCTTTCTTATCATATAAATAAAAACATACACTTATTTTACTTAAATAGGTGCCACAAATAAAAATCAAAATATGTTGACATGTTTCGGTTTAATAGTAAAGACCGTAATCATATAAAACCGTAATCTGATATAAAATTTGGTAGGGATAAGACTGCGTTATCAAGGCTGTTTATAAAGAGGGGGGTTAATATTTGTTTCAGAGATAGTAGATTAGTGTTTGTTTCGAGTTTATACCGCAAGTCAATCATCCAGGATTCTATTGAGATATATTCTAGGAGAGATACTGTGTGTAATGATTCTTTATCCTTTGATATTCCAATTTTAAGGTTGGAATTCCTTAATAAATACTTAAAA
Organism: Maratus speciosus; assembly: GCA_963932465.1. NCBI lineage: Eukaryota > Metazoa > Arthropoda > Arachnida > Araneae > Salticidae > Maratus > Maratus speciosus. The sequence goes on along the minus strand of OZ010796.1, from coordinate 167,100,051 downwards.
AGGGAGTCTGATAGAGGGAGCCGCGGTAGCGTAGGCTATTTGAGATCATAGAGGGCGCAATGTTTGCATTTTTATGTTTTTTGGTTTTTAGATTATTTTTTGGTACCCAGTGTCATTCATTTCAATTGATTATGTGTGTTATGATTACGGTTTTTACTATTAAGCCGAAACATGTCAACACATTTTTGATTTTTATTTGTGACACCTATTTAAGTAAAATAAATGTATGTTTTTATTTATATGATATCTTACACAGTTCTGATCGTGTAATTAGTTCAACAGATGGGTTCATTCAACACTTGAATAACATCAATTTACCTCAGAATTATTTAGTAGCCAGTCTTGATGTAATCTCTTTATATCCATCTAATAACACCCAAAATGTCGTTATAAGAATAACGTTATATAGCACGTTAATACAGCATTTGGCGAATTGAGAATATAAACGAAAATATGAAAACTACATTTACAAAACTCTATTTTTTCCACCTTTGTCTTTCTGGCGAGAAACATCAAAATCCAACCAGCAGAAATTTATGTCAAAGCCCAACTAAACACGAAGTTTCGTGAAATTCCATGCATTATTTCTTCAGTTACGACGCCCACAAAATTAGTGTAACTCACAGGCAGACAGGCAGACGGACAAACATCGGTCGAAAAATAGTCAAATTATATCCAGAAGAAACCGACGCGTGTGCATTGTTGACAGTGGGCTACTTTTTTTAAAATTCAGATTTCTTGATTGGCACCACTTTTTTGAAATCGTAAAATTCGCCTTATTAAAAGACATGTTAATTAAGGCGAAAACAAGGAGATTTTTACTATTTCAAAAAAGTGGTGCCGATCAAGAAATCTAAATTAAAGAAAAAGTAGCCCACTGGCAACGCTGCGCGTGTAAGCGTCTATCATAAAATAGAAGACGAACATTTTCACATTTGCATAGCTGCCAACTTTTACGCTTTTTTGCTACCACTAAAATTTAATACAAATTTTCGTCTTGTTTAATCGTCAGATTTCGACGATTAAATAAGACAAAAATCTCTATTAAATTTCAGTGGTAGCAAAAAATCGTAAAAGTTGGCAGCTATGAATTTGAAATAAATTATTTTTAGAAATACAGAGAAAGTATAAATTATGTATGATTTTTTTTTCATTTATTTTCCATTAAGATGGGTACAATTATTATTCATAACAATAACAGTACTACTACTACTACTACTACTAATAATAATAATACTTTGTTATTTGAAATGAATAACATTATTAAAGATTTTAAAAAATCAGTTTGATTTTAAAATATTATTTTTTAAAGGGACAGATCACGTACAGCAGCTTGATATTGCTTTATTTTAACACAATATTACAACTAGTCGTTGGGGGCCATCGTAATACTTACCCATCATGGATATAGATAATATAAAATATGAAAATAAAACATGTGATATTTGCTAAGCATTGTACCATGTTACTTTTATTCATAATTTAATTTATTTGGAATCCCTTAAATATAATTAAAGCACAGATGTCATATACGCCCCATATTGGCGCGATTTTTTATGGCGCCAATGTCATATACGCAACGGGTACTTAACTGACCCCAAAGTGTGGTTACTTTGCATGATATGGTAACCCGGATGATGTTGTTTACGCTTTTAAAGCTTTCGCCAAATTGGCAATCGCGCCAATATGAAGCATATATGACATCTGTGCCATAATTAATATAACCCCTTAAGCTAATATTACTTTTTGTTGCATTAAAATATCTAAATTTGTTGATTTTCTGTAAGCAAGTATTGTTTTACAATGGAAGTCTATGGGAATTTGGCGAAATATTAGAGATACCGCCAATTTGGCGTCACATTTGGCGACTCATTTTGGTCGCCATATTTGGCGATATACCGCCAAGGTGGCGACAAACTTGGCGGTATTTGGCGACAGAACAGGGTCCCCCCTATGGTAAACCCCCTTATAGGTATGAAGAGGCATTAAATGCTTGACATTTACGATAAACCATTACTGGCATTTAATCTTATAGTTTGGCGATAGTTTTTTGATCGGCAGGATAATCGAGTAGTACCGAATTGCGTAAAAGAAACATCCTTATAACTCGAAAAATTATAATCGTATTAACTAACAGTTTACTGCGTCGGATTAAGCGTCTTATTTCCAATTAAAATATATCTTTGAATTGAAATTTGAATGAAATACAGGGTCATGAAAAATCTAAGAGTGTGAAAAATAGAATTACAAATATCTCGGCAACTAGTTATCCGATCGAGTTCATTCATGATGCAAAATTTATGTTTTTTTATTGTCTTTTATATTCACTCCTTCAAATAAACAATTTTGAAAATTTTTGTATACCTTTTATCAGAACGAATATTTCAAGAGTCCGAAAAAAATTGTTCCGGTGAATCGAGGTTACTGATATTCAATATGCTTCTTCCCGTTATTACTCCCTAAGTACACACCGAATTTCAAGTATATCTCAATTTCTGCGGGAGATAGAGCGATTACAGACACACAGACATAAAGACGGACGGACAATTTTTTTTTCTAAAAATATGTTTTTCGGAATCTCCAGTGTCTGAAACGTATAAATCCATCAAAAAAATTTTTTCGATGTTCAGAACGATTACAAGACTTACTTTATACTACGTATGATGGGTAAGTAAAACGGTTTGGAGCGGTAAATATTTCTTGAAACTAAACAATTTTTTTAGGATAAATTGTACAAATCTTTGTTTACGTATTATTTTAATTAATTTTAATGACACATAATTAGAATTTAGTTTAATTAAGACAGACTAATTAAGGATTTTCAATGACATACATGGGTTGCGTGCGGGATTATAAAAATATATTCGATATATCCATTTAATATTAAATATATATATTCTTACAGTATTGTACTTCAATTTCAACTTAAAATTATAATCAAGTTTAAAGATGAAAATATATTTTTCAGGCAATTAAACCATAAAACGCAAAATCTACTTATAATAAAATCTGAGTGCAGGAAACTGTCGGTAACCATGCCTGTGCGAACCACTCTGGTCTGCGAATCGACCGTAGCTAAACGCCATGGTAGGCTTAATGAAAAACATATCCTAACATGTGACAGCTGAATGATAATTTTTTCTACTTGAAATCATGTTTGTTCAATATATTTTCTCATAAAACATGTGTATCCTATCCATTTATAATGTATTAAGTTCTAAATTAAAATTAAGCTATTATAAACATAGAAATAAGATCTAAACAAACGATACTGTTGCCATTCAGATTCAAATTCCAGCAAATCTACAAACAAATGAATGACTCTTTGAACGCTTCATAAAAAAATACAGGTTAACGCCGATGCTGGTTTTAAAATATTTGTAAAAGTATATTAAAACCTTTAAATATTTTAACTTTGTTTAAAACCTTCAAAAACTATCCAACTAAGTTTTAAATTTAAGGGCCAAATCAACAACAACAAGTTCTAAATTTAAAATAACGGATAACTATCGCCATCTGGAGAAGAAAAGATATAACTTTCGCTCTAGGAAGGTCCATGCAAGCACATTGCATTACATGTATTTTTAATTTATTCAGAATGATTATTCTTTTGCACAATTTCAGATTTCCTGTGAAATTTGCTTTCTGTCTTATATGACAAAGTTAAAATTATCCTAATTTGAATATCTAAAACGTTCAAATGCATTTACAATAAAGAGTTATTTCAATGGCACTTTAGTTAAAGGGAAATTAAAGGGGCAATTTTTTCTGTACCGACATCTGCGGCAGCATCATTGTAGTCCGTTTTAATTCCCAATAAATTAGGAGCTTATATTTCTTGCTAAATCTTCGGACGTCAACTTTCTGTTGTAATCGTAATTTTTTTTACAATGCATTTTATCAGATTTGAAGACATCGCAAATAAAATGAATATTCCTTATCGGTACGACATATTTTAATTATCTTGCAGATAAAATTTTAAATTTTAACATAGTTTGTAGCAAAAAAAAAAAAAAAGTGACGCTAAACAACAAATTTTTAATGTAGAGGGAACCTAAATAAGCATTTTCGTCATAGAATGTGCAGCTGGAAATGGCGCGTTTAAGCGCTGGTGACTAAATTGTAATTTACATAATTTCTTTCTTCTAATCATAAAAAATCAAAGGATAATACTTTTTGATTAACAAAATGCATGAGGCATCTTTTTAAGTCATAAAAATATTTTTTTAACTATTGTTTCGAAGATTTATCATTCCCTTTCCGTCATTTTTGAGGGGGATTATATACTAGTCTGTAATAAAATTTCAATAAAAAATTAAAGAAAATTAAATATATTACAGGTATTTACTTAAAAATTGTTAGAGGTTATAAAAACATATAAGATACAATAATTCACAGTTTTAAATTTCTACGTTACTTAGTTTTGGAAATAGGGTGCGCGCAATCGCAGAATATCTAATTGGAGTAAAATAGCTTTAAAGTTAAAATTTACCTTGATTTGAATAGGTCTCGCTCCACATATTTTATCATAAAACCGGTTATAATTGGAGTATCGTCATATTTTTTATTTTTACATGTTATTCTTTCGTAATAGACAACAATTTTTTTTTGACTTTTTAAAAAGTTTTAAGGTGACCCCCCCCCCCCCTTAAAGAGTCTGATCTATACACTCGTACAGATGTGAAATCCTGAGTTGTGACTCAACAAATTTTAACATGATTTTACAATTATCGCGCTGTACAAAACACAAATGTTTGTTAATCTTCGAAGAGATAATGTAACCAAGAATGAAAATATACAATAACCTCTTCCGTGCTACCCATAATTGCAAAAATCCTTTGTTGTCTCCAGATACCCGAGAAATGAATATATTTTCAAAATTTAAAGAAGCAAATAAAGGTTAATATATAAGAGTTCCTTTTGCTGCCACTTTTTGTTTTCGAAAACGTTACCGAGTAGTTTTTATAGTGTATTAATTAGTTTTCTTAACTCCGAATACACTTTTGTTGAATACTATTAGATCTTAAGTAAATATGTTCAAGTTCAATAAACGTATTTTACGGAGAAACATGATAAATTAACCCGTGAAAGACTGACGTTGCGTTTCACTGCCATCGAAATACTCAAGGCCGGAGGGCACGAGTGTGACGTCATCATTAATCGACATACTTCTCACTAGTGTTGGAATCCACACCGGAAAATTAGTAATAGCAATTTTATTTTATTTTATTTATGGAATATATATCATCTTATGAAACAGTAATAACTATTTAAACTAACTGGTGAAAATTCGGAATCCCCAACTAAAAATTCAGCCAGATGCGGAATGCCACAGTGTTGCCGCATCTGGTTGATTCTTTATTGGGGTATTTCAAATTCTCACCAGTAAATTTAAATAGTTATTATTGTTTTACAAGATGATAGATATTCCACAAATAAAATAAAAGAAAATTGCTATTCAAAAATTTCCGGTGTGAATTCCAACACTTGTGAGATGTCTGTCGATTATTGATGACGTCACACTCGTGTCCTCCGGCCTTGTGTATTTCGAAGGTAGCTTGCGTGTTCGCGACATTATATTTGTTATTTTTTAAATTTTCTTGATACTGGTAAAAGAGAAGAGTAAAATCTACCTTATATAATTAACACATTTCAGTGATTCATAAAGTAAAAATAAGTATTTAATAAGAAGTGGAGTGAACAGAATAAAATTCCTGTAAATATGCTGGTCCTTAATGGGTTAACAGCGTTCATATTAACATTAAAATAATTATTATTTTGTTAATCCTGTATGCATAAATTCAATTGCGCCGTAGAAAATGATTAATTGAGAATTAATTGCGTCCTAAAAACCTGTATTCCGGAATGAGAAAACTGATTAATATGCTATAAAAACTACTCGGAAACATTTCTGAAAATTAGTGGCAACAAAATAAACTTTGTTTTTATAAATGCGTCTTTAAATTTCTAAAGTAAATTGATTTCTGTGTTTTCTAAAGATGAAGAATGCATTTCGGAATCACGAGTAACTCAGAAGAGGTTATTGCACATTTTTGTTCGTAGTTATAATATATTTTTACAGATTAAGAAACATTTGTTATTTTTTACAGTGTAGAAGTACGATAACGTTAAAAATTACAATTCCGCATTTACTTTGCAATGAGGTTTATTGTTAAAAAGTTCCATTCCTCGGAAATTCATTTCAGCGTTTGTATGATCGCTATAAGACTATACAGGGAGACAATGGAAATATTCTCACATTTTCTATCTTATTAATATTTTTAGAGAAAAGTTATTTATTGGAACTAATAGTTTGCAAAATAAAACACAATACAAATGCTTGTAGACCAGGACAGTTTTGCCAGTGGGTTACTTTTTTAAAAAAATTCAGATTTCTTGATGGACACCACTTTTCTGAAATGGTGAAATTCCCCTAGTTTTTGCCTGAATTAATATGCCATTAAATAAGACGAATTTTACAATTTAAAAAAAATGGTGCCAATCAAGAAATCTGCATTTAAAAAAAGTAGCCCACTGGCAATACTGGACCGGGAGGTTGCTGCACAAACCATCACCTCATCGAGTTGACGGCTAAAAATTTAGGAAGAGGCTAGTTCCATGCGTATGTGTAGTGTAAGTCACATAGAGGAAAATTTCTACGATGGTTGGCTATCAGTATTTTAGAACGGAAAAATTTGAATTGTTTTATCGGAGATATCTGATTAATTGAATAAGGTGATGAAAACTTTTCCAAAATAACGGTGGCCAAATAGCATGATAGTTATCGGCTATATGACCCACGCTACAAAACCCCATGGAACTAGCCAAGAGTTAACCTTTTACACGCCAATGTTCCATAAATGGAACATCAATTTCAAAATTCTGCGAAAAATACAATTTTATTCGCATTGCTCTAAAAAAATATCATTTAAAAAGAAAGTGTGGATTGGTTTTTTGGCGTCGATATTGCATTAATAAAATAAATAGTGTGTAGGGGAGAAAATTACAATTTCGATCTTTTTTTAGACTTTTCATTGGACAAAATTCGAAAATTCGTGTAAAATTCAAAATTTAACAAATGTTTTTAAGTGAGAGTAATTAAAAATGATCATTTTATTCGTAGAACATAAGTTCTAACAAATAAAAAATATTTTTATCGTTTCTTTTAGGTAATAAATCTGCATGTTTCAGAAATGGAACATTGGCGTGTAAAGGTTTATTTTTTAACATGATAAAGTTCTTTTATTACTGTGCATATAAGTATTGATAAAAAGTTTCCAAATACGAGAATTTTAGTAAGTCTCAATGAACGTTGTTTACAACTTTGATCTACTTCCTATTTTCTTGCACACCTCCTCTCCTGCCCCACCCCCTCCCCCAGCAACTTTCACACACATTCTCTGGTCTGAAGTAGGTTGATGATAGCTACTGATAGTTAGACGTTATTCATGACTCAAATTGAGACCCAAGATAGGATTGGAGAGGTGATGTCGGAAAATAAGGAATTCTTATTCTTTTTACTTCCCTCTGTAATTGTTTTCAGTTAGTTAGGATTCGTCACACAGATGAGATGTCTCATTCAAAAATATTTTGTACATCAGAAGACGCACTTGAATACTTTTATGAATTATCGGATGATTCTGATGAAGAATGCTCTGATATTGTTAAACTACCCCTAGAAGAAAGTGGATGTTTAATAGATGTGGAAAATATAAATGAGGACATTTTTCAGCCTGTTCTGCCAGCAGATGTTTATGGTGAAATTGAAGTAGCTCTAGAAAAGTAGATGATATTGAATTTTCTAATGAAGACGGATTTGATCCTGAAGTACCTTAAACGTCAAAGGGAAGACTGAATTTGAAGCGAAAAATTATGTAGAAAGAGAAAAATATCCAACATCGCTACGAAAAAAAAATGCAAAATTTAAAAAAAATTCTAAAAAATAAAAGCATTGCAAACATTTCTGAAATATTTACTGAGTTGGTTGAAATATTTCATGAGTTCTTTCTAATAGAATAATCTACTGCGTGTAGCAAATATGACAACATTTTATGCAATTCAAAAAGCAGAAGTTATAGTTGTAGATGAAAATAATATAGGTCAATATTTTGGATTATTGTTGTTTAGTGGATGTCACCAAGTACTCGGAGATGATTTATATTGGAGGACTCAAGAAGGTCTATTGGTCCCAATTGATTCTACAGTAATGCCTAGAAATAAATTTAGAAAGCTAAAAAAATATATCTTGTTGTAGATTCTAGCACCTTGAAATTAGGAGATTATTTATTTCTCCTTGTATTTTTTACACTTACATTTATATGATTATTGTACTGTGAATTTTAGTACAGGTATTATTATTATTTTCTTATGCTGTTTTTATAAATTTTTTTAGTACTCTGATAAATAATTGTAATTTGTTTATACAGTAATTCCTGCTCATCATCTAAATAAAATATATATTTTTTAATTTAGTGGTAAAGCTTTTTCTGTGAAAACTTCCTACCGCTTCTTGACAATTTTTGCGGGAATCTTGAGCTCAATGAAGGCTCGACGGACGAAGCCCGGCTATTTTTCTGCTTAACTTGTGTTATTCCTGAATAACTTTTATAACTTAAATGTAGTTATTAAAAATAATGGGCACAGAAATATATATTTCAATTTAAATAACGTTAATCACATTTTATAAAAACATGTGAAAAAACCCGACAATGTTCCATTTCTGAAACATGCTGTAAATCCTATACAAAATTTTTTTCTTTGTAAAAAAAATTACTCACAGTGCTTATGTTTGAGTTTTAATGTGATTTTTTCCAATAAATAGTTTGTGTTATCGTTCAGTCATAGTGCGGCGTTTAAAAGATAACTCGATTCGCATATTAAAATTGAACTGGTCTGCAAAGTTATATCTTGGTGGAAAACACCCTCAAATCAGTGTTGCCAGACAAATACCAAAACATTATTTTGAACACCACTATTTTCCTAGAAAGTAACATTATTTAATTAAAAACCATTGCGATTAAAGCAAGCTAATACCTTACGAAAATAGTGGTATCCAAAATAAAATTTTAGTATTCTACTGACATCACTGCCTCAAGTCCGATTTTAGTGGTTGACTGGTTACCATTGTGTTTTTCAGCTCCCAGTCCTCCATGTTTTCATATATTTGTGTGCAGAAAAACCAAATAATAAACCTACCGATCAACATTAAAATCGGGTCTGCAGGTGGAAAACACCTGCAGACCCGACTTGGCAGACCAGTTGCCTTTTATTATGCGAATCGAGTTTTGCCTAACCCTGGAATTTCAGCCGCAACTCGATGAGGTGATGGTGTGTGCATCCACCTCCCGGTCTACTATAATGTTGATAGAGTGCAAACAAAACAAAAACATTATGGCTCAGGTAGTAAAAAAAATTGTTTTTACATTCTATTTTTGTAACACAATTACGTTGTGCTCCGATATTTTAGACGTTTTGACTCGAAACCGTGCTCAGCAGGAATTTCTTTTTTACAGAGCTCGTATGCATCAAGGGATCGAAGGTATTCTATGTGTTTAAGAATCAGAAATTTCATAAAGTACTGTTTGCTATATCTGAAGAGAGACAATTTTTTTTCATTAAATAAGTCAAATGTTACTTTACGAAAATTCTGATAAAAGGTCCTTGAAGCGTACGAAAAGCTGTTTTTATGTAGAACTTCCAAAGTCATAGAAAAAATTTGCGCATAGATAGAATAGGGGTTTTTTTGCTTTATTTAACGCGTTCACGCCGGCGTGCATCACCGGTGGTCACGCTCGACTGTCCTATCAGGCGGCGTGCATCACCGGTGGGTCACGCTCGACTGTCCTATCAGGCGGCGTGCATCACCGGTGGGTCACGCTCGACTGTTCCATAAAAGGTGTGTTCTACAGGTGGGTCACACTCGATTATGCTATAGACGACGTGCACTACAGGTGGGTCACACTTGAATATTCGAAAATTCATTAGAAAAACCATTCATTATTTTAAACTTAATACATTCAAACGGGAAACGAGAATTCTCGTTTTCATTCAAAAAATATCATTGACTAAAGGCGTGGCTTCTACTTTACAGAAATGCATTTATACATTTTGTCTATATTTTTTAGATTGTAAGACATTTTAATTTCGTACCTATGTAGTCAATAAAATCATGTCTGTAAGTAAATTTGCTTACTCATTATGAACTTTCAGACATTCACAATCAACTCTGCTTATTATATTCGAGTTCAGTTCAATAAATATCAGACAGGCGGGTCATTGCATACAGTGTCGGAGAAAAGACAGTACACAGCCACCAGATGAAGCGAAATATGAATTCGAGTGCCGCCTCACAGCGAAAAATATGAATATCGGCGCCGGCGTGAACGTGCAGTGGTGGAAAATTGGCGCAGAGGAGGAGCCTATTGACACCACTAATATTTTATGGTATTCTTCATCTTAATAAAAACTGTCACTAGATAAGACGAAAAATTCTACTAAAATTTAGTGGTGTCAATAGGCTCCTCCTCTGCGCCAATTTTCCACCACTGAACGTGTTAATGACAGACATTTCTTGACTACATAAATTAAAAATCTTTTTTCCGAATTTCCAGTATGGGTTCGATTTTTCTCAATAACAAATAAATTACTAAAATGGCCGCCTACAACTGCTAACGATTCAAAAGGGTTAACCCTTTCAAGGGCGGTGGCTATACGTTCAAGCCACCTACTTGTCTTTCCAAATCTGACAAATGGCACCAAGTATATTTTAATAAAATTTGGCTTTTGCATAGCTGCCAACTTTTACGCTTTTTTCATACCACTAAAATTTAACAGGCATTTTCGTCTTATTTAATTGTCGAAATCTCACGATTAAACAAGACGAAAATTTGTATTAAATTTTAGTGGTATCAAAAAAGTGTAAATGTTGGCAGAAGTACTTTGGTAGTGAAAGTGCAAAATAGCGGGGTTTTATTTTCCAAGAAATTCGTTTGATTATTCTGGTGTCAGTCAATTATGTCATCATTTTACGAACAAAATTCTTCTGCACCTGAACAGGTTAAACCATGGGTTTTTACTTTATTCAATGAAGGTCGTTTCGTAATTACATAAAGTAAAAAATATTCATCCCCGAATTTCCGGGAAGGATTCGGGAATTCTGAATAAAAAAGAAATTCCTGAAACAGGGGCATACAAGCGTTAATGCTGCGAATGGGTTAACCGTGATGTATCACAAAGGTTGTGAAACACCAGCTGTACAAGATTTAAAAAAAAAAAAAAAAAAAAAAAAAAAAACAGAATTAAACAATTTTCTAAATATGAAGATTGCTTTCTGTAATAATGGGTATTTAATTTAGGAGAGGTTATTGTATACTTTTGTTCGTGGTTATATTATATTTTGATAGATTTCGAAACATTTTTTTTTCCTTTTACGATGTGGAAGTATCATAACTTTAATAATTAAAATTCCGCATTTAGTTTTCTAATCAGCTTTAGTGTCACAAAGTTCTCCTTGGAATTTCATTTTAGCGTTTACATACTTCTTATAAAAATATACGGAGAAATTATGCAAATACTTTCACATTTTCTAATTATTAATATTTTAGAGAAATGCTATTTATTAGAAGGAAAATATTACAATGTAAGACACAGTAGAAATCCTTGAATTTATAATAGGGGAAAACAAAACAAAAATATCATTGAAAACATAGAAAAAAGTTTAAACACCGGGATCGTTTAACACATTTAACACATTACTGACGGGGAATTTGAATCAAATCTGAACTTGAAAACAGTAGAAGCACCTTCCTGTTCTGAAAGCCTTTTGTAAATTGGTGTTCTAGATAGGTTTTCTAAGTTTATGCATCGGTAAATATCTTCCAATGTACTAATTTAATATAAAATGTCTTACAATCTATAAAAATATGGGCAATATGATAGAAATGCATTTTCTGTAAGGTAGAAGCCACGCTTTTAGTCAATGTTGTTTTTTAAATGAAAACGAGAATTCTCGTTTCCCGTCGTTAAATGCAAACCGTGCATTTCAGGAATATATTTTTTATTTAGAAATGCCAAATGCATGCAAGGAATTCTGAATAGGATTGTTTCGCTTTATTTTATAACTGACGTTTCGTGATTACAAAACGTAAAATTTCTTCTTTCTGAATTTCCGGTATAGGTTCGGGACTTCTGATAAAAAAAGAATTCCTGAAATGGACGCATATATGCGTTAATGCAGTGTTGCCAGATGGGCTACTTTTTTAAAAATAAGATCCTTGATTAGAAACACTTTTTTGAAATGGTAAAATGTGTCTTATTTAATGACATATTAATTAAGGCAAAAACAAAGTGAATTTTGCCGTTTCAAAAAAGTGCTGCCAATCAAGAAATCTGAATTTAAAATAGTAGCCCACTGGCAACACTGCGTTAATGATGCAAATGTGTTAACCAACGGGTTAATCGTGAAGTGACAGAGGTTGTGAAACACTGCTCAGTGTTGCTAGATTTGGGACTATTTGTCCCCAGATTGTTAGTTATAACCGCTTTTTTGATACAGAAACATCCGGCCTGTTTAGAAATAGGCTAAAAAATTCTGAAAAACAAGGCGAATTATACTATTTTAAAAAAGTGGAGACAGTCAAATAATCTGAATTAAAAAATTCCCCAATCTGGCAACACTGACACTGCTATACAAGATTTTTGAAAATCAGAGCTGAACGTCGTCTTTCTTTTGGTGTGTGTGGGGGGGGGGGGGGGGAAGGGGAGCGTTATCGAAATTAAGGAGGAACAAGTACCAAAGATGTAACAATGGATATTTTACTCATGGTATGTATACATACTAACATAATTTGTATATGTCTGTATAATAATTTATGTGCTATAATATAAAAGTAATTAATATAAATTTAAGATAGATAAATAAATAGCTGTTACAAATTGAATAAAAAATCCAATATTTCGGATTAATATTTAGAGGTTTTAGGAAAATTAAAACGCATTTTTAAACGGCGTTCTCAGTAAAATTTAAGGACATACTGCGAAGTAAAAAGTTCTCTTTTCATGTTTTACTTAAATTTTGATAATAATAATAATAATAATAATAATAATTGCAAGGGCATGAATCTATTTTTTAGCTTTTTGAAGAAAAAAATTTCTTTTTGTTTTCCCATGACGGAATGAGCTTATCGTAATTACCGTGATTAGCAGCTGGCAGTAACTTGAATGCTAAAATCACTATTCAGAAACTTTTTGCAATGATTTTTTTAATGTAGCAATATATAAAAAATACTGGTAAATACTGAAAATTAATATCGAGATTTTATCGGCATTAAAAAAGGGTTTTAAACCCTGTTTAGTGAAAGATAAAAATTAATATTCAGAACTAGTGTCTATAGTTGACACTTGCACGCGGGAAACTAAGGTCACAGTCCTGAATACGAGGGTAGTATCATCAGTACCTGGCCTCGGCTAGAGATGGTGCTATTAGAATTTAAATAATGATTTATTTCACAAAGGTGGCCTTTTCCATCAAACATGGCTATTTGGCAAGTTACTAAGTGATTTAGTTTGTGAGTCGAAGCCATTTCAATAGGACAACATTGGGGATATTTCAACAATGGAAAAAATTGAATAATGATCAGTGATAAAAAACCTGTTTTTGAAAAATTAAACATGTGACCAAATTAAAGCAGAACTCAGAAAAGTTTATGGGGACTCTGCACCTTTGTTGTCAACCAAAAAATATTGGACAGGTGAATTCAAACGCGCCGTACAAGCATTTTTGATGAAGAACATCCAGGTCGTCCAACTGAAGTTACGACTTCACAGGAAAGATTGAAAAAATCCACGATATTTTGACAAAAGATTGGAGAAAGAATGTGCGCGAGATTGCAGAGACTGTAGGCATCTCAATTGAATGGGTGTAAAATATATTAATAACTTATTTGGATATGAAAAAACTTTCCGCAAAATGGGTGCCGCAATTGCTCACCATTGACATTAAACACACTCGTGTGTCAATTTCAAAAGAATGTTTGGCGAAGTTAAAGAGAAAACCATGGCGTCGTTTCATAACGGTTAACGAAACATGGATTCATCACAGTACACCGGAAACTAAGGAACAGTCCAAACAATGGGTTTTCCGTGGCCACCCTACGACGAAAAAGACTAAAGCGACCTTATCTGCAAGCAAAGTCATGGCTACAGTGTTTTGGGATGCACGCGTTGAATACCTTTAAAAAGGCGAAACGATTGATGAAGAATATTATGAAACTTGTTGGATCGTTTTAAACATATTGTGAAAGAAAAACGTCCACATTCGGCGAAGAAAATAATTCCCTTTCATCAAGACAATGCACGCGTGCACACCTGGGTCGTCTCCATGGCAAAATTCTATTAATTAGAACACGAGCTGCTTCCGCATCCACCGTATTCGCCAGATTTAGCCCCTAGCTGTTATTTTCTATTTACAAATATGAAAAAAAGGCTCGGTGGAAAAATCTTTTGCTCTAGCGATGAGGTTATTGCTGAAAAAACGCCTATTTTGAAGGGTGGAATCGTATATTTTAAAGAGGATAGAAAAAAATAGAAAAACGTTGGACCAAGTGAATCGAACTGAAAGGAGATTCTGTTGAAAAACAAAGTACATTTTTGACATAAAAATGTGTTTTTATTGTCAAGGCCAGGCACTTATACAGCCCTCATACAACAAATGTTGAGAGCAGGGGCTGTAATCTCAGTAGCGTGATTTTTATTCTGAATTTATGCCAAAAAATTTGAAAAGTAATTTTATTTTATTTTATTAACGGAATATATATCAAAATAGGAAGCAAAGGAACTATTCAAATTTTCTAGAGTGAATTCGGTTTTTAAGATTTAGATAACCATAAGATTTGGCAACACTGCTGATAAGTTATCATGTTATTCGTGTTCATTTTGCTTATCATTTGCCGAATAATTCGATTTCACAGCTACACATTCAAAAACACTTAAAACGTCACCCGAAATACAAATTGTTAAACTAATTTGGTTTTGAAATGCAGCTGAAATTTCCACTTTCGCCGTATTAAAAGCTAAAAGATGTCATAATTTAGTAACGTGAATTTATTAGTTAGATGCTTATTAGATAGAACTAAAGACCATTTTAGCTGTATTTTGTACATGATGCCATATTATTTTTTACTATATTTTAATTGCTATATAATATAAAACTGCCTATTTATAAATATATTTCTTAACAATTTCAATATGAATTACAAATTTAATATTTAAAGCCCGTACTTTGGATCGATAATTAAAAAAACAATTCTTATAGATATTATCCCTTTAACACTAGAACTGCCGGCAAAAACGTATACCTATAACGGCCAAAGCGGTCATTTTGACCGATGTGGATTACCATGCTCAACAATTGTTTACTTGCCATTTTTTACTCCTTGTGTCGTTTATTACTATTATTACCATCATTGCCCATATAATAATATATATTTCAGAATGTTTATTATATATTTTTATATTTTATTATGTTATAATTATATTATGGTGATATAATATATATATATATATATATATATATATATATATTATATTCTTTATTTTAAGAATATTTTTATAGTAAAAAATATTTTTCATGAGAAATCGAAATTCCTAAAACAAAAAGAAACTTGTTGAAAACAAACATTTATATTTATCCCCTGAGCAATACAATATTCAGGGTGGCGAATGGTCAGGGAAAAACACAGTCAAAAAAAGAAGAACCTACCAATATTTTCTTCTAGAAAATGCTAGGAATAATATAAAGGGATTAAAGAAAGCGGATTTCTCTTTAACAAAATACTGGTATTTAACACCTTTTTTGACTGTG
Source organism: Maratus speciosus (assembly GCA_963932465.1). Taxonomy (NCBI): domain Eukaryota; kingdom Metazoa; phylum Arthropoda; class Arachnida; order Araneae; family Salticidae; genus Maratus; species Maratus speciosus. Next base: position 167,084,192 of record OZ010796.1, on the reverse strand, counting down.
TTTTTCAGAATTGGCGCCTGCTAGATCGAGAAAATTATAAAACACTTGTGGAGGTCATCGTCTAGAACTAGCTTTTGTAGAATACTTCCGTGCATTTGGTTGAGCACGCCGACTCCAAACTTTGTAGAATTATAGAACTTTACAGTTTCTGGATAAGTGTTTATCACCAGTTTCAAATGTAACTGATGGATGTCGGGAACTTAGAATTAAAACATATTTATTTTACTTCCCTCGATAAACTCAACATTATATCATCTTTGGCAAGAATTCGGCTACTGTACAAAGATTGTTTCAGATTTTATGGCCTGTGGAATTTTGTTTTTCGTCCGTGATTGACTGTGCCAACAATGCTTGTTTTTAGTCACTTCAGATTTTCAGCAAGGGGCAATGAAGTAAAGAAGTTATGTGTGGTAATGTTGTAACCTTTGTTGAAGTTTGGTTGTATGAAGGATGGACTTTTGTGACATCTACTAGATAAAATGTGCATTAAAATTTAAGGCGGTCATTTTGACCGTTTCGGCGGTGGTTCTAGGTGCAAAACTTCATAAATTTTGGCTGACTGGAAAAATTATCACTGGCATATCATAGCTTTTCGAATTATAGGAAAAGTCACGGAAGCTGAAAGTTATACTCTAAATAAAAACAAATTGGCACGGAACGAAAGATTCGAAACGGTCAAAATGACCGCCTTGACGGTTCTAGTGTTAAGCGTCCTAACCTTGTTTTTCCGTCACGTAATCTTTGAATTCAAGATTTACGCAAAATTGATACTAACATTATTTTTGTGCAGTGCTTAAGATAAATAAAAGTGTAAGGTAATCATAAACAAATACAGATACTTATCATAGCTATTATTTTACAAATAATTAAACATACATGAACAATTTTGCAGGACGCTTAAATGGATTAGCATAATTAACTCCTTGTGCTCTGTAAAGTACGCGGTGTACTTCATGCTATTTTGGTCATTTCTGAGAATGACGAACGCAGCGCACGTAATGATATCTGGTAATTTTTAGGGTTTCATTCATCTGACGAAATCCAATTCGTCTCACTCCTCTGTCTGTCTGTCTGTCCGTCTGTCACAGATCCCGCTCTCAGAAACTATATATGTTGGAGACTTGAAATTTTGCATAGCTGAACACCTCACATCAAACGACAAATCATAAAATTTTGAAAAAGTTGTAAATAACGGACGTAATTAATTAAAAAACCCCAATTACAAGATCGGAAAGGCATTCTTAATTCAACAAAAGCATGGATTTTTTATCAAGTTGCAAAAAACGATCTTTTCCACAGATTAAAAACAGGTGTCATCATTATCTGCAGACGTATTGGCACCCGAACAATTTAAGCAGATCACGTGGTTTTTCGTACTAATATTTTTTTAAACGAATTTTAAACTTTTAAATTATTAAATTTTTTGATTAATTTTTTTTACATCACGACGTAAAATTTTTCGTTGATTTCATCAATGTCAATTTCAATCTTCTATCTTAATTACAAGCTGAGATATTAATTATTATTTAACTAATTGGTTTTATTTCTATAAAATGCTTCTGGAGATTGCTGTCGCACTATGGGAAATCTTGATTTGAAAACACTTATAATGGAACCAGTTCTTTTAATTATGAAAATTTGAAAGTAATTCCAATGATTATGGGTCTTAAAAGGTCTTGTGCTATCATGGCTGTTTTCATTGTAACCCTTTGGGGCCGGTTTAGCACTTTAAAATTTAAAATTATTCTTCTCTTCTGCAAAGAAATCCTATCTTTTTTCACATATCCTTAAATATCTCGGTTCCTATTGGTTGTCGAGCTTAGATCTTGCGCCAAAATTAGCTCAAAGGTGCCAAAGCAAACTTTTCTCAACGATTATTTTGTTATCCTCCGATTTCCTCTAACTCAATTAGGGGCCCGGTTAGGGCCCCTTTAAAAAATTTTCGATAAGTATGAAATACTCGTTTGCACAACCCTAACGTACACCTTATTTTAAAGGTATATAAATTTCCTGTTAACATATTTCAAAAAATTAATGTTACGAGGCAGCCCCCCCCCCCCCCCCCTCAACGTTTGGGGCTGTTTTTTCTTTGGGCCATAACTTTGCCCCTAATTGTGTCACAGATGGGAGAAATATCACTGAGAAGGCTCCAGCGGAGCTAACTTTTCCCTGCCGATCGAATGGCAATCTCCAATTTTCGATAAATGTCCATCCCCCCGCTTTGACCGCACTCAAGGAGGGCCACTTTTCTATATTTTGCAGTTACCCTTCATGTGATACATCGTAGAAAAGGTCTGTGACCGCTTAATGATATTATGCATCTGAGGTGTCCATCAGTGTTGCCAGATTGGGGACTTTTTTAATTCAGATCATTTGACTGTCACCACTTTTTAAAAATAGTATAATTTGCTTATTTGTCAGAATTTATAATCTATTTTTAAATAGGTCGAAAATTTCTATTTCAAAAAAGTGGTGACAATCAACAATCTGGGGACAAAAAAGTCCCCAATCTGGCAACACTGGTGTCCATCCCCTCGTTTTGCACCCGAGTGATGAGGTAAATATTACTTATTCAATGTAAAAAATTTCATAACTGTTGATACCACTATTTTAGAATAGTAATTTAGCAAATATCTTAAATTGGTGTTTAAGACCGCTATCCTCTCGACTAATGTATCTACGGATAAGTTGTAGAAAGGAGTTTCGTTCAGATACACTTTTGTTAAGATTAGAGAGCGCTCCCTGGTGGTGAAATTTGAAACTTACAGACCGCGATTTTATTTAAATTATGAAATCTAGCAACGCGGTCTGTTTGAAACTTTAACCCTCCGAGCGTCTTGCAAAAGGGTAAAATTGTAATGTTGTTTTCTTTGCATTTTGTTTTTAACACTAGAACGGCGGGAAATTTTGCTCAAGTTTTATAAAAAATATTTCACATCAGAATTTTTATTTAGAACTATTAAACTTATTTATTTAAGTTATTTTTCTGTAGCGTATATTAATCTTATATTATAAAAAAAATTCTGGTTCGAATCGAAATGTATTCATTCGGCAAGGGTCAAAATGACCCCTCGCCGCCGTTCTCGTGTTAATGCTAAAAAAATATGATTCTTTCAACGTTATAAAAAAAACTTAATTACAAATATGAATGTAATCCTTGAGAGTATTAATCATTCTTCAATGTATTTAAAATTCATTAAATCTATAGAATTATATTATTTTAACTATTGCTTGTATTGCTGTGAAACCTGGAGCTTAGTGAACGGAATATTACGCCCCAAACACTTAGAGGGTTAAGATAGTTTATAACACATAATATAAAGTTAAAAGATAATTGCGTGAGAAATTTCGGGAAGGGGGGGAGGGGGCGTTAATTTTTTTTTAACCTTAGCGTTTTTTACCGTTTTATGTGCGGTTTTTTTTACGGAGTCCTGATATACATGCTACTTGTTCAATATAAAAAAATTCATAAGGGTCGATATCACTATTTTTAGAAAAGTAATTTCTGCAAATATCTTAAATTAGTGTTTAAGACCCCCCCCCCCCCCCACTCTGACTAATGTATCTACGGATAAGTTGCAGAAAGGAGTTTCGTTCAGATACAGTTTTGTTAAGAATAGAGTGCGCTCCCTGGTGGTGGAATGTGGAATTAAAAGAACGCGATTTTATTTAAATTAGAAAATCTAACACGGCGATTTTTTGAAACTTTAAGATAATTTATAACACATAATACAAAGTTTCACAAAAGAATGGCGCGAGAAATTTCGTGGGGGGGGGGGGGCGCATTTTTTTTTAAAACCTTAGCGTTTTCTACCTTTTTATGTGCGGTTTTTAAGGATTTAATAATTATAAATTATATCAATTTGGCTTTATTAATTAAAGAAGAAAGTGTTTTGAAAGAATAGTAAACGAAACCTTCTGAGCGATCTGTGATTGCACTTACCCACTTGTTTAATTAGACTTTCAGAATTATCACCAGAAAGATTTAACTCCATTTTTTGCTTTACAAGAGGACCATTTTCCATAAATAAATTAGAGAAAATAACCAATTAAATTTTTGTGGTGTGAATTCAAATTTCTAAATTAAAAAAATCTGCCAGATGCGGTAACTCTGGTTGCTAGTGACATACATCCGATAACAATGCCAGAGCGTAAGGGTTTAACCCTCGACCCGCGGGCGACTTTTTCAGAGGATTAAATTTTTAAACTTTAGATTGTTTGATTCCCACCACTTTTTTGAAGTAGAAATAGTTACTTTATTTAATTATAGATTAAGTAATACGAGAATAAGCCGAATTATACGCTTTTAAAAAAGTGGTGGGCATCAAGCAATCTGAATTTTAAAAAAGTTGCCCACTGGAATATTAAAATAGCGTTTCCCACGGCTGGAGGGTTAAAAACGACTAATAAAAGAGTTTAAGATTTAACCCTTTGCACTCCCTTGTCGCCGTTGCGGCGAGATCATCTTTCTTTACAATATTTGTTTTTGGCACCAGTAATAAAATAAAATAAAATTTGCCTTATTTAATCCGAGCATCTTTGAAATTGTATACTTGAAAGAAACTTCTTTCAAAAAAATGGTGCTGACCGAATAAAATTTGTGTAAGAGACGTCGGGGTCCAACGGGTTAATAGAAAACGAAATTTTTTGCGTAAATGTTTTAACTCTTTCGGGGGCAAAGCACTTCCGTTGTTAAAATATTAAAATTATTGAGTGACATCGGGATTTGTGAACAAATTTATATGAAAGTAAGCAAAAGCTTTTCTTCGCGTTTCTTATAGAAAGCAAAATTTAATTCCTAAAATCTGGTGCCAATGTGGCATTTGGGAATTTAAATTAAGTAGTATATAATATACCGGTTCTTTTCAATGGGTTAATGAATGCAATTTGTTAATTTAAAAAAGTCACTTGAAAACGCAAAAGGCTTAAATTTATTTTTAAAAGAAATGTATTTTGTTAACTTTTAACACAATATATATTTTATTGTTTCGGAATGGCGTTTTCGTGATTCTGAATGTTAAAACTTAATATGCAACTCTTTTCCTTGAAGAAATAATAATAGATTTTGAAACGCATCGAAACTGTACACCTCTCTCTATATAAAAAGGATATAAATATTACCTGATCTCACTATAGTAAGATGGATTTATTAGTTACAGTCTTTTTACAAAACAGTTTTAAGCAACGAATATCTCTGAAGCCACTGTGTCGAAACTAGGGAGGAACAAATACCATACGTTGACAAATTGATATTTTTGCTGTAATATATGAAGAAAATAATATATAATAAGTGATAATAGAAAATAATATATAACAAGTGATAATTTATCGACTATATAGAAAATACTAGGTTGAACAAAAAGTTCTTGGACATTTGTGAAATTTGTGTTGTTATGCGCAATTTAACAACAAAAGCAGCCAAGACTATTCTTCAAAGTAGAGAACATCATTGCCCACGGCTTTCTGCCAGATTCCGGAATTGCTGGAAGTACCATGGTGGCTCCTTGGAATCGAAAAAATCTTGACATGCTTCTTCAACTTCATTAACCCTTTGCACTCGAGGGCTCCGCTGCGGAGACATAATCTTTCTTTGCAGAATTTGGTTTGGGCACCAGTAATAAAGGAAAATAAAATGTACCTTATTTAATCAGAGCATTTTTGAAATTGCGTACTTGAACGAAACTTCTTTTAAAAAAGTGATGCCGATAGAATAAAATTTGTGTAAGAGACGCCGAGTGCAAAGAGTTAAAGGATTCAAATCGACGGTCCTTGAAAATGTGTTGCATTGATCGAAAGAGTCCATAATCGGATTAAGCCACCTCTGGACTGTTGGCAGGGTGTGGAAGAATTTCGACGCCGTTCAACTGTGCTCATCGACGGCTTTCAGAATCGTTAGACTTTTTCCCCAATAATGCCGGGTCAACACAATGGAGTTATGAATAAAAAGGAGGCGACATTTAGTGTACTGTCTACCAGTTGTGACTGAAGTAACTGAAGAGGTTGTCACAAGATGGCGGCTGGTTTTTTTAAATCGTATCTTCAGTTTCTGATTAGCGCAAAGCAAACTTCCCACCAATAAAATTGAATTGAAAATTTCGTCTTATTTAAGCGTCGTATTCACGGAATTTTTTTCTCAAAAATGACATAAAAATTTCTGTTTGTTTTTACTGGTGTCAGTATGCCTTGTAAAACTGTCAGTTTGTTTCCCTGGTTGTCACAATATGGCGGAAACGCAGTACCTAACTACCGCCAAAGTAAACTCCTACCAGTAAAAATGAAAATCTGTTTCTACCATTACTTATGACTGAAATTTTGCAATAATAAGGCTTTTAAAAAAGTTGGAAATTTCTATATAAATCTCCTGGTGGAAGTTTCCACCTGCGGTAAGCAACGCCTGCGATAGCGGTTACAGTTGAAGCTTCACTATTTTAAGGATATGTCAGTTCCTCTTTATTAATAGTTCCATGGTCAACACACGCAAACCATATTATTCAATAGGCATTTTGGACCCCGAATTACTATAGATTTACTACTAGTACGTCTATATACGATATAAATTCTGGTAACTATTAGATTAAAAACTCCCCCGAACTTTTTGCTCAACCTAATAATATGTAATAAGTGATAATTTATCCACTACATATAAAACAATATACAGGGTAAGTACAAATTAGTTGGGAAAAAAAATTATATACTGAATGGAATTGACAGGAAAAAATTAAAGGTAAAATATTGTTGTAAGGTAGAAAAATACTTCAAGTTTACCATTATCACAAATGTTTGATCTGACTTCCTTTCGTGACTCTGCAGTTGTCCCATTGGTAAATCATTTTTTGCCACAGATTTGTCAGCATGTTTCCGTAGATCATATTAATTGCAGTGCAAATTCTTGATTTTAGTTCAGAAACGGATGCTGGAGGTGGCAGCTTGTACACCTGATCCTTTACAAAACTCCACACACCGAAATCAAGCGGTGAAATATCTTGTGATCGAAGTGGCTATTGAATAACAACTCCGCTTGCTAAGTGATAGCATTAGTTATGAAACCTAACGCCATCTATGAATAAACTTCGGCAATATTACTACTAGTCTGACTGTCAACTAATTAATTTCATTTAATATTTCAGAAGTTCTAAACTTAAGAAGTTGTACAACTAATTTGTAGACACCCTGTATAATAGATGAAAACTTATCCATAATAAATTATTTGTTAAAATTTAGTTTTTTCTTTCGATTTGAAGGTTTTTTTTCTATGATTTGCTTGAAATAGGTTGGTTGGTTGGTTGTATTTATGACGGCCAATTATCTGCACGAGGGATATAGGCCCAGGGGGGGGAGTGCCCTTCGTGGGGGTCTTTCTAAGGGAACCTAACCCGTATTAACGCTTGGAAATCCAAGGTTCGAAGAAAACCACGAAAACTCCGAATGATTAGGCCGACGGGCGCGATTGGGATTGAACCCAGCACCTCCCGTCTACCAGATTCGAGAGCAGAACCTCTAAGCCACGCTTGAAATAGGATGTTCTTCTTTTCAAGTTCTATTGAATTCATTCCATAATTTTAAAAAGTCCCTAACAAGCATTTATTGAATAAGAACAGTTGAATTAAAATTATTTCGAACATAAAAATTTTTTATTTCATAATTTTCTTTTAAATGTTTATGAATTCTGAATGTTTTGTTTTCCTACTTCAACAATTTTCTAAATGTCCCGAAAGATGCGTAAAGAATAATTTTTAGAACTTTTTTTACAGTCAAAGATATAAATAAATAAAGTGCACCGGCAATGTACTTTTTCGTTTACGTAAAAGTCATATAAATGTTAGTAAATTTCACTATACTAACACGAATTTATAAGTGAAAAATTCCTACATTCTTTCACGATCTCATTATGAACCTGGAGGAAACTCGAAATTCCAGGAAGCCACTGTGTCAACGGCAGATGTATCTGCGTACAAATTTACAGCTATATTGAATAGAAACTTTCGTCTTATTTAATCGGACAAAAATGTTACAAATTTTATTATTAAGTGCTAAGTATTCTGCGATCGAAATATTACCATAATTTCCGGCGTATAATCCGCGGATCAAACAATCATTTTTCGACCCAGAAAATTTTTTAAATAAAATGTAACTTTTTAAATCGCGGTAAATATTTGGTTTCAATAACTAGATAAAATTTCTGGGTCCAAACTGAATTGTTTCATCTGCGAATTATACGCCGGAAATTACGGTAAATAGAAATTTTCTAATCTGAAACAGTTGTGGCAAATGCGTTGGAAATTCTAAGTAGTTTTGCACTACAAATAGTATACAATCATTTGTACGATAAATAAAATAAATAATTAAAACTAAACCTGCGGCGCTAGAATCTACTAAGGATCGTGGCCTACACTGTCCAGCTCTGTTTTCCTTGACAATGGGACAGCTAACACGGACCCTCGGTGTTTAGTTCCTAAGCAATCTTGGTTCTCATTTTATGGATACCGAAGGGATTAAAGTTGAGTGAACCTTGTCCAGTCGGCAGTACGGAATCGAACTGTGGACTTGTAGCATTGTAGGGCTTCGCGCTTACCAGTAAGCTACTGTGCTTAAAATAAATCTTTATATTTGATAATTTTATTATCGATTTCTATAAAGTATTTTAATATTTTTTTTAGTATTTAAGTAAACAGTGAACAAATAATTTTAATACATACTGAAAAACGAAGTTTTCTGTCCCTTGTTCTACTGCATTACAAAATAAATTTAAAGAAATTGCTGGCAGCCTTGTGATGACTACAAAAATATCATCATGAAAACCGTTTTCTATGTTTTTGAAGTTCACAAAGTTTCTGTTATATTTTCCTGCGCTTTGAATGTTTTTGTTTTCGAGTTGAGTATCGAGTTCGAATTGAATCGAGTTGTTAGCTCGAGTTGAGGAATGTTTCGAGTGAGGGAAAAATATTCCCTAGGTGCGAAAAATATTAAAAAAAAAAAATTCTGCTATAAAAGAAAAATATTTTGAAACGCAATAGAAATGTACCATTTCCCCTATGTAAAAAAGGATATAAATGTCAATAGGACTCCCCACTGTAGTATCATAAATTTAATGTCAAAGATGCTTGCATTCTTTTACAGGCTCATTACAAAACAGAACTAAACGTCGAATTTCCCAGGCCGCCACTGTGTCGAAACTAGGGAGGAACAAATACCATAGCTGGACCAATGGAAATTTCAGTAGTCACTTACGTCACAAATATTTTTTGCGACTTCCCCCCAAAACTGCAAAATTGGATGAAAACGGGATTCGTCCCAGGTATCCCAGCAGCATCTGTTGCCTGACGCAAAAGCTTGTTGAATCGATCCAAACACAGAACATCTCTCGGCATCGAGAGAAGCGGACAGTTCGAGTAAGTGTTCCTCTCTATCTTTGCGTTTGCTTTAATGACGTGAGATCACGCATGTGAAGTTCGATATTAATTTTATTCATTTTTTGCAAAATATTTTCCCGGGAAAAGTTCTCCGCTTGTAAAATGCAGTGTAGTACAGTGGTTGTCATTTAGAAATGTGGCATTGTTTAAAGTTTTAAATATTTATTCAACTTGATTAAAAATTCGGTTAAAAAGAAATATATTAATTAAAAAATAATAATGCTTTAATTATTTTTTACAAATAGAATAAAGGTTGTAATTTAGAGAAATTTTCTAAACTTTTAGAGTGTTTTTGAGAAAGATTGGTTATTCAACTTGATTAAAAATTCGGTTAAAAAGAAATATATTAAAAAAAATAATGCTTTAATTGTTTTTTACAAATGGAACAAGGGTTGTAATTTAGAGAAATTTTCTAAACTTTTAGAGTGTTTTTTGTGAAAGATTGGTTCAAGTCGTAGATATTTATTTAACTTATTTCTAAAATTTTAATTGTTAAGTAAAAAAATTAAAATTAACAAATATAAAAATGTTTTAATTTTATTTTTGTACATGCACGTTTTACAAGTTTTAAAAAGTTTTGTGAAGTAAAAAGTCTGATGCACGTTTTTGTCAAAATAATAAAAACATAACACATGCATGTAAGATAATTAAGTTTTAATTTTATTCATTAATTCCCGAAGAATATTTGTAATTTAGAGAATTTTTCTAAACTTTTGGGGTGTTTTTGTGAAAGATTGGTTCAAGTCGTAGATATTTATTTAACTCCTTTCTAAAATTTTAATTGTTAAGTAAAAAAATAAAAAAATAACAAACATAAAAAGTTTTAATTTTATTTTTGTGCATATACGTTTTAAAAGTTTTAAACAGTTTTGTGAAGTAAGAAGTCTCATGCACGTTTTTGTGAAAATAATTAAAAAATAACACATACATGTAACATAATTAAGTGTTAATTTATTCATTAATTCCCGAAGAAAATTTGCCACTTGTTGTCATTTCTATAAAAGGCATTTTCTTTTGACGTGTTTTATAAAATCCAGTCTATGTTATATATATGCTTGATTAAAAAATTAATTGCAAAAAATAAAATAAACAATTTAAAAATACTAAAATGCTATAGTATTTTTCTTATAACTTAGTTGTGAAAGTTGTAAGACACTTTATGAAGTAATATTCTGCATTATATTTATGCATGACAAAAATAAGTACATACATATAAGATATTTGAGCGTTAATTTTGTTCATTGTTTCCCGGGAAAATTTTCCCGCTCGTAAGACCTAGTACAATGTTTGTCATTTAGAGGAGCCTTTTTAAATTTATATGTTTTGCAAAAAGTTCATTCGAAGTTATAAATACTTATTTTATTTGATTAAAAGGTAAATGTAACATTGAAATAAAATAAAAAAACTCATAAATTGCCTTAAATTTATCTTTGCATAATTATTTTTTGAAAGTTTCTAAAAAGAGTTTTATGAAGTATTAAATTATTACAACTTTTATTGAAGCATGATAACACTAAATGCATGTGTATAAGAAATCAAAGTGCTAATTTTATTCAATGTTTCCTCGGAACATTTTTCCGCTAGTAATATTAAATATAATGCATTAGTTGTCATTAAAAAAAAAATTAACATTTTCACTTTTTATTTTGAAAGTTCAGTAGATGTTATGAATATTTATTTAACTTGAGTAAAAGTTCAATTTCAAAGAAAGATTTTATGGAAAAATTTAAAAAAAAATGCTTTGATTTTAGTTTTATAAAACCATTTTGTGCAACTTTTTAGCTGCCAACATCTTACGCTTTTTTGTACCACAAAAATTTAATTGAAAAATTTTCCTTAGTTAATTGGCAGATTACGAGGATTTGAGAAGGAAAACTTTTCTATTAAATTTAAGTGGTACAGAAAAGCGTAAGAGTAGGCAGCTAAGCAACTTTTAAACAGTTTGTGAACTAATAGTCGGATATGATATTTAGTCATGCACGATTAAAAAATAATACTCGCTTGTAAGATACTTAAATGTTAATAGTTATTTAAATTTACAAGCTTAGTTTTGAAGCAAATCTTATATCGTAAATGTGTACTAGTAAATAATGAACGAAAAAGTTTTTTGTTTTAATAGAAACTTTTCTATCTATAACGCCTAACTTCATAGGAAATATAAGATTTTAAAATTAATAAAAAATAATTGAATATATTTAGCGCCTTGATTTCATTAAATATTTGTAGGTATTTTATCATGATGGAATTTTTATATGTAGTAATAAGCACAATGGTAAGAAAATCATAATTGTATATGTTTGATTCCGGCATAGCAGAAGTACATTTTTATATGCTTTTGTGCAAATTTTAAACAGTTTTGTGAATTAATAATCGGATATAATATAGTCATGCACGATTTAAAAAAATACACGCTTGTGAGATACTTAAATGTTAATAGTTATTTAAATTTACAAGTTTAGTTTTGGAGCAAATCTTATATCGTTAATTTGTACTAGTAAATGATAAAGGAAAAATTTTATTGTTTTAATGGAAACTTTTTTGTTTATAATGCCTGAATTCATAACAAATGTATAATTTTAAAAGAAAGAAAACATAATTGAATATATTTAGAGCGTTGATTTCATTAAATATTTCTAGGCACTTTCTGTTCTATGTTGCAATATGCACAATGGTAAGAAAATTATAACTGTATATGTTTGATTCCGGCACAGCATAAGTACATTTTTATATGCTTAAAACTTTTGAAAAACATATTATTTAAAGTTGTCAATAAACACTTAATTTGGCTTTTTTTTTCATTTTTATGATTAGCCTACTATTATAGAAAATCTTTTTTTTAAATATTTTTCTTTCACCGATTATATATATTTTTAATGCATAATATAAAAAAAGTGATTTTTAAACAAGCATAGCGTATGTGTATTAATTTTTATGAGCGTTTATAAATTATGTTTTTGCATACCAATTCATTAATATCCTATATTTCTATAGTAATAAAATTATGTATATGCATTTACTTTTAATTTTTAAACACATTGATCACAGTTGTTTTAGAGATCTTTTCAGATGCATTTAAAATATTGCTATTTTATTGCAAGTTGTAACTTGTTAAATTAATATCAGTTTTCTATTATTGTTTTTCTATTACATATTTTATAATTCTTCACAAGTATAAAATAAAAGGCTTCTATATTTTATCGAATTAACTTTAATTATTACATTGTATCTCTAGGTTGCTACCGTGAAAATATTTTTCAAAATATTTTACCAGTTATTACCTCAATTATTTAATGTACAGCATATTTAAATTTACTATACTGGCTTAGAAGTTTTCAATTAGCATAGCTACCAAGTTTTACGCTTTTTTCTTGCCACTAAAATTTAATAATATAATTTTCCATATTTAGTCGTCGAACTCTGTGATTCAATAAGTAAAAAATATTTCTTAAATTTTCGTGGTTAGAAAAAAGCGTAAAAGTTGGCACTTATGCAATTAGACATTTCTATTTAATTCCTGAAACGTTGCAGAAGACGTATTTCTTTGGCATTTGATTTCCAACAGCTTAGCCCTTAAATGCATAGCGATGTATATCTGCATCACTTTTTGTTTAACTCTTAGCAACCACTATATGCTACTAAATAAAGCTAAAAATCTATCTTAAAATTTCTGGTGTTTAATCTTTAATATAAGAACAATAAATAAATAAATAAATAAATAAATAAAACGAGCAATTCTAAAAGATTTATAAATTCATTTCAGGATTAAGTTTTGCAAAATAAAAAAGATTATATAAAATAAGGTATTTAGATTCATATTTATTAAAATATTTAATAATTTGCAATATTTTAGTTTTTACTTATATTGCAGATGTGCAACATAAGAAAAGCTTGACGTACCATACGAAAAATGTATCTCTGATTTTTTCATTATTTTTCCTGTGTAACAAACCTTTCAAAAAATCATATATATATATATATATATATATTAAACAAAATAAAAAATCATGCATTTAAGGGTTAAATTTAAAAGTTGGAGACTCGCATAACTTGACAAAGTGAATTATGCATTAGAAAACTTTTATAGACGTGAATTTTTAATCTGTATGATAATTTGATAATATGTCTCCGCTCTCGGCAATATTTAATATTACTTAAATGTGAAAAATAGTTTTCGAGTGCTTGTTTTAAAAATTAAAAAAAAAATAGTTAAGATTTACTTACTTTAGAACAAAAGGTTACACTTTTAGCGCATATTATTATTTTTAAACATAAAATAATTGCAACATATAACGCAGATTTTATCGTAATATAGAAAGATTGCTACAGCTTTTGGTAAAATAAATATAAATATCATTATTTATTTATACATAAAAATATTAGTTTATTTCATATCAAACGGACGGTCTTTAAAAAAAAAATTCTCGTTTTTATAAATTAATATATTTTTACGTTGATTCTGCTTTCTCTATAACATAACATTTTCAGGGTCAAAGTACGTCTGTCACTAAAACGGTGAAATTATTGTATAGCATCAGTGTTTACGAACAAATTTATTCGAAAATAGCTGAAAGATTTTTCTCACGTACATTATAAAGGCTAAATTTTATTCGAAAATTCTGGTGTCGTTGCGAAGTTTGGGAATTAAAATTAATAGAGATATTTATTATCCCACCGTCTTTAAAGGATTTTTTGGTCATGGTTAGATGCCCAGAGGGCTATTAAAATTCAGATTGCTTGATTTCAACCGCTTTATTAAATGCGTATAATTCGACTTATTCTCGCATTACATAATCTGTTATTAAATATAGTGACTATTTATAGTTCAAGAAAGTCGTGGGAATCAGGCAGTCGGAATTTTTAAAAAGTAGCCCACTGGCAACACTGGTTAGATGCTACATATGTACTACATACGTACCGCTGCCATCGAAATACTCAACGCCAGAGGACATGAGTGTGACGTCACCACTAATTGACCGACTTCTCACTAGTGTGGGAATTCACACCGGAGAATGTTTTGAATAGCAATTTTCTTTTATTTTGTTTGTGGAATATCTATCACATTATAAAAAAAGTAATAACTATTTAAATTTACTGATGAGAATTTGGAATCTCTAAATAAAATTTCAGTCCGATGCGGGATGCCACAGTGTTGCCGCATCTGGCTATTTTTTTATTGGGATAACAAATTCTCACCAGTAAGTTTGAATAGTTATTATTGATTTATAAGATGATAGATGTTGCACAAATAAAATAAAATAAAATTCCTAGTAAACATTTTCCGGTGTGAATTCCAACACTAGTGAGAAGTCGGTCGATTAGTGATGACATCACATTCGTGTCCTCTGGCCTTGAGTGTTTCGATGGCAGCGTTCGTAGACCTCCTGGAATTATGAAGACCAGAAAATTCTTCGGCACCAGTATTTCCTTGTAGACAATATCTCCTTTAAAAAGAGAGCGAAATTTCGCGCGTGTAACCTAGATTTCGTTTTCTATATAAAAATGCCAGGAAAATGTTCCTGATCCGTAATATTCGACACACATTTGTAACTCCCATTGGAAAGAATAGTATAAAAAATATAATTCTATTTCTCAGTGTATTAAAAATATTTTTAAAATTTTCAGATTGTTAGTGAAATGAATATTCGCTCGTTTAATAGATTTTGCCTTTTTTAAAAAATGACTTTGGTAATATCAGTCGAATCATAAATAGTTTATCTGTAATAAAACCCATTAACCCATTAATGCTGGTTGATACAAAAATCTACTATACCGAATTAATTTTAATATTAATCAATGGATGGCACTATCTCTCAAACAATGATGCATTTGACATCTTAAATAATCACAAATAGATATAAAAATAGAATTACCGCATTTTTCTGGAAAATGTGCGTAGTAGAAGGTGTAAAAACTAAGTGAATACGAAATCAATCAGCATGCCTCTACCTTCAAAAAGAAAAAAGGTAAATTATGCATATTTTTTCGAATTTTTAATAATGTTTTTAAATGGAATCACAATTATAATAGTGTACTTTATACAATTATGCTATTTAAAGTTAGTTTTACTTTTGTTTCGTTTCGAATATTCATTTTTACTTTTAATGGTAGAAATTTGTACCAACCGGCATATATATAGTCTCACTCTTAGGTCGACGAGAAAATAAAAAAAAATAAACCTTCATTTCACTGGCCCCACCCCATTCTGATTTTTAAAATTAATCAACATCATTCGTTTCTGCTGGTTTCTCCCATACAAATTTTCATTTGTGCGACTTCTGTTCCCTCGTTCTAAGGAACAAAATGGGGCAGGGCCAGTGAAACGACAGCCCCGCACCATCAAAGAAATGAAAATTATATTACTGCATTCGTTTTTGTTATGTTTGTGCTGGTTTGTGCCGCAAATTCTTCTTTTGTGCCACTTCCGTTCTATCTCGTTATAACGAATTTTTATAATTCAAGGGCACTTATAGAAAACCACCAGTGAATATCGTAAATAAATACGTGTCACGAAATGAAATACGTAATTATTTAGTGCTGTGTAAATGTCGGTTTGTGCCGTAAAAAGTTTCGTTTGGGCCATTCTGACTCCCTCGATATAACGAATTTTCCACTTTTTCAACATAGGTCAACCATTTCGGTGGACACGCCCAATCAACGAAATCTAAATTGTATTACGGGATTCGTTTGTGCTGGTTTTTGTCGCAAAGTGTTTCGTTTGTGTCACTTCCATTCCCTCGTTATAACGAATTTTTATAATTCAAGGGCGCATAAAGAAAATCGCGTATGAATAAATACGTGTCGCGAAAGGAGATGCGTAATTCTTTAGTGCTGTGTAAATGTCGGTTTGGACTAAAAAAATTCTCACAAAGGAAAATATTCTTGCCTTCATTGGCCTTTTATTCAGGGATGTAGTGGAGGGTATACGAGGGTATACGCCGTATACCTTCTGGATTTTTTTAAGGAACACCGTATACCCTCTGTTTCTCAAGAAAGCTATAGTATATAGACTCTAGGGTATACGCTCCACCTTGACCGTTTACCCTCTGCTTAGAGCGCATACCCTCTGTTTTATTTACGACTACACCACTGCTTTTATTAGTGTCTGGATATAACAAACTACCTAACAGAAGACTCTATTAGGCTCTCTCAACTGACATGCACGACAATTTAATTTCACAATTGTTGAGAAGAGACACTTTTGATGTGATTTTGAGATCAGTACATTTTGCAAATAACATGGAAATGAACGATGGTAGATTATATAAAGTCCGTCCCCTTTTTGAGCACTTCAACAGAGCATGCAAGGATTTAGACATCCCAGAATATCTCAGTGTAGATGAGTTCATAGTCCCTTATTATCGACTTAGACAATAAGGTATAAAGCTAAAAATGAACAAAGACTTTACAAATGAAACCATTGGATAGTCAAATCAGAGCAGAAACATGCCCAATGTAAAATGTGTGGCGGAAGATGTGGTTATAAGTACGAAAAGTGTAATCAACCCCTTCATCCCAAATGCCATGAAAGTTATCATGTTGTTTCTTATGCATAAATATTCAGTTTAATAAAAATATTTTACTATTTTTTAAAGGTAATTACAATTTTTAAATAATTTTTTCTAAGTTTTAAAATTTGAAAATTATATATTTTACAAAATTTTCTTTTGCAAATTGAATTGCAATTAAATTTTTTAAATATAATTTTAATTTTTAAAAACACTTATTATACAAGTATAAGTAATATTTTACTAGTATATAAATCTAGAATCTATTATTACAATTATTATTATTATTATTATTATTGCTATCAAACAATAAATTGAAAATTTGCATAAAAAAGTGATTTCGTACTACGCAAACGCCGGTTGGTACAAAAATCTACCATTAAAAAAAAAGTTAGTAAATACAACGGGAAAAATAAAATTTATGTACGATGTACTTAATAGACACAAAATGAACAAATGTGAACAAAATTTTCAAAATTGATCAAATATTTTGAAGTCGGCATTAATGGGTTAAATAAAATAATTGTACTAGCTGCGCTGTAATCCGATGTGTTGCATTTATATTGCATGAGGCCTTTTGATTTACAGTACAGGACTTTGGGGTACAGGACCTTTAAACATTCAGAAAATCAATTTTTTGATTTTAATTTATTCTGAATCTTTAAATGTCTCCGAACAATTTGCAAAAAACTGCATTCAAAAATCTGCATTATTTCCGGAGTTACTATCATTTACAGACAGCTTGTATAATGGAAGGTATTGGGATATTGCAATTTTAAGATGCGTTTTCTCAGATTAGTAAATTTTAGTTTCCTCGCACTATTATTTTCAAACTATATAAACTATATATTTTTTTAAATTTTAACTACATATGCTTTTCTTCATTGTTTATATGCTAAAATCAAAATAATTGATATACTTTTTTTTGCTCTTGAAAAATACGATTTATATTTTAAAAAATTCAGAATATATTAAATTGGGTGTTAAAAATAAATTTTAAACAATGCTTTTTGCGTATATTTTGGTTTTAAGTTAGAGATAAGTGTATTATGATTCCGATTTGGACAAAAATAGCTTTCCATATGCATAATTTCAAGTTTTATTACACGTACAGCACTTAATGATTTTTATTCACGTAATAGTGATATGAATTTTCAAAATTAAAAATTAAAAAATTGCTTTTGTATATACAACATTTATTTTTCCATCTAACATACTCAAGAAGGAATAATTTAGACAGAAATGGAAAAAAATCTTAATTGCATTTTATTTGAGACTCCGTATTCTAAAAATTGTGATGTTTTTTATAGTTTTCGTCAATCAGAAATGTCCCGTGCGCCCTTAAGGTAAAAAGAAATCCAATATCATTCTACATTTAGAAAAACATATAACACTAATTTTATTAAATGCTAAATTTCAATTAAGAAATCGCATTTTCAACGTTGTTAAACATAAATTGCGAAAATTACATTTTGCAGGTGACGATATTTTTAATATGCAAGATTATATGTGAAAACGATGTTGCTCTTTTGGTTTCCTATTTTGGAGATAAATGACGTTTTCTTTACTTGAGCGTTGGGAATTAAAATAAAGCGCTACAAGAAAGATAATGTATGTAATTTTCACGCTATAATTTTCTAGGAATATATAATTTAATCAAGATTTTTTTTCGCCAGCCATTTAATTTGAAATGAATGTGTCTAATATATTTTTTATGAGAAAATGGCATAAAAATCTAATATTCCTTATCGCTTCCCTTTTACTTTCTCTCATCCACAAAGATGGAGTAATGAAGTTGCCACCATTACATAAATAGCATTTAAAATCACAAACAAAAGTCATATCCCTAAAACTAATTTAAATTTAAAAATACTGAGGTCGTTTACGTCCTCCTGTGTTAATATCTTCGGCTAAAGTTTCTTCGGCTACTCTAGAAGATGTTGTTCAGAAATACAGACAAACAAGCAGATTTTAATATATTACATACTCTAGATTTTTGTTAAGATAATTTCAGTTGATTCTGCGATGCCTATTCTTTAAAATTCTCATTTGCAAACATTTGTATGCTTTTTCGAAACTTTTGACTGCTGTAGGAAAAAATTCGTTGCAAGTCATACTCAGTATTCATTTCTTCACATTTTAGACGCTGAATATTCAACCAAATTTAAGGGGTCTCATACCTTTTAAAATCTCCGTCGTCAGTGCAAAAGTGATGTAATTTCAAATTCTTATAACTTTCTAAATACTTATTAAAATTACCCAGATCTGAATAATATATTTAAGCCATATTTAAGACTTTTTAAAATGTAAAAATAAACACTTATAATACAATATAATGAAAAATACAGTTCAGTTAATATTGCAGAATTTTTTCACATGGTATTTTACAATCCACAAGATAATTTAGAATAGATGTATAAACATAAAACATGTTAAAATGAGCTTTAACCTATATTTCATAGAAATAATCATGGAACTATTAATAAAAAGGAACTGACATGTCTTTAAAATAGTGAAGCTTCAACTGTAGCCGCTTTTGCAGGGGTTGATTACTGCCGGATGAAACTTTCACCAGAAAAAAATTACTTTGGCGGTTATCAGACCCTGCGTTTTCGCCATGTTGTGACAACCTAGACAACCTCTTTTCAGTGTCTGTGAAATATATTATAATACCGAGACAAACTGAAAACAAATAGAAAAATTTACCATATTAGTAAGAAAGTGTTTCCATGAATAAGGCGCTTAAATAAGACGAAATTTTCTATTCAAATTTACTGGTGGGAAGTTTGCCCCGGCGGTAACCTAAAACTGTTGATACGATTTAAAAAAAACAGCCGCCGTCTTGTGACAACCTCCTCAGTTACTTAACTCACAACTAGTAGACAGTACATTATATGTCTCCTCCTGTTTATTTATAACTCCAATGAAGGGATTTATATTATTAAGATAAGTAAATATTTTCATTGTGTTTTAATCATGAATTAATCTTTTTTCCAGTTTTTTCCCATTTTTCAAATTTATTTGAAATTTTAAAATAGTTTCTCTCAAACAATTTATATACCATTAATTTATTCTATAAAGTATAGTTTAAAGTTAACCCTTTATCAGGCAATGATAATATATTTACCACTTAGTTTTTATTGAAAATTGTTCGATTCGCACAGGAATTTTTATTACAATATTTTGTTCTTATAATGCACATGACGAATCTAACGCTTTTTATTTTCAAATCAATTTGTTTGCAGATTCTGGTGGCAGTGAATCTTTTCAACATTTCAGCTACAAAATTGACTTGCCAGATAAAGGGTTAAATATAACATATGTTTTATATTAGATGTAATATGATTTATTTACGAATTAGAATAATTGTGTTAAAATTAATCTAGTATAAGTTTTGTGTTCATATATCCATTCTAAGTTAAGTTATCGTGCAGATTGTGACATACTATGCGAAAAAATTTTGCGTTATTAATTGAACTGAATTTTTTATTATATTAAATTATAAGCGTTTATTTTTATCTTTCGTAATGCCTTAAATGTGGCTTAAATATATTACGAAGTTTTATGTAATTTCAATAAATATTTAAAAAGTTGTGATAACTTGAAATCACATCACTTTTGCACGGGCGACGGGGATTTTAAAAGCTCATGAGTCCTCTTAAAATGGAACATAATCACTTTTAAGCGCATATATTTCATAAAATCTCGCAACTTCAGTAGTGCAGAACTAACGTGATAAAAACTAGTAAAGTTACAGCTGATTTCGATAATTGGAGGTTCAATCTCCCTCTCAGATATTTAGAATGGTTTTCTTTGGTGATGGCATGAATTCGATTTACATTCTCTTTTCTCGTAGATGTCGTAGTAGTGCAAGTGGCATGGCCATAAATAAAATGTACTAACGTGATAAAAACTAGTAAAGTTACAGCTGATTTCGATAATTGGAGGTTCAATCTCCCTCTCAAATATTTAGAATGGTTTTCTTTGGTGATGGCATGAATTCGATTTACATTCTCTTTTCTCGTAGATGTCGTAGTAGTGCAAGTGACATGGCCATAAATAAAATGTACTAACGTGATAAAAACTAGTAAAGTTACAGCTGATTTCGATAATTGGAGGTTCAATCTCCCTCTCAAATATTTAGAATGGTTTTCTTTGGTGATGGCATGAATTCGATTTACATTCTCTTTTCTCGTAGATGTCGTAGTAGTGCAAGTGACATGGCCATAAATAAAATGTACTAACGTGATAAAAACTAGTAAAGTTACAGCTGATTTCGATAATTGGAGGTTCAATCTCCCTCTCAAATATTTAGAATGGTTTTCTTTGGTGATGGCATGAATTCGATTTACATTCTCATTTCTCGTAGATGTCGTAGTAGTGCAAGTGACATGGCCATAAATAAAATGTACTAACGTGATAAAAAACTAGTAAAGTTACAGCTGATTTCGATAATTGGAGGTTCAATCTCCCTCTCAAATATTTAGAATGGTTTTCTTTGGTGATGGCATGAATTCGATTTACATTCTCATTTCTCGTAGATGTCGTAGTAGTGCAAGTGACATGGCCATAAATAAAATGTACTAACGTGATAAAAAACTAGTAAAGTTACAGCTGATTTCGATAATTGGAGGTTCAATCTCCCTCTCAAATATTTAGAATGGTTTTCTTTGGTGATGGCATGAATTCGATTTACATTCTTTTTCTCGTAGATGTCGTAGTAGTGCAAGTGACATGGTCATAAATAGAATGTTCTATCGCGTTAAATAAATTGAATATACTTTATTTTTCGTAACACACAGTAAAAAAGAGGAAATGTTTCTTTGTATAGCATGAAGATTTACTAAAATATAATAAAAACACTTTCGAGTTACTCACGATTCCTGATGGATTTCCCTTATATTCAGACAAACCATAAAAGAAAAGATTTTTAATATTTGAAATTTTTGAAGAAAATTCCGAATAGATTTTTTCGTGTTTATATTATTTTTCTCAACTCAGTATTGACACGAGGTATCAGCTCACTTCCTATGTAAACCATTTCATCAGCTTAAAAGAATTTATACATGCGAAAGTAAAAAAAAAAAAATAATGCTTATTTTACTCAATTTAACATGTTTATCTGTTGAACAGGAAAATGTGTGGTTGACAGCATCCGAAAACGCGATATTTTGTGTTCATAACGGACTTAGAAAAGTGACTGAATACAATGAAAAAACGACTCGAAAACCATTCCGAAATTTACTAGCAGCAAAGGAATAATTTTATTCAGAAATTGTCCATTTACATTGGAAAATAAATTGGTTTCTGATTTATTGGCATATAACGGGAAATATTTTCTGAATCGTAGGTATATTATAATTTGGTAAATGTTCTTGTACTATCAAGAAACTTATCTCTTTTTTTACAGCGCACATAATTGATTTACAGTTACATGTGTATTTGTGTTACGTGGAGGTAACTATAACGTATTTAATTTCTGCCGTATAAAAAACTACAATTTCCTGCATACACACAAATCTACTTATAAAAACTCTACTGCGCTACAATCCGTAGTGATAATGACCTACACTGCCAACTCTATTTCCTTGACCATGGTCCGTGAAGTACTAGACAGCATGTGTCTTGTTCGATTGTCCAACTTAACGCGGGATCTCTCGTATTTAGTTTCCTAGCAAGTTTGGTTTTAATTTTATCGAAACCTAATTGATGAAAGTTGAGTTAACCTACCCCAACCCAGATTGGAACTCTGGACCTGTAACGTGGTAGCTCAGGGCGTTGACAGCTAATCTATTGGTCTTGAAAACGTGAAAAGAATTTTGAGAAATTCCTGGGAAAAAACAGAATTAAAAATATAAATAATTTGATTGCTTTGAGGATTTCTAGTGCGCTTATGTCCAATAGTTTTCATATAGAGCTCGACCAATTTGTATTGATGTTATAAGTTTTTTTAATCGACAGCGCAACGTATCCAAAAGGATTTAAAATGTGTTTTTATTTATAATTCGTGTATTTAAATGATTAATGTATTATCGAGATTTACGTTGAAAATATACGCTCATTTTTTTTTACCCTATTTAAAATTATTCTCTTACTTTATTATTTATTAGATGATAGTTTTATTTTCAAGATCGTAAAATAGCGTGCGTATGCCACTGAATATTTTATATTGTTCAACTAACCTATATTTTTGTTGGTTTGTTTCTTAATAGTTTTAGAATTAATTATTTACAGCTTGTTATAAAATGTTCCCTAGCCTTAAATGTAGTAGATAGTGGTCTTATTAAAATTTCATTGAATTTTCAAGTATTCATAAAGTACGTGTTTATTTTTTCAGAAAAATAATGTTTTCTCCCATTCATTTTCATTTTGAAAACAGATAAAAATATTGTTTCAAAGAAAATTTACTCTCTTTCTTATGCAATTAAAGCTAATTTATCCTTTCTGTTTCATCCTTAATGGACCAATGCAGCCGCATAAGCGGTGTTGTCACCCTTAACCAAAGTTATTCACTCTGCTTCAAGTCTTTTTATGAAGCACTTTTACTTGTACTTTGGCAACATGTGCAGGAGAAATTTATTAAAAAAATACTTTTAAAATATAGTGGTGCGTATAGAATATAAAAATAGAACCATGTATTTAAAGCTACCTTCCGTTAACCTCTTCGCTACCTGGGTCCACATATGTGGACCTCTATTCTTTTCCCCATAAAAACTAAACTGTTTGACTTTTTTACATTTTGACTTCATTTCTTAATAGTTGAATGTTTCTTGCTTTAAATGCAAACCAATAAATGGCAAAATCTATGCTGATTTCCTCATAAAATAGATGTTATTTTCATCTGAGTTTGCAAAACGCCTTCAAGAGGGTGTGGCCAAGAAATTGAGAAATTTTCATACTTATTTAACTTAATAAAATGTTTTGAGAATTTGAATATCATACACTTGATTAAAGGCCTTAAATTTGTGATTGTGTGAAATTGGGTTAGTGATAATTAAATTGATATTTTAACAGAATTTTTAATTTTAGACCCCTATTTGTAAACCTAAATTACTAGTCCCCTAAAGAATCAATTTCCGAAAAGTTCTTTTTTCTGTCATCTATGATGTTATTTTGTTTGTTAAAACCAATGAATGAGTACTTGTAGTATTATTTTAGCTTTGGGAACGAAGAGGTTATGGATTAATACTGCCCTCAGAAACAAAAACATAATGCAATGCTACTCTCAATATACAGAGTTGCCTCAGGTGACTATTTTTTAATTATATTTCGCACCACTTTTTAAAAACATAAATCTTTTACATACGCTATGACAACATTTGCAAGATGAATATACTCTAAAAAATATTTTTTAAAAATAGTCACCAGTGGCAGCTCTGAATGTATAAAATCATAATCAAAGATAAATTTTAAATATGAATTTTAATAGCAAAATGTCTTTTACACACAAGATCAATAAATTAAAAATTATAAGAAAATACACTATTGCACAATAGTTAACTGAAATTTCAGATCTGACATATCTACTGTTTGAAAACAAGCAGTCTTAATAGTTTTGTTTTTAGTTTTCTAAAAAAAACTTTGGAACAGATGTGTTATTATCCCACCCTCCGCCATCTTGGATTATTTTTGGCGAGAAAACCCCTTTTTCGCCAAGTAGAAAATGTCGTCAAGTAGCGATATATGCGTATGTTACGCTTAACGAAAAAAATGTAAATAATGAAGAAAACATGCGCATGTTAGGCTTAACAAAAACAATGTCAATTTGTCTAATTTTACATTTTTTTTCGTTAAGCTTAACATGCGCATGTTTTCTTCATTATTTTCATTTTTTTCGTTAAGCCTAACATACACAAAAATCACTAAAAAACACATTAAAGAAAATGTAACAAAAATTAATTCCATTAAAATTAACTCAAAATTAATTCCCCTCTAAATTAAAAGCAATATTAATAGAAAAATAACATTAGATTCTCCGTAATAAAAGCAGTATTTCTGGAAAAAATACACATAAAAATATTAGATTTTCAAGATTACTTACCTTTTTTGGTTTTTTTTTTTTTACACACTTTAAATAAACAAATTCCGAAAAAATTCAAAAATAAAATTCTGGATTATAATAAGTTATATTTCCGACTTGAAATACACACTTTAAATAAAAAGATTCCGAAAAAATTAAAATTCTGGATTATAATAAGTTATATTTCCGATACCAGGTTGTATCTCGCGATTACTTAAAATATGAAAAAAATACAAAAAAAAAAAAAAAAAAAAGATTAAATTTTCTAAATTCTCTGGAATAAAAGCAAACAATTAATAATTTCAAACGTCAGCAAAAAAATCTCCTCAATCGTCAATTTACTACAACCACTAAACCAGGAACCATATCTAAAAGACATTTCAGTGTTACACTTTTTATTCTGACCATCCACAACTCTCCTATTACGACAAACCCACGTGCAACCATCAGAGAGTTGCGTTCTTTTTCTAATTATCATATCGTCGCTACATTTATCACAACACATGCTAGATTTCAATAAGCCAAAACTAAAAAACAATTCTCTGTCGCGTATTAGCTCCATTACAAAAAACCTTCTAGCATCCCCCTCATTTCCTAAAATTGCCCGATTCCCTTACGTGCGGAAAAAGCCACCTTTTTCTTTTATAATGCTCTGGTATTTTTAAATAACATCTCCTACAGCGCAAGTCATAACAGCAAACAGAAAAAAAAATCCTCAAAATAAAATGAAAAAAAAAGATACAACCTGGTACAAGAGTCAAGCAACCGACAGCAACGACACCCGGAAGTGAAATGAATGTTCCCGCAAAAAGCACGCTCACGCGTCGTAAAAAAGGGGGTTACAATAATAAGTTACTCGACGCCAATCGCCGGGGTTGCCAGAGCGATAAAAACCGCCAAAAATCGCCAAATACTCAACATCGGCGTAGGGTGGGATAATAACACATCTTAGCCAAAACTTTAATGTTGAATATCTCGAAACTTGCATTTTGTCAGTTGCTTTATATTCGAGTTCTTCAAATACTAAATTTTTAAAACGAAATATAATAAAAAAAACATTTAATATAAAATGCTTTATCTTAGCGCAGTCGTAACCTATGTTGGAGAATAAAAAAGCTGACAGTGGTGATTTCAAAAATAGTTCGTCTTTAACAGTGTTTGATGTAGGATTAGTTTTACTACAAGCACAAGCAAAGCAGGTTGCAATTTTTGATCAGAAACAAAACAGACCTTAACCTATTCGGGAGTGAGGCTTCCTTTCAAAATTTGTTTACAAATTACTTTAAAGTTTAAAAAATTAGCAGTAATTCTAATTCTAAAAATAATCTTGCAAATTTTGTAGAAAAATCCTGTTAGCAATGTTACCGGTTTTCGCTTGTAATTTATACAGAAAAATCCTGTCAAACCCGTACAGATTTTCTCAGTGCGAAACAGAATTTCTCATTTTACACAGGCGAAAACTTTTAAACTGAAGTGCAGTTTCATCGTATGAAATAATACTCTACCATCTTATACTAAACGCAATCTATCTCCACAGAAACCAAATAAAAGAGTTACTCTATAATAAACAAGCTTATTTTGGTATTTAATAACAAGAAATCGAATCGTTGTATACCGGATTCTTACTGTCATAGAATTAATTATAAGGACATGTTGGAAAATGAGTAATATGTATTAAAGTAATCATCAACTGAAAACAAAATCAAACATAATTTACTACTCATAATTAAGAAACATTAGGGACCTATAAATACAAAATTAAGTTACAATAAAATTTATAAATCACGTATTAATAGAAATATATGGCAAATATTGAAAACATTACAACGACATAAAGAAATATGTCTGGAAATAAATTAATATTCTACAAAATCATCTTTTTTTCAATGACACTTATTAGTCGTGCAGTCTTTGACTCAGAAAGTTCAGTTAACGTTTGTTTATAAAAGTTTTTCCACGCTAATTCGATGGACTATGTCAAATAGTCTGTATTTGCATATAGTGTGCCACGCTTATATACTTCTCTAGCTAAAATGCCTCATAGATTCTTTGTGGGGTTTAAATCAGGGCTTCTTGGCGGCCAATCAAAAAGTTGGACAGAATTGACCTCGAAGCATGAACGTGACGCACGAGACACATGGCAACTTGCATTGTGTTGTTGAAACAAATAATCACCGCCTGTGATAAGAGGTGCTCAGGCAATAATAATGTTTCCGCTAGCATATCCAAATATGATTCTGAATTCATGCGACTTCGAAGGCACACGATTAACGTTCGTCCATTGGTTGCAAAATCTGCCCATACCATCACAGATCCTCCTCTGAATTGGCGTTTGGAAAAAAACAGGTTTATCTTTTCGCAAGTCATACCAATAATGGCGAAAACCATCTGGTTCGTCCAAATTAATTTTTTTTCGTCCGAAAATAGAACATCTTTCCAGCGAGATCCAAAAAGTCTTAGCAAATTCCAATCTAAACTGCTTATGTTGTTTTGTTAAGTGGTTTACGTGACCGTAGTTTAGCATATGGAATTCTTTTGCAGAATATTACGCACTATTCGGCTAGGGCATGGTAGATTCGTTTCTGTTTTAATTTGAGTAGAACTCTGTTTTTTAAGCAAGCTCGACACGCAATTCCACGTTTCTAGAGCATAGTCAGAGACACAGGCCTACCTGTATACTTTTACTTGCCATAATCTTTTGATTTCTGTAAAAAATTATAAATTACTGTTTTAGATCTGTTTATATTCCTTGCAATTTCACGTCCAATCATTCCACATTTACTGCAAGCAAATTTTTCCTTTTTCAAATTCATATAGCTGTGCGCTCTTTGGCCTGCTGAAGAACGAGAGAAACTGAAAAATCTCACTGCTCAACAATTTTAGTCTACTTTAAACAATCCTATAATATTATAAATCAGGGCTGCCACTTGCAACTAATTTAATTTCTATCTCGCACCACTTTTTTAATACAAATTTTTTTTACATACACTTTGCCAACATGTGCAAGATAAACATATTTATAAAATTTGCATTTCAAAAATAGCAGTGCGAGTAGAATATAAAAATTGTCGTCAGACCTGCTAAATGTGCAAAATTTTGTTTGCAACTTCAAAAGAAATGCGTGACCTTATAATTTTTTCAGAATAACAAGCTATAAAACCTTTTTAATTCATGCATTTTAATGATTTTCGAAATTACTTCAACTGAAAGTAAAAATCAACTTAAAGTTTGTTTGGAAATGTTCTATTTGAAGCATATTTATCCCACAAATATTTACATAATTTTTTAGCCAAGTGGCTTCTCCATTTAGCGAATTTTCGCTTGTCCTTAATATTTTTTCCACGGCTGTATTACGAGATATCTTTCCTTTTCCTTTACAGAATTTCTGTTGCAACTGGAATAATTAAAACAAAGATCATTGTGCCCAATCGCTTCCATTTTTAGGTGCGTTCGTAATTATATAAATACGTAGCACCTATTGTCGTCGTTCAGTCCGTCTGTCTGTTCGTCTGTCCGCATATAACAGAGCAAAAATTACCCAACCGAATGGTCTAAAATTTTAAATATATAATTGTTGCAAAAATTTTTTGAGACATTTCAAACTTTATGAAAATTGGATGTATAGTTTAATTAGATATCAATTTCCAACTGGGCGAAAAATGTCAGGACCAGGATTCGAACCAGGCACCTTCTGGCTGAAGCCGCCAGGGCTCTGCCATCTGAGCTATCCCGGACGAATCCGACGGAACTTTTTCACCCAGCTAACCTTAATGATTATAGCATTAGAGCTATCAGGACATTTTTCGCTCAGTTGGAGCCAGTTTATTTGTTTACCAATTAGAATAATTGTGTTAAAATTAATCTAGTGTATAGTTTAATTACAGGGACAGTCAAAATTTTTCCGTTTCGTTACGACCAATGGGAAAAAAATATTGCAAGTGCATTTTAATGATGTTACAGCCTTCCAAATGGTCTAAAATTTTAAATATATAACTGATGCAAAAATTCGTCGAGTCATTTCAAATTTTATGAAAATCGGATGTATAGTTTAATTAGAGAAACAGTCAAAATTTTTCTGTTACATTAAGGCCAATGGGAAAAAAATATTTCAAGTGCATTTCAATGATGTTACAGCCTTTCGAACAGAATACAATAGATATGAACTTATGAAATGCACTAAAATATACATTCAGTACAATATACGGTGCAAAAAATATTTATAAAACTAGTTATAGTACGAACGCACTTCATTTGCCAACGACGAGCAATTTCCAAATTTTTTAATACAGTATTGATGGCATTGATCGAATTTATTTGCCAGTCGAAAAAGAAGAATTTGGTTATTTAAAAAAATTGGCTAGAGGGGGGAAACAGGGGAAATCTATAATTTATATGAAATAGAAATAGTCTGTTTAAACATTCAGTAGAATACCTATTAAAACAATACATATTTTTTAACAGTGTAATCAATTGACAAAAATTTTAGTTGAATTTGAAATTTTACGACTGAAATTATACGACTATGTCATTTGTTGAAATCTAACGATTATAGTTTGTTTGCGAACTGAGCATATAGTGGTAGGCAATGTAAATGTTTTAACGCTTTAGTGCGCAGCTTTGCATATATGCAAAGAGCAGTGTTTTTAATTTAATAGATTTTTTTATTCGTATACAGTGTTGCTAGTGCGCTACTTTTCTTAAATTCCGATTTCTTGATTGGCACCACTTTTTTGAAAAAGTAAAATTCGGCCTTTTTAATGACATATTAATTAAGGCGAAAAGAAGAAGAATTTTACCATTTCAGAAAAGTGGTACCTGTAAAGAAGTCTGAATTTAAAAAAAGTAGCCCACTGGCAATACTGTTCATATATACCTAATTCATACCTGAAAATTAAAATAGCAATATCTGCTTTAATTAATAACAGACATTCCAAATTTAAATAAAGCTAAATTAACCCCTGAAACTTTCTAGTTTAAAGTCAGATTCCCCTAACTGCGTAATGTTTAGAAGGCATTGTATTATGGGAATTAAAGGGTTAAAGGTTACTTTTTATAAAATAGGGTATCTGGAGACATACTTCTTAAAATATTTACTAATTTGCAATATTTTAGCGTAAAACAGCCACACGACAGTAGTTTTTACTTGTATTACACATGTGCAACAGAAGAAATGATTGACGTATTATATGGAAAATATATCTCTGATTTTTTTCAGTATTTTTTTCTGTGTAATAAACCTTTCAGGTTTATAAGGTAATAAACCTAAGGTAATAAACCTGTGTAATAAACCTTTCAGGTTTATTACACATATAAAAATTTAATTATCAAAACAAAAGTTAATTACATAAGTTAATACAGAGTTTAGAAAATAAATATATTGACGTTTGCTTTGATTTTAAGGTTTTATCTTTCATAACTTTTATTTCCAAGTCCTTTCAAAGTTCAGTAAATAAATGCATTTTTTTTTTCTTGCCGGGAACAAATAATGACGAGTTCATTAATTTATCTATTTCTTTGAGAGTTTCCTAATAGAATAGGGCAGGGAAGTTTATTGATCGTCATTCTTAATTCGTCATCAGAGTTAAATTCATAGCCTAAAAAGGCACAAAGGGGTTTAAACACTTAAAAGTTACCGGAATAAAAAAAAAAAAAAATCTAAACATAGTTTAGAATTTTGATGAATAGTGCGCCCTCCGAAATTATTTTTCTAATAAAACCTTCTTCAAGCGACCATTAAAAAACGGAATTTGTTTCATTTTCTTCAAAGAAATTGTTCGCTCTGGTTCAACTGGGATGGTCTCTGAATGGATGTAAAATTAGTACCCAGCCAATGAGAATAAATTTCGTTCCATGGATAAATGGTCGTTCAGGGAGGTGGTCTCTCAGGGAGGTTTCACTGTAAATGTTGAAACATAAATGAAAGTATATTAGTAAATGTAAAAACATGTAATATCGTTACTATATGCAGATACTAAGAAAAAGATACCAATTTTCAAATCCGAATAAACTAAAATTCATCATTTATTCTGCTATTACAGCTGTAGTCATGAACAAAATAAAGGTACATTATGAAATAATACGATATATTTAAAAATAAATTTTAAATGGAATAATATCGCATGATTTATTAAAACTTTATAATTTTAATATATTTTAAAAAATGTACAATATTAGCTGTTTCTGACTTTTCTAATCCCTATTCAATGAAAGTAATTTTTAAAATTTTCTAAATTATTTGTACGCGGCAGTAGAACAAATACGATAGCGCAGTCGTAAATTAATCTTGCAATATTAAAGGAAACTTGCTGAGCACTAGATTCTAGATGAAATTGCTTTTACCGGAAAATTTCTCCTCCAAAGTAACTCAAAAGAATTATTACATTCATTGCGAATCAAATGAAATTCCGTATGCTAAAGCGGTTAATTCCGGCAAACTGTAAAATTCATCGATCATATTTCCGCATGTTATCTCTGAAAAAGTACCATCTTCCGAACTGTAAAAATTAAAATCGTTTTCTTTCTAGAAGTTGCGCATAAAATTTAAATATAAAATCACAACAATAACCTTCATTTTTAGCTATATAATTTTAAATCGTTATGGAAATATCGATAGGTTAAATTATAACTCATAGATATTTTTTTTATTTTTATAAGCGACTTCAATAACATGGGATAAAGTATTTATTTATTTGTTTATTTTTCTTGGAAAATTAGTAATTTGTGATGAATTTACACAGTCTATTTCACCTTAACCCCTTAACGGCCGCATTAAATTATGGTTTAAAAATTCATATTGCTTATTGACACCACTTTTTTATAAAAGAAATGTTCATCTTACTTACTGACAGGTACAATGATACCATAATAAATACAATTACACTATTCTATAAAACTGGTGGGAATCAAACAGATCTGAATAAAATTTACATCCCGTTAATATCACGGAAGCGAGAATTAAGGGGTTAATATATTGCTCAATCATTAATACAGATCCTTTTTCAATTATTATGTTGACAATAACTAACTAAACGGTATTTTATCTGCATACAACTGCAAAAGTTTAGTTAGAATTTTCATGTGTATGCATAATATAGAAATTTAAGGGATGTAAACTGTTTTAAATAATATACGTTCAAATTATTAATTTTATTCATTAAAGGTTACTTTTACCGAGGTAAATATAATAAAAAACACATACTATGACATCGGAAAATTTCTATTATTATTTTTATTTCAGATTCGATAATTAAAAATAGGGAAACGTATAGTGAACACAGGTTTAGGAAAACAAATTGGAACAAACAGAAAATTTGGTGTCTCTATAAATATCGGATAAAAATAAAAATGGAATGAATTTTAAATATATTTGTAACTAATACCAAGTAACAAAACTTTCAACAGTCAAGTTTGTAAGCAACAGGCACGAAAATTGGCAATTTACTAGTAATATTCAACGTATACTCTCTTTGGAATAAGTTTATTTTAATCTATTTTTAAACATTTAACTCTTTTGCCGAAATACGTCTTTCTGTTTTCATAATCTTATTTTTAAAACCAAAAATTTATTTTTATATATTTCAAGAAATTTCGATAAATGTATAAAACATAGGTCTTATAAAATATTGGCAAGCAATATTCTTCTTTATGTAAAAATAATTTCTCTTTAATCTGGCATTTCGTTTTATTAGCTGCTATTATTAATTGATGATATACAATCGTTTAAAATCTAAAATATTATATATAAATTCAGCCAATAACTGTGGCTGTCAAACACTGCATTTTTACGTAAACAAAGTGTAAAACTCTTCATGACAAAAGGTTACACCAATAATGACAGCAAAATTGAATTGTAAAGAATAAAATGAAAATTCGATAGATGTCATATTGAGACAAAAGAATTTTACATTTTGTCATGTTTAAAGTAGAATATATTGAATAGGATTAATTAAGTTGGAATCAAAGTTTCGAATGTTTAACGGGCAAAATCCTTTGTCGGTTTCAAATACAGATTATGAGTTAATATATTTTTACGTTCGTCGCAATTTTATTTAATAATTAAGCCCAAATAAGCTAACGGTACCAGAGGCCGTCGCTGTACCAGTAAATTGGCATTTTTAAGTTTGAATTTTACCAGATAAGCTTTGAAAGTCGCACAGAGATTCGCGTCCCTCGATTTATCACTTAACTCTCCAGTGCGATTTAACTCTTAAATGCATGATTTTTTATTTTGTTTCAAAAACTTATATATGATTCGCAGAAAGATTTATTACACAGGAAAAATAATGAAAAAAATCAGAGATACATTTTACGACGTATAATACGCCATCCTTTTCTTGTGTTGCACATCTAAAATACAAGTAAACATTAAAATATTCAAAATTAGTAAATATTTTAATAAGTATGAATCTATATACCTTATTTTATATAAATTTTTATATTTTGTAAAACTTAACACTTAAATGCACGAATTATTCTTTTACAATTGTGTTTTAAATTCTTATATTAAAGATTAGACACCTGAAATTTTAAGATAGATTTTGAACTACTTTGATAATTTTTTGTAATTTTTACAGGATTAATATTTTTATATAAATATAGTGGTTGCTAAGAAATAAATAAAAAACGATGCAGACATGCATCACTAAGCATTTAAGAGTTAAAGCAGTCAGTTTCTGAACGAAGTGATTTAAACTCAAATAATGCGACTGTTCAATCATTTCATCCAGATTTCTCGTAGTTTGAAATAATGCAAGCCATTTTTTTTTCTTTTTGTGAATACTTTTGAACATGACTTTTGTACATTTGGGTTTAATGTAATTAAAATGGGCCTGCAGAACCTATTTATTGTATTTATTTTCTAATGTTCTTCATCTGCATTACTTGTGTCCGCTACTGGCACCGTAACGTATCGATATTACCAGTAGTGGACAGTCATGTTAAAAGCTGTATTCATGGTAACAAGGGGCAACGTTGCGAAAAGCGTGCGACAGCTGATGAAGGAAGTGGATCGGGAGAAACTGTTCAACTGTTCAAACCGATCAATGGAGTTACGAATAAAGAAGAGGAGACATAGTGTACTACTCTCCAGTTGCGAGTGAAGTAACTCAGGAGGTTGTCACAATGGAGTTATGAATAAAAAGGAGGAGACATATAGTGTATTGTCTACCAGTTGCAAGTGAAGTAACTGAGGGGGTTGTCAGAATATGGCGGCTGCTTTTTTAAAATCGGTTGTTCAGTTTCTGATTACCGATAGATTAGACATCCCACCAGTAAAATTGAATAGAACATTTCTTCTTAATGAAGCATCTTCTTCATGGAATTTTTTTTCAAAAATGTCGTAAAAATTTCTATTTGTTTTTACTGGTGTCAGTATGCCTTATAAAACTGTCAGTTTGTTTCCATGGTTGTCACAATATGGCGGAAACGCAGGGCCTAACTACCACCAAAGAAAACTCCTACCAATAAAAATGAAAATATGTTTCTACCACTATTTATGACTGAAATTTTGTAATAATAAGGCGTTTAAATAAGTTGAAAATATCTATATAAACCTACTGGT
This sequence comes from Maratus speciosus, assembly GCA_963932465.1. Lineage (NCBI taxonomy): Eukaryota > Metazoa > Arthropoda > Arachnida > Araneae > Salticidae > Maratus > Maratus speciosus. The sequence continues at coordinate 167,049,698 of OZ010796.1, read as the reverse complement.
GGGAGTTTCCACCGTCGATAAACAACTCCTGTGATAGCGGTTACAGTTGAAGCTTCACTATTTTAATGATATGTCATTTCCTCTTTATTAATAGTTCCATGGTTGTCACAATATGGAGGCTGTTTTTTTTTTATTCGGTTCAACATTCGCCGGGGCAAACTCCCCACCAGTAAATTTGAATAGAATATTTCGTCTTATTTAAGCGCCATATTCATTGAAATATTTTCTCACAAACTCACAAATAAAACAAAAATCTCTATTTGTTTTTAATGGTGTCAGTTTGCCTATGTATTATAAATTTTTTCACTGACACCGACAGGAGGTTATCTAAGTTGTCACAATATGGCGGAAATGCAGCACCTAATTACCACTGAAGAAAACTTCCACCAGTAAAAAGAATAGTTGTTTATTTCTGCCATTATTTATCACTGGAAATTTGCATTAATAAGATGATTAAATAAGAAGTAAATTTCTGTTTAAATTTATTGGTGGATGTTTCCCTCGGCGGTAATCAACCCCTGTGAAAATGGTTACAGTTGAAACTTCACTATTTTAAGGATATGTTATTTCCTCTTTATTAATAGTTCCATGAACCGATCAGTGCTAAATTTATTTAATGCAATTCCACGAAAGAATTAGACAGTTTCATAACAAATAGCTCAGAATTTCAAACCGGCGATACTTTCCCTTAATGGATATTCTTATAAGAAATTTCCAGTAGACCTTTCTAAACTTATGTTCTTGACGGTCTTTTAAGGTCAGATGTTCCGTAATAAGGGTTTTAACTGATTACGAAAACCGATTTTTTTCACGACGACTGGTTGCTCAATGTTAATAGATTTGCATCGTAATAATATAGATAGTTCCATAAAATTCTCCAAATGTTCGTTTATTTTTTTAATTTCTTATTAAAATATTAATAGCCGAGCAGCTTAATGTGCGAAACAGGTTGCATTACAAATATTTCGAAACATTTTGATAAAATTTAAGGACTTTAAAACCAGCTGTGTTATCAGAATTCAAATTAAATAATATTTTACATAAAATTTATTAATTAAACCCATTTCGATCCGTCTTATATTGAATTAAGGAAAAAGCTTTTTTCGCGCATTTTAAAGCATTTTTGACTTTTATATAAAACGTTAAAAACTTTAAAAGTTTAATATTTAGAATAATCTTTAATGAAATAATAAGATTTCAAAATCTATAATCTCATTTTTAGATAGAGTTTCAACTGTTCTGTGCAAATTAATAACCATCGCTTCAATTCTTTTTGTATTAGAAAAAAAAAATATAAAACGCTTTCATTTTTTCCCTTGTACTTAATTTTGCTCCTATAATGGGAGGATAATGTTTAAATAGAATTTGAGGATAACTTAAGCATTGTTACCTGAAAATGCCACACTATTGGATTTAGAAAGACTACACATAATCTTATTTCAAATTTCATGGAGGATAATATAAAGAACATTTATGCTAATAATGGCTAAAATTAATTTATAAATTCATTAAACGCAGTCCTACTTAAATGGAAATCATTGAATTAAAACGTGCTATATTTTCTGAAATTTTTTGTAATTCATGAAACATAAAATGTTATTTGATATGTTCTATAGAAAATAGGTATCTGTTATACTGTTATACATATTTTAGGGTCGATTAGTACACAAAAAAATGTTATATTTGAATTATTCAATATAAATGTAAATCGCGTTTAATTACAATCATTTAATGTTCTTAACGTATACAAAGGAGAGTTATAGCAGTCAAATAACATATTGACGTAGTTAATCAGTATGAACAACCATTTATAGAAAATTTGAAACCATAAATGGAAGCATTTAAATGGAATAATAGCCCACAGAGGCACAATAAATTAAAACTTTAAACATAAAATATTACGGAACTCAGCTTGGAATTGCTTCTCTGACAAATACTTTCACATATTTGAGTCATATAATTTCAGCGTTAATTTAGTTGTTGAACAGCTTTTATAGTTCTCAAAGAATTTTTGATATAATAAGTACTAAAAGGGATTTTTACTCATTCTGTTTTCAAGATGTGAATAAAAAAGTTCTTGCAATTTGTAATTTTTTAAAAATGTAAATAACCATTTACAGATTCATATGTAGTGAATTAAAAAACCTAATAAAAAATTAAAGATCCTGATAACTGCATGGCTACAAATCTTCCATTTTCTTCGCGTGGCATCAATGTATTTTGAATCAGAAGATTTATTTCATTAAAAGTGCTGTGTTTGCAGGTGTAACAGATAATTGATTTCATATATTATGTAAAATGTATGGTTAAAATTATGTTTTTTAACGTTCATGTTTTTACTCTATAAATGAGTGCAGGTAAAACACATAGGTTATTTTTTTTCTTTTCAAGCAAAGAGCCAAGTTACTCTTCACAATAACACTCATCTTCTAATAAGCACCCCTGCCATTTATTATGATTTTGTTGATTTCATTCACGATGATGTCGTCCCATATTATATCATGTACAGACAAATCTGCATTTCCTTAATCTCAAGGTTCTTGTAAACAATATTCTTTTTTAGTGAAAATTAATTAAACTTTACCTTCGTCTTTTCCAAATTTATTTTTAATCTCACATTAATGCTAGCTTCTGACGAATCTTCTAATATATCTTCTAATTTTGCAGGGTTGTTACTGAAAATTTAAATGTTGTCAGTAAGCCGAAGATAATTTAGGTGAACCACATTTCTTCTAGTCTCTTTATATTCCAAATCCAACTGAATTAAACATTATCTTAGTTTTTCAAATTTTATTTTTAGTCTTACATTAATGCTAGCTTCTGCCGAAATTTCAAATATTTCTTCCAGTTCTTCAGGACTGTTACTGAAAATTAAAATATCTTCAGCAAATCGAGGATGACTTAGTAGTACCTTTATTTTCCCAATCCAGTTTTATAAAAACATTCTCTAACAGAGCGGTAAAAAGTTTAGGCGAAATGGTGTATCTATGTTTAGCTCATTTTGTAAGCTTGATGTTTGCTTTTACTCTGTTCAAACGGATGGTTGTTGTTACTTCTTTTAAATCTCCGTTATAATAGTAAGATTTGTCTATACCGATGACTCCAATGATTTTAAGACAAAATAAAATGTTTTTCTTTTTCATAACCAGGCGAAGCAAATATGGGAGGTAAATTATATTCTTTATGTATCTCATAAGTTCCCTTATTGTATGTCTATAATTACTTGCACTAAATCCACTTCGTAACCATGCTTATTCTTAAAGCCAAGCGAGTGATTCAAGTTGTCAACTTGTCGACTATTTTACAAATCACTAATAGTAAGCACATCCGACGGTAGCTTTTAATGTTTTCTTTCCCCTCTTTCTTATAAAGTAGCACAATAATAGCATTATTCCAGGCTTCTGGTATATCAGACTTCTCCAGAAATTTGGAAAACAGTATGGCCAACATTTTTGAAAATGAAATTCTCCTGCTTCTTTAATAAGGTCAATTGTGATTTCGCCAGGCCATTTACCTCTTTTACATACATCTAATGACATGTAAAGCTACGTCTATCTTCACTAAGATTATCTACTCAGCTTCTGTTATTCGGAAGATCAGAAAATTACCTTCTCGCTGATCTTCATATTTACATAAATCTTCAGAAAGTTCTTTTACAATATTTCACTATTGTTTTTGGTAATTATTGCATTTACACTCGTCAGTGAAAAAGTATATTTTCTTCCACCATACAGTTTGCGCTTGGATGATTTTAAACATTTGCTATTTTATTTAAATTTCTTGATCACGGCTGTAAAGCACTTCTTTACCGTTTTACAGAATTCTGCGTATTCAAATCATTGTTATGGAATCGTTTTTCTTAGTTTGCATATATTCTGTGTTTCTTGATCAATCTTCTTACTTCTTCAGCAATTTGTTTGTTTATTTTGTCTTGTGCTTCAATGACTTGTAATTTCTTGTAGAGTATTTGATAGTTTCTTATTCACTTCTTTAAAATCTTGCTCCTCTTCCAATATTGACCGCAATGTTTATAAACTATTTTTAAGTTCCAAAAGGAATTTTTATTTATGTTGCTGGAGACTCGTAATAATCGGCTGATTTCGTAGAGTGTTGAAAAACCTTTTTTTTTTCAACTTTTGTTTGTAACAGCATTTCACATCCAATCATCCTGCAATCACTTCCGATACAGTGTTGCCAGACTGGCGACTTTTTTAATTCAGATTATTTTACTGTCAACACTTTTTTTAAATAATATAATTCGCCGTATTTTTCAAAATTTTTATCTATTTTTAAATATGTCGAATAATTCCATTTCAAAAAGCGGTGACAATCAACAATCTGCGAAGAAAAAGTCCCCAATCTGGCAACACTGTTCCGATATTAAGGATACTGAGAATGCTGCAATCCAGTGTTGCCAGATTGGGGACTTTTTTTAATTCAGATTATTTGACTGTCACCACTTTTTTAAAATAGTGTAATTTGCCTTATTTTTTAGAATTTTTAGCCTATTATTAAATAGGCCAAATATTTTTATTTGAAAAAAGCGGTGACAACTAACAATCTGGGGACAAAAAAGTCCTCAATTTGGCGACACTGCTACAATCCTGAATTAGATGCTTTTTTTTTGTCATGATGCAGTGATGGAGCAGTGGCGAAGCAGCTGAGTGATTGTCACCACTAAATTTTAATAGTATTCTTTGACTTGAAAAAAAATCAGAATATCTGTTGTGAAATAAGGCAAAGGATACTCTTAAAATTTAGCGGTGTCAGTTGATTCTCTGTGGCTACACTGTCCCATCACTGCATTGATGTAGTGTATTTTGCTTCTTGTTCCTTTTTCACTTCTCCATTTCAATATTTTTGTAGTTTATTCATGAAAAATCAACTCATGCTATACATCTGCTCATATTCTCCAAACTCAGCCTAGGTTGCAAGTTTGGCCTTCATTTTTATTCAGAAATTTCGAGTTCATACTCGAAAATAAAGAATAGTATTCTATGCTTTATTTAATAGGATACATTGAGTAATCATATTAAGTAAAAATTCTTCTTTTGAAATTCACGGTATGAATTTGAAATTTCGGATTAAAATTGAGTCCAAGCTGGCAATCCTGAACTCAATATGTTTCTTCTTTCGTGTCGCATCTCATATCTATAATTTCCTATTGAGAACTCTGTTTTCTTTTTTTCTCCAGATGTTTTATTCCAGTCTCCCATTCTTAATTTTATGTAGCATTTTAACTCCTGGTGTATTGCAGTTATTCTTCATAAAAATTCAAAACTTCTTCATATATGCAACGCATTGTTAGTGCATAGACATGAATAATTTGCATCTTCCATTTCCATGACTCATATACAACTAACCTTGCTACACTGCATTATCATATTCCATCATGTGATTCTTCAACCTTTTATTAGAAACCAAACCTAGCAATAGTTGTTTTTCAAACTTTTATGCTCCGTAGCAGTGGTACTCACTAACCGACCAGCGGACCGCAGACTTAACAACAACAAAAAATAGGCATCTTATTTATTTGCAGAATATCTGTCATTAAATAAGGCGAATATTTATTTTTCTAAATAGTGGTGTGAGAACACTTTTTCGAAAAAATAAGAGTGTCACAGTTCTGCAATATGACTGCTGGCAAAATCAGTCTTTTCTTCACCTTCTCTTCTCACTTCGCTGTACCCTAGACTGTCCCAATTGATTCCTTCTAATTATTCTTCACGTTCTGGTAAACGATTTTTCAAAGATATGGATCGTTCGTTACACGTAGCCAAGATCATCAAATTGTATCAGCCAAACGGAGCCCGATGATTCTTGGCACACTCTACCTTCGTGTCTATCTGATCGCTGCCGTAAACAGACACCCTCAGACCGCTGGACATATATGTATATATATATCTTGTTCATCTTTAGAATTTTACCATTTGTTCATATATTAGTAATTTCAACTTTATTATATATACTGATTTGATAGATACAGAAGCTTAGTATGGTTCTTGTGTTTTATGACCACAATTTATAGATAGTAATTATTATCTTGTTTAATCGCAGAATTTCTGTGATTAAATAAGATTAATATTACTATTCGAAAAAGTTGTTCTCAAATTCAAAAAATTACGAGTCCTGTGTAACTGAATTAGCTTAAACCTGAAGTAACCTGTAAAATGTGGAGCGAAATACCCGGTATGTGTGTGTGTTTGAAATTTTTCACAAAATTTTATATCATACAGTGCATAAAATAGTGCATGTCTCAAATTTTGAATTAGATACACCAACAATATCAGAATTATTTTATTATTAAAATCTCTCACTAACGTTAAATATTATGCAAAGAACTAGAAGAAGAAAGTTTAATGTTTTTACTACAAAATTCAGTAACCCATTATGCAAAAACTCAGTAATATAATTATGCTTTCAATCCGACGACAGTAATCAAAACTTACATTTTTGTAAACATGAAGAAGTTTGTAATGAAAACCAAGTTACTATGGCAACAATAGATCATTAAGTTATAAAATGGGCCGGAAAATGCGATGCTTACCTTGAAAATTTAAATTAATTTATCTTGTTGTCTGAAGACAAGATTAAAATTTCTTAGTTATCAAGAAACGCACGATTTGTGTAATCTTATTATTTCTTCATTTTACGTATTTCCATATATAATGCAAAATTTGCTTTTATTAACAGTAAAGTTTTATTAACATTATTGAATACTGTCCAGTGTAGAAAAAGACGAAAATAAAATAATTTATTAAAGTTTTAAATTTTGTTGTAAAAACTTATCATAAATGTGAAGGAGTTATTTCCAAGGTTTTATGTTTATGTTATGTTACAGTCATCTACACTGTAAAAAAAAAAAAAAAAAAAAAAAAATGTAAATCTACAAAATTAGTTTTTGAAAAAGCTACAAAAATCTGTATGCTTACTAAAATTTTATCTGTATACTGTACAGAAAAAAGATGTAAATCTACATAACTGGTTTTTGAAACTACATAAATATGTATGCTTACTAAAATTTTACCTGTAACGCTTGATAATTACATGAATTTTTCTATTTGTAGTTACATGAAAAGTTCTAGGCATTCCAGTTTTCTAGAAAATTCTTAGTAAACTTACACTTTTTTTACAGTGTAAACGTGAATCTGTTACATGATTTTTTTTTTCTAGCAGTTACATAAAAAGTTCTAGGTATCCCAGTTTCATAGAAAATTCTTAGGCTCGTATTCATCATCTACCTCGACCTAGAAATCCTAGGTCGAACGCTCAAATGAAATTCACGACAACATTTGATTGGACATTTTCAAGGAGGCATCCAATCAGGATTAAATGTGCATACCGTTTGAGCGTTACATAAAAGGCAGTTACATAAAAGGTTCTACGTATCCCAGTTTCCTAGAAAATTCTTAGGCTCGTATTCATCATCTACCTTGACCTAGAAAACCTAGGTCGAACGCTCAAATGAAATTCACAACAACATTTAATTGGACATTATCAAGGAGGCATCCAATCAGGATTAAAGGTGCATACCGTTTGAACGTTCGACCGAGGTTATCGGTATAACTCGGGGACGAAGTAGTTGGTGAATACGGGCGTAAGTAACCTTATAAAATTTTTATTACAGTGTAGAAACTATTATTTTGGGGTAAAATATATTTGCTGAAAGCTGATTTATTTATAATTATTTATATTTCGTTTTTGCTTACATTAAAAAATGCCTTGACAAATTTCATAGACATATAAAATTATTTTACTAACGATGAAGCAAAAATAAGTATCTGGACTTATATTATTTAAGTTATTATTAACGCAAAACGTAAGCAACGTCGAGTTTACGAGTGAAAAATTCATGAGAAAAATTGGCAAGCTGTAAAAAGCATCAGGTTATAGCAGCAATGTTTCATTAGTTATGAATGCCTTTATTATTTACATCCTTCATGCCTAAGCCAATACATGAGATTGATTTTGCGCGTGGCGATTGTTTTCAAGAATTACAGTGTAAAAAGTGGTGCACTGTGGTCGGTGCATTAGGAACTGGATTGTTCACATAAATAAATAATATCAAGGTACTCCATTTTGTATATTACATTTTTCAAGAGAAATTGATTAATAAATCTGTATGTACGATACGGAGATATTTTGTTTTAATTGTTTAAAGAACAAAACGCACATCAATCTCAACAAAAACCACATCTTCTGTCGAAAGTATTGGCTCCGAATGTGACTGTATGTATCTCGTTTTATTTAAATTCAGTATGATGAAATGATCTTAAACACATTGGAAAAAGCGAAATTATTAGGGTGATTTAAAATAGATCAAATGACAATTATCTCTTAAATCGCATACGATCGAAACATATTCCCAGTTGCAAAAAATGTAAATAAAATATACCTTTTACCTGGCTGCCAACATATACGTTTTTCCGAATTCAAATAAATACATTTGAAGAAGAAATTTAACTTAATAAATAAAATTAAATGTATAGTGTATCTCATTATATAAATGCTGCACACATTTTATTATAAATATTTTTTTCGCAAAAAGCATCTTTATATAATTTATAAAAGCGTACAAGTTGGCAGCTATGGCTTTTAGTTGTTGGATTTGAATTACAATCACTGTATACATATTAAAGTGCTAAAGTTAATTTTTCCTTCATTTTTTATTTATAAAAATCTTTCCCTGTGCACCAAAAAAAAACATTGAAAATAAATACTATTTCTTTTGTTATCAAACCTCACTGAGTTGCGATTCATTAAATTTTATGAATTTTGAGTGTTTTCCATTGCTAAAAACGCGTTTTCCGATTTTCCCCCAAAAGTGATATTCACCATTACATTTTCTTTAAATCAGCCAGTATAGTATGGAATTTATATGAAAGTAAAATGCATAAGTCATTTTGACGACATCACAAAATTACAGTCACAAAGGAATAAACTAGTCGTTGGGGGTCACCGTAATAGTTACACATAATGGATATGCATAATATAAAATATGTGTAAACTATTTATAAAATATATTGCAATTCCGAAATAAAATTTAAACGTATTTGTTGTCAATTTGTTCGGTAGATAGGGTCTTTAAAATCGTGGCTCGATGATGTCTGAAACTTTAAATGCTCTAAAGGATCAATATCTGAAAACTGGACAATTTCACTCAGGATTTTTTTTTTTTGAATTAATGTGCAAACTTCCAAATATAATTATATACTATGATACATGTTTTCTCATTTGAATGCTGTAGTGTTTTGAGATCAAGATGTATATTTTATGCGTATGATGAACTTTTATAGAAGAAAGTGTCTGTTAACAACATAATCAGTGTCTAATAATTGGGACTGAGATGATGGGGATTGAGGTGATGTTTTTGCCCTAACAGCTGCACAACCATTTTTTTGGATAATTTTGCACACATGTAAATTATTTAATATGCCATGTGACATTTGAATGTTACATAAATAAAGTTGCAATAAGTTTTTATTTTTTTTTATAGTAATTTAAATATGGGGACATAAATGATGCTATAAAAAATAATCCTCCCTATTCCAGGGCTCCCAAATGGTCCGCCAACTGAATACCAATATTATTTTAGAAAAATTTTCTTTTTAGGTTTTTCTTACAAACTGCCCCGGAATCACCTTTGAAAGTTAATTCTAGCGCAAACGTACCATAAAATTTTGTGTTAAAATTTATTGGTATTCAGTTGGCCATTTGGGAGCCCTGCTATTCAGAACAAAAACTAAATATTTCTAAATATGAAACAAAGAGAAGAACGATTTACCTTCATACATGGTAGCTAGTTGAACTTTAATTGCCGTTGAAATGGAAATAATTCTGCCAGCGCCAGATAGTATCTGTTAACCTAAATGTGGGTTTAGAGGGACTGAGATGATGGTCAACGTCAGGGACAAATATATTTACTACAACATTTTAATATACAATCTATACTAATAAAGAATAATTATATTTTTCCATACTGTATATAAATAGGTATAAATATATTACAGCAAAAGTTAATAATATTTATAGAAATGTTTACAGCATACATTTAATATTGGATATTTGCATAGGTGCCAAACTCAAAATAATCTTCCGTAATACATGCATTAATTTGACCCAGGTTTAATACGTTTCGAACCAGAATTTTTTTTAAAGAAATGAAGTTAAATATGTTCCACCTAGAAACCTTGAATTAAATAAATAAAGATTCATGGAAAAGATTTTCTGGTGCCAAAGTGGTTAACCTGGGTCAAATGAATCAGTGAAAGTTTGGCAGCTATGTATGATATTTGTGCCTGGTAACAGAGACTGAAATGATGATTTCTTTTGTTTAAAATTTAAGATTAATTATTTATACATCATTATATGTCCATTTATCGTTGGTAATTGTTATAAAAAATGTTACATAATATTATATTTTTCAGTTTTTAGTTTTAGTATAATTAATGAAATATTATTGGCAGTGGACGCAAATTGTCCAATTTCCAGATATCGACCATAATATTGAATTGCGTAAAAAAAACATCCTTATAACTCCTAAGATGCTAACCATATTAACAATTAGTTTACTGCGTCGGATTAAGCGTCTTATTTCCAATTAAAATATATCTTTGAGTTGAAATTTGAATGATATACAGTGTCATGAAAAATCGAAGAGTGTGGAAAATACAGCTACAAATATCTCGGCAACTAATTATCCTATCGATTTCATTCTTTATGCAAAATTGATGTTTTTTATTGTCTTTTATATTAACTGCTTAAAATACACAATTTCGAAAAATTTTATACACCTTTTATCAAAACGAATATTTCTAGAGTCCGAAAAAGTAATTCCGGATAATCGAGGTTACTGAAATTCAATAGGCTTCTTCTCATTATTAAATACTATGTATGCACGAAATTTCACGTCTCAGTCTCAATTTGTTCGGGAGATAGCACGTTTACAGACATACACAAAGACAGACGGACGGCAATTTTTTTCTTTCTAAAAATATGTTTTCCAGAATCTCCAGAGTCTGAAACATATAAATCAGTAAAAAAAAAAAAAAAAAAAAAAAAAAAAAAAAAAAAAAAAAAAAAACCTTCCGATTTTAAAAACCATTACAAGACTTACCTTTTACTACGTATGATGGGTAAGTAATATTAGAAAATATAGAAAAATTCCTAATGTGTTATTCATATGTATATTTATGTTCTAAGTTAGATATTAAATAAATTTCTGATAAATAATTTTAATATTTAATTTTAATCCTTTAACGAATATAAGTCGGAATTGAACTCCGTGGACGTCTGCATCTGAAACACAAAGTAAATGCCACTGACGTTTAAAAAATTAACTTTTTAAAATTTCGTTTAATTAATAATAACTAGTTAAAAGTCTTTAGCTAAGTTCTAACTTGATATTTTTAGGTCACAGGCTATCAAAGCCTGAAAGCTAACATGCCCGGTGGTTCAGTATGTATGCATGTACGTACGTAACGCGATAGCTCTTGATAGAAATATCCGAGTTACTTCAAATTTTATTTTTCTAGGTTCATTCTGACAAGGAGCTTCCCTGATTAGTTTTGTTTGTTCATTGGTTAAGTATAAACGGGGACGGGGCTAATCCCCCCTTAATTTAGATAAATGGGTTTTTCATGCAGAATTATCAGATATTCTTCAAATTTGCTATGCCGGTTAATTCTAATAAGGCGCGTCCCTGATTAGATCTAAAGGTTTATTGTCTAAGTCTAAAGGGGAGAATGGGGGCTAATACCCCCTTACTTTAGATAAATGGGTTTTTCTATCTGATTTGCTTCAAATTTTTTATACCCATTTAATCTGATAAGGCGCTACCCTGATTAGATTTGGAAAATCATTGTTTAAATATAAAGCGGGGAACGGGGACTAATACCCCCTTAATTAAGATAGATGGGATTTTCTATCCGATTTGTTTCAAATTTGGTATACCGGTTTATTTCGATAAGGCGCTTTCCCGATGACATTTGGAAGCTCATTGGTTAAGTATAAAGAGGGGAAACGGGGAGAGTGGGCAATCCCCAGCATGAATGTATTTTCTGAGGGGCATTATTCATTGAAATAAGAGTATGATATACAATTGTGATATATTGTGAATAGATTGTGAATAGATAGTGAACTCAATGCCATCCGTTTATCTGGGCACTTTTCTTTTTTTTTTAATGATTTTATTTTTACTAAGAAATAAACTACCATGTCTGCTCATTATAATACAAATTTTTGACAGCTTTATCATTGCTTTTCATAAAAGTAACGTACCATTTTAGCAACCTGAAAACAAAAGTGTTTAAAAAATAAAAGCTTTTTTTTTGTCCCCTCGATAGAGTTAGCATATCATTTTTAGCTCACAGGCTAATCAAAGCCTGAGAGATAATGTGCCCGTAGGTTCTGTATGTACGTACGCAACGCGATAACGCTTGATAGAAATATCCGATTTGCTTCAAATTTAAGTTCATTCTGATAACATGCATCCCTGATTATTTTCGGCGGTTCATTCGTTAAGTGTAAAGGAGTGGAACGGGGGCTAATCACCTCAATTTAGATAAATAGATCTGTCATGCAGAATTATCCGATTTGCTTCAATTTGGATACCAGTTTATTCTGAATCTTTTTATTTAAAGATATTCTCTAGTTTTTCAGTCATTTATTAAACATTGTTTGCGGCATAAGAAAGGCTCAAGCACAGAGTTAAATTTGAAAAGTAATGAAATTCTGATCTGCATTGTTTTTTAAAAAAATATTTACTATAAATTCAACAGCTTAAAATATTTTTTGAGGGCTAATTGTGTCCATTCTGTGAAAATGAACCATATATACTTAAAAGGATAAATGTTTTTCTTTAAATTTAGACTTAAATACTTAGAGTTTTTATAAGCCTCAAAAGTAATAAAAAATTAGCGAATTTAACTTAATTTAAATGATTAATTTTAACAATGTAATCTTATTAAAAATATTACATTCTAATTTATATGTCTTTTTTAAAATAATAACCAAATAATAATATAACCAAATTTACCAATTATTTAGCAAATAATAATATAACAATGTGCTATAGGTAGACAGTGACATATCAAATATTCAGCAGTTCAATATTAAAAGGCAGGAAACCAACGTTTTTAAATTCACAAATAATGCAAAAAAGCAGCAAACAGCTGTTTGAAATCCACAAGCAAGATTCTTCTTCAGAGCGACAGAGAGCAAGGCAAGCGTGCTAGAAAAAGCAAAACTGGACTGCTTTCTAGAGCGCTGTGCCTTGCACTCTGTCGCACTGAAGAAAAATCTCGTTTGTGGATTCGAAACAGCCGTTTAGTGCTTTTTTGTGTGTTATATGTGCATTTTTAACCATTGGTTTTATGCCTTTTTATATTCTTGCAAAAAGGCTTTATTTGCTATTTTTAAGTTCCGTATTAGTTGACCCTATTGTGGTCTTTTTGACCCTATAAAAAATGTTTCAAACTAGAAAAATATAATTTAAACTTAATAAATAAAATTACATACATAAGTTAAAAGAACAAGCTATATTTAATATAAAAAATCGTTCAAATGATATAAAACTAAGGGCTCTCATGCAAAATTAAAACCTAGTACTAGCAGGATTGAACTCAATTCAAAAATAATATCTTAGGAAGAACCTTAGATTACATTTATCAGACATAAATTTAACGAGAAACGGACTAGATAATTTCTTTCGTTTATAAAAGAGATATCCAGTAATTCACCTTAGTAACTTAGTAACAAGTTACACACCAGTAAGTTTCGCAGGAGTTAGAGCATGAACTAACAGGCAAGTAAGGAGAAAGACAAAATGTCTGTAATTACTGCATTTTATCTTTAATGGAAGACGTTAAGAATGAAAAAGTAGTCACGATAATGATTAAAAACTTCAAACTATTTCGCATATATTCGCTTCAGTGTTTCATGTTCGTATTTAAATTACGTAATCAGAGCAACAGGCTATAGTGTTATACGTTAAAACAAAGTTTTTACAAATTTTTAGTAAAAAATCTAATAAAATTTGTAGCTGCTGAATAAAAGTAACAATATCTATTGAAACTCATTGGAAATAATCTCATCAAAATCTGACAAACAAATATCTCCCTTTACTCTTAATTTAGGTGTTTACAACACGTTCTGTTATATGCGACAGCTTGCTTTAAGTTTAAAGACATGACGCATAGATACCATTTTTTAAGCTTCTTTGTTTCCACTATTTTTGAATGGTAATCTTTGCCTTATTCGACCGCTGAAACTCCATGATGAAATTAGTGTAATATTACCATTCCGAAATAGTGGTAAAAAAAAGCTTAAAATGTCACAGCTATGCCTAGTAACATTTCTGACTATCGAATAACATTCTTATCCTTATAACGTTTAATTTTGTAATTTGAAATGAACTGAACTGCACAAAAATTATAACGCTTTGTACCATATTTTCTCTCGTAATTTGCACTTTTGCTTATTTCACGCACCCCATAGTTTTTAAAAAAATGCGTAAAAATTAAAGATTCGCATATTTTTTGCATTAATACTATGAGATAATTTGAGATAAGTTCAATTCTAACTTTAAGACAAAAAAAATCCTCAAAGTTTTCATTTTTCAATATTTCAGTTTGATTAATTAAAATAAGAAATTTTACCCTATTACTGCAGCACAAGACTGTGCAATTATAACTGATAATGCAATAACATCAACACTGTGCTATATAAGTGCTGATTTATTTTCACTGAATATTCGTTTCTCATTGTAGAGTGTTTTGCTGAATGAAGTAATATAATGCCAGATGGAGGAGATTTTGGAGTGAATAAAATACGAATTTGAAAATAGCGCAGGCAGTAATATCCGATCAGAAAAATAATAAAAAGTAAATTTTATAGCCACGAATCTGTGAAATATGTCTTATATAATAAGTTAAGGTATTTTTATGCGTCAAAGTATAAAAATAATTTTTACATATTTTATTGTAGAACGCTCCGAAAAACTAAAAAAAAAAAAAAAAAAAAAAAAAAAAAGATTATATTACCCCAGTTTAAAAATTATCTACGAACTTTTAAGTTTGTTATTTGTTTTGCTTAACACGTTCACGCCGGCGCGGTGGGTCACACTCGACTGTCTCAGAGTTGTCAAGTCTCCGGCTTTTTGCACATCAGTGTTATTTTAGAGAAAATGTTGTTCCTTTAAATCGCTCAATTCCTCTAATTAAATAAAAGAACATTTTCTGTATTAAAATACTAGGATCCAAAAGGCCGGAGATTGGCAGCTCTGAGACAGTCGAGTGCGACCCACCGTGCCGGCTTGAACGTGTTAATATTAATTATTCTTTTATTAAAATGCCATAACCCTGTAAGACCCAACTCGCACGATCGTGCGGGTTAGACATTCATTTAAAGCTCTGCTTCTGAGTCGTATGGAATAAAAACTCGAATCGAACGATAGTTCTAGTTTGCAGATAGAGTAAAGTATCATTTTTTATCAACAGGTAGCGATTGCAGTCCTTGTTTTAATTTATATAGGCATGACTAACTTTGTTTACAAATACATCGGGTCTTAAAGGGATATACCTCTTAAAGAATGTAGTTCCTCTTTTTAATCTAAGTTGCCCTTTAAAAGAAAAATTAATACTATAAAAAAAACCCTTGATTTTTCATACTTCGTACAGTTCGATCCAAAGAAATGGAGTAAAAGTACAGTATGCGTGTGTAAATACGATGTATCAACTTACTGCTACATTGATTATGCTCATAATAAATAACAGCATTAAATACTTTTGTTATGATACTCTGTTCAAAGAAATCCGTGAATTGAAAGAATATCTCCGTTAATTATATTTCTCTAAAACATAAAAATTTCCTTGATTCATCCATTTATCCTGAAAATAAAAAACAGTCTCCAATTAACATAAAAGTTACCTAAATTCCTCTAATCTGACGCTTTATTTTGGTCAAATCACAGGGTTGTCTTAGCAATTGTACTGTGTACACTGCATTTTTTTTTACAGTATAATACAGGGTTCGTACAGGTACCGTTATTTTCAAGGCCAAATATCAGAATTTTTTTATAGAAAAATAAATCTAGTTTAAACGGACGAAATTTCACCTTATTCCAGGAGAGATTTTTCATAAGAAAATACTGGTACCGAAGAATTTTTTAGTCTGGAAATTCAAGCACCCGTACGAACCTTGTAATACTGGCAGCTGGGGTGGCAGATTAAAACCGTTAAATTAACAGTAATAAACCGTACAATTGGCAGGTAATAAACTGTTAAGTAATAATATACTGTTTAATTCATCTTTACAACAGCATATTTCTGCTTATTTTACGGTTATAATCTGGCTGTATTATACCGCAAAATTAACAATTTTTTTTTGCAGTGTAGTACATCTTCTTATTAGAAACTGAATGTTTTATTATGTACCTTTTCCCTCAAAACTCGTTTTGTTTTTAACCTGTACTCTGTGATCAGATTAAAATGTAATTGTTTTATGTATTTTTTCACTGAAAGTATTGTAACAGTTGGCTAAGCTAATGACAGATTAAATAAAGAGAAAACAATGCACATTCTACGATTTCAAGAAAGTTCGATCTAAATAAAACTAGTCGAATATCACAATCCCAAAATTTTCTTCTACCTCATAAATTTTAATACTTCAAAAAGTGTATTTTTTTTAAGTGGGCATTTTAGACACAAAAAAAATGATTAGTTAACAGCTCTGTTATTTATTTTATTTACACTTCAAGTTTTTTGTCAATTTTGCTTATTTTACATATTCAAATTAAACCTAGATTGGGGACAATTGGGGGATTCAGTATGATTTTTCTCGCCCGTCCGAAAGTGGAACAAAATTCGCTATCGCAACGATATCTTCAAGTCAATTTTTTCATACTTTTATACAAACCTCGGCCTATTGCATTATATGTAAATGTAAAATTTCGTCGAAATATATTCTTGAATTCTTCACTTAAACTGCTAAAAATTCGAGAAGATCGTACGAAAAAATCGATCACAGCGTCGCCATCCGAAGGCACTTTTTCAACTGGGAGTTGATGTCCATAGTCAAAAGCATATACATGATTTCAATTCTATCCATAACTTCATGCATTTTCCTATGATACAAAAGAAAATCGCACCTATATCTGCCATTACAGCGCTTCAGTCCTACTTTCTCTAAAATTTTATACAAAACTCGGCCTATGACATTAGGTATAAATATAAATATTCGTCAAAAAATATTAATAAATCATTTACTTAAAGCGCAAAAAACCGAAAAAATCGTACAAAAATCACAGCCACAACTTCCGGGGAAATATCACCATTTTCAACCGAGAACTGACGTCCACAGTCAAAAATTTTTCAATGAAGTTTGGTTCAATTCTAACTATAACTTCATACAATTTCCGATGATAGAAGAGAACAATCGCACCTAAATCCGTTATTACAGCTCCTCCTTTCTGCCGATTTTATGTAAAATTTTATACAAACTTCTGCATATGACGTTACGTATAAATATAAAATTTCGTCTAAGAATATTCACAAATTCTTCGTTTACGCTGCTAAAATTCGAGAAATTCGTATAAAAAATTCGCTATCACATCACCCCCTTATGTAAATATCCCCATTTTCAACTAGGACCTAACGTCCATATTCAAAAAAGTATATATGAAGTTTGGTTCAATTCTCTTCATAACTCCATACATTTTCCAATAATACAAAAGAAAAAATTCAGAAGAATCGTTATCGCAGCGCCCAACCCCCTTCCCGGGAAATATCCCTAATTTAATCTGGGACATGATTGCCAAAATCAAAAACATATATATATATGCAGTTTTGTTCTATTTTATGCGGGGGGAAGACCCCAAGGACACCTAACTTACGCTTTAGAGTATATAAGTGCAATCCCGGGGGAAGGGGGTCCTGATTATACAATAAGGAAAATGGCAGAAAAAATCGCTATCACATAGCTGCCAACTTTTACGCTTTTTTGCTACCACTAAAATTTAATAGACATTTTCGCCTTCTTTAATCGTGATACTTTGACGATTAAACAATATATTCTTTTCTGTACAATTTTAGGGGTACGAAGAAAGCGTAAAAGTTGGCAGCTATGCTATCATAGCGCCCTTTCGGCAAAATATCCCCAATATCAAGTGGGAGCTGCTGTCATTGGCAAAAGACATATATGGGAATATTGTTCAATTCTAATCATAACTTCATACACTTTTCGATTCTACACACCGACAGACAGGCATTTTGTAAAAACGGGATTTTTGGGAACTGTGATCCCTAAAACATGTAAATCCGTCGAAAACCGGAAGTCGAAAAAATTCTATACAATAATTTCTTCTATCATAGACAGTAAAAAGCAAGTAATCTTAATAAAAAAAAATGAAGCAATCAGAATTAAAAAGTAACGATCTGGCAACACTGTATCCAGGCTTACGCCGTACAACCAAGTAATTTTGTCTGTAAATATTGCATAAAATATGTTTAAGAATCGCTATAACGTGTAAAACTTAAGTATGCTTTTTATTCTTAAGAAATTTTTTAAAGTTGCTTTAATGTAGTTGAAGCTGAATCTTGTGTTTAAATTTGCAAGAATAGCTTTTGCTTTACTTATAAATATCTTGTGTAATAAACTCTACCAACTGAGAATAAGTTTATGCAAAAATTGAAAGACATATTATTCGCAAAAATCGCAAACGTTTTCATCAACTCAAAATTAAAGATCAGACGCATGTGTAAATAATAATTAAAAAAAGTTTATTAACCCTTTCCGGCACACTGTGCCCGGGTCGGGATACCTAATTTTAATTCCAAACTTACGAATGGCACCAAGAATATTTTAGTAAAATTTTGCTTTTACAATGAATATTAAAAGTAACATGTTTTTAATTTCTAAAAAAGCCGTTTTAAAATTCCGGTGTCAGTCAATCATTTCATCATTTTACAACAAAAAATGCCTGTGCCGGAAAGGGTTAAGGGATATTATCAGATTGCGAAATAATTCTCTTTCCTCCACGGGCTGAGTTTAATAATAGAGTTTAATCAAAATGCCTATCATCGTAAAATGTTACAGAGTAATCTAAGGAGCTTTCGAAATCCCAGTCTCTAAATTGTTGAATTTTCTGCTTGTCACTATTACATTTTCAAATGTTTAGCAATGGAACGATGCCATTGTCAAATATATTTGAATTAAATACAAAAATTGAGCACAGGCAACTAATATGTATATGTATATTCTATATTTATATTCTGATTGTTACAAAATCATACCTTACTTCGATTATTTTGATTCAGTTATTTCTTTTATTTTCTGGGACTTTTATGAAAATGACATAAATCAAAATGCATTAGAATTCCGAAGTAGAATGGCTTCCTAGGAGTATTTCAAATTGGTAATTTTCTGTTTAATATTAATTCGTAGAGTTTGTAATATTTCACTACTGTTCAACAAGGCGAAAATCTTTATGACTTTTGTATACCAGATCTTAGAGAAAATGTTGTTCTGTTAAATCACAAATATGTTCCGATTAAATAAAATAATATTTTCTCTAATATTATAATGGTATGCAAAGGGTCGGAAATCTCATTCCTGCTATTCGAAAATTGCAAGAACTCTGCATAAATATTTCATTACAAAACATTTATGTAAGATGTCATTCAGCCAAATACCGCATGGCAATTTGAAGAAAAAAAAACTCTTTGTAAGTAATATGGCAATGGAATCAATCTCTTTTAGCAGTGGCAATTTGCATTATTTCATATTCATAATATTTCACCATATAAAAACTTTTAGGGATGAAGCTCTGATATACGTTTACAATGTAACTGTTTTGTTTATTTTTCTTCTTTTCACTGAAAGCTTATCCAGGCAGTGTTGCCAATCCACACCTTTTTTTTCACATTGCTGGATTAATACCAATTTTTAAAACAGTAACATTTGCCTTAATTAATGAAATATTAAATAAAACGCATATACTATTAAAAAAATTGATAGCAAACAAGCAATCTGAATAAAAATAATAAGAGGACTGCCAACATTTTATCCAAGATACTATTACCTTATATATATATATATATATATACTGGTGTACAAAATTAAGGACCAATCACAAAATGCTAATTTTCAAGTACGCGAATACTCAAAAGGAAATAATATAATTCAAATAATTACTATCTCCACATCACAGCTAGTCCATATAACATCTCATTCATGTTACACATGGTCACAAGTGTCCCAGTCACTACGGTGAAGCAAAAAATAGGAAACTCCATACATCTCATTATGAGTCTCAAATGATCACTATATGTGACTCCACTGAGACGTCACTGTGACTGCGGCTTTGTAACGAGTCATCGTGTGACTTTACTATGTTGTTACATTGTGACTCTCGCGTGACTGTCATCAGCAGACTCAATTTCAAAGTCATCGTGAACGCTGCATTGTGATAAGTTACCAAATAATGTCACATTAAAGTCACATGCTGACTTTTAGTTGATAGAGAGAGTACTGTGAAGTCACCATTGTGCTCTTCCGTGAAAAGTCAACATGTGACTATAATGTGATATTATTTGGTGACTTATCATAATGCAACGTTCATGATGACTTTGAAATACAGTCTAAAAATAACAGTCACATGAGAGTCACAATGTAACTACATTTTAAATTCACCCGGTGACTCGTCACAAAGCAGCAGTCACATTGACTTCTCAATGGAGTCACATATAGTGATCATTTGAGACTCATAATGAGACGTAAGTAAGTAAGCACCCACCCTGGGAACCCGCTTTTGGCTTATGGTTAGGTGTAACCCCCAAGCCCAGGGCAGGGAAAAGTTTTACTACCTGCGGAAACAAGCCCAGAACCCCAGTCTCCGGGAAAGAAGACTTCAGAACGACCCGCCTGACACGCCGAAGAGAGCACAAGAGGCAAGTGCCGTGTCTCCGGACCGCCTGTGAAAATTTATGATTATTTAAGATAGCGATTCTTTACCAATCACAATTGGCTACCCTATTGTTTCAGGGCGAGCCTAGAAATATATTACGATTATGATTTATATGTTTTGGAATTTACGTACTATTTGAAAAAAATTTAAGTGTTTGCATTCATCTTTACATTTGATAAGAAATATTTTTTTCCCTTTTTTTCACCCTTTTAAACAAAAATATTTATACATATTTACAATATTTCTAGTGGTATTTAAGTTCTTAAAAATAAAACAATCTCAAAAACACCCTTCCATACACCACGTGGACCCATGACATACCCACCACAGGCAATCAGAAGAGGTAATTATTGAATGTATTTATATTGAATAAAAGACTAATGGCTATTGAGAATATCGTAGTTAGCATAAAGTTTTTTAAGTTGTGCCGGGTCATTAATTATTTTTAGGATGTCCTGAAGGATTGTCGTTTCTGTTCTGTGAAATTTAAACTTCATGAATTTGCAGTTGCCGAAAATGTAATGCATCGGGTCTCCTCGACCACCACATTTACAAAGGTTGTCATCTTTTTTGCCGATATTATAAAGGAAAGACGGGAAGCTGCCGCGGCCTGTTAAAAAGTAAATAGATACTTTATCTTTTGAAATTATTTGGTTCTGAACTTTTGGTACCAGCCCGTGCGTATATCTGCCACCCCCTGAGTGATACCAGTTGTACTGCCACCTGTCCAGTAATTGGGTTCGAATACATTTTATAAGATAGGACCGAGGCAATTTAACTCCTCGATCCACTGGTAGGTCGCAGTACTGGGCGGCATCATTCGCCAGCTCATCCGCCAGTTCATTATCCGCTATGCCAATGTGGCCTTTTATCCAAGTAATGTAAAAAATTTTATTTTGATTTTGTTTAATTAAATTATGGATGTAATAAATTGAGGGGTTAGTTGGAAATAAATTGTCTAAGGCTTTAATAGTAGATTGACTGTCACTTAATATTTGGAATTTTGTATAAGGGAAGTTAATGGCCCAATTAATTGCCGAAATTATTGCGTGCAGCTCCGCCTGAAAGATTGAATTTTCTGATCTCAGTTTGACTGTTTTTTCATAAATTTTAATGTTTTGATTGTAGGCTACCATTGCATATGCTGTGCCAGAGTCCACCTTAGAACCATCTGTGTAAATCGAAATAAGATTAGTTTTTGTGATAATTTTGTCTGTAACTATTAAGTTATTTAAATGAATTTCCGGATTTATTTCATATTTTAGGATTTTATTTTCTATATCATCTTTACATATTGGTTTGGGTTCTTTAAGTAATAAGTTTTTATTGTGTAAAATATTGTATTTTAGATTTTTACATTCCAGTGCTATTAAGATTGGTGGTATTCCTAATAGGACCTGTAACGTATATGTTGCAACATTTTTATATGTTTTGGTTATTGACGTGAGACAAGTTCTTTGGATGGATTGGAGAGCGCGTTTATCGTTTATCCTGAGGTCTCCAAACCACACCTCCGAACCATAATCTATAATTTTTTCTAGTACTGCTATGTACCAGGTTCTAAGATAGCCTCTGTCCACCCCCCAAGTAGCCGAGAAGACCCGTTTAATGGATGAGGTTAGCTGTAAAATTTTGTTTTTTATGCTAGTTATGTGCTTGTCCCATTTTAAAGTACTCTGGAATATTATCCCTAAAATTTTTATTTCCTTTAATGGCTTGATGGTATAGTTACCCAATTTAAAGGTTGGTGGACGTTTATCCAAAGTGTTTTTCCCCAACATAATAAAAGTCGTTTTTTCCTTTGAAATCTGTAAATTTAAGTTATTGCAAATATTATAAAAAAGTTTTATTTTTTGGTTGGTTTCGGTCTCTAAGATGAGTCTGCTCCTCGCTTTGACAACCATATTGAAGTCATCGCAAAAAACATACAGGTCTTCGAATTTACTGTAAAAGTTTATTAAGATTATATTTGCTATGATTAGCCACAGAAGCGGCCCAAGGGATAATGAGACGTGTGGAATTTCCTATTTTTTGTTTCACCGTAGTGAGTGTGACTCTTGTGACCATGTGTGACATGAATGAGATGCTATATGGACTAGCTGTGCTGTAGGGATAATAATTATTTGAATTACATTGTTTCCTTTTGAGTATTCGCTTACTTAAAAAAATAGCATTTTGTGACTGGTCCTTAATTTTGGACATCAGTGTACATTAGGTACTACTACCTTACTACATCAACAGTGGCAGTTTGCATTTATGTATTCAAATGTTTTACGCTGTTATAAAACAATAATTTGGTTCGAGACTTTCGATTCATTTATTTCTGTTACGCGCTTCCTAAAATTATAATTTTATGCAAAGAAATTAAATATTCACATTACAAAAAAATAAGTAAAATATTTTTCAGCCATATACCAAATTCCAAAGTTACCAAGAACCAAGAACCAATTACCAAGAACAAAACAAATCTCTGTGTTTGTTGAGAGGATGGCATTTATCTCTTCGAGCAGTGTCAACATTTGTTTTCATTTTTTATTTGTTATGAAACTATAGCCTACTTCGATTATTTAGATTAAGTTGTTACTATTACATGTTTTTTTTACCATTTTGCTTTTATGCAAAGAACTTAAATACTCATATTTTAAAACGCAAAGTAAGATTCTACGCAGCTGTATAACTATACTATAACAAAGGGGGCAGATAAGTTGTCTGTAGGTATTGTGATTACAGAATACGTCTGTAGTTATTAAACTGACTTACACCGTGAATGTCGAAGTCTTAAATATCTACAAAAAATATCACAATTTTAAATTCACAAAAGAAACTGAATGCTTATAAAATTTAAATCAGTTTGACGCCAGATTTTTTAAAGGACTTAATTCTACTTTAGTAGCGAAACATTATTGATAATATTGATCCAATACATCATTCATCGGAAAATCTTTAGTCAAATACCATTATTGGTGTCGTATTGAAAATATATGCTAAAAATCCATTTTTTTTTTTTTTTTTTTGAAATGTTCACTTTACATTGAAAATATTTGTAATCGAAATATTCTTTGACAATATTTGTCAGACATTGCCAAAATGAAAACACTCCGATGTTGAAGCAAAATCTTTACTTTAATAGAGGTCATGATATCGACCGGATATAACTAATATCAGCCAAATTATAGCCAAAACGAGCAGTACCGGCCTGAAATTGTTTTATTAAACCTCCTCCCATTGGTGTCATATTTGATCCCAATTATTTTTTATATTGAATTGGTTAATGTTTCAATCTAGAAAAAATGAATAATTTATCCTTAATATATGAAATTAAATAGACACCTCCTAGGAAGAAGTTACATATAATAAAAGAAAATTTCTAGTTCAAATCGTGTAAAATTAAGAATGCTTAGAAGATACTAAAACCTGGTACTTGGGGGGATTGGTTATGAAGTATGGACAATGGACATATTTGTGGTTTCACATAGAATATCCCAGATATTCCCATAATTTTTAATTCTGAATTCTTAATATACAGTTTTTTGTTAACAGAAAAAATGTTCAATTAATAACCTTAAATTTTTTTTTAATATTTTTTAAATACTATGAAATTTGTAAAATGAAATGAAGGAAAAATAAAATCATTTGAATCCTCGTATATTTTCTCTATCATTATTTTCCAACAATAATCTCCGTGATATATTTTCTTTGAAATTTTCAATTGATATCTGCCATGAAAACTTACAGAAGTATAGAAGTGTGTGACTTCAGAATAAAATGCACCTCAGTGCTACATTTGTATTTAATTAATCTTTACCTCTTATTTGTCCTTTATTTTAATTTAAGTGAAGAAACGCATAACTGCGGTTATCGGAATCCAAAACAGTGAGAAAAACTACTTGTATTATGGAGAAGTTTTTCATTTTTTATCAACTATTCATTTGAACGTTAAACATACTATGGGATTTCTATTTATTAAAAATTAGTGTTTTATGCCATTTTAAATTTTTTTAAATGTTTCAAAAGTAAAATATTATATTTTAGGTTCTTCTTAAGTATGCTTTTTAAAAAACATTGATTGACCGTCCTTTAACCCTTTCCAACACATTTCAAATGTTTTTATAACTTCGGTTGGTGTATCTGGCTTGTCTGTTCGTGCTCTGTCCCCGTAAACATACAATGGAGTTATGAATAAATAGGAGAAGACATGTAGTGCGCTGTCTACCAGTTGCGATTGAAGTAACTGAGGAGGTTGTCACAAGATGGCGGTTATTTATTTTAATCGGATCAACGGTTTCTGATTATCGTCGGGGCAAAATTCCCACCAGTAAATTTGAATAGAAAATCTCGTCTTATTTAAGTTCCTTATTCATGGAAATATATTCTTACAAATATAGTAAATATTTCTATTTGTTTTTACTGGTGTCAGTTTGGCCAGGTATCATAATCTTTTTCACTGACACTGACAGGAGGTTGTCTACGTTGTCACAAATGGCGAAAACACAGGGTCTGACTACTGGCGAAGTAAACTTCCACCAGTAAAAATGAATAACTATTCTTGCCATTATTTATGGCTGAAATTTTGTACTTATAAGCTGTTTAATTAAGGTGAAAATTTCTATAGAAATTTACTGGTGGAAATTTCTCCCGGTGGTAATCAACACCTGCGAAAGCGGTTACAATTGAAGCTTCACGATTTTGAGGATATGTCAGTTCTTTTTTATTAATAGTTCCATGAAACATACTTTGATTTCTACTAAATTTATATGTATTTATTACCATGGGAGTTTTTCCATAGAATGTTCTCTGCTGCAAAAGATGTCTGAATCATTTATAATTTGTTTACAGAAACGCTTGACAATTTGGATACCAAGGATATATTGACGAAAGCTGTTGGAAGTATATTTTAATAATTAAGAAAATTATATACATTGTTGGCATACACCACGGCTTGCTTTCAATAGTAAAATGGGTGCGTTTTCGTACATTTACAAGATTTAGCTTCGTGAGAATGATTAACATTAACATAAAGCTACTACTGAGTTTATACCGATCTTGTACCTGTTCCGAATCGAATACCGGATATCTTGATCTCGTTAGATGATTGTGCATTGGATTAGCGAAGTATATTTCTAAAGATCTCGTCTTTTACTGTATACGGCAAGTCAAAACCAGGAATGAGATTTCCGCGTTTTTGCACACCAGTATTTTGTTAGAGAAAATGATATTTCATTTAATCGGAACATTTTTGCGATTTAAGAGAACAACAATTTCTCTAAGAATATACTGGTGTGCAAAAACGCGGAAATCGCATCCCTGGTCAAAACCCTATTGTCAAAAATTATTTTACAACTATATCAAAATAGGCACACAAATTATTTTACACAAAATTTTGAAAACTACTTTCATATTTCACGCTTTAAAATAAACTTTTGAAATCAGACATAGTCATAAAGGCATGCCTTTCTAAAAGGAAAATTAAAGCATTAGCGCTGAAGCGTTTATCGAGCATAATCAGCTTGATATTAATAGATAGTTGAAGCTCTTTAAATGCAAAAGCACAAAGTAAATATCACATAATTTGACAGTTTATGTAATTTATATATGTTATCTTTATATTAAAGTCTTTTACGCATATCAACATATCTTTGAAATCCATTGCCGCAGGAACTTCAATTTCAGTGAACCATGGCTTTCCTCCATGCAACTATAATATCAAACATGAAAATTAATGCATTTTCTCGTGACACTTTCCTGATTATTTTAACGAATTTTGGATGGGTGAAAATTTTAAAATTAACGCACACTGTTGTTATTCCATGCGCATCAAATCTATTTAAGGAGCATAATATAAATTGAAATATGTTCTGCTATTTTCATACAATAAAATTAATTTGTGACTGTATTAATGAGTTGTTGCTTCTTCTTTCCTTAAAAAGCATAGTTGATATTTGAAATATAAGTTCATGTGCTACTGCCGCTCACACACACATACATACAGGGTGATTCAAAACTCTTTGTCAATAATCGACATGTAGGCTAGGAAGACGATAACAAGCAATAATCATCTGGAAACATAGGGTCGAAAATGAAATGCAGAAACGCCAAATACCCACAAATTTGGGGATGGCTACCGTCTGCTGTCGTAATTAATGTACCCATTCCAAACGGTGCTAGTAATCACCAGCGGTCAGAGACTGCACACGTTGCACATGGTACGGATGCAACTCGTCCGCGTGGAAGATACGCCAAACGCTGGATTGAGACGCCCGTACACGTGCTGCAATACGTCGAGTACTCGCCCCTGGGTCGTTTTGGACTTCGGACAGTACGACTTCTTCCAGTTTACGTGTCCGCATTGTTCTTTGAACACCAGCATCTATCATTCGTGTGTCGAAACGTCCCATTTCGCCCAATCGATGATGCAGACGTGCGAACATGGTATGAGTAGTGATACGTCTGGTTAGAAACCGGGAACGATACAGTTCCCTAGCGGCTGGTCCGCTGCAATTGACCGCCCCGTAAACTAACTGCATATCCGCCAATTCGTGTAGGGATGCATCCTTCCTTCAGGTCATATACCTGAAATACGCTTTTCATCGCTCCAGCTTGCCCAGCTGTCCACGTGACCTCAAGCGCCCTCTTGGGCGTCAGGGTTATGTGTGCGACCCTATGCTCCACTATGATTCTTGCTTGTTATCGTCTTCCTAACCTATATGTCGATTATTGACAAAGAGTTCTGAATCACCCTGCATTGACTGTAAAAAATTCCATCGATTGCCTCTGCAATTTTCGTAATGTTTACGGGTTTTTTCGCTGAAAATGTTTTTGTGCAAAAATACGGATTCGAGAATATCTGTGAGGAATAATGTTCAGGAAGATTTTCATTTTCTCTAAAGCTGTGAGTTTTACTTTTATAATTATATGACAAAAGAAAAAATTCCGTAATCATTCGGAAATGGTACGGACCAAATGCGGGAATTGTTTCGTAAAAATATAAAAAGTACTAAATCTTAACGAAAACGGCTGATTAATTATACTTTTATCACTATTATCTGGCGAGTATATTCTTAAATATATATTCAGTATCTTTTGAAACTTCACGAAATTGTTTCATTCAAGAAAAAAAAAATCCGTAAATTACATCTAACAATCAGGTGCTTCCTTTATAGTGTAGGTAGTATCCTCTTATTGTTGGGCAATAGCTAATTCATTAACTGTTAGTTTTAGAGATGTCTGTATTACAAAAGACATACGTGTCCGTGCGCAATACTGACGCCATTTTGATGCTGGCAATAGCTGAGAATTAAAATTTGCTTTTACTGCAATTTTTTTAAACTTTTAAACATCACACATTTTTCATTTTTTACACCATCGAACAGAGAAAATACATACTTACAAATGCAATTGTTAGAAACAATGTATTGAAATTTATTTGAAAACTGTATTACAATTTGTTTGAAAACTGTTTATTGAACCGTTTAAGCATTTTTTAAGGTTTTTAAAATAATTTTCAAGCATTATTTTTAAAAAAATCTAACTCTGTCGCGTACAGACACTTTTCAAATATAAATCAGTTTTCACTTAAATAGTTCAGCATTTGTTTCTGGCTGATATTACATAACGAAGTTAAAATTTCGCCAATACAATAAAATAATATAAATAAAACATAAATTTAACAGCTATGTAATCAAACTGTGCGCTTAAATAACTGAAAAGATCAGAATTAAAAAAACTGCTCTATGTAACGAAATCTTTGGCGTTGTCTTCGGCTATTAATATGTACTAAAGTACCATTTTAAATAAATTTTAAAGCATTATTTGCTTTCAAAATGGTTACTTATCAAATTAAAAGGCATTTTGATGTTGTTAGTGGGAAATCTAAATATATATATATTAGTATAAAAATGGTTTACGCGAATATTCTGTAAGCCGGAAGCTCTGGATTGGATCTCCTAGTATTTCTAATTGCAAAAATATTTCAGACGTTCCTCTTTATAATAAGAAAAATCATTTACGTCAAATGAGTTATTTTAAAAAAGTTATAAAATTTAAATTTTTATACGGATTTTAGGTATTTTACTTATATTTAACAAAACAAATTTTCTGCATACTCTTAAAAAAAAAAAAAAAAAATCTATTTTTCTGTACCAAATATTTCAGAGCTATGATACAATGAATTTTGTTACTTTTTGTGCCTTTTCTGATACTGATTGGTGCCAAAAACAGCTGAAAACAACGGAAATTTAAAGGATCATAACTTGATAAATTATGGCTAAGGCGAAAATTCTGTTTTTGCTGTACTACTTGTTACGGAATGCAGAAAGTTCTTCCATATATAGCGGAAATAGAAGAATTCGCACAAAGAATTAATGAAGGAAACACGTATAAATATATTTTTAAGTCAAAATTTAAAATTTTATCGGAAAATAGTCTGAAAATTATTAACGTTGCAACTAAAAATCACGCCAAAAGTAACATGATAACTTGATTTGAATCTGTTGATGGCGTAGAAATTATTCCGTATTTTTTACCAGTTTCGCCAAAACCAATCACACTAAAATACGCCATGTCACATAATAAAGTATCACTGCAAAAAATTAGAAAACAATACCTTGAATTTTGTTTTATATTTTTCTTAAAAATTAGTTCTGTCTTAAGAGATTTTTTATTGATTTACATTTTGCTTCTAGAAGTAAATTTTAATGAAATCAGGATGATTAAAAAAAAAATAAAGTGATATATTCAATTTATATTTGTTTTAATATAAATTAAAGATGCATATTTTATGTATAATCACCAAATATTTTCAAAAATAAAATATACACTTATATGTATTAGCACTGTATTCACTAATTATTATATGCGGTATATTTGAAATTCTTGAATCCTTTAAAACAGAAAATACTATAGTTTTCATAAAATAGTTTTTAAAGCACTTCTGCTTGAAGTGCTTTCAGGATTCGTACGCATCAGGGGATTTTAGGTGTTTTAGTAATATAAATTTCGTAAAGTACTTGTCGCTATATCGGAAGGTAGAATTTCCTTTTAATTAAATAAGCCAAATATTACTTTACAAAGAATCTAGTAAAAGGTGGTTGCATGTCCTTGAAGCATACGAACCCTGGCTTTAAATAAAAATAGGCAAATTAATATTAATATTTTCTTGCTCCTTCTATTTTAAAATATAAAAATACGCTTTTTTATTTATATGCATTATCTCAATTTACAAATAAAATATACATTTATCCATATTAATAATGCATATACTAAATAATTATTTGTCATTTTGTTTATTATTTGAACATTTTAAACAAAAAATAATATTGCTTTTATTTTTAAAAATTATCTAAAAGCTAAAAATTTAGCTCATTCTCTTTGAAATATATACGTTAAAAGAAATTTATATTGTCCAAAAGATTTCTTCCAATTTAAATTTAGCAATCTTATAGAAGAAAAGAAATACAGTTTTATCTTCCAACAAACACATTTAAAATCATCTAGCTGATTTATTATGACACACTTTCATACGACTCTTAACCACTTTCTTTTTATTTTCGGTTGTTCCAACGTCCTCCTAAATAATACCACTAAAGACGAGGATTTTAAGAATTTCTAATACCGGAAAGCTGAAATATCGTAAAAAAACCCGAAGAATGGAATGAATGTCTTTCTTTTTTAGAGACTTCGAAACGTGTTCGTTAAAAGTTTTACGACTTCTTAACAATGATGTTTCATATTTATTGTAATAATCATAGTGTCAAAATTCTGAGACAGTTTACTTCATAAATTAAACCTGTTAGCAGTAAGTCAAATTATCCTAGGAAACATAAATAGGCAAATGATATATAAAGGCAAAAGATGTAGCTTGTTCTCTTTGAAATATATACGTTAAAAGAAATTTATATTGTCCAAAAGATTTCTTCTAGTTTAAATTAAGCAATCTTATAGAAGAAAATAAATGCAGTTTTACCTTCCAACAAACACATTTAAAATCATCTAGCTAATTTATTATGACACAAATCATACGACAATGCCTCTTAACCATTTCCTTTTTATTTTCGGTTCCCTCAACGTCTTCTTAAATGTCACTGAATACGGAGCTTTTAAGAATTCTTTATTCTTGAGATCTAAAATACCGTAAGAAATTCGAAGAATGGAATTCATGTCTTTATTTTTTAGATACTGCGAAACGTCTTCGTTAAAAGTTTTACGACTTCTTAACAATGATGCTTTATATTTATTGTAATAATCTTAGTGTAAAAATTCTGAGACAGTTTACTTCATAAATTAAACCTGTTAACAGTGAGTCAAATTATCCTAGGAAACATAAATCTTAAAATAAAACCTAAAGTATGTCCAAATGAAGAACACCACGTCAATTGAAAATCAGTTTTAAACTGAACTTTCTTTTTCTAACTAGTGGAATTTTAAGTAAACTGAAAAGAAAATATAATATACTTCAAAATTGTATTTTGTGATTTAATAAATTAAATAATTTTATTTACTTATTCATATAAATCCTTTTAATCTACAGTTTTGCTAATTCGCACCAACCAGAATTTCAAACTGTCGGGGTTATTTGAAAACATGCTTTGATTAATTTGCATTTTTTTTTAACCCATTAACGACCAGCATGTTTTTCAGGACTTTTTTTCAGTTCACACCACTTTTTGTTAAGCACTTACTTTTACTTTGAGAATCACTGAAATGTGTTAATTAGATAAGGAAAATTTTACTTTTCTCTTTTACTGGTATAAACAAAAAGTGCAAAAATCACAAACATAATGTTGCGAAAACGGAACGTCAGTCTTTAACCCTTAAATGCACGATTTTTTATTTTGTTTCGAAAAAATTATATATGATTCTCTGAAAGGTTTATTACACACGAAAAATAATGAAAAAAATCACAAACACGTTTTTCATATAATACGTTAGTCTTTTCTTCTGTTGCACATCTGCAATATAAGTAAAAACTACTGTCGCGTGGCTGTTTTACGCTAAAATAAGGCGAATTAGTAAATATTTTAAGAAGTATGTCTCCAAATACCTTATTTTATATAATTATTTATTTTATAAAACTTAACATTTAACCCTTTAATTCCCATGGTGGAATACGTTCTAGAAATAACGTAGTTCAGAGAATCTGACTTTGCACCAGAAAGTTTCAAATGTTAATTTTGCTTTATTTAAATACGGAATGTCAGTTATTAATTAAAGCAAATATTAATATTCTAATTTTCTGGTGTGAACTAGGTATATACGAATAAAAAAATCTATTAAATTCAAAACACTGCTGTTTGCATATATGCAAAGCTTCACACTAAAGGGTTAAACTGAACATTCTTTTTTCTAACTAGGGGAATTTTAAGTAAACTGAAAAGAAAATATTGTATGCTTCAAAATTTTATTTTGTGATTTTATAAATTAAAAAATAATTTTATTTACGCGTTCATACAAATCCTTTTAATCTACGGTTTTGCAAATTCGCACCAACCAAAATTTAAAACTCTCGGGGTTATTTGAAAACACGCTTTGATTTATTTGCATTTTTCATTAAGCCATTAACAACCAGCAGGTTTTGCAGGAATTTTATTCAGTTCACACAACTTTTTGTTAAGCACTTAATTTCACTTTAAGAATCACTGGAATGCGTTAATTAAATAAGGGAAATTTTTCTTTTCCCTTTTACTGATATAAAGAAAATTTCGAAAATCACAAATATAATGTTGTGAAAACGTAACATCAGTCTTTAATGGGTTAACCAAATAAAATTGTCATTATTTGGTTCCATTTTAAATTTAATTCCATTTTAATTTGTCAATCGCGTTCTACACTGTTAAAAATATAGTAAAAGATTATTTCTGTTTTTAAAGCCTTTTTTTTTTTTTTTTTTTTTTTTTTTTTTTTTTTTTTTTTTCCCTGGCCAATGAGAACGCTACATCAACGCCTATGAAACGTTCTCATTGGTCAGAAAGTATATAGCCTTTAAAAACAGAGGTAATTTTTCACGATATTTTTAACAGCGTATGTTCCATTGTTGCCAGCAACGTTATACGTGGTTGACGATACCGAATCCTAAATCGCCCCAGTGTAGAATGCACCGGAGTATGGGGTCCACGGGTTAACCCTCTCCCTGCGTAAGTAACTCTTCGCGATGAGCGTCTTTTACAGAATTTTTAATCGTTGTCACCGGTTCTTTAAAAGAGAAATTTTCGACTATGGAAATTGGGGAAAATGTCCTGATTAAACCAGACAAAGTTTTCGCTAAAAAATCACTGGTGGGAACAACCAAATAGTATTAATTTGACGGGAAAATGCATGCCCGAGCATATCTCGGGCTGCGCAGCGAGAGGGTTAATATTTTATACAGTCTAAAAAATATTTTCTATTACATTTATTATTGAAGCGTTTTAAACAGAAAATACAATAGCTTTTATGTAAAAAGTTTTCAAAAAATAGCTCGTTCGTTAGGGAATTGTTGATCGATAATTTCCTAAGAAACTTGTGTTTACAGACCTTTTCCGAAAGTCGGTTGCCTATATAGGTTTTTTGAGTTTATCTATCAATAAATATTTTGAAAATGCTTGTATTTTATATAAAATATCGTATAATTTATGAAAAAAGTGGACAACTATTTGGTATAAAGACGTAATATTTCTGATAAAGCTTGCTGTTATTTTATTAGAGAAGAATGGCATAGGCGAAAATAAGGAACCAGCGCACAACTTTAGTCAGTAGCATATCCTTTTAGAAACACGAGTATACTCGTCATCTGTCAGCAATGGATAATGGAGTTACGAATAAAGAGAAGGAGACAGTTAGTGTACTGTCTACTAGTTGCGAGTGAAGTAACTGACGAAGCTGTCACAAGATGGCGGCTGTTTTTTTTTAATTGTATCAACAGTTTCTAATTACCGTCGGGGCAAACGTCCAACCAGTAAATTTTAATAGAAAATTTCGTCTTATTTAAGCGCCTTATTCATAGAAATATTTTCTCACAAATATGGTAAATTTTTCTATTTGTTTTTACTGGTGTCATTTTGCCCATGTATTATAATATTTTTCACTGATACTGACAGGAGGTTGTATAGGTTGTCATAATATGACGGAAACGATGGACCTGTCTACCGCCAAAGTAAAATTCCACGTGCAGTGGCGTACCCAGGATTTTATTTCGGGGGGGGGGGGGCTGACTTAAATTTCCATAATGTTCTAAATCTTACGAAACACGTTGAATTGTGTTGTAAACAGAAATAATTTCTGACAATAAGGCCGTAGCCAGAGGGGAAAGGAGAACGGCAGGGGTGATTTTGTTCCGACTTTTCCGAAAATTTAAAGCACGAGGTTCCGAAAATTTTTAAAATTCGGTCATGAGTTCGAAAATTCGGACATAAAAAATATCGCAATTCTTGACAAATGATCGCCGAAAAAGATCAATTTCGTTAAAGGATCGAGGAAAAAAACCCGAATTTTGTCAAAAAGCCGAGGATAAAATGCAAATTTTGTCAAATGATCTTGAAAAAAAAGTCAAAATTTCGCCAAATGATCGCGCAGAAAACGAGAATTACGTCAAATGATCGCGTAGCAAAAGCGAATTTCATCAAATGATCTCGGAGGTAATGCAAATTTCGTCAATTGAGTAAAGAAAAAACCCGAATTTAATCAAAAGTCGCAGAGAAAACGAGAATTTCGAAAAATGATCGCTAAAAAATGCGCACTCCGTCAAAGGGCAGCGAAAAAACGTGAATTTCATAAAAGGATAGCAAAGAACGCTAATTTCGTCTAACGAACACAGAAAAACGTGAATTTTTTCAAAAGGCTGCAGAAAAAACGCGAATTTCGTCAAAAAGACGAGAAAAAAGCGCAAATTTCGTCAAGAAACAGCGAAAAAAACGCAAATTTCGATAAAAGAGATCTGAAAAAACACGCATTCCATCAAAGGGAAGTGGAAAAAAGAGAATTTCGTCGAACGATCGCAAAAAAATACACGAATTTCGTGAAAAGGCCCCAGGAAAAAACGTGACTTTTGCCAAAAGGCTGTGGAAAATAATCGATTTTCGACACAAACTCGCGAAAAAAACGCTAATTTCGTTAAAAACAGCAGAAAGAAATAAATTTCGCCAAAGGATATAAAAAACGTGAATTTCGTCAAAGGGCCACAGAAAAAACGAGAATTCCGTCAAAGAATCGCAGAAAAAACACGAATTTCGTCAAAGGGCCACGGAAAAAATACAAACTTCGACAAAAAGCCTCAACAAAACTCAAATTTCGACAAAAGATCGCAAAAAAACGTGTATTCCGTCAAAGGGCCTCAGAAAAAATGCAAATTTCGTCAAAGATCAGCAGGAAAATACGCGAATTATGTCAAAGGGCCGCAGAAAAAACTCGAATTTCGTCAAAGGGCCACGGAAAAACGCGAATTTCGTCAAAGGGTCACAAAAAATGCAAATTTCGTGAAAGGGCCTCAGAAAAAATGTAAATTTCGTCAAAGGGCCTCAGAAAAAATGCTATTTCGTCAAAAATCCGCGGAAACAATCGAAATTTCGTCAAAGGGGCGCGTAAAAAAAGCGAATTTCGTCAAAATATCACTGGGAAAAGGTGAATTTCGTCAAAGCGTCTTGATAAAAACCTAAATTTCATCAAAGGGTCACGGAAAAAAGCGTACAAACATCTATGTTCATTATTATAGGTATAGTTTTTAAACTAAAATAATATGCTGAACTTTTAAAAAATCTGGTTAACCCGAACGCAACTTGCAGGAATCTACACTCAGCCTGATGTTGACCTGAAATGAAAACAGAGTTAACCCAACCTGCAACAAAAATAATTAGCGCCGGGAAGGGATTTCCTCCCCTTCCCCACTCTGCTGTAACATTTCAGAAAATTTGCTGTGAATTTCAGTATATATATATTTTTTACTCAGAATCAACCATGGAGGGTGGGGTGGCACA
Source organism: Maratus speciosus (assembly GCA_963932465.1). Lineage (NCBI taxonomy): Eukaryota > Metazoa > Arthropoda > Arachnida > Araneae > Salticidae > Maratus > Maratus speciosus. The sequence continues at coordinate 167,013,794 of OZ010796.1, read as the reverse complement.
GGTCCGATCCTGAGGTCGTCCCACGTTGAAATAAATTGAAAAGTGTTACTTTTTTATATACTTTCATTCAAAAGTCATTGTAGCTTAAAATCTATAAAATTGTTCTTCCCACCCCCGAAACTAAATTCTGGCTATGGTTCTTGTTTAACAATAAACTAATCTTGTAACAAACTATACACAAAATATTTTTATGCACAGATATAAAATAACGACTGTTTATTATTTGTGCATTGCACAAGTAATAATAATGACTTTAAATCGTTCCAGACGAAAAATACTGGCTGCAAAGTTAGGACGGAATAGGAAGCTAAGTGGGGGTGAGATGTTTTTCGCTGTTCTTTGACGAAATGCGCACTTTTTCCGCGATCACTTGACGAAATTCGCGGTCCTTTGTGGAAATTTGCGTTTTTTTTCGCAGTGCTTTGTTGAAATTCTCGTCTTTTTTGCGACCTTTTGTTGAAATTCTCGTCTTTTTCGCGATACTTTGTTGAAATTCTCATTTTTCCGCGACCCTTTAACGAAATTTGCGTTTTTTTCTCGATCCTTTGACGAAATTCGCATTTTGTCCGTGATTATTTAACGAAATTTGCGTTTTTCTTGTGAAATTCACAGTTTTTTATACGAAATACGTGCTTTTTCGTGGCCTTTTGACGAAATTTGTGTTTTTTAGCGATCCTTTGGAGAAATTGGCATTTTTTCAGTTACCCTTTGACAAAATTAATGTTTTTCCGCGGCCCTTTGACAAAATTCGCGTTTTTTTCGTGGCCCTTCGACGGAACTCGCGTTTTTTCGCAATCTTTTGGCCAAATCAGTATTTTTTCTGCGATACTTTGGCGAAATTGGAGATTTTTTTCCACGACCGAATGACGAAATTGATTTTTTACAGCAACCATTTTTCAAAATTCGCGACTTTTTTGTGTCCGAATTTTCGGACTGGTGAATTTTTTGAATTTTCAGAACCGAATGTCTTAAATTTTCGGAAAATTCGAAACAATGTGCGAGCAGTAAATAAATCGTATATAAAATTGGGGAATATTTTTAATTTTTTGTTATTTAAAAAAAAGTTACAAAAACAAAAATTATGTTCTTTTTTCTAAAATTCCGAATTTTGCAGAAAATTTTCCACGCACGGCCGTACGTGCGTGCGTCTATATTATACAAGTCTGCTTGTAGGTCTTTTGAATTGAGCATTTATGTATTCATTTATCCAGTAAAACAGGAATGGACCTAATTTTCAATCATTTTAAAATAGATTTTGTGGTCTCAAGTAAATTTTGTTGCAGGACTGAAGAGGATATTGGATTAACGAAAAGGGCAATTTCAGGGGGATGCCAGAAAATAAAACAAATTTATCTGAAAAAGAAAGAAACAATATCAGCCCTTTTTTCCCCTTTCACTGCGATCTCTTCGGATGGGGAATGGAGTTGTAACCTCATAACCCCCGTCCCCATCTACTTCTTTGGGTATTGTATGCTGGGGCATCACTGTGCACTAATATATGGGAGTAACGAGAATAGCTGCATGGCAGACAAAAATACAAATTTCAGTGATGGAACAGTGTAGCAGCAGAGAATTAATTGACACCGTAAAATTTTATTAGAATTCTTCATCTAACTTCAGGACAGAATTTCTGAGATTTTTGAAGGCGAAGAATATTATAAAAATTTAGTGGTGACAATCGCACAATTGCTGCGCCACTGTTCCATCACTGAAATTTATCTTAAAAGAAAGAAAAAAATCCACATTTTTTTTTAATTTCATTTTTGATTATTTTGAAAGAGGACGTGTAACCCCATCAGCCCCTTCCCCTCGTTGGGTATACTGTGGTGTTGTCACTGTGCGCTGATATGAAACTATCAAAAATGTCTAGTTCGTTGTATTGCAAAGTTACAAATTTATCTCAAACAAAAAGGGAAAAAATCAGCATTTTTTTTTCATTCATTTTCGACTATTTTGGGAGCGGCTGTAACCCTATTACCCCCTTTTCACTTCTTTTGGTATAATGTGGTGTCACTGTGCACTAATATGGAACTAAAGAGAAGAGAGCGGCTAGTCTGTTGAATGACAGGAGAAAAAAATACAAATTTATTTCAAAGAGAAAGAAAAAAAGCAATGTTTTTCATTTCATTTTCGACTATTTCATGAGGAGGGTATTGTAATCCCATCAGCCACCTCCCCTTCTTTCGGTAGGCTGTGATGTCAATGTGGACTAATATAGGGTTAACAAGAATGGCTATTTTTCTGTATGGCATAAGAAAAATTAGAGATTTATCTAAAAAATAATAATAACGATTGCAGAAAACAAAATTACAAATTTAGCTCAAACAAGAAGAAAAAAAAAATCAGCATTTTTTTATTATTTCATTTTAAACTATTTTGGGAGGAGGCACCCTATTAGCCCCTTTCACCTCTTTGGGTATAATGTGGTATCACCGAGCACTAGTATGGAACTAAAGAAAAGAGAGCGGCTAGTCTCTTGAATGATAGGGGGGGGGGGATTATAAATTTGTCTCAAACAAAGAGAAAAAAAAATCAACACCTTTTCATTTCATTTTTGACTATTTCGAGAGGAGGGGTTGTAATTCCATCAGCCCCCTCCCCATCTTTGTGTATGCTGTGATGCAAATGTGGACTAATATGGAGTTAACGAGAATGGCTATTTTGCTGTATGACAGAGGAGAAAATTGCAGATTTATCTAAAAAAGTAAGGAAAAAACACGTTTTCATTTAATTTTTCGACTATTTTGAGAATAGGGGGAGGGGGGGGGGGCTGTTACCCATCACCCCCCCCCTTTCTCTTCTTTGGTATCAATGCGGACTAGTATGGAACTAAAGCGAAGGGAGCGGCTAGTCTGATGAATGATAGAGGAAAAATTGCAAATTTATCTCAAACAGAAAGAAAAAAATCAGCACTTTTTTATATTCATTTTCGACTATTTCGAGAGGAGGGGGCTGAAATTCCATCAGCCCCCTACCATCTTTGGGTATATTGTGATGTCAATGTGTACTAATATGGTGTTAACGAGAATGTTTATTTTGCTGTATGACAGAAGAAAAAAATTACAGATTTATCTAAAAAAAGTAAGAAAAAACACTTTTTCATTTAATTTTTCGACTATTTTGGGAGGGGGGGTTGTAACCCCATCAGCCCCATTACTCTTCTTTAGTGTCAATGTGGACTAATATGTGACTAATGTGAATGGCTAGTCCGCTGTATGATTGAAAACAATTAAATTTTTTTCCAAAAAAGAATGAAAAAAATTCAGCATTTTTTCATATCACTTTCGAAAATTTCGGGGGGGGGGGGGGGCTGTAGCCCCATCATGCCCCCCCCTCCCTTGGATACGCCCATGTTCACGAGTAAAAATGAACATACTTTTCTGCCATTATTTATTAGTGAAATTTTGCATTATTAGGGCTTTTAAATAAGGGGAAATATTAATTTATATTTAATGATGGAAGTTTCCTTTGGAGGTAATTAACCCCTTTTAAAGTGGTTACAGTTGGAGCTTAACTATTTTAACTCCCTCGCCCCGAGATTTCCTCGGGCAACGCAAATTTCGGGTAAAATCCTCGGGTAGCAAAATTTGCTCAACCCGAGATTTCCTCGGGGATGCATTTTTTCCGTCTAATAAACCCTCATTGATTATTCCCACCAGTTATATTTTTATTGTAAATTTTGCCTTATTTAATCGGATCATTTTCCCGATTAAATTAGAAAAAAAAAATTGTTTTGAAAAACCGGTGACAAAATAACAAAAATTCTTAAAAGACGATCGTCGCGAAGGGTTTAAATACGCAATTTTTGAAGCTATTTTGATAATAAAATTATGCAGCGTGAGGGTTAAGGATATGTTTATTTCTCTTTATTAATAGTTCAGTGCAATGTATGCGAGTGAAGTGGCTAAGGGGGCTGTCGCAAGATGGAGGCTGAATTTTTACATTGGATCAACAGTTTCTGAATACCACTGGAGCAAACTTCCACCAAAAATTTTTTAATGTAAAGTTTTCCTTATTTTAACGGCTTATTCATTCAACATTTCTCTCGTGAATATGGTAAACAATTTTATTCGTTTTTACTGGCGGAAATTTATCCGGGAATTATAATATGGTTCACTGCCACAGACATGAATTTGTTCAGGCTGTCACTATATGGCGGAAAAACAGTGCCCGAACACCGCCGAAGTAAACTCCGACAAGTAAAAATGAATATCTGTTTTTGGCCATAATTGTGATTGAAAGTCTGCTTTAATAAAACGTTTAGACAAGGAGAAAATTTCTTTTTTACTGGTGGAACATTTCCCCGTCTGTAATGAGCCACTGCGAAACTAGAAGCTTCACCATTTCGAGGATACATAGGTGCCAACCTCAAACTAATCTTAATCGTTAATTTGACCCTGGATTAATACCTTTCGAAACAGAATTTTTTTTAAAGAAGTTAAATTAAATACGTTCCACGTAGAAAAGTTGAATTAAATAAATAGAGTTTCATGAAATAAATTTTCTGGTTCGAAAGTGGTTAACCTGGTTTAAATTAATCCAGCTATTACGGAAGATTAGTGTATGGTTGGTAGCAATGAGGATATATCAATTACTCTTTTTTCATAGTTCCATACCTGTCAAAATTTTTAATACCTTGAAAGGCTGTCGTTCATATTCAAACCACTTAATTCATAAATGCCACATTGGTACAAGAATTTTAGAATGAACAATTTCGTTTTAATGAATATGCGAAAAATGTTTTTTTTACTTATTGTCAAATAAATTTGTTTGGGAATTTCGATGTCAGTCAATCATTTCAGCATTTTACGAATTTGTCTTTGTCCCTGAAAGGCTTAATCCAATCATGTCAAACTTTCATTCTAATGTAATAACTAGACTACTTTTAATTCTAATTAAGAAATTTTGTAGAAAAAAAATGCAAATTTTATCTTCCAACAAACACATCTAAAATTGTCTTTCTAATTTATTATAGCACTCTTTCATACTTCTTAAGTACTTACTTTTTTTCCGGGGTTTCTACCAGCCTCTTAAATAAAACTAAAGATGAAACTTTTAAGAGCGCTTAATACCCGCGCGGGAAAACACCGTAAAAAAAGCTCCAGAACAGAATTTATGTCTTTCCTTTTTTTGCAGAGTGTGAGCAATCGACGTTATTTTTTTTTTACGGCTTCCTGATACGGATGTTTCATTTTTTACATTATTCTTTCTAAAGAAGAAAGTATTGTAATTATGTGTGATTACAATATTATGTGTATTGTGAAAGTATTGTAAAGAATTTTTTTTCGACATCCGGTTTTCGACGGATTTACATGTTTTAAGGGTCAGAGATCCCAGGAAAACATGTTTATATAAAATATCTGTCTGCCCGTATGCCCGCATGACTCCGCCATCTATCATCGAAAATTGCATGAAGTTTTGCATAGAATTGAACTAAACTTCACATATATATTTTTGGCTATTGCCAACAGGTCCTCCTTAAATTTGAAAATATTCCGACGGAAGGATGCGTTGTAATAGCGATTTTCCTTGATTTTTCATAGTTCTCTTGTACATCTGCTGTTCATGCAGCGACGATCAATTCACATGCAGCTAACCCGGCGATTCTCAAGCAACTTGTGTACAATAGAATACTGAAAACTATTGATTTTATTAAATATTATGATTAAGATTATCTGGTTTTAACTCGGATTAGTAAAATGAAGCAGCAACTTAACCCATTAATGGCGAGTTTCTTTACACATGTTTAATACCTAGGTACCAGTTGACACCAGTTTCCCCATATTGTAAGTTTAGCTTATTTGATCTCTCAAAGTTTGATATTAAGTAGTACGGAAATTTCCTTATTAAAATACTCGTTTCCATATTTAAAATTTTCGTATTGCCTAAATGGCAGATTTTCGTACCAACCGGCATTAATGGGTTAAGATGAAAATTAAAGTGGTGTCAGGGTTGCCAGTTTGGCCTCCAAATTTAATCCGAAATTTCAAATTCATACCGGAAATTTCGAAAGAAGAATTTTCCATTTACGTGATCGCTAAATGTCTCTTATTTGGTGAAGCATGTAATTATATTCTTTATTTCTGGTAGAGAAATTAGACACTAAATTTCTGAATAAAAACGGAGGCCAATCTGGCAACCCTGGTTGGTGTAGTATTGAAGTAATAACACTGAAGGATTAACATGTGTAACGATTTTTTGAAATATTAACATGTATGAGAAGGAAGAAAGTTTTGGAATTGGCACATTTGACAACTTACTTTTATTGTCATCGTGAAAAACGTTTTAGTTATTTTATTTCATAAATTAAATTTGTTTGCAGAAAAAAATACAAAAATTTAAATCTTAAAATATAGCCAATAATAAAACGAATAATCAATTAATTTTAAAAATGACCAATTGAAGAATACATATCAGAGTCAGTGTTGGCAGATTGGGGACTACTTTGTCCCCAGATTGTTGAATGTCACCGCTTTTTTGAAATAGAAATATTTCGCCTATTTAAAAATAAATTAAAAATTCTGAAAAATAAGGCTAATTATACTATTTTAAAAAACTGGTGACAGTCAAATACTATGAATTAAAAAAATTCTCAATCTGGCAACACTGATCAGAGTAAAATGCCGTTGTTTACCTCACCGATTTTTTTTTTTTTTTTTTTTTTTTTTTTTCACGAGTGACGTTAAATGTAAACTAAAGAAAAAAATTCAGTTTTATGAATTGTATTTTTTTCTATTACTTTTTACTTATTGATTTTAATATAGTAAACACCAAAAAACTAGTTGGTATTTTTGTTATTGAAGCGTTTGTAACTCTGCTGTTGTGTTCAATTCGAATGTACAGACGTGGGAAAAAACAGAAACACCCCCTACGTACTCCTCAACAAATTATCGTAGAAGAAAGTTGCTGGTACCGAACGATTGAAAATATAGTCTACTTTTAAATGATGTATATAAAATTTGATAGGGAGCCATCTACATATTAAAACGAACCACAACTTTATTTTTTTTCAATAGCAGTACACAATTCTGACAGCATAAATGAACTCTACACCCTTCAACTAGTCTAAGAACGAATTTTTATGCAATTCGTACCATAAGTTTCCAAGAAAATAATTATTTTAGAACGAGCGTATTGTAAGGGCTGTATCCAAATTGAAGTTCGGTACTCGATTGTTAACCGAGAGAGCTCCCTTTTTGATCAAGGCACCTTAAGCAGTCAAATAAGCCTGTTAGATTACAGGATAGCATAAGAAATTTCAAAATATTTAGTCACTTCTATCATAGATCATCTCCTATCATATCTTAAATCATCATTTTGCCGTTTTTTTAAGCATAACTTGAAAACTACTTGGAAGAGAAATGTGAAATTCTGGATTTCCATAAAGCAGGACTTAATAAATCTGAATCCATCAAAAAAATTGTAGGTTGCAATTCATAAATTTTTTAATATTAATTTCATAATTCATAACTCATATCAGAAAATTATAAAAATTGCAAATTCAACGTATTTATGTTTGGGTATATTAGTATTATTGATACACAAAAAATTAAAACATTAGGATCATAATTTCAGAAGTTATAAATTAAAATATGAAAATGTAATTTAACATTAGAAGAACTAAATTTTGAATGTTTATAATTCAAAAACTTATCATTCAAATGACTTGCAATTTGGTCTCTAGGCATAGTTTGAACCGAAGATTTGAAATATCTCATTAAAATTGGGTATTTATATTGAAAAAAATGAAATTTGGATTCGTTTTAATATGTAGATGGCACCCTAAGCAAATTTTATATACGTCATTTAAAAGTAGACTTTATTTCCAATCGTTCGGTACCAGTAACGTTCGTCTAGGATAATTTTTTGATGAGTTAGTAGGAAGTGTTTACTTTTTTTTTTTTCCACGACTGTACATTATTTCGAAATGTAGAGCTGCCAAGTCTCCTACCAGTATTTTAATTGATAAAATGTTTTTTTATTTAATTGTAACATTTAGCGGGTTTAAAGAGACAACATTTTCTCAATGATAATAGTGGTGTGAAAAGATCCAGAGACTTTGCAACTCTGAATATGGCTTTTGGGTCGAAAAGAACCATGGAACTATTAATAAAGAGGGACTGACATATCCTTAAATTAGTGAAGCTTCAACTGTAACCGCTTTTGCAGGAGTTAATTACCGCCTGGGCAAAACTTCAACCAGTAAATTGAAATAGAAATGTTGTCCATATTTAAACGCTTTAATAGCACAACATTTCTGTCATAAATAATCGCAAAAACAGATATTCATTTTTACTGGTGAAAGGTTACTTCGGTGGCAGTCAGACTCTGTGATTCTGCCATATTTTGACAACCTAGACAACCTCTTTTCTGTGTCAGTGAAAAAGATTATAATAAAAGGGCAAACTTCCACTAGTAAAAACAGATAGCCATTTTTACCATAATTGTGATAAAACTTTTCCTTGAATAAGGTGCTTAAATAAGACGAAATTTTCTATTCAAATTTACTGGTGGAAGTTTACTCCGGTACTTGTGACAACCTCTTTAGTTACTTCCCTCACTACTGTTAGACAATACACTATATGTCTCTTCCCCTTTATTCATAACTCCTTTAAATGAACCGGAACACAGCAGCAAGATTAAACTGTAAATATTATAGCCAAGGTTTGCACGCCTCTTGTTATTAACAAGAAACCTTACACCGCTATTTAAAATAAGAAGTTTTTTAATTAATATTTAAATTGTAGAATTCCTTATTACCTCGTTCATTAACAGAATGTTCCGTAGTTTTTTGCGTTTAGATAAGGCGAAAAATTCTTTTGAAAATCTCTGGAAAAATTTACGCACCCTATCTATTATAGGTTTTAAATAAAAAGTATTTTTAAAATGCAACACGTAGTTTAGAAGAATACATAATCAAAAATTAGCCTTATCCAAAATTTCATATTATGGCAATAACTTGGCAAAACCCATCTTAAATAAAGAAAATTTATATAAAATTAAATGCGGTTTTATCTTCCCACAAACACATTTAAAATCATCGTCCTAATTTATGATAGCATATTTTTATGCGACCAGGTTCTTAAGAACTTTCTTTTTATTTCCGGTTTCTCCAGCAGCCTCTTAAATATTACTTAAGGTGAAGCTTTTAAGAGCTCTTAACATCCGCGAGCGAAAACACTAAAAAAAAAGTAAATAATAATAATAATAATAACCTGAAGAATAGAATTTATGCTTTTCCTTTTTGCAGCGTGGGAACCTGCGTTAAAAGTTTTTCGGTGATCTTATAATAATGTTTCATTAATATTAAAATTGTCATGGTGTCAAACTTTTGAGAAATTTTGGTTCATAAAATAAACTTGTTACAAGTGAGTAAAATTATTTTAAAATCTCATAATGAAGCTTAAATTATTCCAAAAATGAAGAATGCAGTTGGCGATTCCCATGAGTGCTTGTTGTGTAAGTCGCATGCTACGAGTTTTGGCTACCAGTATTTTAGAACTGGAAAATATGACTTTTTTAACGGAAATACCTCAGTAATTGAATAAAGCCAAGAAAACTTTTCGAAAATAACGGTGGCCAACAGGCATAGCAGTTATCAGCTATATGACTTGCACTACAAAAACCCATGGAGCTAGCCTATTCTGATTAGAAAATACAGTATTAAACCTTTGATTAAGAACCAGAACTGACGACTGTTTTTATATTCAATAGCATCACAATTGAAAAAAAAAAACAATTCTATGCGGTGGAGCTCTCTTTTAACTGTCTATAAGTAAATGAATAGCTACCAACGTAACGTGTACGGATTTTTCTTACCACTAAAATTTAATAGAAATTTTTGCCATGCTGAATTGTTAAAAATTGCTGCGTTTCGGAGATTCAATTAAGCAAAATTTTCTTTTAAATTTTAGTGGTAAGACAAATCCGTACAAGTTGGCAGCTATGTAAATGGCAGAGATTATGCTTCGAAAATTGTACGAATAGAAAAAAAAATAGTGCACTGGCATCTATTCTCGACCCGTAGCACGCGTATTATGGGTCGGTAATAAGGGTTAATTGGAATTGTTGAAGGGTTAAGGGTTAATAAGGGTACAGCTATCACAGTTGGCAGGTCTCAAAATATTTGAATACCACTTATTTCTAATAAATGTTTTCGCTTTCTACAATCGTAGAATTTCAGTTATTCATTAATGCAAGTATTGTTATACTAAAATTGTGGTATACAAACGTCAGGAGATCTTGCAGTTAAATAATTATGCCATTTAACACTAGAACGCGTAGAAGCCGATCTGACTCCGACTATATAATTATATCTCAGCTGGAACCAGAAATTCTTTCATAACGTTAGTTAAATTAAAACACGCAGATTTGCGTTAAATAAATCAGTCAAATAATTTTAAATAAAAATTCTGGTGTTAAAATTTTTATGAAAGTTGGGTAAAATTTCCGAGAGTTCTAGTATGAAAAAATGTATATATATTCATACATCAAGCAACCGAATGAATTTTAATATATTAAGTATAGGTATTAAATAAAATATTAAAAAGAAATATGTATTAATTTTTTTTAAATAAATTAATCATTTTTGTGAAAAAAGAAATTAATTCTTTAAATAACGAAAAATCTAATTTTATGGTATGACATTAAAAATTACAATTACTTAAAGAATTTACAAATAAGAATATTTTTTTTTCATTTTTTTACAAAATTTACTTTTACTAAATTAAATTTACATTTTCTGTCATTTATGGTATGTCTCATCTCATTCGTATATATTTTTAAATGATACTACCGTAATTTCCAGCGTATAATCTTGCGATTATACAATTGTGTTTGGACCCAGAATTTTATTTGATGAAAAGTGAGTTGTAAGATGGCGGTAAATATTTTACTTCAATAATTAAATAAATTTTATGGGTCCAAACATGATTGATCCGCGGATTATGCTGCAAAAATTCAGGCAAATGAAAACCTGCCTATCTTCTAGAAGTTTTTGAAGTAGAGTAAACTACTTTTAGACAGGAATATTGATAAATGAAATCATACATATGCCTCATAGAAGACACGGTATAAATTACTTTATAAAACTACGTTTCTGATACAAAAAATATTTTTTGACTTAAAAAAACCCGGCTGAATGGCATCTATGTTATAGAATTCTCAAAACAGGGAAAATCAAAAGATTGGATTCAGTTATTACTAAGAATTCTGGGAAGGCATAAAGAATGCACGTGATATAAATATACAAACACGAAAAAATTCATGAGATTGAATTTATTTATTATTAACATATTTGAAAGTCACAAAACTTGCGCGTGATATAAATATGCTTCGTTGGCAATTTTCATCACTTTTTTTTATTATTTTTTTGTTTATCAATCTAAAGTTTTTCTATGGGATACATTACGATTAAATTAAATAGTAACAAATCACAAAAAATTAATTGGTTCAGGGGAAAAAAGAGTCACATCACAGACTATCCTTAAAAGAATGTCCCATTTATAATTTTTTAGTATCAACTGTAAGCGTTGTAGACTGTAGTTTCAAAGTCATATATACAGAGTGACTAAAACAGTTTTAGATAAGCGCATGCGCGAGTACTGCATTGTTATTGGCTCGCTTGCAGTGTCACATACGTAAAATTGTGACTCCTGAGCCTAATGCGTTATTGCTGGGCTGAAGATTTAAAACCGTTAGGGCCATGCCTTCTTTTTCATTTGGGGCTTTATAAAAGATCGTGTCTACATTCCGCCGCTACCTAATGATTTGCCAGAGTTGAGACACAGAATTGAAGAGTCTATTGCTTCCATGTCTCCGGACTTATTAACGGAAGTGTGGGAAGAATTGGACTTTAGGTTGGATGTGTGACGCATAACTAAATGTGCACCTATTGAACATTTGTAAGAAAAGCTAGTTTAGTTTACATTCAATTGGATGTATGATTTGTTGTAAAGAGTATAAATTAAACTGTTATAATATATCATTGAAACTGGGACATCCTTTTATGTGCACCCTGTATTGTAATGTTCAGTATTATGATTTAATAAATAATATAGTTTACTGTCTCTTTTTTATTAAATAACTCGTCATAATATAATGTATGAAAAAATGAGCTGTATTTCTGTAAAATCATCAAAATAATAAAAACTGAATATATTGGGTCATTCGGAAAGTCGTGTTCGTTTGGGAAAATAAATTCGTACCGGAAAGTTCTGCCAGGTAATTATTAGACATTAGATAGCGGAATCAGTGTCTATTAATTAAGGGGGTCCGGGACACATTTTAAAATAATTTTTATTTATTGAGTTAAAATTCTGAATTTTTTTGTGATGGTAAACCTTATCATTTGTAAACAAAACTTCTCACTAAAAAAACATGATAAAACTTCTCATAATTTTTTTTTATTTTTTTAATTTAAAATTTATTAAAAAAGTTGGGTAATTTAAAATCGTTATAACTCGGAATATTATTTATAGAATTTCAATTTTTTTTCATTTAAGTAAACAAAAATATGTAAGTTTTCATTTTAATTCAGCATTTTTAAAAATTTTAATTTATAAAAAATTTAAAAATATGTAACGAAAAAATAAAAAAAAAAGTGGAGCAACTTTTAAAAAAAATCATATTTTCAAAAGTAAATATTTTTTTTCAAATATGCTAAATCAAAATTAAAGTAAAACAATTGAAAAAGATATGCTCCAAGTTGGAACCTTTTATCTTTAACGGTTCTCGAGTTATAAGAATTTAAATACGATTAATAGTGGAAAAACATATCATGAAGAAAAACGCATTTTTACAATAAGCCGTTTCCATGGCAGCCATTGCTTGAAAGCTAAATTTTGAAAACAAACCAAAACAAAAAAAAAATAATATTTTTCGTTCTAATTCAGATAGAAAAATGATTTAAATGTCATTTTAAGCAGGAAAAAAACAAAGAGATTTTTAGTGAAATAAAATGTTTTTGCAAAATCTGAAGCTTTTTGAGTGCCGCACCTCCTTAAAAGATAGAATTTACCGGGACTATGGATTTTCCCGAACGGAAACGACTTTCCGAACGACCCAATAAAAAGGTAATTGTGACACCCTGTATTGTTATGTTCAATAGTATGATTTAAGAAATAATATAGTTTATTGTGTCTTTTTTTATTAAATAACTCGTCATAATATAATGCATAAAAAAAGTAGCTGTATTTGTTTAAAAATATAAATATAATAAAAACTGAATATATTGGGTCATTCGAAAAGTCCTGTCCGTTTGGGAAAATCAATTCGTACCGGAATGTTCTGCCCGGTAATTATTAGACATTAGATATCGGAATCAATGTCTAATAATTAAATGATAGAATTTTCCGGTGCGAATGGATTTTCCCGAACAGACACGACTTTCCGAACGACCCAATAAAATGGTAATTGTGACACTATGTATTGTGATGTTCAATAGTATGATTTAATAAATAATATAGTCTAAGTCCCTTTTAATTGCATAACTCGTCATAATATAATGTATAAAAAAAGTAGCTGTATTTCTTTAAAAATATCGAAATGTGAAAAACTGAATATACTGGGTCGTCCAGAAAGTCGTGTCCGTTTGGAAAAATCAATTCCTATCGGAAAATTCCGCTCGGTAATTATTAGAGATTAGATATCGGAATCAATGTCTAATAATTAAATGATAGAATTTTCCGGTACGAATTGATTTTCCCAAACGGACACAATTTTCCTAACGACCCAATAAAAGATAAATCATGATAGGGATATAAACGCTCTCCTTTGCTTCCAGTGATTTATGAAGCTTTTGTATTTTAAGTTATTGCTTTTGTCAGAAAACTTTATATTTATGAGACAACAAAGGACTAATAATCATATTTTCGATTTTCAATTTATTTTCCGATTTTCGAATAAAACAACTTCCAATTAATAGATTTGTTGACAATTTAAAATATCTTTTAGTATTATTTACAAATACTTATAATTTTATTCTATGAATATAATTTGTAACATAAATTAAATATATTGTTAAAATTGTTCAGAATAAACACATTCAAATCATTAGATGAAATTTCTTTAATTCTTGCAAATAAATAATTATTGTTTTCTACTTTACGTTTCAGTAATTAGTGTATCTCCTATTTTAATTTTTATTCATTTCGTTAGTTTATTTGATATCAATATATAGTTCACCTTACACATAATGGAATAAAATATTTACATTTTTAAATTATTAGAAGGTTAACAAACTTTGAAATTTCTGTACTAAAGTATTATTCATGCCACAATGACAGCGAAATTTACACAAACGTAAACTACGACAAAAATAAAACAAAATAGATAAATAAAAAAAAAATAATAATAATAACCATGGTTATAACTTCATTTCTAATTAATGCACATGTAAAAGAAAATTTACCATCTTATATCGAATGAAGTTCCTTATACAATTATGTGGGTTTTTGTCAGGAAACTAAGAGTCAGATTTTAAATAATATAAATAGATATTTTTTAACAATTTCCAACATAGTGTAAAAGCGCTTTTTAACCCTTTCACTCCCAGTGAGTCCAAATGGCATCAGGATGTTAGTGGATTTTTTAATTCGGATATTCAAAATTCATACCAGAAAATTAAAATAGCAATATTTGGTTTATTCAATAACAGACCAGTGCATATTTAAATAAAGTGAAATTTATCATTGAAATTTTCTGGTGTAAATTCGGATTTTCTGAACTACGTAATTTCTAGAACGTATTCTACCATGAGAATGAAAGGGTTAATTCAGGTTGTCTGTCTTTCTGTGTGGGCGAGCTCTAACTCTCGTAAATATGCACGGCCAGTATTCTATATATTTTAATGATAATACTTGAAACATAATGAAATTGATATTCATCACTGAAATCGACTAAAGCATGCTTTCTCGGAAACATGTAATAAATAGTATTTATTTTTCGTTTACATGGCTCACGAAACAATTCCATTAAATTACGATGTATGAGGAAAAATCATCTGCAGTGCAAATTAATGATGTTATGATACCTATACCTTAATGAATTTAAGAAGGACTACGTAGTACTAAAACATGTTTTCTATAGATTGTGGCGTGCGTATCAATTTATCGCGCATTTACAGGCACGCACAAAAGTATTCAGTTACGGGAAGAACTATGAATGAGTTCAATGTATTTCTAAAAAGGAAATTTTTTAATGATATTCTGTAAGTGTTGGAAATTGTTTCATAATCTATGCCTGATGTAATATTTATCATTTTTGTATAAAAATAAAAATGTTAAGCAAATTTCCTTTAAACTGTACTTTTTATATTACGATTTTTTTGAAGTAAAATTTTGGTAATCCTGTCCCTAGCGTAATAGAACTGCACTGTTGTAAAAAGAATGAAGAAAAAGTTTTAAAAGGTTCTAAACTTTAGGATATGTAGGATTTTAAAATACATTTTTTTTTCAAATTGTAGCAATAGCATAGCTGCCAACCTCTTGCGCTTTTCTGTACCACAAAAATTTAATAGAAATTTTTGCCCTATTTAATCGGCAGATTACGACGATTTAGAAGGTAAAATTTACTATTAAATTTTTGTGGTACAAAAAAGCGTAAGAGTTGGCAGCTATTCAATAGAGTTGCATTTTTTTCTTGATTAAATCTTTTTCTTTTATAAAGCAATATAATAATATTCCAAAAAGTTATTATGAAACGCTGCAAGAAGTTTCAAATACTAGCGATTCACGCAAAAGAAGAATTTTCGAATTGATCTACGCGCTTATTGTATGCGTCTTAACCCTTAAATGCATTTTTTTACAAAAAAATATATGTATGATTCTCAGAAAGGTTTATTATACAGGACAAATAATGAAAAAAATCAGAGATACAATTTTCGTATAATATGTCAACTTTTCTTCTATTCCACATCTGCAATACAAGTAAAAACTACTGTTTTAGGCTAAAATATTGTAAATTAGTAAATATTTTAATTAGTATGTCTCAAAATACCTTATTTTATATAATTATTTATTTTATAAAATTTAACATTTAACCCTTTAATTCCCCTGATAGAATACGTTCTGGAAATTACGTAGTCCAGAGAATCTGACTTCATACCAGAAAGTTTCAATTGTTAATTTCGCTTTATTTAAATACGGCATGTCTGTTATTTATTAAAGTAAATATTGCTATTTTTATTTTCTGGTGTGAATTTGGTATATACGAATAAAAAAAATCTATTAAACTCAAAATACTGTTGTTTGCATATATGCAAAGCTACGCACTAAAGGGTTAAATGCATGAATTTTTCTTTTAGAATTGTCTTTTTTATTCTGATATTAAAGATTAGATACCAGAAATTTTAACACAGATTTTTAACTTTATTTAGTAGCATATTTTTGTAATTTTTATAGGAGTAATATTTCTATATAAATATAGTGTTCCTAAAAGTTAAACAAAAACCGATGCAGATATGTATCACTATGCATTTAAGGTGAAATAAATTTATTCTGTAAGAATAAAATTAAATATCGTAATGATTTATTCTCTTTCAAAAGACTATCATGTCTGGAAAGCAATATGAAGGCGTTATTGATTGGATACGACTTAATATACTCTTTGTTGTCCAAATGTTATTGTCATTCTAACATCCTGAAGTGTTTACACACAGCGCGCCATGATAAACATTTCTAATAAATATTTCCAAGAATATCCAAGAATGTATATTTATACAAGGCGTTCCATTTTTTTTTGAATTAGCTTTAATAATTTATCTTTTGGAGATACGTAGGCTACATGGTGATGGATATTTTGAATAATCTATATCCCCAACTTGGCAACTCTGATTCTTTCTTTTATTAATAATATATGTAAAAATTTTTAACCAGATACAAATTCTCGATTTGGGTCGAAATTGTAAAAATATCTTGAGTATTTTTCACGAAATCACCATAAAAAATACATAAGAAAAACACTTTACTTTTGAATAATGTAATTTCACCCCAACACTGTGTTATTAAATAAATTGTATCAGTATGCATAATAGAAATTTAGGTTTCTAAATTTATTTTGTTAAACAAAAGATATTTCCATCTATTTAAAATGCATTTTTCTGAATCATCGAAACACAGCGCAGCACCATAACTATAAGCATATGCTTCCCTCTTTATTTTAGAGTCATCTTAAATATGTAATTACTTATGAAATTTAGTGAAAACTCTTAATATATTTGTACAAGATAAATTATTTAAAACTTTTTTTTTAAAGGTACGGGACTAAACTACATCTATATGACAGCAATTATGAGCCTTTATTTAATTACAGTGTTTTTTAAGATATGCATAATTATAGTTGTACAATTATAAATCTTTTAAACACTTAGAATATATATTTTTATATTTACTTTTGAGTTAAATCATTTATTATAATAGATAATAAATAAAATGTATTATAATAGCAGTAAAATGAAATAGCAAAATATTTGAAAGTTTATTGAAAACAATCGGAGATTCATCGTGTTTTATACAATAACATAATTGCTAAAATATTAAATAGTAGATATTCAAACTGAAATAAATGTATAAAAATACCATGTTTAACCTCTTGCGCTGGAAAGGCGTGCTAAGTACAGTCGTGGAAAAAAAAAAGTAAACACCCCCTACTAACTCCTCAACAAATTATCATAGAAGAAAGTTACAGGTCCCGAATGATTGGAAGTAAAGTCTACTTTTAAATGATGTATAAAAAAATTCTTAGGGGGCCATTTACATATTAAAACGAATCCAAACTTCATTTTTTCAAGGGCAATACTCAATTTTAACAAGATATTTCAAATCTTCGGTTCAAACTATGCCTAGGCACTAAATTTCAAGTCATTTGACTGATAAGTTTTTGAATTATAAACATTCAAAATTTAGGGCTTCTAATGTTAAATTACATTTTCATATTTTTATTTATGTCTTCTGAAATTCTGCTCCTAATGTGCTAATTTTTTCTGTAGCTACTAATATACCCAAACATAAATACGCTGAATTTGCAATTTTTATAATTTTATGATATGAATTATGAATTATGAAATTAATATTCGAAAAAATTAATGAATTGCAACATAAATTTTTTTTTATGGATTTAGATTTATTAAGTCCTGCTTTATAGAAATCCAAAATTTCACATTTTTCTTCCAAGCAGGTTTTCAAATTATGCTTAAAAAACGGCAAAATGATGGTTTAAGGGGCCTTAAGGTTAGTCTATGATAGAAGTGACTAGATATTTTGAAATTTATTCGGCTCCCCATTAATCTAACAGACTTCATTGACTCCTTAAATGGAGCTTAAGGTGCCTTGATCAAGCAGGGGCCCTCTCGGTTAACAATGGAGTACGGAACTTCAATTTGGATACAGCCCTTAAAATACGCCCCTTTTAAAATAATTAATTTATCGGAAACTTATGGTACGAATAGCATAAAAATTTGTTTTTAGGCTAATTCAATGGCGTAGAGTTAATTTATGCTGTCAGAATTGTGTACTGCTATTTAAAGAAAACAAAGTTATGGTTCGTTTTAATATGTAGATGGCCCCTAAGCTAATTTTATATACATCATTTAAAAGTAGACTTTATTTCCAATCGTTCTGTACCAGTAACGTTCTTCTACGATATCTTGTTGAGGAGTTAGTAGGGAGTGTTTACATTTTTTTTTTCCACGACTGTACCTTCTAAATTGACTATATCTTTTTTTCAAAATCTACTTGGTCTACTATTGGTTTGAGCCCCTCAGTTACGCTTATTATTATTGCTATCATTATGCATTAATCTAAAACAGGGGTGTCAAACTATGGCCCGCCAGATACCACTAAAATTTAATAGAAATAACTGCTTTATCTAATTACCGAATCTCCGCGATTCAAGAAGTCAACTATTTCTTTAAAAAATTACTAGTATCCGACGGGTCAAACTTTGACACCTCTGATCTAAGACCATTGCAGCCAAAAATAAACATTTTAAAAATAATATCCTAGTTCACTTTTTAGTAGACTTATGTTAAATATTTAAAATA
Organism: Maratus speciosus; assembly: GCA_963932465.1. Taxonomy (NCBI): domain Eukaryota; kingdom Metazoa; phylum Arthropoda; class Arachnida; order Araneae; family Salticidae; genus Maratus; species Maratus speciosus. The sequence goes on along the minus strand of OZ010796.1, from coordinate 166,994,755 downwards.
GCATTCTTAGAGTTGCATTAATTTTCTTATTAAAAATTTCGAAGTGTAAATCCAGTTGGTAAAAAAGCATTTGCATTAAATTCCATTTAAATCTGTCGAGTGGTTTTGAAAATATAGTGGTTGCTATCTTTAAAAACGATGGTTTCAAATAAATGCATTTAAAATTTTACACTATTATGATTCCGATCCTACTACTCTATTGTCATGGTAAAATAAAATAGATTCTAATACCACACAATTTCTGTCTTTCCAATATGCAGTTAAAAACCTGTTACTAACAGCTGCAGTCAACTCCTTGCCGTCAATAGTAAAAGTGTTTTAATAGTAAAAATATTTTCAAACTAGTATACTTAATGGAAATGCAGAAACAAACTCAATTTTTTTCTCTTTTTTGAAAAATCTCACTACTCTTAAGCATTTAAAAGGCATCGGCGTATGAAGTTTGCTGTCAGCGTTTTTATGTTACTGCAATCCGTCTGTGTCATGTTATGATAATTCTAATTAGTCATTTTTTTGTTAATTTGCTGTCTATTACTTGTATAATATTACTGGGTATTGCATCGAAAAAGGATATTATTAAAAGTTGTTATTTAGTCTTTAAAATTCCTTGGCGTATATAGTCATTACCGTCTCAATACTCAAGGCCTCGAACTGATTTCTTGATGTACCAAATAAAGATTAACCCCTTGAAAGGCAAGCAATTGCGTTTGTGTAATGCTTAATTCCCACCTGAAATTTAGAAAATTTTATTTCAAATAATGAAAAGCAATTTTACGACTTTTCTCCACTAAAGTGAGAAAACTAAAATTTCCTAAAATTTTTCTGGTGCAAATCCTGATTAATCGAAGGTTAGATAAAATATATCCCACCGCCCCTCAAGGGGTTAAGGAGCGGCGGTATATATTATATACCACCTACGATTAATCAGGAATTGCACCAGAAAAATTATAGGAAATTTTAATTTTCTGACTTTAGTGGAGAAAAGTCGTAAAATTGCTTTTCTTATTTTGAAATAATTTTTTTCTAAATTACCGGTGGGAATTAAGCATTACACAATGCCCTTCAAGGGGTTAATCTTCATTTGGTACGTCACGAAATCAGTCCGGAGGCCTTGAGTATTGAGACGGTAATGATATAGTACGCCGCCCTTGATTTTAAATTAAAACAAATCGCTTGCGTTTTTGCAGTTAAAGCTGTAACTGCAATTGACCCTATAAAAATGGAAATAAAAATAAAATTAAAACAATTTAAAAAAAAAATGTTTTTTGACCGAAATACTTTTGAATCATTAGAATGCCCAAGTTATTTCTCAATGTCTTCTCATTTTTAAAACCATAAAATGAAGATGATTGTGATATAACACAATAGTATTTAACAATGTATAAGTATTCATAATGACTGCTTTTGTTGTGAATACTTACTCAATTACTTCATGCACTTACTGTGCAAATTTGGCAAAACAAATATTTTTGTGTTATAAGTGTATAAACAGAAAATCTAAAATAAAAATGCGTTTAGAATTCAATTTGCCCTGTTTCAAAAGGCACCCAGAGCGTATTTGTTACTTTCTGCTTAAAAAATTAAGTTTTTAACTTTATTTTAGAATTTTATTAAATTATGCCGTTATTAGGGTTAATTTAACAACATTTTAAATAATAAGCCTTAAATATCTGATTTAATTAGTCACAATTTAGTCATGTAAATATATCAGAAAAGAATCATGCATGATATTGGAATCATAATTTAAAAAAATTTCTAATTAGACATTTTTGGGAAATTTTGACGAATATACAAAAAACACTTTTAACGAATTTTGACAAATTTTAAAACTCAACTTGTTTTGAGAAAAATAATGAGAAAGTATAACGCACGAAAGTATTGAGAAGTGTTTGCTCGAAAGCGCTTGGTTTATATGAAAATACAGTTTTGTGCATAAAGTACATATTTTAAACACCTTCAGTAAAGTTTTTATAAAATGATATATGTGTTTTTAGAACATGTATATAATTTTTTGTTATTTGTTTTTATTATAAGATGAATCTAGATTCTATGAGCGTGTTTATTTGTATCATATCTCTAATTTCTTACAAAAATGTTGTATATGAGAAAATACTGTAATAATTCCAATGATCAACCAGATTTTACTTACAGATACTTTATAGCTAAGTTATAAAGTATGTTATAATGAAAAAGATATAAAATAACTTACAGATACGTCATGTCTATGATACAGATTCTTACACTCCGTAAAACAGAGTTATAACAAGACATGTAAAATCATAACTAGGGTACTAATACACATTTTAAGGTAAAAATTAAGGTTAAAAATACACCTTTTTTGTCAAGCTTTTTTTTGTTGTTGTTGTTTACTCGCATCCTAAAAAACATAGTTTTCGCGTACATTTTTATTTGCAAATATTTTTCTAGAACTATTATTTATGGAAATTAAATGCATTATTCCGCATTTAATTTACGCGTATAATTTACGTGTTCTTGGAATCAGTTGATAAATACTTTCAAGAAAAAATCGGAGATAATTCTAGCTCCAAATTGTATTTTCCCCTAATGGACACTTTCATATAAATTATTATGCGAAAGTATCATTAGCTCCACAAAAACATATCTTTTGAAATTATTTCTATTAAGTAAAGAATATTTAATTCATTTAACGTAATTAACAATAACGACATTTAGTTACTTTTTTATATTTCTTCTACCTAATGCATAGTTATTTTCCAGCCTTTTATGGTAGATACAGATGGTTTGACGTAACTAATGGCATATTCAGCTTATAGCACTGCAACCTAATATCGAATACACTTTTAATGAAAAAAGTTTGAAAACAGCTAATTTTTAGAAGACGAGTAAAATTCCTTTAAATGTTGATTCCATTTAACCGGAGGGAAGTAGCGCAAACAGGGTATGATCGGTTTTCAGTTTATCACCAATAAATGCAAATAATAATCGTCACCTTATTTAGTGGGAGACGATTGTTACAAATTATGCCTTAAAGTAAGTTGAAGATTACTTTTCGAAAAATAGTGGTGACAATTGTAAAAACCGTATGAACTCGGGGTATGTCACACCCCACGCGACTCCTACCGGGTTAAAATGCAAATTTTATTTGATAGTTGTAGCTAAATTTCAGTTAATGAACGATTGGTTTTTTGCCGATTGACAGACAACATATGTTTTAAAATTCGGTTTAAATTGAAGAATAGGCCATGAAAAATTATTAAAATAATCATTATGATATGAAATTTGAAAACATGACTTGTAAAATAAAGAAAACTTAACTATTTCAATAAATAGTCAATAATAATATATCTCAGATTAAATAGACTCCATACTGCGTTAGTAGATTAACTCAAATTTAACCTATAAATGTAGATTTCAATAAATCCAGGATTACTTTTCGTACAAGTAATTACCAGGAAGCGATTATAGGAAAATCCATTGAAATAATTTCCAATAAATATATAGTATGTAACGGTGCATTGTCATATGACATCCATGGAGTCGAAATGCTGCGTAGTAAATGAAAGATTGTTTTGTTACATTTCCCCTTCAACTTTATCTTCCATACTACCCTCAAATTGCAATGGTCTGTCCTTGACGAATAAGCGCAGATAGAAATAACAACATTTAAATAACCTCTGACGATGGCCTTGTGAATTTTGCCGAAAACGTTTTGGGATTTTAATTTGATTTTTAATGGATTTTTAAGGTGTTTTAATGCATTTCAAATAATTTTATGCTATATATATGTACCTAAAAGATATTTTAGTACATTTTATTTGTTATTTATACGAATTTTAATTAACTATTTTAGTCAGGCTATTTTATCTTCATACACATATACATTTAAATAATCCATCTACATGAGTAATCGTTTTTTAAAATAAAATGTATTTAAATAACGCCCTTAAATTTACCAGAAACCATTCTAACACCTAATTTGAATTTTCTTCGACTTTTTTATATAAACATTTATATAGATTTTTATATAGACTTTTTCATATAGACTTATTTTATAGAGACTTTTTTACATAAATTCGGCATTATTCTTACTATCACAAAAACATATCTTAAAACCACGAAGCTTATTTAATCAGGAATCGGACCGTTCCTAAAATTTTCGCTTTTTTCTACTTTATTTTAAATAATAAATCTTTGCGCTAGATTCCTTTAGCATCTATTATACAACAAAGATTATCGTTTAAATTTAGTGGTAGCAAAGTACGAAAATTTTAGGAACACTGTGAGTCCTGTTTAACCCGTTCGGGACCATCATGGAACTATTAATAAAGAGGAACTGACATATCCTTAAAATAGTGAAGCATCAACTGTAACCGCTATCGCAGGCGTTGTTTACGACTGGTGGAAACTTCCACCAGTATGTTTATATAGAAATTTTCAACTTATTTAAACGCCTTAATATTACAAAATTTCAGTCATAAATAATGGTAGAAACAGATTTTCATTTTTACTGGTAGGAATTTGTTTTGGCAATAGTTAGGTACTGCGTTTCCGCCATATTGTGACAACCAGGGAAACAAACTGACAGTTTTAATAAGCATACTGACACCAGTAAAAACGAACAAATGTTTTTACGACATTTTTGAGAAAAATTTCCATCAATACGACGTAGAAATAAGACGAAATTTTCTATTAAATTTTATTGGTGGGATGTTGGCCCTAGTGGTAATCAGAAACTGGAGAACCTATTTGAAAAAAGCAGCCGCCATCTTGTGACAACCTCCTCAGTTACTTCACTCGCAACTCGTAGACAGCACACTACATGTCGCCTCCTATTTATTCATAACTCCATTGGGACCATGGGTGCATACATGAATCTTTAAAAGAAACATGCAGAATTTTTTTCCCGTACCAGTGATAAAGAAAAGAAATATTTGCATTATTTAATTAGAGCATTTCCACAATTATGTAAGTGAAGGTAAATTGATAAATAAATAACTTTTACCAATCTAATGAAATGTGTTAACAGACGTCGGTCCCGAAAGGGTTAATTATTTAGGATTAATTAAAATTAATCATCTCAGTAGTTCTTTTTCTCCTACCTAATGCGCAGATATTTTCAATTTTTTAGGGACATACGAATAGTTCGACGTTAAAAATAGCATAATTAGTTTATAATTCTCTAAGCGTGAAAATGCTTTGAAATAAGAGATTTCAACGGGAATTAATTTTTACAGACGACTAAAATTTCTTTGACTAGTTGCTTCCTTTTAAAATGAAGTATATTTACTATCTGCAGCGAAATTTAAGTGAATGAAAGTCGACTTTTAAAGCCGGAACATTGCTGTAGAATCCCGTTTCAGTTGAACAATAAAATATAAAAAATTATTAACATAGTTATTTTGATAAGTAATCGAAAAATTCGACTTGCTAAATAACGAAAATTGAACTACACTCTGAAAAAAAAATCTCAAAAATGTAAAAAAAGTATTGAAAGCAAGTTGCTGGAACACATATGATTATATTATTTCAAGAGATTTTTCAGTTAGTTGAAGAAATTTCTGTTTTTTGACAGGAGAATTTGAAGAAATTTTGTGTTTTTCGGTTTGCGACTTTTTTTAAGGACGCGCAGCACAGTTGTCGGACACCGTGCGATTTGACGAAAATACAGCTTTTATTGAAAAATTTCGGGTAATTTCTACTATACTTTGCTTACATTTATGTGTTTTGTGGGAAAATGTAAAAATCAAACGGAAATTTGCATGTTTTAAGAAAATAAAGAGTGAAAAAAAAAAATAAACTGAAACGTTACAGAACATAATTAAAAAATGGAACAACTAAATTGCTTGTTAATATTTATATCTCTGTTTATTTACTTTCCTATATATATATATTCATGTCCTTATTTTAGATTTTTTTAAGGAGATATGGCACGTAAAGAAGAATATCTCCGATCGCGAGCATACAATTTCTATGGTAAAAATATTTCATCAGATAACTCTTTTTTTTTCTTTTGTTAAGTATTTTCTAAAAGAAAAAGACTCAGCAGATTATTTCTGACATTTGAAGCATTTAAAAAAAAGACATTTCTGCTCTAACTTAACAGGGTTTTCGAAGAATCTGAAGAAAATTATTTCTATATATTTTTAAAAACAATTTGGACCACAAAGATGAAATTTATATGAGGAAAGCTGCACTGAATCTATGATTAAGGGGCTCCGGGGCTCGAAATTCTATTTTTAGACTTTTTTAATAAAGGTTTTATTACGCTTTTTTTTTTCTGAAACATATATTATTATAATAAGAGTATTGCATGCAAAAATATCTGGAAAATTTTAAATATTTTAAAAAAAATTTAATTTTAAAATTCTAAACATATTGAATTTTTGATATAACTCTAGAAGTACTTACGCGATTTACAAATTTTTTACACTTTTGTGTACAGAAAATGTGTCATTTCAATTTGTCTTAAGGATTTCTTAAAATTTTGATTATGAATTAAAGAAAATTAAGTAAAAAAATTAAAGTTTTTTTTTTATGAGTGAGTTTTGCATTAATTAGCATATTTTCGCAATTATCACTTGAAATTATAAAGACTGAAGAAAATTTGTTGGAAATACAGCATAAATTTCTGTTGAAAGTTTCATACATATATCTTGCAAGGAACATTAGATATATTCTTTTAAAGTTGACAAATCGTGAAAAAATTCATTTTGAGTTAAATGAAGTTAAAGTTTTCGTCGGAGGGTAGCTGATGCATCGCTTCTCAAGGGAAAAGGTCTGAATCTAATGAAAATAAAAGCATGCGGTTTACGGTATTAAACGCTAAAAACTCAGTATTTTTTTAAGCCAATAAAAAAATGCATTTTTTGAGAATTTTTAGCCCCGGATCCCCTTAATTATATACACTTAAAAAATAAAATGTGAATTTCTGGAAGATAAAAATATCTTCTCATAGAAGTGGAACGTCTTTATGGCATATATTCAACACGATTCTCGACACTGAACCATATTTTCCTCTTTCATCAATACGTGGTAGTGAGCTTTTTTTATCCCTCAGATACGTCGGATATGTCTTCAAACATAAACTACGCAACAAAAAATTTCAAAAGCAAAGCGTTGGTATGGATTGGAATAAAGACAAAAGGAATTAGTCAATCTTACATTCGAAAGTCAAAATTAGCTAATATCAGGATGTGTATCCTAATGAAGCATTAAGAAAAGTTTAATTCCTTATATTAATGCAAAATATCAAGGAAATTATTATTTTTGATCAAATTTAACAATTTTCTATTCTGCAAAAATAGTTTTAAATTATTTTCAACAAGAATAAATAACTTTTGTGAAAAAGTTAACAATCCAGATAAATATTTCAAATGAAATCAAATTTCAAAGTAATTGCTTAAAAGGTGCAAAGGCCAACATAGTGAAAAAGATTCCATGCCGGCCCACGAACCTGGGCCATCAGTATAGCGCACAGACGTTCTACCGACTAAACCACATGGAACGATAACCAGACTGGAAAATTTCTCACTATTATATGTTGGCAAGGCTACAAACGCAGCACAAGATGGAATATATATCGTGAGCCACCGACCTGGGGGAACACGAAACTTAATTAAATCGAGCATCGATAGAAACTATATTAATACATGGAAATTATTCCAGAGAGACAGAGAGAAATTTCTCTCTGATAGAAGTTTCTATCGATGCTGGATTTTATTAAGTTTCGTGTTCGCCCCATGTCAGTGGCTCAGGATATATATTCGATCTTGTGCTGCATTTGTAGCCTTGCCAAAATAATAGTGAGAAATTTTTCAGTCTGCGTATCGTTCCATGTGGTTTAGTCGGTAGAGCGTCAGTGCGCTATACTGATGGCCCAGGTTCGAGTCCCAGCATGGAATCTTTTTCACTATGTTGGCCTTTGCGCCTTTTAAGCAATTACTTTGAAATTTGATTTTCATTTGAAATATTGTATGCAAGGCGAATGTTTCTCTCTGGAATAATTTCCATGTATTAATATAATCCAGATAAAGTTCGAGAAACGAGATCCATCGAATACTTTTGCTCATTTTTAACAGGAAATGTTTATTTAAAACATTGGAATGTAAAATCATTGAATAACGAATAATTGAAATTAGATATTGTTTAATATCATCTATTTAAACATTATACAGGGTGGTTCAGAACTGTATGTTAAAAACGTAAATGCAGTTAGAGGAGACCTAAATAAGCAGATTTCATATAGGAATGTGGATGCGGAAATTCAGCGTTGAGGTAGTAAAGGACGCTGTTGAGTGCAGCGGATGCATGCTCTTCGCTGGCTTCAATCGTTATTTCCCGCTCGGATTTCGAGCAACATGCATTATTACACCAATGCAGAGCTTGCTGACAGGCATTACATGTATGGGGCTGCGCAATGAAATGGCTTAACACGTTCACGCCGGCGCGGTGGGTCACACTCGACTGTCTCAGAGTTATTAAGTCTCCGGTTTTTTGAACACCACTGTTATTTTAGAGAAAATGTTGTTCCTTTAAATCGCTCATTTGTTCTAATTAAATAAAACAACATTTTCTGTATTAAAATACTGGTATCCAAAAGGCCGAGACTTGTCAGCTCTGAGACAGTCAAATGTGACCCACCGCGCCGTCGTGAACGTGTTAAACCCAACGCACATCCAACAGCTCTCGAGATTGTAGAAGGTTTCCCCTCTACTGTGCGTAATGCTGCTTCTGCCACTGCATGAATTCTGCGATATCTCACAGCGCCGTCTATCATGGCTCGAAGCATAAAATGATCCACTCGTGCACAACTAACGATGAAGATGCTCAAATGTTTAGAGATCCGGCAGATTCCCACCCTGCAATCGTTCCATGTACATCCTTTGAGCAACCGCTCCATTTCCTTGTGGAGCCCAATATTTGAAATGCATGTCGGTAAGCTCCGCATTGCTGTAACAACGCATGTTGCTCGAAATCCGAGAGGAAAACGATGATTCAAGCCAGCGAAGTGCTTTTATCCACTGAATTCAACAGCGTCCTCTACAGCCTCAACACTGCATTTCGCACCCACATTTCCATACGAAATCTGCTTATTTAGATCCACTCAACCTGCCTTTACATTTTTGAAAAATAGTTTTGAACCACCCTGGAGACAGACTTTCAGACGACACCAAACAGAGAATGTATCTTATTCATGTAAATTGTAAAAGCTGTTTTGAAGAGAGTTAAAATTAGATATTATTTGTATTAGTTTAGTTTTATAACTTAAATTAGCACTGTTAAAAATAAAAAATTAAAAAAAAAACTTTCCCGTATTTTAGCAGTTTTTACAGATAAAGGTTACTTAACCTAATTTATCTCTATTTTGACCAATTAAAACGCTTCATAATATGACCAACAAACCACCATCAATAAAAACAGTTAAATGACTAGACAGTTTATTGGAGTTTTTTAAAAATTAATATTTATCTTATTTTTTGAGTTTATTAAAAATACTTGGTCTACCGGAAAGTTCTGTGCGATAATATTTCACGCCATTAATCCACATACGCGGGCATTTAATGTGACGTCATATATGGCAGAATATCTACTATCTGCGTTGTTTTCTAAATCTTTAGCCTTTCATGGAATATGAATCTTGTTTACCAGATTTTTTGCTGAATAACGGCGTAGGGTCCAGATGCACTTGACACCACGAAGTTTTTTTTGCCTTATTTAATCGGGGACTTTTCAGCTGTTATTTAAGGTGAAAAAAAACTTCACAATTTCAGTGGTGTGAAGTAAGAAAACAGTTAGGCATCTTCCTGTAGTTCAACCCCATCCGCTACGTGGCGCGTGACCTTGATTGATGTGACCTCTCCCATTTAAGATAGGATGATTAATTTGTATGCTGTTTTGGCTTTCAGCTTAATATGAAATGTGAAAGTCTTCGGAATTTTACTATTTCAAAAAAGTGGTGCAAATGAAGAAATCTGAATTATTAAAATATAGGCGTGAAATAACATTATCGGACAAAGCAGACCTAATATATAAGAAAATTTAGATTTCGCGATATTTTTTTATTACTTGTCATAATGAAAAAAAAAAGACATTTCTATTCATGATTTTTTTTTAGAGTGTACTTTAATATTTTCTTCTTCATGCATATATTTATTCTACGTCTAATAAATAATGAAATAAATTTCATTTAATTTTGTTCAAAACTGCCGGTAAATACTTCCATTAAATCTACCGGAGACTCTTTAAATTGCTAATTTGAATTTTCTCTGATAGGCACATTTATATGTAATTCAATATTCACACTATCTTAATAAAAAGATTAGCATGAAGATTATTTCATTAATAGGACGTAATTTAAGTTATTAGTCTTGATCACATTGATCTCTTTCTTCCACATAATATATAAATATTTCCTAGCGTTTATAGCCTATACAGATGGCTCGAAAGAAACAATGACATAATCAGCTTATAGTGATCTAAGCTTGAAAGTGCTTTTATTAAAGAAACTTTGTGGGGAATTATTCTTAGAAGGGGAGTAAAATTCTCTTTCAGATATTGCTCCCGCTTTAAGACGAATTATATTTGATATCTGAAGCGAAATTTCAGTTAATGAACGATCAGATTTCAAAGCCAACATAATGCACTAGAATTCAGTTTAACTTTAGCAATACAATACAGAAAATGAAATAGTTTCCTCGAAATATTTTTTTGTTGTTGTTTTTCAAAGGAATCCATTTATCAATTAATTTTTGAGCAACAGAACTTTATTTAAAGCTCAAATATAAACTATAATCCTGTGATTTAATTTTTTTGTGGCGTTGCTATACTTCTATTAACAAACCAGCTTTCATCTGATTTCCCTGTTTGAAATTGTTTTAGTAGCATTTCTGCTATTTTTGTGAAGAACATGTTTTTTGATCGATCATTTATAAGACTGAGAATTTATTTGAATCCTGAACAAATAATTATATTTTATCGTATTGTATAAAAAATCGTATTGTATTGACAAATAAATTTAACCCAGGAGGACTAAAGGTTATTAGTCTTAGTCACATTGATCTCTTTATTCCACATAATATATAAATATTTCCTAGCATTTTATAACATATACAGATAGCTCGAAATAAACAATGACATAATCAGCTTATAGCAATCTAAGCTTGAAAGTGCTTTTATTAAAGAAACTTCGTGGGGAATTATTCTTAGAAGGGGAGTAAAATTCGCTTTCAGATATTGCTCCCGCTTTAAGACGAGTTATATTTGATATCTGAAGCAAAATTTCAGTTAATGAAGGATCAGCTTTCAAAGCCAACATAATGCACTAGAATTCAGTTTAACTTTAGCAATACAATAGAAAAAATGAAATAGTTTCCTAGAAATAATTTTTTGTTGTTGTATTTCAAAGGAATGTATTTATCGATTTATTTTTGAGCAACAGAACTTTATTTAAAGCTAAAATATAAACTATAATCCTGTGATTTAATTTTTTTGTGACGTTGCTATACTTCTATTAACAAAGCAGCGTTTATCTGATTTCGCTTTTTGAAATTGTTTTAGTAGCATTTCTGCTATTTCTGTGAAGAACGTGTTTTTTGATCGGTAATTTATGAGACTTAGAATTTATTTGAATCCTGAACAAATAGTTATATTTTACCGTATTGTATAACTAACAGCAGATGAATGTCTCTAACAACAAATAAATTTAACCCAGGAGGACTCGCGCGGGCCTGATAGACCCATATTTCGTATGTTTTTTACAATTGTCACCACTATTTTTTTTTAAAGTAAACTTTAACTTATTTTATCGCAGTATCTATAACAAATGTCTCGAACTAAATACGGTAAGGATTATTTTTTGTATTTATTGATGTCGAAGTAAAAACCCTTCATACCTTCACTATACGCGCGTTCTCTCGGGTTAAATTCATTAACCCATTAACCGCCAAAACTATAAAATAGGAATTTTCAAATTTCTTGTTGAAAGTCGTTTGCCACCACAAATTCGGAAAGACAATTTTTGCTTTATTAAAATATCAAGAGTTCTGCCAATAAATAAGGCAAGTTTTTAAATTGGAAAATAGTGGTGGAAAAGTAATTAATTTTAATATGAGCAATTATTTTGACCGTTGCGTGAACGCAACACCAGCGGGTAATAGGTTAACCCTAGAACTACCGAAAATTTTACTCAAGTTTTATAAAAATATTGCACATCAGAATTCTTATTTAAAACTATGGAACTTATTTACTTAACTCATTATTGTCTGGTTTACACATTTAGTTTATTTTAAAGAAATTTCTGGTTAGAATAAATATTTCGAATGTACCCATCGGGCCCATTGGACCCGTCTGGTAGACGGAGGGTTAAACAAGATAATATATAATAATTCGTTAACCCATCAACCGCCAAAACCATAACATAGACATCTTCAACTTTTTTGCAGAAAAATATTTACCATAACAAATTTTGAAAGAAAATTTCGATTTACCTAACTAATAAAGATTCTGTTATTAAATAAGGCAATTTTTTTTATTAAAAAACCGTTAGCTTGATAGTAAATTTAAGCATGGGTATTTAATTTCACTGTTGCGTCAACGCAACAGCAGCGGTTAATGGGTTAATACAAGTAAAAAGTATATATCAAGTTTCAGAAAATTTAGATTTATGCGAGATTCCCTAAATGCACGCTATACTTGTCGAATACATCTAGCAAACCGTTTGTCAAACCTGATTTCGGCAACACATATATCAGACATAATATGTTAATGACTTCATGATAGCTAGTTTCACAAAATTGTGCATATAAACTAAGTTACAAAGCTCTAAAGAGATGTAGGATGATCTTGGTTTAAAGATATTTACATTTTTTAACTATTTGAGTAGCAATTGAACTAGTAATCTTGAAATGAAAGAATTGCATAAAATTAATGTTGTTACACAATAGCAGTGTTTTATATTTTAATATATATCTTTAAACAAGATACAGTGGAAACTAAGCTGAACAATGCTATAAAAGTGATAAAATACTTTTATTTAGATTAACAAACGTTTCATCGCACAAATGGTGACATTTTCAAATTCATTCTTAATAGAAATATTTTCGCAAAAATTTAAAAACAATAACTTGGTAACTAATGTCATGAGACCTTATGCATAGTGAAAATCAGTGCAAACAAAATGAAATTGGATATTTGTCAGCGTGGATTAATTTTTACTATTGTTACTGAAATTGCACAGCATCTTTTTATCAAATTTTAGGTAACTCAAGGAACACTGAATCATTGCAAATATTCTCGTTGCGCAAAAATATCCCTATTGATTCCTAGATAATGCATGGTAAATAAAATATTTACGGATAAATTATTCTACTATTTTTAAAATCGATCTGTAACGATTGTTGCATAATCGGCCAAAGCTGTAGTTCTGTTGTATTTGATGTCTGCTATATGTTCTTTGATTCTAGTTTTAAGTTCTCTGCTTGTCATACCTATATAAAACTGCATTGTTCCATCTTCTTTGTTGAAAGGCATTTCACATACATAGGTGCCAGCCTCAAACTAATCCTCCGTAATACTTGCGATAATTTGACCCTGGTTTAATACGTTTCGAACCAGAAATTCTTTTTAGAAATGAAATCAAATACGTTCCACGTAGAAGCCTGGAATTAAATAAATAAGCATTCATGAAATAAATTTTCTGGTTCGAAATGTGGTTAAACTCTTCCAAATTAATCCAGACATTACGGAAGATTAGTGGAAGGTTGGCAGCTATGCGTATACTCCTGATTACTGGTTTGATTCAATTGCGACTATTGGGTCGTTCGGAAAGTCGTGTCCTTTTTGGAAAATCAATTCGTACCGGAAAATTCTATCATTTAATTTTTAGACATTGATTCCGAAGTCTAATAATTACCGGGCAGAATTTTCCGGTACGAATTGATTTTTTCAAACGTACACAACTTTCCAAACGACCCAATATTTTCTTGCATACTATATGTTTTAATTTTATGGAAGGTTTTGCAACAAGGGAGATATTGAATGCATTGAGTTTATACATAATTGAGTTATATTTCAAACGTTCGAAGAAACCAGTAAAATATTGTAAAGTGGATATCATGGAAATTTGTGGATTCTTCAAATGTTTGAAATATAAATTCAATAAACTAATTTAATTTGTTGAGTTCGATCCTTTCCTAGTGGCTAAATCGAAAAGGTTATATTTTATGAGATTAAGAAACATTTGTCATTTTTTTGCAGTGTATGCAAGAATTCCTAGAAGATAATTGTGTATACCTAGAATGTAAATGCAGGGGTCGCATTATATAGGGAAAGTTTTATTCCTCCTACCAGAACACATAATGAGTTACCTTAATGATCATTTTATTTAACATGTTCCAAAGAAAGTTGGGATGAAGATATTATTTTCAAAATTGTGGTAGGAACAATAAAATGCGACCTTTGTAAATGTATAGTCATGGCTGCCATCTCTTACGCTTTTTTACCACAAAAATTTAATAATAAATTTTGCCTTCTTAAATCGTCGTAATCTGCCTATTAAATAAGAAAAAAATTTCTTTAATTTTTTGAGGTATAAAAATGCGTAAGATGTTGGCAGCTATGCATGGTAATTTTCGCCTGGTTTATTCATTATCGTTATTTTGATAAAATAAGGGGAAGGTTACTATTCATAGACATTAGTACCCCGAGCACCTTTTTACAAACTACGTCTCGCCACCTCTTCTACGATCACCCTAAAATTCATCTTAAGTTGATCGAAGAAGTATTCATGTCGACTTAACCCTCTCGCTGCGCAACCCGAGATATACTCGGGCATGCATATTTTCGTTTATTTAATACTATTTGGTTATTCCCACCAGTTATTTTTTTTGCGAAAACTTTGTCTGGACATTGTCTTAATCAGGACATTTTCCCCGATTACGATAGTCAAAAATTTCTGCTTTAAAGAGCGGGTGATAAAAGATTAAAAATTCTGCTAAAGACGCTCATCGCGAAGAATTACTTACGCAGCGAGAGGGTTAAGCCCTTGAGTGTGAATCCCGAAATATCTGTCACAGTGACGATATTTTAAATAGGCAACGATAATCTCATCCTTGGAGATTTTGGGAAATTTGTTAGTAAACGATATATTGTCTCAAGGAACTCCAGGGATCAATCTTTTACAAACCTAAATTACAAAAAAGAGGATTTGGACTGACTTGACGAAAATTATCCACATCATCTGTTTTCAGTACGTTTGCAGATTAACAGTTCCGTTTTAAAAGATGATTTCTCAATAGGCTGATTTATAACATGGGCTCTTTTGTACATGCAGTAATGAAATAGAGGTTGTTTGAAAAAATGACACAAACACAAATCGCCATAATTTCATTGTAAAATATAATAGAAAGAGACGCTTTATACACAATACATAAGGAAACCCACAATTTTGTTTGCGTACTTTATAACTGTTCAAAGTGGACCATGCTACTCACAAAGACCACATACATATCAAAGTCCATTTCAGGCGAGATTATTGTGAGTGCATTATATTTGACTCCTAACGACAGCTTTTTATGGGGATAATACAATGGAGTTATGAATAAATAGGAGGAAAATATCGCTCACCCGCAAGAAAAGTGACACATCTCTTAAAAATTCATTTTTCGTTTTATTCCACTAATACGTCTGCAAATACTTCTCTTGCAATACAAACAGTTTCATAAGTGTAGCTATGCGGAAAATCCCTTTATTACACTATATGTCCATTTTTGACCACAGAAGAGGGGTGGATTATGTGTGTGTGTGTGGGGGGGGGGTAAAATTACCAAACCTCATCATCTTCATTTTTAAAGGTTTTACGCTTTTATGCACGTTTTCATTCCTGCATGCATAGCTAAGTGCTATAATTTCATGTTACAGTAAAATGAGGGATATTTTACTTTGCCTCTCCTGTGAAATTTACTTTTGTCGAGATATGTCACTTTTCCTGCGGGTGAGCGATATAGTGTATTGTCTACCAGTAGCGATTGAAATAATTGAGGAGGTTGTCACAAGATATCGGCTGTTTTTTTAAATCGGATTAACAGTTTCTGATTATTGTCGGCGCAAACTTCCACCAGTAAATTTAAATAGAAAATTTCGTCTTATTTAAGCATATTTTTCATGGAAAATTTTTATTAAAATTATGGTAAAAATTACTATTTGTTTTTACTTGTGGCATTTTACCTATTATTATCATTTTCAGTGGAACAGACAAGAGGTTATCTATGTTGTCACAATGTGGCGGATAGCAGGAGCCTTACTGTCGCCAAAGTAATCTTCCATCAGTAAAAATGAATATATGTTTTTATGATTATTTATGACAGAAATGTCGTGCTAATAAGGCGTTTATATATGGATAAAATTTCTATTTAAATTTACTGGTTGAAATTTGCCCGGGCGGCAATGAACTCCTGAGAAGCGGTTATAGTTGAGGCTTCACTATTTTAACCATTTAGTGCGCAGCTTTGCATATATGCAAACAACAGTGTTTTGAATTTAATAGATTTTTCTATTCGTATATACCTTATTAACACCAGAAAAATAAAATAGCAATATGTGCTTTAATTAATAACAGATATTGCGTTTTTTAAATAAAGCGAAATTAACCATTGAAACTTTCTGGAGTAAAGTCAGATTCTCTGAACTACGCAATTTCTAGAGCGTATTCTATCATGGGAATTAAAGGGTTAAATGTTAGTTTTTATAAAATAAATAATAACATAAAATAAGGTATTTGGAGACATACTTATTAAAATATTTACTATTTGCATTATTTTATCGTAAAACAGCCAAGCAGCCACGCGACAGTAGTTTTTACTTGTATTACAGTTGTGCAACAGAAGAAAAGATTGACGTATTATATGAAAAATGTATCTCTGATATTTTTTTTTCATTATTTTTCCTGTATAATAAACCTTTCAGAGAATCATATATAGTTTTTTCGAATCAAAATAAAAAATCGCGCATTAAAGGGTTAAGGATATGTCAGTTCCTCTTTTTTAATAGTTCCATGGATAACACTTCTTTTCCGGCATAAATGAAGTAACTGAAGACATAGACATAGACATAGATATTGTATTGACACTAATGTCTAGACGAACACTCTACACAACATCTGCCGCGATAGCTTGAATGGTTGTTTTCATGGATGTTTGTGCGTGACTAATATCCCATAGAAAAGTTATGAAGCAAGCAAGCAAAACTTTGTCCTTTCTTCTGTTTTGTGTTTAACCCTTTATATTATGAATTCATGAAAGTTGTATCTTCCGAAGCATTTTTTGTGAATTGCTTAAACTACATTAGAAGATTTACATAATCATTTAATACATTTTAGAAGGATTTTAGAAGGATTGGATGATTTAGAAGGATTCATTACATTTGAATTTATAGGGATTTCATGCAATATTTTTAACCTCACTCAAATCTTTTATTTTAAATATTATTCTTAGTATTTTGTAGAATTAGGCGATGTACAAATATAATGTTCTTACAACTTAAATATAGAAATATTTCCGAATTGAAAAATCCCCGCCCGACGCCAAGAAAGCTGAAAAGATGCAAAGGAAAAAAAATTATCCTTTTAAAAATATTTTTGTTTTGTGTAACCGATAATGCTTTTGGAACAAGATAAAGTAATGTATCTATAACTCATTCTAGACTGTATTACAACTAATCAATGCATTAAATGAATTTTATAACAAGTTATTTTAATGGTACTTATAAGTACCGTCAGTAGATAAAGGGTTAAAGCATGTCTTCCAATTACACTGGTCAACAGTGGTTTTGTTGTAGAACTAAAATTAGTTGATTCTAGATGAGTTTTTGATGCTGATTCTGAATATGCTTTCCGTTTATCTTTAGGTGGTCTAGGTTTTGAGAAATTTGCATATTTAAATTTATGCAAATTTAAGCTTTTTTGTGCTATTTTATGCAAATTTTAGATACAATATATGTCAAATCTAATTAACTTTTCTAGATAATGACTACTTGACTATTTGCTTCAGATAAATGTCACGATTTGCATATTCTTAACATTTATTTATCAGTTATTAAGCCTAATTTGCATATTTTTCAATGGTGTAATGTTTACATCATTATCAACTTTAAAATAGTTGCCACAGAATTGACGTAATGTTTTTCTAGACTAGATTTTTATGCTGATTTCAAATCTGCAGTCTGTTTTCTTATGTCATGTCTAGTTTTTAAATAAGATGAATTTCTACTTTTGCACTGCATTAACACAGATTTGATATAAGATGCTTTTTAGGGGTGTGTAATTCATTGACAAGAAGGTGAACAGGGTCAGATTCATATCAGAGACATAAACAAAAATTTATATAATCGAAAAAAAAATAAGTAGTAGAATCTCTATCCTAACTAGTTGAAATTTATCATACAAAGTATCATAAAAAGCTATTTCTGGCTTTTTTGACCAAAAACTAAAATTTCACTTTTTTTAAAAAACTAGACGTGATAGAAGAAAACAGATACAAGATTTGAAATCAGCTCAAAATACTGGTTTACAAACATATTAGCGTACTCGTGCGGCAGAAATATTTGAACGTCAAGAAACATTAGTAGAAAAACATGAAAAATATTCAAATTAGGTACAATATTTCACAGTCTCTTGTCAGTATAATCTCAGAAACGACGTTTTTGTGAAGTAAATTAGGTAGTAGTCATAACATAAAACAAAAAACCCTGTTTGATATGGCTTTATACCTTAAATTTGCAAATAATTGAATAAAATTTACTAAATTTGCATAAATTGAAATATGCAAATATCTCTCAAACTTGACGTGCTGGAGTAAATCTAAAACCAGATTCGGAATCAGCACAGAAAACCGCATAAAAAACAACTAATTTCTGTTTTACAACAGAGCAAAAGTTCAAATTTGTTGACCAGTGTTATTGTTTACAGCGAAATTGTTAGCACATGTAATCGGTTCAATTTCTTTACAGGGTTCGTACGGGTCCTTGAATTTCCAAGAAATTCTTCAGAACCAGTATTTTCTTATAGAAAATACAACCTCAAATCGCACGAAATTTCACGCGTTTAAACTACATTTATTTTTGTATAAAAAAATACTGGTATTTGGCCTTGAAAATAACGGTACCCTTACGAACCCTGCTTTAGAATCATGGGATAATCTATGTTTGCAAATTGTTGGATGATGTTTCAATTCAATAAAAGGATTTTTAGCATTAAAGATGTGGGGGATTAATTAATATAATTTCGGTAAGCGTATATGCTCTTCAAATATTTTTTTTATTTTATTTCCACGTACATAACAAGCAATTTCATATGTATATGATTGTCACTGCTATAAAAATGAAGAAGCTAATTCCCTCCAAAAAAATGCTATGCTTAAAAATATAGCTACTCAGATATTTTATAGTGGAAGTTCTAAATATTTTATTTTTACTCAAATAGGAGATTTCAAAGCTATGTATTTCCTTTAAAGAATTTCTAATACATCATTCAATTAAATTAATGGAATTCGATGCAATTATTTGGCTCTTTTCAAAATGCATTCTCCGAAATAGAACGTTGAATTTCTATCATCTTGGGAAAAGACAGGATAGAAATGTTTATTTATTAGAAAGTAAACTTTTTTTTTAATAACAAATGGAATATCCTTACTATGCATGGTTAAAAAAACTTATTATGCAAATTATTCTAGTGGAATTTTAATTAGAAAAAATAATGCTGAAACGATTTTTTAATTCACATTTTTTGTACTTTTTTATTGGTTTGAATCTTATTTAAATATATTGGCTTCAATTGGATGATGTATTTTTTTTTTACATGTCAAAAAAAAAAAAAAAAAAAAGTAGAGATTTTTTTTTTCAAAAAAATGTGATATCTAGTACATACAGTTAGAAACATATAAATCAAATTCTTTTACTGGAATCTTAATTGAAGATATCAATCCAAAAAGATGTTATGTATCAAAATTTAAATTCATAGAAAACTGAAGCGAAAACATTTTATTGCAAAATTTATTGATTAAGGTTATTTGGGGCAACTGGGCCATGATTTTACAATGTGACTCTGGAGCTTCTGACAGTTCAGATCAAAAAGCTAATGCTCATTTGAATTAAAGTCTGAACTTCTGTAAATGTGTCCAGTTAGGTTCCCTCTATCAGACAGAAATACTCAAAATTACATTTTAATATTTAAAAATATAAAAATATGCATATTTATCTTTCTTTCCTCATGGGTCCAGTTGCCCCATAAAAATGGGGTAAGTGGACCAGGAGGGACTATGTTCCACACGCGTTCATTTTTTTTCATGTGAGATATCAGATTCTGTTTGAAAAAGTGTAAATAACATAAAAAAAAATTAAACCAGGCAGATCATGTAAATTATATGTCAGTAAAGAGCGTTGTAAGGGAAATCTTTGCTGGCAATGTGTCTAAAAAAAGCATTAAAAGTGAAAATTTTAGATTTATTTATACCAAAAACATAAAAATTAAGTAAGTACTTATGTACTTTAGTATAGGTAATAAGTATAAAAGGTACATGGGTATTTTAAGGGAAAAATAGCAAGGTAAATCTATGAACAAACGGCTACGTAAGTACTTAAGTACTTTATCTGTATCCAGGGGTCGCATTATATAGGGAAAATTTTATTGTTCCTACCAGAACCCTTAATGAGTTACCTTCATGATCATTTGATTTAACATATTCTAAAGAAAGGTGTGATGAAGATATTATTTTCAAAATAGTGGTAGGAACAATAAAAGTTTCGCTATAGAATGCGACACCTGTATCGTACGACTTCAAGGTTTGACTATCTCGCTTTCAGGGGCGAGGTATTTGCTTTCGTAAAATGTTGAAATAATTTAAGGCACCAGTATTTACAAGAGAATCTGTTTGAAAAAAAGTAAAAGTATATTTTTGCGTACTTAATAAAGGTGAAATTTTCATTATAAAATTCCGGTGCCAATCTAGCAATTAGGAATTAAAATTATGTGATACCATAACGGCCTCACCGCCTCTCAAGGGGTCAAGAAATTTGGTTTGATATCACCCAATATGCTTTTTTTAAATTTTATTACGTAATTTTATTAAGGTATTCTATAATTTTCTTTATTGTGCGCAAAAAAAACAATGGAGAAATTTACTTCCCGTTGTAAGAGAAACTCAAAAAAATTATTTATAACTATTGGAGTAAATGGATCCAGCATGGTCCAGTTACCCCAGATACATATCCCAGTTACCCCATTCTTGAAAAATTATGGGGTAACTGGGACACCAGGCTTACATTTGAAACATGAAGTAAATATGTATAGAAGCCTAATAATATTAACGTAGTTATACGCCTAAACTTTAAAAAAAAAGATTGTTTAATAAAAGTACTTAAAGTCTTTTAATAAAAAGCCGAAGAAGTTCAACCAAATTGACGTTGTTTTTAAAAAAAAATGAAACGTAAATTTTCGACAACCTATCACAGCAAAGAAAGAGTTATGATTGAGTTGACATACGTAGTTTTAGGAAGTAGAGGCTAAGGGACATTGTTCACAAAATCTAAAACTTAAAATACATCAAAAAGTTTTTATAAAATAACCTATGGCCCAGTTACCTCGTGGGTCCAGTTACCCCAACTAACCTTATCTCAGTGGTGGAAAATTGGCGCAGAGGAGGAGCCTATTGACACCACTAAATTTGAGTAGTATTTTTCGGCATATTTAATGACAGAATTTCTGAGTTTTTATTAAGGTGAAGCATACTATAAAATATTAGTGGTGTCAATAGGCTCCTCCTCTGCGCCAATTTTCCACCACTGTTATCTTCATTAAGCTATTATCTTTGTAGAATATGTTTAAAATACCAAACGGTAGGTATTTTAAACATATTACACATATGTACCAAACTACGTAGAATATGTTTAAAATACAAAATGGTTGTACCAAAGAAGAGGTCTTTAACCTGTGGCCTGTGGGCCTCCCAACTACCACTATTTTAGAATTAAGAATTAATGTTTTATTTAATTACAGAAAGTTATGAATGAAGCTGTTTAAATAAGGCAAATAATACATATCGGAATTTGTTTATGGAATCGACTTTCATTCAGAAAGTTTTAAGGTAGCGGAGGTGGGGGATGAATGAGACATTTTTACAAAAATGTTAATTTTTAATACTTTTTTAAAGTTATTATCAGTATTATATATCACATTTCATACATTAGGTATTTGACTACATCTATGCACCATATTTAGTCTAGATTATTGTTATACAGTAAAATATTATAAAACTTGAAAAACTTTACTCACTGTCGCAATCATCCCTATAGCAGGGATGGATCGGACACCAATATTTTTCTCCCTTTATTGAATGTTACCGAGTTAAAATTTATAATTATAAACTTATATGTATTTATATTTGTAATATATGATGTCATAATGTGGCTATTATATCTCAGCGTTGCTAATCACTTCTTTTACTGCAGTTTTAACTTGTAATACAAACTTCGACTCTCTGTCTGTTCCCCATTCCCACTTACGAAACATTTTAGATATGAAATGAAAGTGAAAAATGTCTTTGAAATACGGCATAGCCAATATTTTTCATTCACAACTTATTAATAAATATTAATTTAATGTATCTAAGATATCATGCACACATGAAATTATGTTAGGGGCGGTGCGAGTGGTAATTTATTTAAGCACAAGTTTCAAATTCAATGTAATTTACCCCATCTGATCAATAAACATATACTACTTTTAACAATTTTATCTATGTTTATAATGTTTCAATAGCAATTTTTAGAAAAACTATTTAACTTTTATTACAATACAATAATTAAGATTCAATGTAATTTTAATAATAAACAACTTACATAATGCGAGTGCAGTTTAATACTAAAAATTAACATAAATCATTAATTTATAAACCTATATAATATTTTTTAGTTAATAAATAAAAGTTTTAACATCTCTAGGGATGAAAAAGACTGTCCCATTCATCCCATCTAAATTGCCCCAATCATCCTTATGATACATAGATTCTATTGTCCGCTATTTTGTCTCAGAAATTATTTTTTCACATTGGTTAATATGCACTCATTTTAATTATCAATCTTGAACCTTCAAATAAATAACTACAACGTATCGTATTTGTTTACATTGTATAAAATATTTGACAACTTCAAATTAAAAAAAAAAAAAGTTACTTCTAAGCAGAGTTAAAAAAAAAAAATGCAGCTTTGTAAAAAAATTAAAACAGCCATGTGGTTTTGTTTTTGGTTCTAAAGCACACTATAATATATGAGAATATACGAAGAAATACGCTCATTGCATGAATTTTGAGAATGTCCCATTCATCTCTTGTCCCATTCACCGCGCAGCTCCCCTACCTATACTAAACTCTTTCATAAAAAATCATTGTAACATTTATTTCTTTTAATACAATGCTGGAAAAAAGTTTAGGACCACGAACAAAAACAGTAAATCTCTTATTTTAATGCAAAACCAATATCATTGTTCAGTTATACATATAAAGTTTATGCAGGTTACGTAATATGTTTCAAATTAAACTAACATGTTTAACCCTCTGTCTACCAGAAGGGTCCAATGGACCCGACATGTACATTCAAAATATTTATTCAAACCAGAAATTTCTTCAAAACAAACGAAATGTATAAATCAGACAATAATAAGTTAAATAAACAAATTAAATAGTTTTAAGTAAAAATTCTGGTGTAGAATGTTTTTATAAAACTTGAGTAAAATTTCCGGTAGTTCTAGGGTTAACACTAGAACCGCCGTAGTGGTCATTTTGACCGGTACCAAATAAAAAAATTTCGATTCGACCCAGGAATTTCTTTCTAAAATAAGTTGGATATGTACCACAGAGAAATAAGTTAAATAAATAACTTCAATTGTTTTAAATAAAAGATCTGGTGTAAAATGTTTTTAAAACACTTGAGTAAAATTTCCGGCAGTTCTAGACTTAAAAATTACGCAAATATTAATTTCTACTCAACACAACTGGTTGGAAAAAAGTTTAGGACCAGTATGTTTAGAATTTAAATTACGCATGTAAATGATTTGTACTTTAATTTTTGCTACTTTGTTTGTTTCCCCTTAACACTGATGACTTCCGAAAGGTACTTTGGAAAGAATTTTGTCTGGGTCTACTTGTGGAAATGGATATTTGTTTTTATGTTTAAAAAATTTCTACTTTAATTCCAATAATCGAATCAAACTGCTAGCTGTTGGAATAAATTTGATAAACCATGATTAACCAAATGATCTCTGTGGGATTTATGTCAGAATTTTTAGCTGGAATATCTAAATTTTTATGTTATTTCCAGATAATCAATCTGAAGTTCACACAGACATGCAAATAGAGGTATTATCTTGAAACAATTCCAAAATCTGATACATAAGTTAATCCTTAAGTGGAAGAAAATTATTATCAAGAATATTTTGATAGGCAATGGAGTTCATCTTTGTATTTGTGAAAAGCAAACTTGTTTCCCTTTTGCATTAAAGCCTGCCCAAATCAGGACTGAGCCATAATCTTGTACACATTTTGCAAACAGATATGGCTCACTTGAAAAATCATATCTTAAACCATCTATTCTATCAAAAAGTGAATACCTTTTCATTAGTAAAAACAAATTTGCGCCATAGGTTGAATTTTAAGATATTGGAAGAAGCGGATTTTAATCTTGCATCGAAGTGATGCTTTTAAAGTATTGGCTTGGCTTCGAATTTAGCACCATTCAAGCATTCGGCACATTTTAACACATTTCTAACAGGTCTGGACGTTATTGAGAGTTCCATAACAGATTTCATAATAGAAGAATAAGCATAATCTTGAACCGCCATTCTAAAAAAGTTCCGTTTATATCGGGCTGAAAATTTTGATAGCCACCCGCTTATTTTATTTCTAACATGATTCATTGGATCACAAAGAAAATTGTGCGCAATAGTTTTACTTTTTCGGCAGTTTGCTTTTTAGTTAGTCCGCAACTCCGAAGCAGTGTTGCCAGTGGGCTACTTTTTTTAAATTCAGATTTCTTGACTGGCACCACTTTTTTGAAACAGTAAAATTCACTTTGTTTTTGCCTTAATTAATATGTTATTAAATAAGGCACATTTTACCATTTCAAAAAAGTGGTGCCAATCAAGAATCTGATTTTTAAAAAAGTAGCCCATCTGGCAACACTGCTCCGAAGAGACGCTTATTTTACCCATTTCTTCTTAAGTCAATGATTTCCCGCGACACACGCTCAAAGTAGCAGTTGCATATCACCAAAAAACAAATCTATCAACTACTAACCTATAAACATCATCACAGATGACTCCCGCATACAATACTGCAGTCATGACAGCATCCCATTATGCTAGATTAAAAAGAAGCTACTGGTCCTAATCTTATTTCTATTTGTTAATATTACAAGATTTTACTTTGTATTTCACTTGTAGATAAAAGTACTTTTTAGCTGTCACAATTGAATTAAATTCACACATTATATCATATATGAACCGTTCAGTGCAGAAATCGATTAACTCCATCAAATGAAATGATCGGTATAAACAGTTAAAGGTATTGTAACTATAAAAATATTGTATCAATATTTTTTCTTGGGATATTTTGATTGAACTCATTCATTTTCTTTTAATCAAGGGTAACTTTTTATCACTGTATAAATATATAGAAAATTTTCAAAGTTCCTTTTCTTTAAAAAAAAAAAAAACGCCCCTTAAAATGGAGTTAATCGGATCGTTTTCTGGACGCCTCATATATGTGTCCAGAGCCTGGATATACCGGGTGAGCAAAAAGTCCGTATAAACTTTAAAAAATCATAAAAACTGAAAAAATAACCGAAATGAAAAACTGTCTGCAGGATTAGCATCTATAGGTCACGGGAATTTTTTTAAGACAGAAATAAAATATAACTCAAAAACAGCCGACAGATGGCGCTGGTTCGTGCGATTTTGGTGGAAATATGCAAATGAAACGGTTATAAGAACTTGCGCTCCTAATCCAGAACTAGTTCCCGTAAAATAACTTCACCAACAAAGCTTTATCCTTCATACCCAGCATCCTTGATCAAGTACACGGCTCACAACGGGGAACTAGTTCTGGATTAGGAGCACAAATTCTTAAAACCGTTTCATTTGCATATTTTTACCAAAATCGCAAGAACCAGAGCCATCTGTCGGCTGTTTTTTGAGTTATTTTTAATTCTGACTTAGAAAAATTCCCGTGACCTATAGATGCTAATCTTGCAAACAGTTTTACATTTCGGTTTTTATGATTTTTTAAAGTTTATACGGACTTTTTGCTCACCCGGTATAACTCTCATCGGAATTTTATTCTAAACAGCAAAAATTAGCATGCAGACTTAAACTTTGTTCCAGCACTGTATTAAAAAAAATATTTAGGTTATTATGATTATTAAATTAAAAATAATATTAAGATAATGTCCAATATATATCAGTCTAATTAGAATCGTAGATTATACATCTACCATAGGATAGATTAACTTGTAACAGCTTCAATCATAAAATATAAATTAAAACCCTTTTTGGAAAAATGTGACATAACATCTCTTCCACGCGGCTCTTCAATTCTGAAAACCCAAGGTTAAAACAATTTGTTTTGATGTACACTTTTTTATACGCTTTTAAAGCTATTGGACCTTAAAGAGTTTACTTAACTTTTTGAAAATTGAATTAAAGTTGACGTTATCATTAATCTACAGACTGTTCTCTTCTTTTAAACATCATTGTTTGTGTTTGAGAAAACTTTTTGAATAATTCTTTCAAAATGATAACCGCATTTAAATGTTTAAAGAAGTACGATAAGAAAGAATAAAAAAATATCCTATGATGTTTATCCAGAATAAAGGCTATCCAAATTAATACATGTAGTATATCATTACTTAAATTAAGAAAAAAATTTGTATAAGGTAAAAATGAAATTTTATTTATTTTTTTTTTAAATAAATGTGTTTTATGTTTTCGTTATATGCAAAATCCAAAATAATGATGGTCACGAAAAAACATAACCATTGAAATGTTTGAATGGTATGATATTGTTGAATTGAAGTGTGTCATATAAATTTTTTAATGATAATTGTCATGTTAATAGTGTAGCATCGTTAACCACTTTGCAATAAATATTCCGCACATAATTGCATACTTGCCAACATTCGACTAAACTTCCGTAAAATGTGAATTAAGTTAACCCAGATTATACGCGTTACTAACCAGAAAATTTATTTGACACATCATTAAATATTTAAAATCATGTTTCTCTATGAAACATATTTAAATTAATTTCTTTAATAAATTTCTGGTTCGAAACTTGTTTAGCCTGGGTCAATTTAACTCACATTTTACGGGAGTTTAAGGGAAGCTGACAAGTATATAATTGTTTATCTTATATCACAAGTAATTCCAAAACGAGATCATTGACTAACCTAATCGCAAAATTTCTGTCAGTACTTTTGGCGAAATTTACAGTTAAAAATTATTGGTAGAAAACACTGAGTATTCTACACACCCTATACATCTTTTGATGCAAAAATATTTAAAATGATCAAGTTTTAAATTGATTAACCCTTAAATGCATAGTGATGCATATCTACATCACTTTTTATTTAATTCTTATCAACCAGTATATTTATATAGAAATATTAATCACGTAAAAATTACAAAAATATAAAGTTAAAAATCTATCCTAAAATTTCTGGTGTCTAATCTTTAATGTAAGAGTAAAAAACATAATTCTAAAAAAAATAATTTATGCATTTAAGGGATTAAGTTATACAAAATAAAAAAAATATATAAAATAAGGTATTTAGATACATATTTATTAAAATACTTACTCATTTGCAATATTTTAATTTTTACTTGTATTGCAGATGTGCAATATAAGAAAAGGTTGGCGTAATATGTGAAATATGTATCTCTGATTTTTTTTTCATTATTTTTCCTGCGTTATAAATATTTCAGAGAATTATATATATTTTTTTCGGAAAAAAAAAATCACGCATTTAACACTAGAACGCCCGGAAATTTTATCCAAGATTCACAAAATTATTTCACACCAGAATTTTTATTTAAAATTACTTAACTGATTTATTTAACGTATTTTGCATGGTTTAAATTGAACCTATTTTATGAAAAAAATTCTGGCTCCAGTTCACATTTAATCATTTGGAGTCGATTTGACTCCTTCCGGGCGTTCTAGTCTTAAAGGTTAAAATAAACGCATTTAAAACTATGTTCATGAATAAATTTGTCGTAACAGCTTGAGTTTTAAATTATTTTTTATTCAGTAGTCTGTTGTACAGTCGTCGAAGAAAAAAGTATATTCACCCGGTTGATAACTCTCCCGAAAATCACAGTATAAGAATGTGACTTGTACTAATAAATTAGTAATAACGCCCACTGATTAATGCGACTCTTAAATTTTGCTTAGAAGGTCCTCTGTATGCAAAAATTGTACCAATCATGACATATTTAATACTAACTTCTAATTTTGACATCGTATTTGTCTGTTTCAGTAAATTCTACATTCAGGTACCAAGCAAAATCATAGCTGTTTGTCGGCAGATTATGACGATTAAAAATGGTAAAATGTACTATTAAATTTTTGTGGTACAAAATAACGTAAGAATTGTCATCTATGCAGAAGTAACTCGATAAAACAGTTTAGGAAATACGAAGCTTTAAAACTTGGAACTGCCCATGTAAAATTTATATTCAATCATTGCAAACAGATTACAATGAGATATCTTTTAAACCATAACCCAAAAACTATTTGACGGAATGAGCTGTAATTTTAAATTCATATATTTGAAACTCTAGAGATCGATTTTTGTTAAGAAATTCATATGTTATGATTGATAGTTTTTTAAATATTAATTTCAAAATATATATTTTTTTTCGAAATTAAATTTCGAAACAAATATTAACCTTTTGATATTTTAAAAGAAGTCAATTTTTAGAAGCTTTTAATTTATAATATAATATTGAATATTTGACAGATATTCAACTCGTATGCTTTATCAGTATTATCAAACCATACTTAAAAGAAAATCTGAGAGATAAGAAAATTTCTCAAGCATTTTAGTTTTTCAATATTGTTAAAATTGTCAATATTGCCACTAGATGACATAGATTATTAAATGCTTAGATTTTGTACTACTGTATTATTTTTATATTGCTCTATTTATTTTCTTATTTGTCAAATTTAGATACTGGTGACTATTTCAATCAGGAATTTCCCCAGATAAATACATTATTAAATCTAGTATTACAAGTAGCACAATTATTTAGGTCTTGAAAACATCTAACTTTCATTCGCAATAAAGAAACCTGTGCAAAGAGAATATACTACTATTTATTGACTGCAATATTTATGAAATATAAATATAGTAAATGTGGAATTATTTTTTTTAGGCTGACTACTATTTTATTTCCAGGATAATTAAGTTCTTGATCGTCGAGTTTCTTTGTAAGGGATATAGTGTCAGTGTCATTTACTACACTTAATGATGCTTCGATATTGGTATGATCAGATTGGCACAAAGTTAAAAGCTTTTTCCGTCGTTCAGGATGCTGAAGGCATTGCTACAGAACTTGCTGTTGAAAATGCTAATATAGTAACTTTCGTCAAAGAGTTACATTAGCAATAAATGTAAATGATCGATTAGGTTTAGTTGAAAACATTTCTGCAGTTACGACAACAGAAGATCATTATCTCTGAAAAAATTACTGAATAAGAAATAGGGAAAGGTACAAGGAAGATAAAATGTAAGAGGAAGACGGTAACAAAAAGGAAATACTGCCAACAACTGATATTCAAAAATAGTTTCATTACTGGGTACCCATATTGTAGTCATTTATTAATGGTGAAAAAAATGGAGTTTAATTTATACCGATGTTTTTTTTAGTTTTTTTTTTTGTTGTTGTTGTTTTGTTTCTTTTATGAAATCTGAAATAGAAATCAGTGTATTTAACTAGAATGTGGAATTTCAAAAAATTTAAATACGCAAATACCTTAATTGAAGAAAAGGGTCAGAATTACCTTGAAAAACATTCTGAAAAAAGAAAAGCTAGGTCAGCCACAGACAATTTTTTACTACTTCTTTAGCAAAGCGGCACTGAACAACTTCTAAAGCATAGGGTACTAAAAAAATTTTAATTTGAAAAAAGTGTAAAAACGTTGTGAAATACTAAAATAAAGATCCCCAGTACTGTATTTTATTTTCCGTTCTCTTTCATTCAATAGGAAAACTGTTTGTTTCATATTTCATCTTGCATTGTCTGCTTTTTACTATTTTATAAAATATGTGTTTAAATTGGGGGGGGAGGGGGCATAGGAAATGAATTTTTTTTTCTGTAGAAACTTTGGAGAAATAACGTTTCGTTCAATCCTTTGTTGAGTGGTGGTATATTTTTATACCACTTTTTTTTAATCTTCAAATACCACAATTGAATCAGTAATTTTGAATAAAAGTTAGACTCCATAACGTATGATAAAAAAAAGCTTTTTCTAAATTATATAAATATATTAGATCGTAAATTTGGTGCCATTCAATCATGTCAACATTTTAGAAAAATGAGTACTTTGCCCAGGCCCTGATTATCGGGGCAAACTTCCACCAGTAAAAAGGCATTAATTTCTTCCGCCCATTTCTTAAATGAATAGAGTGTTTAGAGAAGGCGTAAATTCCTATTAAAATTTGCTGGTGTAACTTTGCCCCTTTGGTAATCAAGCCCTGATATGCCCCTGGAAAGTGCCCTTGAGCTAACGAATGTTATTCTAGAACGAATAGTGTTCGTTATCCGAGGTACCACTTACGATTCATTAGATCTAATAAATACTGAATAAAGGACAGACGAAAGACAAAATTTGAAAATTTTTGAGATTTACTTTTTTATGTTTTGAATCCTCTCTTTTTAACAATATATAGTATCTGTTGTTTTTACATCGATGGGAAGTTTGAAAATGTTAAACATTTTCATACTTCAAATTCAGTTTTCGCAAAGTGATATTTTTTAAACCTACCCTTTTATAGAAACTACTATACATTTGTATTTGATTTTTGCTTCTTTTTTGTAAATTCTAAGGCAAGGTACACTAATTTAATATGGTCGGTAAAGGGCGCATGACCTTAAATATTCCAGTAAATTTGAGTAATAAAACATTGCAATTTGATTTAACATTTTACTAATATGTATAATAAATAAATAATTATAAACTGAAGTAGAATGTTGTACCTAATTTATGTTTTTTTTCCTCTTTTTAAATTTTCTGCGAAAAAATGTGTATTATTTACAATTTAATAGTGATTTACATTTTAGATTTCAGAAACAAAACATAACGAAAATGCTATATGCGTATAAATGTAACTCCTTTTTGTAGAATTATGAAATTGAGGCAAAAAAAAACAAAAAAACAGGTACATATATTTTGTAAATTCTTAGAAAAGGTACACTAATTTAATATGGCCTGTAAAGGGCGCACTGATCTTAAATATTCCAGAAAATTTTAATAAAAAAACATGAATGTTGATAGTAACACAAACGATGTGATGATGATTAAACTCTATCCGCAGAAGTATTGTTGAAATTACAATTTTTATAAGCTTATCCGTCTATACAGTAAATTAGTCTAACTGCAGTTAATGTCCAGTTAAAAATTTAACTAATGCGTTCCAAGTTTAAAATTTTACTCTCGGACTTTCTATATTAAAAACCTTCATTTCTGATTTCACTTTTTAAAAATTTCACATGGATATTATTACTTTTACTTCACAAAATATAGAGGAAAACGTATAGTGGACTTCTGAGTATTAAACTATTCTATTATTATTCGCCAAAGGTGCAAAATCTTGCATATTTTGCGGGCAATACTGTAGCAGTTCTCAAAATAATTGGCGTCTATAAAAAATAATCCAGAACCCGAAACTCTTACATAAGATAAAATCGACTTTGGAACAACAATTGATTTCCGATAGTTAAGTATTTTCTAGGAGTATTTTATTGGTAGTTTGTGAAACAAAAATTAGTATCCTTTTTCGCTAATTATTCCTCTATTGTAATTCCATGTTTCTTATGCAAAAATTACATTTTAGCTTTTTAAAATATTCTTAAATATATGTTACGTTATCTCCTTGAGTGGCAGTGGTATTTTTATGAAACCACTTAATTTTAATTCCCAAATGCCACAATGGAACCGGAATTTTGCTGATAAAAATTATCGGTTTATCAAATATACAAACTATAGTTTTCCCTATTTAAAAATAAATTTGTTTTCAAATTCCTGTGTCATTCATTAATTTCAACACTTTAGCAATGAAATTGCTTTGCCACTCAAAGGGTTAACAGAGCTGCCAAGTCTCCGGCTTTTTGGATACCACTATTTTAATACAGAAGATGTTGTTTTATTTAATTGGAACATTTGGGTGATTTAAAAGAACAACATTTTCACTAAGGTAATAGTGGTGTGCAAAAAGCCGGAGACTTGGCAACTCTGCGTTAATAAAAAATGGATTTAAGAATAGGATAAGACACATAGCGTAGTATCTACGGGTTGCGAGTGAAGTAACTGAGGAGGTTGCTACAAGATGGAAACTACTGTTTGTTTCCATTGTTACAGATTATTATTAATACCGGAACAAATCCCCACCAGTAAAAACGAAAAGAAATCTCCACCATATTTAAGAAAGAAATTCTGCATGCATAATGCGTTTAAATAAGGATGAAAATTTCTATACAAATTTACTGGTGGAAATTTACCCGGGCAATAATTTAATTCTCTGGCATTGACATTAGGATTGTTTTGGTTATCATATTATGGTAGAATTGCAAGATATGACTGCCACAATTAGAAAATTCCACCAGTAAAATGTAATTGATATTCTTGACTTAATTATGACATCCGTATTTATTAATTAATAAGGAGGAAATTTCTATTCAAATTTACTGGTGGAAGTTTGCTTTTGCGGAAATCAGAACCTAAAGAACCAGTTACAGTTGAAGCATCATTTTGCGGATATGCCATTTCCTCTTTATTCATAGTTTCGTGTAATAAAATTACTGATTTTAGCATTCTTATTTACAAAAATAGAAATATATGTATTTTTTTTTTCAGTTTGAGTGTTATTTATTTTTTAAGGCTTGTAAATGTATGACGTGATATGGCAAAAAGAAGATAAGTAAATCTGCATACGTATGCTAAATATACGTAGCATTAGATAAAGAATTTATTTTCAAAAATGTTTGGAAGATATCTTTGTTTCTCTTACTAATCCTGTTTAAAATATCATACGGTGATATTTCAATTTCAGACGTATGATGTATCCATTTCTCATCGTTTCATGTCAAGAAATATATTGAAAACAAAAAACGTAAACTTTTATGCAAGTATAAGCATAAAGTTAAGATTTCGGAGAAATCCGCTTTGATTTTTTAAGCAATATTTCCTCCAAAAAAATAGTTTCAAAGCATTGAAATTCGGTACATTCTGAATTCTTTTGATGTAAGGATGAAAAAAAGATGTTATATATGAACTGTGTGTGCGATATTTTATATTCGTATAGAAAAAGAAATATTTAAAAAAAAATCGTTCACTTTCCCGATGAATTTGTAAGTTGATATTTTCTTTTTTGTTGTTATCTGAAGTTTTTTTTCAGCCTTAGCTATATAAAAACATGTGTTTATATGGAATAAATTGGAAATTTTGCTTCATATTCACGTTACGCTCCAGATAAATGTTTACAAAACTGAAATATTATTTGTGCGATTTCAGGTTTTTAGAATACAATACAGATACACACATTCACATATGAATATTCAAATATTTGAAAATACTTCTATGGACTTGTGAATATGTATGTCCGCATTTTGAATTAAATTTATACTTCATTAGACTAATAAAAGGTGAATGTTTTTTATCCAAGAATATGACATTTGAAAAACATGTTTCAGAAATTCACTGCCTTCAACAGAGTACAAAAAACTGATCCATGTTTTTAAGCAATTTACCTGTGTAACACAACGTTAGATTAAAATGTGAGAATTTCCTCATTCAAGGCAATAACATCTTACAGTTACATTTCAGAAATTTCGCTGCCTGAGAATGATATCAATGAATTTATTCAGATTTCAAAGGAGTTTATTTGCGTAAAATTGATCTTTTCCGCGTACATTTTAAATTTTTTATAAGTTTATAAGTTTTTGCATTATTGAGGTATTGGGTCCGTCGGAAAGTCGTGTCCGTTTGGGAAAATCAATTCATACCGATACATTCTGTCCGGTAATTATCTGACATTAGGTATTGGAATCAATGTCTAATAATTATTAAAATTTTCCGGTGCAAATTGATTTTACCAAACGGACATGACATTCCGAATGACCCAATAACATTTCTTTTTTTTACTTCAAAAATTTCACTGTTTTATATAACAGTTCAAAAGTATTTTTTTTTTGTTTTGTTTTCAAGGTACCCCTTTAAACAATTAGAAAAAAAATTTGAATCATAGGTACTAAATTTAAGTGTTTTTAAAGTTTCTTTGCTTACAAATTCTTAAAATACGAACCAGTGATCACCAATACTGCCAACATCCTAACATCCAACATCATAATCTGCCAACATCCTACGCTTTTTTGTACCACAAAAATTTTATAGTAAATTTTACCTTTTTAAATCGCTGTAATCTGCCGATTAATTTAGGCAAATATTTGTGTTAAATTTTTGTCGTACAGAAAAGAAGAGTTGGCGGCAATGCCAATATGAAAAACAGAACATGCGCGCTGCAAATTTTAATGTTATGCTATGTCGTATATTTTTACGATTGGGAAAAAAAGATACATAAAAATACATATTCGTGTCATCATTAAAAATTAGTCATAATCAAACCTTATACTTCAGTATTCTTATACCTGCTAAGAAGTCATGGAGAATCCAAGAATCAGTTATTTTTATATTCGTTTCAAATGATTAAACATTTATCGAAATTACCTGCAAGTTCCTAACGTATTTGGATTTGGGAAATATGTTACAAATATCTATTATAAATATTTTTAATAAAACTTTGATAAAATAATGTTTATCTGATACGAGAGAATACTTTATTAATATTCAGATATTTTATCATGATCCAATGTATGGTGTAGGGCGGATTAAATATATCAACTAAAGTTTGTACTAAACGACATCAATATTATATTTCCAAAATTGCATTATATTAAGTAGTATCTTTTACATCGGTACTTTTTAAAATTATTTAAAACAAGTGATAGGTTCAAAACTCATTGTTAAGTTTAATGATCTTTTAAAGCTAAAATGACATTTTAAAAATTCCATCGTATTAACTTTGCTACATTTTTTAAATATGATTCATCAACTGTATTAATTATCAATATTTTTAAATGTTCAATCAGAATTTTGAAATTATTACGTATTTATAAAATTTCAGTGTGTATTTAAAACATGTACGGACTTTAAAACTTTGCCTGTGTTCATTTGAAGATATATGATCTCCTGATTAAACTAATAAACTCAGGACCTAACTACTCGTTTTAATAGGTTTTTTTAATTAAATTTTTAATTAAAAAATTTCCTTAAAGAGTGAAAAGTTTCTTAAGTGTATATTACACTGGATTAGCTTTTATGAATTGTTCTTCCTGTCGTTGGACACAATTAGCAAATACATAGCAACTAAAAGTATATTGTACTTATGATAAAATCATCTAAAATATTTATGTGCATAATATATTTCTTCAGTTTTTGGGACAATATTACACTTAAAGGAAAACTTGTTTAACTTAAGAATATTTTCCACATATTTGTTTTTATTTAACACTAGAACGCCCGGAAATTTTACTCAAGTTTCATAAAAATATTTTACACCAGAATTTTTATTTAAAAGTATTTGACTCATTTATTTAACGTAAATCTGCGTTTTTTAAAATTTAACTTATTTTGTGAAAGAATTTCTGGTTCTAATTGACATTTAAGCACATGGTCGGAGTCGAATCGACTCCTTCCGGGCGTTCTAGTGTTAACAGGCCAATCAAACATTAATCGGTAGTTCAGTTACAAACATTAGAAAGATTATTAGCAAAATGAACATTTATCTACATTTGAAACTTTCCTTAACTTTTAAGTGTCATCTTAGAGTAGATTGTTTATTAACCCTCTCGCTACGTAATTGTTTCATCAAAATAGCTTCAAAAATTATGTATTTAAGAAGAGTAAGAGTAAGAAGTTTTTATTCCTTTGTCGCCGGTTTTTCAGAACAAAAATTTTTGTCTAATTTAATCGGGAAAATGCTCCGATTAAATAAGGCAAAATTTACAATAAAAAAAATATCTGGTGGGAATAAACAAGGAGGGTTAATTAGACGAAAAAAAATGCATCCCCGAGGAAATCTTGGGTTCCGCAGCTAGAGGGTAAAACAATAAAAAAAGAATTTTAACAAATATGCAGTGCAAAGTTTTATCGTAAAATCTTATCGTATGATCTTAAAAAGTTCACGTCTTAAGTGACATGTAAATTTGAAACGTCGTGAGTTAGAGAAAGATTTAAAACTCATTACCTCAAAAGTTATTAGACCCAGTTGTGCAGAGCTTTAGAGGGACGTTAAACAATCATACGCTTTTCAACTTTATTTCTAAAATATATTTTCTTTTAACATTTTAAATTTATAAATAGATGCCTATTTTTCTAAGAATTTATAAACTGTACGCTGGATAACACTCATGTAACTTAGGTGTATGAATTTTTATATTATATTAAAAAAATGCACGATACAAGTATAAAAAAAACTAGATTTTCATGCTATATTTTACCAATTTGATACCTAAGGCAGTGAAAGCACTCATTTCATTATTTAAATTTTATCTAGCATCGCAAAATAATACAATAATCCTTCATTATTTGTTATTATTATAAAACTGTTTCTCGGAAAAGTGGTACGTGCTGGGTCAATTTTGATAACATATTTAGAAATAGGAATATTAGATCTATACACTTTATATATTTAGTTTACAGGGAAGAATTTTTTATTATTATTTTTTTTTTTTTGCCGACCAGTGTATTTGATTTGCGGACAAAATTTTTTCAATATTGCTATTATTATCGTACTCCAACCATCAGCGCTCCCAAATGGTGAAGCAACTGAACACCAATATTTTCTTAGAATTTTTTTCTTATACTTTTCTTGGAAATTGCGCAGAAAACACCTTAGTAGGTTAACGTTAGCGCAAATGGTGTAGAAACCGATCATGAAATTTTCTGTTACAAAATATTGGTGTACAGTTGGCGGACCACTTGGCAGCCCCGAGCCATTGGTAAGCCATTTTAGCTTATCAATTCGTAATGTTGGACATTTCGAAAATAAACGATTTTCAGTGTTCAGAACAGTGTTGCCAGTATGCTACTTTTTTTTTAATTCAGATTTTTTGATTGGCACCACTATTTTGAAACGGTAAAATTACCTTTGTTTTCGCCTTAATTAATATGTCATTAAATAAGGTGCATGATACCATTTCGAAAAACTGTAGCAATCATTTATTGTGTAGCAATGTATGGGAGCAAGTGACGCGTTGAGGTACAAACACCAGGGGGCCCAATTTTGTTCTTTTTTTATTTTAAAATTTCTCATTCATACCAGAAAATTCTTATACGATTCTTTTCTTTATTTAAGAGAGACATTTCACGATTACGTAAAGAAAAAATTCCTCTTTGAAAATTTCCGAAGTTTTTGAATTAAAAAACCCCTGAAAACTGGCAAATCTGTCAAACAAGGGAAATACAAGAAAAGAAATAGAAATTGATTTTTTTTAATTAAAAAATTTCGATTTTATACCGGAAATTTTCAAAGAAGAATTTTTTCTTTATGAAATCATGAAATGTCTGTCTTAATTGTAGAAAATAATAGTATAGGAATTTCCTGGTGTGAATGAGAAATTTTGAATAAAAAAAGGGCTAAATTAGACCCCTGATATTTGTACCTCAACGCGTCACTTCAGTCCATAGATTCCTATAGAATAAATGATTGTTAAAGTGTCCTGTACCAACCCTTAAATTTTGTACCATGAATTTAGAATCACCCTGTATGTATATTGCTATTATATATATTATTATATATATTATATTTCCTTATTGCTATTCACCATGTATAATTTTGATCTAACGAAGCTCTTCCAAGGTCAACAAAAATAACAAACGAAAAATTTGACGTAGAAGCGTAGACTAAAACTTTCTTACAGACTAAACAGAATACAAAATGTAATAAAAATTTAAAACTTCTAGCACATTAAAAATACCCTTTTTCTCAAATGTCTGACAAACAAAAAGTACATTAAACTTCATTCTATCAAACACAATTTAACTTTTTTGTTACTTAAAAAACAACTTAACTGTACCTTAAAAAAATCTAATAATCTTCATTGACTTTGGAAAAAATATAAAAGAAAATATTTGAACAAAAAATTCCGATGTTATCTCAAGTATTTTTTTTTTCTAAAATAAAGCACTTTCACTTTTTTATATAAATAAATCATTTCATTTCTATAGAAACTGTTAAATGTTATATACAAAAACTGACAAAAAAACATTGATAAAAGTAAATTCAAGAGAAGATAACGGAAATAAAAATTCAAAAGTTAAAAGATTAAAATATTACTCTTTTTTATATTTGATCATCATTAAAGATAAACTTAAGAATTTTGCAAAATATTTTCCCTAAGGAAATTAAATTAATTGTATTACAATGTTCCGATTCCATTAAAATGTTCGTAATAACTGCATTAGTTTATTCATATTTAAAATCAGAAAATGCATATCGTTTAATTAAATTATATATATTTCAATACTGAGTATTTTTTTCTGTACTTCGGGTGTTCCAAAAAAAAAAAAATATATTAAAGGCACAAAAACTTTAGAAATGTTAAGTGTAAAACTATAATTTCATTACAAGAATGTACTTATGACAGTTTTGACAATTAATCTAAAAACTTGTTACTCACTCCATCTGAGTTAAAAAAATACTTCTGTTTAATTTCTCTTTCAAAAAAATTATATTATTTCATTTTATTTCCCAATAAAATAAATGCCTGCTAAATTCGGTTTTTAAACTGGGTTCGTACGTTTCAGGTGAGAAATAACAGATTATTCATAACAGGTCTCGCACGGGTACATTTATTTTCAAGGCCTAATATCAGTATTTTTTAATAGAAAAATAAATCTAGTTTAAACGTGCGAAATTTCGCCTCATTTAACGAGCGATTTTCTGTAAGAAAATACCGGTACCGAAGAATTTCTTAGTCTAGAAATTCAAGGACCCGTACGAACCCTGTCATAAGATAATGTATATTTTATTTAACACCTTCACGGTCGCTTAATATTTGAAAAAAACATCAAAAGTGTACCTATTTTTTTTATTACAGAAATTGAATAATTATAAGGTTTCTAAATAAAATATGCAATTAGTTTATTTTTAAGACGAAAAAACAATATTTTATAGCCATATTCATATTTGTATAAAAGCCATCATGCGAGAATTACGTGTCATAACCTCTTAAGCTCCGCATCCGATAAATGTAGGTTACTTTTTTTTTGTTATTCAGATTGTTTGATTCCCACCACCGTAGTTTACGGCAGATAAAATGATGTGAAAATAAAGTCATTTACACTATTTAACACTAGAACGGCGGGTAATTTTGCTCAAGTTTTATAAAAAATATTTCACATTAGAATTTTTATTTAGAACTATTTAACTTATTTATTTAAGTTATTTTTGTGCAGCATGTGTTAATCTTATATTATAAAAAAAATTCTGGTTCGAATCGAAATGTATTCATTCGGCAATGGTCAAAATGACCCCTCGCCGCCGTTCTAGTGTTAAAAAAAACTGGTGGGAGTCAAACAATCTGAATTAAAAGATAGCAGCCTACATTTATCGGGGGCGGAGCTTAAGAGGTTAAGACACATAATTCTCGCATGATGGCTTTTATACAAATATGAATATGGCTATAAAATATTGTTTTTTCGCCTTAAAAATAAACTAATTGCATATTTTATTTAGAAGCCTTATAATTATTCAATTTCTGTAATAAAAAAATAGGTACACTTTTGATGGTTTTTTTCAAATACTAAGCGTCCGTGAAGGGGCTAATATTCCATTTATCACCTGAAAGACTTGATACATCAGAATCCATATCAAAATGACAAAAATATTACAAATCTATGACAAATCTATGGCAAATTATAGATCGTACAAATCTAACCAGAATGCTAATATTCAAAGACTTCAAATGGAAATTTCAGTTCAATTTTTCTGGTTTCAGAAGTTTTTTCCAGCAATTAAATCTCCAGCCCGAGAATATGACGGGCACGAGAAATAACGAACGACACCTCAGCCCGAGATATTGACGGGAGCGAGAATTAAGGGGTTAATGAAAAATATGTCACCCGCAAGAAAAGTGACACATCTCGCAAAAATTCATTTTGCGTTTTATTTCACTAATAGGTTTGTCATAAGTGTGTCTTGCTACACAAAACGTTTCATAAGTGTAGTTATACGGGAAATCACTTTATTGTACTATTTGTCCATTCGTGACCACAGAAGAGGGGTGGATTGTATGGGGAGGTAAATTTATCCAACCCTCCAGACCTCATCACATGTCTTCATTCTTAAGGGAATCCATTCTTTCCTCTTCTTCATTCTTATGCTTTTCTTCACGTTTTTACCCCTGCATGCTGAATAAGCGCTGTAATTTCAAGTTACAGTGAAATCATGGACATTTTCTTTTGCCTCTCCTGTGAAATTTACTTTTGTCGAGATGTGTCACTTTTCTTACGGGTGAGCGATATCTGTGTTTAAATGTAGTGAATTTACCAAAGGTCTAATGTGTTAAAACTCCTTACAACAGCTGAATCGTTTGAGGCAGTGTTGCCAGATGGGCTACTTTTTAAAAATTCAGATTCTTGATTGGCACCACTTTTTTGAAATGGTAAAATGATCCTTATTTAATGGCATGTTAATTAAGGCGAAAAGAAAGGTAATTTTACAGATTCATAAAAGTGGTGGCAATGAAGGAATCTGAATTATAAAAAAGTAGCCCACTGGCAACACTGGTTTGAGGCGTACGAAATATGTCAAATAAAGTTTTCAGCTAACATTCAAAATTCCATTAAGACAGTCTAAAATTAAAATTGAGTACTTTCTGGCACATTTTTGTTTGCAAACGCATGAAATTGGTAGGTTTTTTTTATCCAAAAACCATGTAATTATGTAGTTTTTCCATTTTTTAGTTAATGCAGAAAAAAAAATGCTGGCAATTTTTGCGTCTTGAACCAAATTTCCGCACGTGACATGGCCGAAAGAGGACGCAATCGCTTACAGTTCAAGATGTAAGTCGTTTATTTAAAAAAAAAAACTGTTAGATTATAAATAATCTCACTAGTCATGCCTGCAAATGACATGTTTTACGTATAAAATTGTTTTCGTAAAAGTGTCAGAAAGTTTCGTGATGTCGAAAATATCCGGTTATTTTTTTTTTTTTTTTACTTTTAAATGTTAATGAAAACCTTATATCAGTAATTTGATATCTGAATAGACTATCACGAAATTATAGATACACAAATATATATATATATATATATATATATATATATATATAAACGTTTTCAGTATCAGCCACCAATGCGTCCATACATCTATCAGATCATCAAGTATGAAACTTGCAATTACATAAGGAACAGATTACATAACGGGGCAAATTTCCACCAGTAAAAAGAATAGAAATTTTTTTCTTATTCATAGCAGAAATTTTTTTGTGAATATGGTGTTTATATAATGTGATAATTTTAATCAAAATTTACAGGTGGAAGATTGCCACGTTAGTAACTGGCCTTTTTGTAGTCAAAAGTTTCATACTTTATGACCTAATAATAAGGCCTTTAAAACATTTATTCATCGGGGATTATAAATTATTCTTCTTCTAAACAATAAAGCATAAAGCCATTCAGCTCTTCATTTACGTTGAAATACTGATAGGTTGTACTTTGTGTCCTAAATAAGGAAAATTGAAATATGAAAAAACAGGAATAATGCCAACAGAATTGATGAACAATATATGATAAAAAGACACACTTCTATCACCGAATAAGCAATTAAAATAAGAAAGAAGTAAAAAAATTGAATTGTTTATAACAATTCTTTGAATCTTTGATACGCCGTTATCACAGTAAAAGTCACAAAAAGTTTGAAGGATGAAAATGCTCAATATCGAATTAAATTAAATAAGAAATACCGACATACATTTTTTAAGGGGTAGGGAGAAGGGTTAATTTTGTGTCATTCTGTCAAGTTGGAATTTCATACACTGTACATATACATTTTTGATATACAGCTGCTAGTAATAATTTATGCGGCGTGCAAAACCATCCGTAACAATTTGCCGTATCGCATGATATATAAATTTAATTCACAGAGCAATGGAGTATTCACTTGTACCTAAAGCGTGCTTTTCCCCTCCAAATTTGGACCTATTTATATGCGTGTATATTGGAACTGAAGATTACCCATAATTCTATAAAAACAGATTTCCCAATATAAACCTGTTCATCATTGTATCAACAGACCTTTCAAAGCAGTATTTCGCTTATACAGGGTGTCCATAAAATAACGTCCCAGTTTCAATGGTATAATAAATCAGTTTAACTTAGACTATTTACAACAAATCATACATCGAATTGAAGGTGAACTAACCATTACCGTCCCAATACTCAAGACCTCCGGACTGACTTCGTGACGTACCAAATGAAGATTAACCCCTTGAAGGACAAGCAATTGCGTTTGTGTAATGCTTAATTCCCACCGGAAATTAAGAAAAATTTTATTTCAAAATAAGGAAAAGCAATTTTACGACTTTTCTCCACTAAAGTGAGTAAACTAAAATTTCCTAAAAT
This sequence comes from Maratus speciosus, assembly GCA_963932465.1. Lineage (NCBI taxonomy): Eukaryota > Metazoa > Arthropoda > Arachnida > Araneae > Salticidae > Maratus > Maratus speciosus. The sequence goes on along the minus strand of OZ010796.1, from coordinate 166,951,775 downwards.
TTTTCTTGTGCTAATCCTGATTAATCGTAGGTGGTATATAATATATACCGCCGCCCCTTAACCCCTTGAATTTGAATACCAAAAATTTTCAAAAGATTTAACCGTATTATTTTTCTGAGATTCAATAAGTCAAATGAGACTTTTAGAAAATTCTGGTGTGAAAATTCAGGGGATCATATAAATGCCTAAAAAATTCCGCCTTCGACAAATGCCATTTTTGGATCAGCGCCCTTGCACTATTTTCATAATCTAATATGTACCGGGTGTTCCAAAAATAAATTGCAAACGGTGACAGATATAAAAAAAAATGCAAGAGTGTTATGTAAGATGTCAGGAGTTTTTATGCTGCGATTACTAGTTTTAGTTACAAACAGCAGCGATAGATGGCGCTGCAAGCAATGGGTGCTAAATCCAGGCTCGATTTTTCGGGATCTCTCTTCTCCCATGCGAAAAAAGGAAATTAAAATGTTTTGAAAGGATGCCGAAATAGTAAAAATCGGTTCTGGAATTAACACCTACTTCTCGCAGCGCCATTTTTTGTTTGAAATTTGAACTAAAATCAAGAATCACAGTAAAAACACTCCTGACATCATACATGACCCTCCTGCAGGGATTTTTTTTATACCTGTCACCCTTTGCAAGTTATTCAATTTTAAAATCCATCAGTCATTTTTGGGACACCAGGTAAATTCCAACATTTGCATAGCTGCCAACTTGTACGGATTTTTTCTACCACTAAAATTTAGCAGGAATGGCTGCCTTATTTAATTATCAATATTCACTGCAGTTCGGCGATTGAATTAGGCAAAATTTTCTATTAAATTTTAGTGGTAGCAAAAATCCGTACAAGTTGGCAGCTATGCATTTGTACAAGTATGTGTTATCAATAACCATTTCTCCACCTGGTAAAAAGTTGCTATGCTTAACGTCTCATTATTCCCGAATGTGTTATTTCGTTTTATTTCATTTCGTATTTGGATATCTGTGCACATACACAAGTTGCTAGGATATTTGTTCAGACCGTTTATTACTGCTATACACATACTTACTCATTTTTATAGTAATTAAAAAGAAAAAAATGCAAAGCGTACTATTCAGAGTTGAAAATACTCTGCTAATACATAAATTATAATAAAAACTGGTTGTCTTCGATAGATTGTGTTAAACGTATAGTAGTGAATGGTAGTCAGTGAATTCTAATTAACTTAAGAATATCAATTGTTATTTAAAATCTTATTAAAAAATCTTATTATATCTTGTTAATCTTATTATAAAATCTTGTTATAACATTTTCGCAAACCGTCAAAATCGTAAAAATCCTGGTTCTTGAAGAAAATATATTTTTCTTATTTTTTTTTTCCCTTCTCTGACTTTGGCAGAGCAGTATCCATAATTTTAACTGACACCTCTAAATTTGTTATTTCATTTCAAGCAAAAAGGTTTTAAACCAAATAGAATTTTACATTTGTAGCATTTGTGTTGTCACATTTGTAGCAGGAAACAGGAAAAAAATGAAGTCTTTCCCTTAAATTCGTCTTCCGATAAAAACTATAAAATCATTCGCTTTATTAAGTTTTGACTTTGCATCAGATGCTTTTAACAACTCTTTTTAGAAAAGCATTCTTGTTTTATCTAAGATATTTATGTAGTGTAAAGTAATTTTTCTTCTACTTCATTTAACATCAAGAAAGACATAACGTTTTGAAAATATTTTTTCTTCCGTTTCGGGTGCCAGATTCGTAAAGTGTGTTTTATATATAAAATAATGTCGCAAGTTAAACTGTGTCTAAGGAAGAATATCTAGTGTAAGCTACTTTTAAAGAAAGTAGTAAAAAACTGTTAATTAAAACGGTCAGATAGATTTTTTAATTTAACAAAACAATGTTGGAGATAGAATGCCAATCAGACTAATAAGTTACAGATAATAATAGATTTTAATCAAAACTTTAACTACAAGTATTTTATTTTTTTTAAAGGAATCATAGACCTTCGTAAAAATGTACAAATATCTTTTCCCTCAAAACTTTCTATATTTTGCGTTCTAAACGCTATTATAAATATGCCTTCATTTTTTTAAAGTATTTAAATTGTGATTAGAAAGCGTACATTTAATTCATATTTAAAACTATAATTAAATGAAAAATTAAATGAAAATAACTTTTGTTCAAATACCCTTTTTCTGAAGAAGATGTAAGAATCCGTTTTCTACGCTGATTATCTGGCGAACGGCGTTCTGTGATTGGTGTCTTGCCTCTGTCACATGCAAATTTCCTCCATGCGCCCCGATCGCCGTTCGCAGAGCTGTTTTTGGTGCGTGCATAACTGGTCCGTTAATTTCGATACACGTACCGTTCCAGCACTATTTAGGGTTTTTGCATGCGCTGAGCACTTTGCGACGAAAAAAAATGGGCGTTTCCATTTGAAAATTTCCAGTTTCTATACCTATAAGCGTAACCCTGAGCGCCAATTTGATGTCGTTCACAGAATCCCGAGCTCATACCTCTGAATAACTATATCTGAAATCTAATCTCGATCGGTTAAATAAACCGGCTGCTAGGGTTCCATATATCGGCAAAGTTTTTTTATGACCACCCTGTATAGGGGAGAGTAGGGAGGGTTGACCCACTTTTTACAAAATGATTTTTTATTTTTTAAATATAAAACGTAGAATAAAGTTTTATATATCATTTTATTCGCTATACAATCAGTTATCAAAATAAAATTGCTACATAAGTATAACATATAAGAAATTTGAAAAATGTTTGATTTTAAGCATGAAAAAATAATGGGTCAAGGCTCCCCACATATGGGAGGGTTGACCCACTATATGGGAGGCTTGACCCACTTTGTTTTATTTTGCACTATTCGTGAAGAGAAATAAAATCAGTTAAAAAAAAGCAAATTAACTTTATTCTACATGCTTCAATTATTATAAAAAATATATTTTTTTAAACATGAAGCTTAAACAAACCTGTTAAGACGCATACGCAAGTCAGAGGAGAAATATTTTGTTTTAAACCGGATTTTGTCTGAGCAGGTATAATTGCACAGCGGGGAAAATGAAATTTTAACATTTAAGGCAGTATTCTGTTAGAGACAGGTTCCGTTTTCATAGTGTTTCATGTTATTACGTCCGGATTTAGGAGCCACTGTCCTGCTTTTTTTTTATCTCCTTGTTCTATTTTTTGTGACACTCAATCTGACAACTCTAGTTGTCACATAGTTTGGCTTCATCTAACTGTATTCACCCTGGTGAAATTTTTCTACATACCTTCCTAAAGTTTTTCGATCGATGCTATGTTCTTTTGCAAACGCATGAGCACTTAACTTATCATTAACATGATTTAAACCTTTAAGGGGGAAAGTACGTTCAGTATTAAAATGTTGAAATAAAGGACTGGCACCGGAATTTAAGAACAAACTCATTTGGAAATACGAAAAAGGCTATATTTCACATACATATTAAATGGAAAAGATTTTAGCAAAATTCTGGTGTCATCGTCATGTTTCGGAATTAAAATTAAGTGCATTAACATACCGCTGCCCCTCAAAGTATTAAGACTGCTGCTTTCATCCTTTCTACTCCTTTCTAGTCTTTCCCACTGTTTCTATTTACCTATTGTAAGCCATATTTAAATGGCAAAAAGTTCCTATCAACTTTCCCATTTTCTAGCAATTTTTCACATTTTTCTATAGTCAGTTTTAAACATTTTCTTTTCCATAACACCATTTTACTGAAGCTTTAAAGAATAAATTTACATTATTTTATGTATATGCCATTAACTTTTCATTATGCACAGAGTATAATAAAAATATTTCCAAAACCACATAATTAAGGAAGCCTTGATCATCTGGTAAACCCTCCCTCACATTGACTGGGTCAAGCCTCCCTACATAGACCTTTTCTAAAAAATACCACATTTTTATGTTAAGCCTAACTTACTGTACAGTCTGTATGCCTGGAATGAAAGCTCGATATTTCTGCATTACTTTAAACCTACTTACTTAAATTTCTATGATATAATTTATTTGAAAAAAGCTTACAAAATATTTATAAAAAACACAACTTTTAGGTTGAAAACGCCTCACAATTGATTTTTTCCACACCTATTTCGATTATCTCTATGAAACGAAGACTGTTGTTTGGGCATTCCTGTAGCTTTAGTTGACACCTATTGATAAAACTCTGAAATTCTTTAAATATTTAAATTGATAGGTGGGTCAAGCCTCCCGTATGGTCAACCGTCCCTAGTCTCCCCTATCCCACCGCCCACAAAAGGGTTAAATAGCAATTTAACAGACCTTTGAGGACCATTGGTTATTTTCAATCTTATAATAAACTCTTTTTATTTTGTCACATATAATTAACCCTTTTTGTTTTGTCACATATAATTAAATCTTTTTGTTTTGTCACATACCACATTTATTATCTGAGCTCTTCAATTATTGTAAAGCTTAGCACTCCTTTTTAACAACCAGATGATCCATACATTATTCCACGTATTTATTCCACATGGGGACTTAATTATACAGCGGAATATAGTTTATTATTAAACCTGATATATAATAGTGTTCCCTGATATATAGTATAACCCTGATATATAATAGTGTTCCGTTTTGAGAATATAAAGCATTCCTCTCCTCTGTTTTGAGTCTGTGGATAAAATTTCCTTTCATTTTAATCATACAATCAACGTAGGGGAGATTAGAGGCTAGCATGTTTTACATTTTATACTGTGCAAAATGTGTTTTTTAAATACCTAGATTTCTTTAACCCCTTGAAGAGTGGTGATGCCGTGACGGCATCACATAATTTTAATCCCTAATTGCACATTGGCACCGGAATTTTATAATGAAATTTTCACTTTTATTAAGTACGTGAACATATACTTTTACTTGTTTACAAATAAATTTTCTTGTAAATACTGTTGCCATTAAATTATTTCAACATTTTACGAATACAAGTTCCTTGCTCCTGAAAGGGTTAACCCCTTGAAGGACACCGGTATATTATATATACAACTTAATTTTAATCCCAAATGACCACATTGACACCAGAATTTTTTTTATTATTTTTTGCATATATAACGTACATGAAGAAGAGCTTTTAGTTATTTTCAAATAAATCTGTTTGTAAATCATGGTGTCAGTCAGTCATTTTAGTCATTTTAGCAACAGAAGTACTGCTTAAGCTACTGCAACAGCCCCTGAAAGTGTTAAAATTTTGGATTTTTTTTTTTTTTTTTTGTAGTGGACTTAGCATAACTCACAGGGTTCGTACGGGTACCGTTATTTTCAAGGGCAAACATCAGATTCTTTTTAATGAAAAATAAATCTAGTTTAAAAGGTCGAAATTTCGCCTCATTTAAGGAGAGATTTTGCATAAGAAAATACTGGTACCGAAGAATTTCTTAGTATGGAAATTCAAGCACCCGTACGAACCCTAAACTCAGTCTTCAGAAAAAGCACTATTGCTTCAATTATAAAATAATAAAGAACCACCAAGAAAGTGAAACGTTTATCAATGGAAAACTTTCTAATCTTATATGCCTTATTTATGTTATATATTTTGCATTGCATTATTATATGGCTTATTTCTATATTAATTAAACTAATTGCTTCTCAATGTTAACATTAAATGGTGTAACAAAATGTATATATTGGGAGTTATTTCATAAAACTTTGACAATCCGATGACGGTTTTAAAATGTAAATAAAAATTGCTAACACATGTTGTGATAATTTTTTTCGCCAAATTCAACATCGAAATTCTCACTTTCACGCCAAGGCCCTTAAAACAAAGAAGTGCCGACAATCGTATTGAACAGTTTTGTAATATTGCATGCAAAATGATAGTCATAGCTTAATTACTGAAAGCCAAATAGCCTTAATAAGAGGCATAAAAATCTAAGCGCCAGCGGCCAGTCTCTCACCACTAAATTTTATTCGTTATTTTTCGTCTAATATTTCGTCTAAAATTTTTTTGTAAGAATGCTAATAAAATTTAAGCGAAGAAAACTAATAAAATTTAGTGGTGAGAAACTGCCCGCTGGCGCCTAGATTTTTTACACCCCTGCATAACACATTTGGAAACCAGAATGAAATACATACTGCACATACCCGAAATATTTTAAGTGAAATGTTTAATCAATGGATTCTGACAATAATCTATCTAATGGAACACAATAATTAAACAACATTTATGTCACCAGGTGCGCATTTATTACTTAATTGTTAAAATTTACAACAAAAGATTCCATTTATTTGCTGCAATATTACAAAAAATCATTAATACAACATGCTCTTTGCAATTTTAATTTCGTGAAATGGAATTTATTTCAATAAAAATAAGTAAGAAAGTAACATTAATATTTTTGTATTTAGCGTATATTATTTAACATATCTTTTTAACATAACTATTACATACTATTTAACAATATTATTATTCAACAATATTACATCTATTTGACATAATCATTCCATGCAACAACATGAAACTTTGTATGGAGTTGCTTTGTGGTCAAATGGAACACGTCTGATAAGAACATAATCTGAAATGTGCCATTAGTCCCGGTACCATTTCGCACTTCATTTAGGCTGATTGTAAATTAACTATTTATCACTGAAACAAAATAATAATTCAAAAATGAATAGCATTGATTTAAAGCTTCATAATTACATATAATATTGATAAAAACAGAGTTTCTATTTATCAAAAAAAGAATTTATTAACAAGTTGAGTGCCACCATACAGATTTGCCAGTTTCGCCTCCATTTTTATCCAGAAATTTAGTGTTCATACCAGAAATAAAGAGTAGTATCTTACGCTTTACTTATTAACCCCTTCACGGTCGCTTTGTGTTTGAAAAAACCGTCAAAAGTGTACTTATTTTTTTTTATTACAGAAATTGAATAATTATAAGGTTTCTAAATAAAATATGCAATTAGTTTTTTTTAAGGCGAAAAGACAATATTTTATAGCCATATTCATATTTGTATAAAAGCCATCATGCGAGAATTATGTGTCTTAACCTCTTAAGCTCCGCCCCCGATAAATGTAGGCAACTTTTTTTATAATTCAGATTGTTTGATACCCACCACCGTAGTTTACTACAGATAAAATGATGCGAAAATAAAGCCATTTACACTATTTAAAAAAAAAAAGCTGGTGGGAGTCAAACAATCTGAATTAAAAAATAGTAGTCTACACTTCCCGTGAAAATCACGGGCGCGAGAATTAAGGCCATATTTACATCCATTAACAGGCCATTAGCTTTACACCATACAAATTAATGCGAATAAGAGATTTATTTTTCACATCTTCAGAAATTTTTAATGATAATAAAATAATAATATTTGAAAAAACATATATACATTAAACTTTGATTATCAGTAATTTTTTTTAGTGTGATATATTTCAAAACATGCAATACAAAGTCCAACATCACAATCAGCGCAAAAATATCGAGTTTCTTTTCGAATACGCTTATTATTTACATCCTTTTTAGAACAACACACTCTGCATTCTCTAGTTGGTTGTTTCTTCCTTGAAGCAGGTATTTGTTTTAGAAAGTGGCGTTCTGTCAAACGTTTGGGATTGTCTTCTGAACTGGGACGTCCTCTATTTCGAACACTTTCGGGTGAGTGATATTTATCTAGAAGAGACTCTACCAACTCCAATCGAAACATCAAATGAGATTTTGTTTCACCTTCCTTTTTGTAAATAATGAAAGAATTTAATATCATTTGATCTAAAAGATGAAAAAATATTTTTCTATAATACTTTTTCCCCCCTTTTCTTTCAACTGAATAATCACAAAGATACTGATCGACAATATCTACACCTCCCATACTTTTATTGTAATCAATTATCACTGTTGGTTTTTTCACTTCTTTGTTGTGATACTTTACATCAGCCATTGTGTTTGTATGCAACGTTGACAGTATTGTAACATTTTTTTGTCTTTCCATTTCATGGCAAGAACTTTACCTCGGCGAAAAGCGATAGTTTGTCCTCTTCCTAATTTTTTTCTCATCAGATCTGGTGGCATTTCTTTCCGATTCTGTTTCACTGTCCCATGTGTATCAGTTTGACTCTCCAGAAGCAGGTCTGTCAATTGTGGTGACGTATAAAAGTTATCCGTTATTAGACAGTATCCTTTTTTTAATAAAGGTTTTATAAGAGACATTACGACTTGTATGGACTGGGGTAAATCTTTGTATTCCGGATCAAATACAGTACCTTTCCCGGTATATATAATTTGTGACCATGTGTAACCGGAGCTTGACTCACACAACATATAAGATTTTATTCCGTAACGTGACCTATTCCTGGGGATATACTGTCGCCACGACAAACGGCCTTTATAAAGCATCAGTGTTTCATCGATAATTATCTCACGTTGCGGAGTTACAGCCCGTTGGAAGTAACTATTTGCATGCTCTAATACTAGCCAAATCTTGTTTAATTTAGGATTTGGATGATTATTTTGATCGTAAGTTTCATTGTGTACAAAATGAATGTATTTATGTAATTCATAAAATCTGTTGCATGCCATAATGCTAGAGAAAAAAGGTGTTGAAATGGAATGCCTTTTACTCCAATACATTTTAGTTTCCGGTTTTTTTATAATGCCTTGTAAGATGTTTTTTTCCCAAAAATACCATTAATTCGTTTTTAGTTACAGGTGTCCAACTTTTTCTACCTTTTGAAAAGCGAAAACATGGCGCTTCCTGAGGTTGTTTGGCATATATGTTTGTTTCTGACACAATAAGGTTAATTAACTCATCATTTACAAAATACTCAAAATATTGCAAAACACCCAAACTTGAATCAAAACTTACCATTACTTTAGGTGTTTCCGCAAATCTAAAATGTTGAGGAGCCCAGTCGACAACAGCATCCAAAATTTCTTGCCATGTATTGACAGGTAACAGTGCCGCTTCATCACTGGTATCATCAAATTCTTCATCTGAATCAGAATTGAGATATAATGCACTTTCTTCCGAATCGCTGCCGGATTCACTAATATTCCAGATATCATCAAAATGGCAAAAATATTACAAATCTATGACAAATCTATGACAAATTATAGATCGTACAATTCAAACGTGAGTGCTAATATTCAAAGACTTCAAATGGAAATTCCAGTTCAATTTTCCTGGTTTCAGAAGTTTTTTTCCAGCAATTAAATCTCCAGCCCGGGAATATGACGGGCACGAGAAATAACGAACGACACCTCAGCCCGAGATATTGACGGGAGCGAGAATTAAGGGGTTAATGAAAAATATGTCACCCGCAAGAAAAGTGACACATCTCACAAAAATTCTTTTTGCGTTTTATTCATTATTTGCTCTGAATTTTACAACCAGCTAATATAAAAAAAAATATGAGCATTGTGTACTGAATGGGCTTGTACATGTTCTTGTGTACTCCTGGTATTGCTACCTATTGAGAAAACTCTGCACATTTAACTGATTTGTTTTATGGGAAAATTCCAATGTCCTACTATCCTTTATGTCTCATTTACCACTAATTTCCTCTAAATAAAAGCTTTACGTTACTTTAAATAATATATATGTTTTAAATTATGATACATTAACTAAACAATACCAAGGTTTAATTTAATCTTTTTTGTAATGATTAATATCTTCTTTTATTTTTATTATGGAAGGCATGTTTTTCAGCATGCTCTTTCATCAATTCTTAACTTTCTAACTGATAATTGTATTTATGCACCATATTAATTTCATTTAGCATGGGAAGATATTTAAATGTCCCTCACGTTTACAATGTGGAAATTTATGAAAAGATCAGAATGAAAATAAAATATTGACTTTTTCTGTGTTTCAATCTTCCTTTCTCATTGAAATGGAAAATTGACTTTCAAAGAACATTTATTGTGTAATAAAATATTTTATATCCTTTTAAAGAACTATAAAGATTTTGTTGGGAAATGCTTTATTGGCTATTAAGTTGTCTATCAGATGAAAATTCTGGTCGACTGAATATTTAAGGTCACATGTTCAATATTTTTTAAGTAATGAGATCAAACTACAGAGAGATGAACAATCAAAACGTTATGAAACAATTCAACTTACTGATTTTTTTTATATAAGATTTTATATTGTCTGTTTTGTTGTTTAAAAGTACGGGGATTTAACGATTAAATAAATGCAACATTAAGTGAATACTTTTCAAAATTTTTGATTTTCTAAGTTAAACTATAAAAAGTAAATACTTAATTTAATTCATTAATATTTCATTGATCTTTATAAGTGGCGGTATTACATTCTTTGACATGTTACCCTGTAAAACATTTAAAGACAGTTTTCTCCTCTGAAAATTCTATGTTTACTATGACTTTTGTTTTTCCTGATTTTTTTTTTTTTTTTTACGTGGGGGCTACCGGGTACAGGATACCGTATAGTACACTCTGAAACGTGTGCGTACTGTCAATACAACTATAGTGAGATAATATTTCTGTATGTTTACAATGATGTGACTATCAGTGATGTGACATTTCACTGCTTATCATCAGCTGAGATGCACCCTTCTTACTGAAAATTTGGACGAGCGTACCATTGAATATCTGTTTTGTTGGTGGTCGCACTTGACTCTACCCAGTAACTTCAGTGAAAGAAGAGTTTCCAAAGCTTCGCACACGAGCGAATATTCCGAAAATGCAGCCAAAACTCAAGTTGTATTTTGTTTTTTCTCAAATTTTATTCAAAACAACCTTATTGTGGTAATAGCCAATTTCATTACGCAATAATTGGAGGAAGGTGATTTCTCTTAAAGAGTTCACAGATACCATCTAGTGTGTTTTATGAATTTAAATGCAAAATCAAAGCTATTCCGTGCCTTTATTAAGTGCAAAAATGAACAATCAAATTGTTTTTGGCGAATAAATTCATGTGAGATGCCTGTGCTTGAGAAAAGTACATCGACTTCAAAGGGTTGAAGAATTTTTATTGCCAGCATGTTTTTTACATAGGTGACATTTTCCCTCGCATTTTTTTAATTTCTAAGTCACTTGAATCACTAGTAATTTTTTTACTTGTTCTTTTAGCTTTGAATTAACATTTTTGCGGTTTGCTTTCTTCATTCTCGTTTCCAAATGTTATTATATAATTTTCTCATTTCTGTTTCCAAGAAGCTACTTCGTCGATAAGGACAACATTTTTCGTTTTTTTTAATGTACAGTAAAATACCAAAATATTACATGTTAATATATCTAAAATATTTGGAAATATACCTGTCAATAATTTTTTTTTATTATAGTATATGTGGCAAACATTTTCTCTATCGTATCACTTCCTCATTTTTATTATAATAAAAAATTATATCTCTGTATGTTTTTACTTTGAAACCTTTGTTCATTTTTTTTCATTCTAATGCAATGTACTTTGGAGACCAACACATATGTATTTGTTTTAAATGTAAGACAATAGTGTTGCTTAGGGTCTATTGTAAGAGTTATTATTTTCAAATGATTTTCCTTAACATTATTAAAATAATTTCATCGACTTTAAACACGTAAATGTTAAAAATATGTGGTAATAATCCTAAAAGCCAATCTTAAATAAAACATTATTCAACTCAATCAAAATTAAATTATACAAAACATTAAGAAACAATAAAAACATTCCGATATATTGATTTGTTTTGATATATTTGAAACTAGCAGACCCGCCCGGCGTTGCCCGGGGTTTGTAAATAATAACCTTAAACGAAACTTAAGTTTGTATGATTTTATATCTTGGAAAATTCTTTTAAATGAGCCTAATTTCGGAGTCCCCATTGCCTTCCGCAGCGTCTAATGTGTTCCCATCAAACTTCTTTTCGAAGGAACCTGTAATTTAAATTCCCACTACCTATGGCAGCATTTACCGGAAGTGCCCGCACGTGCCGGAGACAATCGAAAACCAAGTTGAGTGAGCCAAACCTCGTAGGAATCAAGCCTACAATAACCAAACAAACCAAAAGCCCACAGAATGCACCATTAATGTTAGAAAATGTTTGTAACTAAAGTCTAAGATAAAATTTCATAATACAGAAAGTAGCTGAATTGTAATCCAAGTTGAAGGAAGCAAATCCCGTTGAAATTGGGCCCTTAAACTCGAGGAAATAACGCGCCACCAAGCGGTGGAAGATGCCTCCTCACCTTCTAAATTTCATGAATTACTGTTAGCATTAAGACGATATTTAATAAACGGATGAAATTCCTTATTTTAAGTTACCTTTAAAGTAACGCGATTTTTAATTTACGGCTGTTAGTGAGTAGACGTAAGTTAATGCTGAAAAAGGAGATTAATGTTCTAAAAAGGTGATAGCTGATGAATAAAGAAAGACCGGGCCTTGAGGGCCAGGGTCTTAACTGGAATGTAGTTGGGTATAAGAAAAACTTTTAGAAATTTTTAGGAAATTTTTTAGGAAATTTTTAGGATTTTTAGTAGCTGGAAGACGCTAAAACTATGTTAAAGAAAATTGCAACAAAATAGGATAGTTTTTAAAGAAGCTGCAACAATGGCCCCATGAATACGATTAATATCCGAAATTGGGGGTAGCTGAATTCTGCATTTTTTATTTTATTTTTTTTTTTTTTGTCGTTCATGTAGTAGCTGCAGAACCTAAGAAGTTGGTAGAAAAAAAAATGTTCGTGAATCGGACCATTTTTCAGGGAGCTGTAACAGGGGGCCCAATAGGGTCCAACTTATAGTTGAGAGCAGGGCGCTAACATGAAAACATGTTTAACTGTTTTTGTGCTTAGCGTTTCAGATCTTCAATTAGTCAAAATTAATCATAGGGTATGAAATAATCATTAGAATAATATTTTAAAGAAATGCGCAAAAATGGGGTAAATGCTTAAAAAAGGGCTTAGAGCTCCAATAAAAATATGAGGGTTTTGGTCTAGGGGGAAGAGTCTAAGACTCAATTTTAAAAGTATGCAATGAGAAGGTGAGAAAATCAGAGTGCAAAAAATGCATAGCACACAAAAAGTTCAAAGGGCCCCGGATCGTTCCCTACAGGACACTAAGGTGCCGCAGGATTTTAACTGGAATATAGAAACTGGAGAATAACTAAATGGAAAAATGTTTCCAACAATGAAGATCGGATCAAGAGGGACAATTTATTAATTAATAATTTATGGTGGAAAACCTTCAAGGGGCCTTGTACCGGCCTCCAGTCGGGAAGGGACTTAAGTGGCATGTAGTTTGGTATAAATACACGTTTTAAAATAAATAATTATATTAAATAAGGTATTTGGAGATATACTTATAAAAATATTTACTAATTTTCAATATTTTAGCGTAAAACAGCAACGCGACCGTAGTTTTCACTTATATTGCAGATGTGCAACAGAAGAATTTATTATATGAAAAATGTATCTCTGATTTTTTTTCATTTTTTTTTCCTGTGTGATAAACCTATCAGGGAATCATACATAATTTTTTCGAAATAAAATAAAAAAATCGCGCATTTAAGGGTTAATATTCAAAATACATACATAATTACGTCTTGAAAACCATTAATTGTACTAAAAATATATGACTACAGATATTCATTGCTAAAAATAGGAAAAACTGATAAAACACAATTAAAAGTAAATGTTTCACCTACTTTTCGTAGTCCTCATCAGTACTCTTACATATTCAAAAAACACACTAGAAAAACAACAATTAAAAACAGATAGAACTACGGCATAAAAAGGATAGTAGGCTAGTTCCATCGGTTTTTGTAGTGTAAGGCACAAACCTGATAACTGCTATGCTTTTTGGCCACCGTTATTTTCGAAAAGTTTTATTCGCCTTATTTAATGAATGAGATATCTCCGATAAAATAAGTCATATTTTTCCGTTCTAAAATACTGGTAGTCAAAATTCGTGGCACTATTTATCAAGGTGACTTATAAGTACGCATGGAACTAGCCAGCATATTCCGCCTGAACCTGTGTACCTTCATTAATTGGAGATTTAGCCAGAACAATCAACTAACCCTCAAGGAAGAATTACGGAGCTAATGAATACGAATCAATTACATTTCAGAACTTGCGCATTCTCAAAGTCGGAAACATGGTCGAACTCAAGTTCATGTGCAATCAATATTAAATTTAAAGTGCCTTTATTAAAACAATTTTTATGTCCCTTAACCCTTTCAGGGGAAAAGCACTTCCATTCTTAAAATGTTGAATTGAATGAATGACACCGGAATTTACGAAAAATTTATTTGGAAATATGAGAAATCTCTTTTTCAAATACATAATAAGCGTAAAATATTTATACCAAAATTGTGTTATTTGGGAATTAAAATTATGTGGTTTCATACACATACCACCTCTTGAAAGGGTACAGTTTTGCAGTTAGAGAGCGTCCGGTTTCACCAATGTCGATCGGTTGCAAGTTTTGGAAGGAATTTTATAAACTACACCACTAAGGTCAGATGTCAGATATTTATGTTTAAAAGTACTAAAGGGCCCAACTTGGGTGTGTTATTAAGGCACTACACCGCTAATCGCTTGAGAGCGTAGGTGGGCTGCGTGTGATGCACACGCAGCCGCTGGCTCCGATGCACACTCTTTGTGGAGCTTCCAGTTGTAACTCTCATTCAGTACTAATACAGTTCATAACTCTCTTCCCAGTTGTAATTTCATTCTGGCTATCCCCTACTTGTATATTGACGATGACTTATAAGCGGAAACCTGACGTCAACGCACAATCACATGCATATGGTCAATAAATAAATAAATAACTACTGAAAAAATTACCAATAGGATTAAAAGTAACATAAGAAGTTCTAATATTACCCATTCTCAAGAATTCCCACATTCATATTCCTAGGGCTCCCACTCGATCCGCTTTTTGAACACCACTTTTTTCAACGAAAAATATTATTTATTTATTTTGTAGAAACTTTCCATGATAGTAGATTTTCCTTGTAATTGCGGCAGAAACCTACCACGAATTTTTTTTCTAAGAAAAATACGGGTTTTCAACAGAAAAAAAAAAAAAAAAAAAAAAAAAAAAAACGGACCGGCGGGAGCCCTGTAATCCTGGATTTTAAAAAAATGTTCTTTTTTAATTATCCTTAATTTAGATTTTTAAAAATATATAATTTTTAGGTGAAAATTTTGCTTTCTAAAACTACGCTTGAAGTCACTTTGTTTAGGAGGCTGATAAAAGTAATCACAAATTTTTCAGTTCACAACAATAAAACTCATCGTTTCATTAAAAATAAAATCTAAAACTAAAATAAACTTCAGGTAATATACTTCAAGTTACTTAAAATAGAACGTTTAGAAATGAAAACATTTGAAAGTTTGGTCTTCTGAAATTTTCAATTACTTTTCAGTATTTTTGTTTGTACTGCCTGTTTTATTTTTTATATATAACTTTTAGCTATACAAAGAAATCATGTTATATTTAGTAACATAAAAGAACAACATTCTTCTTAGCAACTTTTCTTGATTTTACAATTTAACCCAATTTTCCTACGGAATAAATATTTTAATTAATTTTTAAATTAATGTTATGAATTCTAAACAAAGAATATTTCAGAGGGACTCTGTTAACACTAATTTGAAACTTTAAAGATTTATGACATTTTTGGGATTTTTTTTATATAAATGAAAGAGTTTATGAAAATCCATTTATACTAATTTATTATACATTTATTAAACTAGGTAACTGTATTTTTCTTTTAGTTTGTATAATAAACAAGTGGGAAATTGTACGTTAAACGTGGCAAATGAGGTGAATTCGTACTATAACTAGTATTAAAAAAACTCAGATCTTTGGGCAATAGCTGTTGCACTCTTGTTAAAAAATGCATGAATACAACATTTATTACGATTAGATATCTTAAATTCAGTAATTCGGAAATAATAGGACTTCATCTTAAATAGGACTTTATCACCATGACAACACACAAACATTACTTATCATGGGATATCGTAGAATTAATTATGTATAATATGATTTAATAAACTTTGAAGAAAACATTTATTAATTTTTTTTTTTTAAGTTTTGGTCGATTTTCAGAAAATTTGAAAAAAAACTCAACAAAACTCTGCAACGATATTGTACACTATGCCAAAGGTGACCGGCACTTGCGATTTTAGACGTTTGGTTAAATATCTAGAAAAATATATGAGGAATTAACCTGAAATTCCAGGTGAGTAAACAGCGTAGTATCCCTCATAGCATGCATGGTCACGGTGACGTCGTTGTGACGTCACTGTGAGTCACTGTGGTCACGTCACATCTGTGACCAAAATGCCACCACTCAGTGATGTCACATTGTGACTGAGATGTGAACTTCTTAGAAAACTTTAAAAAATTACAAAGAATATTCAAAACATGTTATTTATGTAAAATTATATTTTCTGGCAATTAAAAAAAAATTGTGACATCACCGTTATGTCACTGCATGTAACGTACGTCACGTCACATATGTGACGAAAAAACCACCATATTGTAAGTCACAGTGTGACAAAAATATGAACATCAAAAATTTTTGAAAATGAACAGAAATATTTTAAACATGCCCGAGTTACAGCGACATAAAGAATGAAAACATATTAGTGGATAGGAAATAGTAAATTCGGACACGAAAAGAGGGGGGGGGGGGCATAAAAAGGAAAATGCACGGTACAGGTATCAACAAACTAGATTTTCATGCTATATTTTATCAATTTGTTATCTAAGACAGTGAAAGTATATTTTTTTTATGATTTCAATTTTATCTACCATTGCAATTTAATCCTTCACTGATTGTTATTATTATAAAAGTGTTTCTCGGAAAAATGGTACGTAATGGAGCAATTTGGATGACATGTTTAGAATTAGGAATATTAAATCTGTACACTTTACATATTTAGTTTGCAGGGAGAAAGTTTTTTTTTTTTTTTTTTTTTTTTTTTTTTTTTTTTTCTTGTCGACCAGTGGCATTCGAAACACTTCTGTGGTTTCAAACTAAAATTTTCTATTACAGTTAAGTTTGTAGCTTTTAATGAGCACGTAGAAAGAGTATTCAGAGTTTAGTCATATATGCATTTCTTGCTTTAGAATTTACATTCAAGTCATATTTTTTCCTGTTAGTGTTTAACTATTTTAAATAACTATTTTTTTTAAAAAATCTACTTCTTTCAGACTTTTTAAATAAAATTAGCATTTTCCGAAAAAATATTTATACAAATTTTATACAAAACCCATGAAATAATTATTCGTATTTCAAATTCGTGTTTTAGAGATCTGACTTTAAAAAAAGCCATTTTACAAATTGTTTTATTCTACAGAAAATGAATATAAAAAAATGACAGATTGACAAAGAAAATTTTTTTATCCTGTATACTCTCTTTTCATTTATTAAGAAGATGCCTAATTTGTATTTATTACGTGTAAAACAAACTTTACTGTAAAAAAAAGAAAGAAAAAAGGCAGGTGTTTCATTCAAATGGAAAATTTTCATTACAGAGACACACATAAAGGTTAAATGATTGCGCATTTAAACCCTAAATCTGTTGTCTACAAAAAAAAGTTATAATAATACAGTATAAGCACCTGCTTGCTCAATATCGTCTGCGCTCGATTAAACAGCAGAATAAAATAAGGATACGAGAACTTTTGACGCGGGAAGTTAGATTTTTAGCAACAGAAATATGTCTGACAATTTAGGATAAAACACGGATATTATTACACTATTTATGGAACTTAAAAGGTATGTCTTATTTAATTTAAATTTTTTGTTCCCGTTTGATAGATTATTATCATGAGTTAAATAGTTGTATTATGTTATATGCAATGAGACTGATCTGGAATTCTTTTCCGATTCGATGCTGTAAAATATCTTAATCTGCCATCGCTAGAAGGAAAAAAAAAAGCTGTTGCAGAGACTGATTCTAACACAGTATTTATTGTCATTAATATTTTGGAGTTAAATATGATATTCGATTATAATGATATTAGGAAACTGTTTCAATTTTGAAATTAACATTATACTGGGAAAATGTCTGTTTAAATATTGTAGTAGTGAAACTTTTGAAAGATTTTTTTTTTCATTGCAGAGACTGATTCTAACACAGTATTTATTGTCATTAATATTTTGGAGTTAAACATGATATTCGATTATAATGATATTAGGAAACTGTTTCAATTTTGAAATTAACATTATACTGGGAAAATGTCTGTTTACATATTGTAGTAGTGAAACTTTTGAAAGATTTTTTTTATCATTGCTAATAATATTTTAAATTAGTATTTAAAATCTTAAATCTTCATACCAATGTTTTTAGATTTAACATTTGCCAAAATTATAAAATAATAGGAATTCCTTATAACATATGGAAAGATTTTTGAGAAATTGTTAAATGCATTTAATTCATCTATTGTAGTTTGTTGTTGTTTAATAGTACAATTATAAATACTAATTATTTAGTGCTTTTCAAATTGATATGTTTATTTTTTTAATTGTATTTAAGCATTTTTTTTTGCTTTTTGTGATTTTAATCAAACATTTATTTGTAGACATTCAGAATCAGTTATTAAATTTTCTTTGATTGTAAACTCATTTTCTACATTTTCGATACATTTATTTTATTGGCATTAAAAAATAAAATATAATATTTAAGCATTGAAATAAAGTGTTTTCCATGCCCGATAAAGTTGAAAAGTGTTTATGACTTCGGTTTGTCTGGCCGTCTGTCCGCGCTCTAACTCGCGTAAATATACTCGGATTGACCTGAAATTTTTGGATGTTATTGCCGTTTACCATAGCAAGCTCACTATTTGTAATGAAGTTTGTAGCATGTTTAGTTCATTTACAGGGACAGTCAAAAGTATTCCATTACATTACGGCCTGTGGGATAAAAAAATCGTTTCAAATTATTTTTAATAATTTTACACGCTTTCAAACAGAATAAAATTGATATGCATTTATGAAGCGCACTAAAATGTGCATTCCGTAAAATATGCAATGCAAAGAATAGTTATTGTTTATTTACAGGGCTAAAAAAGGAATTCCAATACATAATGATATAGGGGTGGAGGGAATTGTTTGCGGCATACTTTATTTATGTTAATCTATTTGATATGTAATGAAATTGATATACGTCGTTGAGGTTTACATACTATGAATTATTTCATGTATAATACGAAGTGTATATAGCATTTACAGGGACACACAAAATATTTCAGTTACTATATTGTATTCGAAGTACTGTTCATTGGCGATGATTATTGGAAATGCATTTTTAATTATGATATGCACTTTTATGATTCACTACATTTATGCATATTATATGGTATATATGCTATAATTCATATACAGGACTATACAAAAGTATTCGTAAGGGTTACTGGGTATTGCTTAAAGGTGGATTTTAAATAAGTTATGCATTTTTACGCTGCACTGTATTTAATTTACTAAGAAATGTTTGTAGAATATAGATAAAATGATATACAGGGTCACGCAAAGAATTGGATACGTTGCCGTCTATAAATTATAATTCCTGGAAATGTGATTTCAGCAGTTTTAAGAGTGTTTTAGTTTGAATTAAATTTTTACTAAGTAGTGGCGTGTAATAAAGGTTCTAGGTAAACTACAGGGTTGTACAAAATTATTTAAGTATGTTTCCATATATTAGTATAAATTGCTGAAAGAGAATTTCAACCTGTTATGCGTTTCCTTGATAAACTAAATTTTTCCATTATATAGTATATATATCAATCTACAGATCAAATATAGGACTGTCATATATATCATAGGATAGGTCATATATATCCGCAAAGAAATTTTCCCGAAACCCCATAGGGGACCCGTCAACAAATTGAAAAAGAACGAATATCTTTTGGGTAACCCTGTTAAAACTAATGTAGCAAAAGCGTTCAAACTGTAGGTTATGATTAAGTGGCTTATTATAATATTTGTCTTCTTTTTATGAGGATAACGTGTATACTAGAAGAGAAACTCAGGTTTTCATAAAAACAGTCTCAAATTTTGCCAGTTTTTTTGCTTCTAATTTGCACAGTTCTTAATGTAAAAAAAAGTTCTTTACAAAAAATATGACAAGCAACATTGTACACAATACTCTGCAATAAGAACCAAAATATAGTAAATATTGTATGAAAAATGAGCAAGTTTGCTAAATAATGTTTCACTGAGCATTCCCGAACGCAATCAAAATACAATGTGCATAATGTGTTAGTTAAATGCATAGAGAAACTTTTGTAAAAGTCTCAAAAACATAGCTTGAAAATTCTGAAAATTATCGTTGATAGAAAAAGCTCAAAATCCGTTGTTCCCAAAATGAAGCAAAAAGATGAGGGGCTGTATCCATTTATTCATTGATTAGTGCTTATATAGCTTACACAATATTGCACGCATCACTAAATTTGTATACAACCCCTCATCTTTTTGCTTCTTTTGGGGAATAACGGATGTTTAGCTTATTCTATCAACGAAAATTTTCAGACTTTTCAAACTATGTTTTTCAGACTTTCACAATACTTTTCAGACTTTCACATACATTTCAGACTTTCAGAAATGTATAGAGCGACTAAAGTTGCTCTATACATTTAGAAACAGTACAGTATAGCTCACATATATACCTGAAAATTTTTTCCCAAAACCACATAGGTGATTGAAAGAGAACGAATATCTTTTGGAAAGCCTTGTAAAAACCCTGTAGCAAAAGCGTTCAAACTGGAGATTATGATTAACTGGCATATTGAAATAAACTGTGCACATTTTTTTGAGGATAGAAAATTTAAAATTTTTATGAAAGCAGCCAGAATTTCGCCAAGATTTTTGCTTATAATTTGCAGAGTTCTTAATATAAAAAAAGAGTTTTTTTTTTTTTCAGAAAATATGAAAAACAGCTTTGTACAAAATACCCTGCAATCAGAATTAAAAAATAATAAAAATTGGGTGAAAAATGAGCAGGTTTACTAAAAAATGTTTCACTGCGCATGCGCGAACGCAGTCAAAATATAATGTACAAAATGAATTAGCTAAGTACATAGATCAACTTTTGTGAAAGACTCAAAATCATAGCTTCAAAATTCTGGAAGTTATCGTCGATAGAATAAGCTCGAAATCCGTTGTTCCCAAAAGGAAGCAAAAAGATGAGGGCCTATATCAAATATCTGTTGATTAGTGTCAAGGTAGCGTACATAAGATTGCACGTATTACTATATTTGGACACAATGACAGTCCTGACTAGAGGTATGACACAAACAAAGAAGTTCCTTTTTAGCTCAAAAGCTACCGAAATGCAAAGCCTTTTTCAAAAAATAAGTGTTTATCGTGAATTTTATATCGATCCTAAGTAAAACGGAAATTTTCAATCAAATATTTCGTCACTTAATATTACACAGAAAATCGAGGGAACAATATTTCGGAAAAAATCCTTCCTATTTACTAAAAATATATGTAAAGCTTAACTTTCAAAACGATCCGAGTTCATTAACTGAAAATCCGTGGAGCTAAAATATGCCCACCGACTTTTAAAATGCCGTCCACAGAAAAGGCGCTTTAATTGCTCTTTCACCTTCAGTAACTTTTTTAATTACTCAATTATCAAATTTTTAACAATAAAAACCGACTTCAATTACTTGATTTTACATTAAATTCAAAGAAAATTTCAGGGAATTTTGGCCCATTCTGTATTAGTGTACAAATCTCTTCACCGTTAAAATATAGTTCTTCAAATAACACAAGTATACAGCAGGGAAGAATTGGGTGAATTTAACAGTTTTACATTTTTCGATTTTTTTGTTGTTCTTGTTGTAATTTCTTGCGTCATGAAATTTTTTAGCGATTAAAGCATTGATTTTTGGTTGTCCCAACAAAAATCCTAGAGAAAAAACCCTATAACGGGGACTGAAAATTGCGAGGTAGTGACTTTGCCGCGTAACAGATAAAGCTACGTAAAAATCGATGAAAATCGTTTAAAATGAAGACGTTTATTTATTTATTTGGTTTTTGTTAAATTTCTAAAAAAGTCTGAACTAATTTTGATGAAATTTAAACTGCAAAAATTTTCCCCTATGAATTAAAATAAAATCACTTGAATCAGTTGCATAGTTTCGGAGTAATCGGTAAACATACAAAAAAAATTAAAAAGGCGAATTTTCTTAATTCTGTTTTACACCGGCTGCTCGTACAGCAATTCGCATCGAGCGATCCAGAGATACGTTAGTAGTAACATATAACAGAATGAGGAAAAATATTGATTGGATTGCTTTTTGTCGAATTTCTAAAAGGGATTCTGAACAAATTCGAGAGTATTCTCTTTCAAGTAAAAACAAAAAGAATATAAAAAAAAATGTCACTTGTTTTCGGAGTAATCGTGAACATGTATACTAAAAATATGCATACACATAGCTTCCAAATTTTACGTTTTTTCTACCACTATTTTTTAACGGAGAAATTTGTCTTATTTGATCCTTGAAAACATACTATTAAATACCGCAAATTTTTCGATCAAAAATAGTGGTAGGAAAAAAGCGTAAAAGTTGGCAGCTATGCATACGCATCAAATTTTAAACCTCCTACATTTTTGAAGTCGGTTAAAAAATATGATTTCCGTGTATATAAAGGAAATTTTAAGTGAAAATAATTTTTTTTTACACGATTTTGAACATGTTAAAATGGTGTTACTCTTTAACCCCTTCAAGGGCGGTGATTCATTTTTGAACCACTTAATTTTAATTGCTAAATGCCGCATTCCCACCACAATATTGGAATATAAATTTTCCTTTTATCTTAATAAAAGGAAAATGGTATTCACTCATTTCAGCATTTTACGAATAGAAGTACCTTGCCCCTGAAAGGGTTAAGGCTCCTCTATATGTAGAAGAAAAACTTTTACTTTAATGAATTATTCCTATATTATTATTTTTCAAAACTATTAAGATATTCATTTAAGTGGTACTTTTTTAAAAGGGGATGCCATACCCTTATGGAATAACAATAAATGTTTTGTATTTTACTTTTCTTGCTCTGTGTTCATCTTTAGGAAATTGTACTTTGCCATTCCTAAATATGAATTGTTTGTGATATTGATTTCTTTTTGAGTGTGCTAAATTACAAATGGCAAATAGGAAAAGAAAAGCATTGAATCACAGATGAAATATATAAAAATTCTTCTATCGAATTTCCAAAAAAAAGGGGGGGGGGGCGAGATAAATGAATTACAGTTTACGTGCTTTGTTTGAGTTAAAAGGGATTAAAGACTTTTTGAAGTTAAATATTTCGGACTTAAAGGATTATTTATATGAAATATAGGTTATATAACAAATTGAATTTTATAAATGAAGATATTTTTTTTTTAAATAAGTTCTTTTATTTAAGTGTTTTCCCGGCAAAATTATAGGTTTGAATACTAGTTTACTGTATATTTGTTAATTCTACTTAAATTAATGATGAATTTTGAACTATGATTTTATATTTTGAATTGAAATAAATCTAAATGATTGCGTAAAATAGCGAAAAAAAGGAATAATTGACCTATACTTTTCTAAATGCTCGGAATTTTTTTATATATATACAATAACATTTCAGGTTTCCCACATATAAATAAATAGCTTATAATGTATTCTATATGTTTATAGCGTATTAAATCTGAAAAAGCAATACAGACATTCAGGGTAACTTTGATCCGCATTTTCTCTATTTTCATATGCCACACTCTTATTTTAAGAATATTGTTGCAACCAGGGGCATAAAAGAGAAGAAACGATCCTAAATTATTGTTTGACTATCAAAAATTAAAGAATAATAAGGATGAAAGCAATAAAAAATGAATTTTTTAGCCTGGTTCACAGTTACTCAGCCATTTAGGGTAACTTTTAACCAAACGATAAATATTATCTAATATAATTCACTATAAAAAAAGTATTACAGTTAGGACAACTTTAAACCCCCAAAAATGTTTTCAGATATGTAAAGACTTCGAATTCACATTTCCCAACATCACAAGATTTGTATAATTTATGATATTACAACAAATATCAGGCATAAGAAAAGTGGAAGAATAGAACCATGAACAATTAGAAACAAAAAACCTGTTTATTGTTCATATAAAACATAAAAATGCAGTGGAAAGCAATTTTAAATGTTTTATCTCAATAATATAGCCATAGTTACAGTAATACGTACTAGTATTAGTATTATTCAAACAAGAATAAAAAAATGTCGAATGTATGAAATGTCAAATTTGAGTAGCTCCGCCCCGAAAAACACCTTTAAATGAATTGTATGTATTTTACACATATTTGTGAAAATATTTATATGTTATATCTAATGTTCACTTTCGGCATTTATATAAAATATACGCGCAAATAGGGAAAATTTTTTACAGTAGCACCTAAAATCAGTAAATTATAATCATCAGTATAACTTTGAGCCGGCTCAAAGTTACCCTGAATATGTGATAAAATGTTAGTGCCTTCCAGTGTTGCCAGTGGGCTACTTTTTTAAAATTCAGATTTCTTGATTGGCACCATTTTTTTGAAAAGGTAAAATTCAAATTATTAGATGACATAATAATTAAGGCGAAAACTTGGTGAATTTTACCATTTCAAAAAAGTGGTGTCAATCAAGAAATCTGAATTTAAAAAGAGTAGCCCACTGGCAACACTGGTGCCTTCTTATTTTACATTTTATTAACTATTAATAAATAATCACAAAATATTATCACATTTACAACATTTAGCTAATAATATGCCTGATATATGAGTATATTGTTACTTACTATGAAAATTTAATTGGATTACAACAACTTCAAAACAGCTTTCAAAATTAGCTTGAAAAAAGTACTTCACAAAAATGGTTAGATGATGCAATTAATAGCGCGTAATGTTGCTAATTTATTCTCTAAAATAAAGAGTAGAAATCCCAGTTTAGAACCTTGCCAACAGAGCTCAGTGCGGGAGTTTATTTAGTCTCTTGGAGTCAAAAATATTGAAAAATTGCAGGTGGTGCAATGTTACACCTCATGGTTCAAAATTACCCTGAATGACTGTAAATATGTTTTTTAATTTATTTTCCTTAACACTGTAAACTGGATCACTGTCTCCACTTTATGGACGTTTGATCCTCTGTGAGGAATATTTGACTCAACCAAAAATTTTATTTAAGAAATTATATCTTTTTTCTGTACAATATTTATTCAATTTCTTATAGTAAAATAACATTTTTTGGTACGAAACATGTTTGTCTGACCTAGCCACTAGGATTAAACTACTGATTTTCAATATATTAAACCATTAATGATGACTTTTAAATAGTAAAATATTAACTTTTATTATATAACGTGTTCATTTATATCTACTGGAATATTCAAACAAATTTTATAATTTTTATATTAGTATATTCTCTAAAAGAAGAAATCCCCCAGTGGAGCTACTACCATGAACTATTTAAAAGCAACAATTTATAAAACGTCCCATGACAAGTTTTCTTGACAAAAATCGTTTAACCCTTTCAGGGGCAAGGTACTTGTATTCATAAAATATTGAAATAATTTATTGACACCAGTATTTACAATAGAATTTATTCGTAAACAAGTAAAAGCATATTTTCGCATACTTCATAAAGGTGAAATTTCATTATAAAATTCCGGTGCCATTGTGGCAATTAGGAATTAAAAATACGTGATGCCGTGACGGCATCACCGCCCTTCAAGGGGTTAACCCCTTGAGGGGAAAGCAATTACGTTTGTGAAATTCTGAATTCCCACCGGAATCTTTGAAAAATTCTATTTCAAAATAAGTAAAAGCAATTTTAGGGCCCTTTTTTTTCCCACCAAAGTTAGAAAAGTAAAATTTAATAAAAATTTTCTGGTGTAAAACTTCATTAATCGTAGGTGGCATATAATATATACCGGTGCCCCTCAAGGGGTTAAGAGTTTATATCTCACATATATAGTTTTATAAATCGATGAGCATTCTTATACCCAGAGAAATCAATTATGTTTTTTAAAGCGTCTCTAAACCATTATTGCTGAGTAAATGTGGTAGTTTAAGAAGACCTGCAGGAGAAATTAACTTCATATCATCTATATCGTATCTTAGCTCAAATGTTAAAGTATTTTTATAAATTATGCTACCTTATACTGGAAAGAAAAACAGGTTGGTTACCAGAATATTTATCTTCACTTTGACTAATATCAGAATTCTGAAAAAGACGTGATTAAATAAGGCAAAGATAAGTATTAAAAATATTGGTATTCAGATTAATACTTCTCTTGAATTTTGTTGTCGACGTATACGTGCATACAAACGGTAATGGTTACAGAAATTAGTACATAATTATCATTTGTTAAATTTATATCCAGTTATTTAAATCAATTAAATTACATTACATAAAAATTGGTAAATTCATACCGTGTGAAATATCTCAGAAATGCAGTGGATCAAACACCCCACATTTTCACAAGAATGTATAAAACAAATCGCAATGGCTATGCCTCGTTCTAATTAACAGAGTTGCGAAGTTTCCGGCTATTTTGCACACCACTATTATCTTAGAGTAAATATTGTTCTTTTAAAAGGACTAAATGTTCCAATTAAATAAAGGAAAAGTTTTGTATTAAAATACTGGTATCCAAAAAGCCGGAGAATTAGCAGCTCTGAATTACTCGTCTTATCTTTTAGATAACATACACTAAATGTTATTTTATACCAAGCATATCTCCACTAACGTTATTTACTACCAACAGAGGAGGTTATATGAGTGATAAGAAAAAGCAAATTGTTTTTTCTTTGTGTGTGTGGGGTGGGGGGGAGAGTATTTACATAATTGCTCTTTTATTTTATTTTATTTTATTTTATTTTATTTTTAACTGTAACTCAAAATTACTGAAAAACAACATTAACTCGTAGAAAAAGGAGTATTTTGTTTATTTAAAAAATTAGTAATTTTTTTTTAAATTTTTTAAAATATCTGTCACCGTTTGCAAGTTATTGAATTTTAAAATCCATCAGTCATTTTTGGGACACCCGGTATATTAAATAATAGACACCAACAATTTTAAGATAGAATTTTAACTTTATTTAGTAGCATATTTCTGTAACTTTTACAGAATTAATATTTCTATATAAATGTAGTGGTTGATAAGAGTTAAATATAAAGTGATGCAGATATGCATCAGTTTGCATTTATGGCTTAAGACACCAAAGCGATATGAGGAAGCGTGCAAACTTAATACTGGAATCGGGCGTAAATTAACACAGTTGCGCCATTTTGTGAACGAGGTGATAATCCACATACGCTGGCTTTTAGTCTGACGTCATATATGACAGGATATCTACCATCTGCTCATATTTTCTAAATCTTTAGGCACTCATGGAGCTGAATTTTGTTTACCACATTTGTTGCAAAACAAGGGCGCAGCAAGAAGCGCCCAGATGCACGCGATCCCACGAATATTTCTTCGCGTTGACAGAGACATTTCAGCTATCAATCAAGGTGAAAACACTTTACAATTTTAGTGGTGTGAAGTAAGAAAACAGTTAGGCATCTTCCTGTAGTTTAACCCCATCCGCTACGTGGCGTGCGACCTTGATTGGTGTGACCTCGCCTTTAATCTTGCGGTTACTTTTCTCATTTAAGATAGAACGCTTATTTATATCGCTTTGTAATACACCATAAAAACTACTCGGAGACGTTTCAAAAATCAGTGGCAAAAGAAAATCGGTATCAGTGGCAATAAACTCAGTGGCAAAATATCAGAGGCAAAAGAAACCTTGCTTCTATAAATAATGAACCCCTTAACGCTCGAATTAAATTACGGTTGAATAATTCAAATTGCTTATTGGCACCACTTTTATGAATAAGAAATATTCACCTTATTTAATGACAGTAAAAACGATACTAAAATATAGCCAAATTCACTATTTTATAAAACTGGTGGGAATCAAACAATTTGAGTAAAAGACACAGCCCATGAATATGACGGGAGCGAGAATTAAGGGGTTAAGGGGACCGGGTAAGCTCTATCTCGGCCTTATTAAAATGCACCAACTTTATGTACCTTTTCCTCAGAAAGAGAGAAAGATAGAGGTCTAGAAATTTTAGAGTAGTTTGAATAGCATGCTTTACGTATTTTAACTGACCATTTTCTTTCTAAGTGAAACTGAAAATTAGTTATTAATTATTTATTGAAAGACATTTTTAAATTAGCATTTTTGGTAGGATTTCACTGCCTAAAATAAATAATTCTCAAAAAATCATTAAATCCCTGTGCCATAGTATGCACTATAACATAAGTATTTAGAAAAATCTGAGTTCTTATGTTTAATAGATATTGAAAAAAAAAAAAAGAAAAATCGAAGTTTTGAGAAAAAGTCAATTAAAGCTCTGAAACAGTGGACTATGTATTATTTTTATATTAGTGTATACTGTTACCAGTGGACTACTTCTTTTAAATTCTGATTTCCTGATTGGCAGAACTTTATTGAAATAGTAAAATTCGCCTTATTTAACAACATATTAATTAAGGCGAAAACAATGGGAATTTTACCACTTCAGAAAAGAGGTGTCAATCAAGAAATCTGAATTTAAAAAAAGTAGCCCACAACTTTGAAGTGCTCGTAGAAAGAATGAAAAAATAAAACACTTTTTTTTTAAATATAGAAACATGCGTAATGCATCGTTGAAAAGATAAAAGTTTAAACTATTTAATGATATAAAAGGTAAAAATCGATTTTTTGTTGAATTTCGCTTGCCCGGTTCCCTTAACACGTTCACTACCGGTTACCGGTGGGTCTCAACATTTTTTTAATCTGTGCCGTGAGCATCACCTGTGTGTCACAGATAGCTTTCCATATAATAGTAAATAGAAATCGCTCAGAATCCCTGATTATTCTCACTAGTAAATTTTTATTTTAAATTTTGCTTTATTTAATCCGAGTAATTTCT
Source organism: Maratus speciosus (assembly GCA_963932465.1). NCBI lineage: Eukaryota > Metazoa > Arthropoda > Arachnida > Araneae > Salticidae > Maratus > Maratus speciosus. The sequence goes on along the minus strand of OZ010796.1, from coordinate 166,922,851 downwards.
CGATTCCATTAGCCGAAAATTTCTGATTTGAAAAACCAGTGATAAAAGATTAAAAATTCTGTAAAAGACACTCGTACCGAAAGGTTTGAAATCACTTATTAAAATAAAAGTGGTCTTTTTAAGTTTGGCTTTAAATTCCAATGGGGGCAGTGAACGTGTTGAATCCACACAATATCTTATTTTCTGCATTTTGTAAAGATAAAGAAAGCTTTTTGGAATCGTGGGAACTCTGAAGAAGCTACACTTTATTTTCATTTGTGGTTATATTAAAATTTCTAATATTCAGGAACGTTTGTCTTTTTTACAGTGTATTCCAGTAATTGTTCCTATGTAACTATACTTTCTTTCTGTTTGAAATCATTAGAATACGTATTTTCTGGATAAGCCTTGGAATTTTAAAATTTAAGTAACATAATAAATAATTGAACTATAAAATAATTGATTTTTTTATTAACAATTGTACATTTAAAACGTTATTTAAAAAAAAACTTTAATTGTTTAACACTAGGATGGCCGGAAGCAGTCGATTCGACTCCGACCACATGATTAAATGACCTTTGGAGACAGAATTTTTTTCATAAAATAAGTTAAATTTAAGCGACACAGAATTACGTTAAATAAATCAGGTAAATAATTTTAAATAAAAATTCTGGGGTGAAATCTTTTTATGAAACTTGAGTAAAATTTCCGGGCGTTCGAGTGTTAAGTAATGCTTGAGAAATTTTGCCTTTTTAGTTATACGTTTCTATTAATATTTCATTGTAAATATTATGCAACTGGAATCTTTCTAACTCATAAATTTGAACGACACTTTTTTTCGCTCCTTCGAATTTCTGGTACAAACATTTGTGACACTTTATTTATACTTTACTTTTATATGAAAACAGAGATCTAAGGGGAAATAAAGTTAAAAGTTAAGAAGTTAAGAGATTAGAGAAATTGGGCGCACTCACTTAAAAAGAAAATAAGAAAAAAATTGAGAACTTTCATTTATTTTTAAGATGTTAAAGCTTTTAACAAACTGTTAAAATTTTATAAAAGTATCTTCTTCGCATGAGAACGTTCTAGGTCAAAGGCTTGGTGAATTAACAACACTATTTATTTTATTAGACAGATAATTTCTGAAAATAAAATTAGTATATAAGTAGAATAATGTATTTGACAATATACAGAACTATCTACAAGCTCTATATAATTAAACAGAGTGAGCGGAATCGTTTAATTGTCAATGATATTACAGAGGTTTAAAAGGTTTTGCATTTGAAAATGAACATATGCATAAACTATACAGGTGGAGGTATGGAAAAAGGAATAGTCGTCGTTATAATTTCATTTATTTTTGTATGTGCGCGGCAACAACTGAATCCTTTATTTTAGAAAGGGCACAAGTCACATTTATTGTAATCGATATTTTGATAAAAAATCTATTCTATTTGGTGAACCTCATTATGTTTTAGAAGGGCACATTTCTAACTCGACTTTATTCATTGTTATGGACGTTAGAAAAACACGTTTATTTAAGAAAGGACGCACAATCTAGGTACGTTTTATTGACTTGTGTAAAATTTGAAAAATGAGACTTGTGCCCTTTTTAAAATAAACGATTTAACTACTTATAGAGGTTGACCGGGAAATAAGGAAAACAACCCCTACTGTGGAAATGCACTGCTTCTAAGAAGTTTCGCAGGAGCACATGACATGCGCATGTGGTCGGGAAAAAGAATCGTCCGCCAGCCAATCGGTTCTTCTGCGTTTAGTGTTATTAGAGTTTTTAATGCCAGAAGCTGTACGTGAATAGAATTTTCAAATGACGGCATTGTACAAGTATATGTACTATTATTGACTCGAGAGCAGGACTGGTACAAAAATTTCTTCGAGGGACGGTAATCTAAGAATGATTTTAAGCGTACCTGGTCATGTTAAAATCAATCTTCATCATGTGCTGCCATCGAAATACTCAAGGCTAGAGAATACGAGTGTGACGTCATCACTAATCGACCGATTTCTCACTAGCGTTGGAATTCACATCGGAAATTTTTGAATAGCAATTTTCATTTAATTTTATTTGTAGAATATCTAGCATCTTATAAAACAATAACATTTAAACTTACTGGTGAGAATTTTGAATCCCAGAATAAAAAATTAGCCATATAAGGCAACACTGTGGCATTCCGCAACTGGCTAAAGTTTTATTTAGGGATTCCGAATTCTCACCATTAAGTTTAAATAGTTATTACTGTTTTATAAGATGATACATATTCCACAAATTAAATAAAAGAAAATTGCTATTCATAGTTTTCCGGTGTGAATTCCAACACTAGTGAGAAGTCGGTCAATTAGTGATGACATCACACTCGTGTCCTCTGGCCTTCAGTATTTCGATGGCAGCGCATCATGTCGTCACATATTTGATGAGGTGAAAAATACACTGGAGAGTCGTTCGGATAGCGAATTCATGGAGAATGTTCAAATCTTATTCCGAATGCAGCTAAAGGACTTCTATGAGCTGGGTATACATCGCTTGGTGAAACAGTAGGATAAGTACTTATGTAACTTTGGAAATCACGTTTCAAAAATACAATATAGCATTTCATTCTATAGCACCCGTTATGTTTTCATTTAATCCACCCTAATAATTCTAGCTGGTGATATTTTCTTATATATTGAAGGTTAAATATTGTAATTTGTAGAAATTAAAACACAATGCGTAAATTTAATACATCAATATATTTTTCAATACTTTGACCTCTCACTTATATGCAATATACAGCAATTATTTTTAATATATCTATTTCTGTACAAAAATATACGACATACATTTTTCTACTATTATATTATTCTATAACTCATTATATTATTATGCGATTATATTACGTTCAGTAATAAGTTTTCCACCAAAATTTTTTAATTGTAAAATGATATATGCATATAAAAAACTTCAAAGCTAATGTGGATCGTAATCTCCGTTCAAATCTGCAATCGTCTGCCAAAGTTTTGGCAACTTTTCAATCCCTTCAGCAAAAAAATTGTGGCGTGCGCGATTCCAGAAAGAGATCGACCTCATTTATGACCTCCTCATTTGAATTGATGATTACTCCATCAAGATGCAGCTGTAGATGTGAAAAGAGATAGAAATCCGAAAGGGCCATGTCGGGGCGGTATGGTGTTGTTGCATCAAATACCACTCCAGCTTGTAGAGTGTCCAGCCGGTCATCGTACTAACAAGTGGCCAGGCGTTATCTTTGTGAAAGAGAATCACCTTCCTTCTGAACTGGTTTCTTCGTTTTTCGCAAATGACATCACGAAATTTGATTAGCATGTCGCTGTATATTGCACTGTTAATAGTCTGTCCGCTTTTCAGGCACTCTCTGTACAGCATTCTGCGACAATCCCACCAGATGCAGAGGAGCACCTTCTTGTTAGTTAGGGCACGTCTTGCAATCGAGTCTGCTAATTCTTCAGGTGCTGACCACTCTCTTCTACGGCTTGTATTGTTGTAGTACACCCATTTTTCATCATAGGTCACAATTCTGTCCAGAATGTTCTCTTTCCTTTGATTTTTGAGCAATGCTAAACAACAGTTTTTTTTCTCTCACGCTTGTCTTCAGCAGTCAATTCGTGAGGCACCCAGCGGTTGAACTTAAACGTTAGTTTTATGCGTTTCAGAGCGTTAACTATTGTTTTTTGGCAAACGTTAAGCTCTAACGTAATAGTTCATGTTGAAACATTTCAGTCTTGATCAATGATTTGCTTTAACTGCTCAAAATCAACTTCAATAGGGCAGCCAGAACGTGGTTAATCTTCAGTATCGAAATTTCCTATTTAAACTTCGAAAACCAAATTTTGACTGTATCATAAGAAACAGTATTTATGTTTAAACTTTCACACATTTTTCAGTGGCATTCAGTCGCTCCGAGTTTGTTACGTAACTCATAGTAGATAATCGTTCTGATCTGCCGACGTGATAGCTCCATTGAAAAAAAAAATTTTGAAGCACAATATAATAATTTTTTAACAAACAAATTACTCAGGCATGTAGTTCCCAGACATGTGATTTCCGCGTTTTTGCACACCAGTATATTCTTAGAGAAAATGATATTTCATTTAATTGAAACATTTTTGCGATTTAAGAGAACAACATTTTCTCTAAGAATATACTGGTGTGAAAAAACGCTGAAATCACATGCCTGGTTCCTATGTTCAGCTTTCGAGTGCAAAAATTGGTTTGTGGAAAGGCTAAAAACAACACAAATGAGAGCTGTTGATGCAAAGGTATATCTCCTTGGCGGAAAACTTTTTACTCAACGTAATATCATCCGCATTGTATTATACTACGATTTAATTAACCTTTTCAGGGCAAGGTACTTCTATTCGTAAAATGCTGAAATAAGTGAATGACACCAGGATTTACGAAAAATTAGTAACTCATTTAACCCCCCAGCTACTACTGAGCTCCATAATAGTACGGAGAGCTAAATCCTTGTTCTGTTTACATGGCATCCAGTGCTTTACCCATAAAAACAATGCCCAAGAATTTCCAAAGATAATGTTTGGCAAAACATAGATTTCCTCCATGGTCAGGTATTTTCAAATTGGATTTTCTTTTAGAAATATGACGAAGTAGTTACAGTTTTCACTGATATATATTTTTTTATGAAAATAACAAAATTTTTATTTAAATTCATTGCAAACTTTTAGTTTGATATTAGTTAAAAATGAAATTTTAGATAATCTAAAAAAAAAAAACCGAATAATTTGTTATGTATTGCTCCTAAAATTAACGAAAAGGTGTATAAATGACCTATGTTGATATAAAAGTATGGAAAAAAATTGAAAAAATCCTTCCAATAATTAAGAAAAGTGCAGGATTCATTACTTCCGCGCATTGGAAGTGTGATGGGGTCGCGACAGAACGTAGACAGGTGAGTTTGCTCCCCGCACTATTATAGAGCTCTGTGCTAGCTACCAGAGAAAATATTAGTGCAAGGATTAAATATCGGTCAATTGTGCCAGAGTGCGGAGCATATACAATACACTGACGGAAAAAAAATCTCAACACCAAGAAAGGTTTGTGTTAGATAAACGAAATTTGGTAGGCGTGTTTATACATCTGAAAAATGACATCGATTGAAATTTCGCGCTTCGCGAATAAGTGCGGCGCTAGTAGCGCCACTCAGAACTTGCAGATCAGGTTTACTTTAAATGCGTGCTGTAAAGTTCGTGGGCGTTATTTAGCTTCGAAATGTGACGTAATGAGTTGATGTTAGCCAAGAATGCCTTTAACAAGACGAAAAAGCCACTGTCAACAGCTCACCGAGTTGGAACGAGGTCGCATATTCGGGCTACGAGAAGGTGGATTTTTTTCCCGCGATATTACAGAAATACTTGGCTGGGCTGTGAATGTATCCACTGTGAATGACTGTTGGAAGCAGTGGTCAAGGGATGGTACTGCCCCAAGGAAACCAGATTCCAGGTGGCTACGTGGCACTCCTGAGAGGGAAGATCGCCGTATTCGGCGTACGACTCTGGCGCATCGTACTGCCAGAAGTGCCAAGCTCGCACTAATCTTCCGTAATGCGGGGATTACTTTAACCCAGTTTAACGAAGTTTCGAACCAGAAAAATTATTTGATGAAACTTTATTTATTTAATTCCAGTTTCTACGTGGAACATATTTAATTTCATCTCTGAAAAAAAATTCCGGTACGAAATGTATTAAACCAGGGTTAAATTAACCCACATATTACGGAGGATTAGTGGCAACTTGGCACCTATGTACTGCGTCTGCGGCCGAAATTCGACCTGCAGTTGGTACCACAGTAACACAACGAACTGTTAGAAATCGGTTACTTCAAGGACAGCTCCGATCCATGCGCCCAGTAGCGTGCATTCTACTGACTCCAAGCCATTGCTGTTTGCGAATCCATTCGTGTCAAGCCAGAGCTCATTGGTGGGCGGAGTGAAGATTTGTTGTGTTTCTTTTTCATCAAAAAACACAACAGATCTCCACTCCGTCCTCCCTCCGCCCTCACTCCGTCCCTTTCAAAACACTATCTTTTAATTAGTAAATCCAAATCAATAACTCTTAATTTTAATTATTACTTATAAATATACTATCTAGCTAAGAACACAGATGGCAGCACAACTAAATTTAATAATAAAATGCTGACAAGCGGAATCTATTTTTTTAAAAGGCAAATAATCCAGAACTGCTTTTCAGACAATTCCAACAATATATGGTTCTATATCTGTAAAGCCTATTTAATTGCAGAATTTATTTTTTGCTTAAAAAAAGGACCTATAAAATGAAAAAAAAAATCGAAACATCTTTTAATCTCACCAGATGGAACCATGGAAGACGTCAAAACTTGATGGCAAACAACTTGACAGAACAATAAAATTTTCATTACCAAAATAAATAAAAATAAACAAACCTCTATCCGCACGAAACTCCGTTTTACAAACTATCTGTAGATATATTAGTCGAGGGACCCATAGCACCCGAGATAGGTAGGCGCCCATTGCGGTAAAATTTGGAACTAAAATATGTACGGCTATGATGCATAATATGAAAGAGTGGTCAAAGGAGTGTCGTTAGAAAAGTGCACACCGGGTTAAAAGGGTAGAGGTTAGAAAATTTATTAAAGATACAGAAGTTAGACCCCGGGAAGGTAAGTAATATAAGACTTTTTGAAAATTTTATGATTTTTCGTGTGATTGCAAGTGTTCTGCTATAAGTATGCAAAATTTCACATCTCCAACTTAATCATGGGCTGAGTTAGAAAAATTGCTTAAAATACACCAGTTAGAGCCCAGACGGGTGAATGTAAGACTTTTTCAAAATTTTATAATTTGTCGTTTGATGTGAGGTGTTCAGCTATAAATATCCAAAATTTCAATTCTTCAACATAATTAGAGGTTCAGTTAGAAAAAAATCTTAAAATACACAAGATAGAGCCCAGAGGGGTAAATAAAATACTTTATCAAAATGTTATGTTTTGTCGCTTGATATGACGTATTCAGCTATAAGAATCCAAAATTTTAAGTATTCAACTTAATTAGGGGTTCAGTTAGAAATAAAGCGTAAAATACACAAGTTAGAGACCAGAGGGGTTAAATATAAGACTTTTCAAAATTGTAAGATTTGCCGTTTGATGTGAAGTGTTCAGTTATAAGAATTAAAAATTTCTAGTCTTCAACTTAATTAGGGGATCAGTTTGAAAAGAAAGTTTAAAATACACATGTTAGAGTTCAGACGGCTAAATATAACACTTTTTCAAAATGTTATGATTTGTTGTTTGATGTGAGGTATTCAGCTATAAGTAGGGTAACTCCGGAAGAGTCGCCGCATACGAAATAAATGCCGCACCCCTTGTATTTCTTGTAATTATCGATAGATGGTCGTCAAACGCACTGTATAGGTGCGCACTGAGATTATTTTAACCAGTGTATAGCGTGAATCCCATTTCGATGTTTATTTGTAGAAGTACAATTCTTAATTTGACGTAAGTGCATGATTTCACTGTCCAAACTTTTAAACACGTTATGTTTAAATGCTTTTCATACACTAATTACTAAATGCATGCATGATTTCGAAGTCAAAACTAAGCGTAGCGTTTGTATAGAGTACTATGTGTATGATTACGCCATTCGCCTTAGCGATGGCAGGTAACTGCGATGGCCGACGTCTGCACCATGCAAAAAGGGATACATGCCGCAGTTTCTTTTGTACGGCATGATTGTTAGAATGTTATTCCATATGGAAGGCATGAATACGAAATTCCTCAATAGGTAAACAATAAAAAAAGTTAAAAGTTTTACCTTTATGTTTGATGTGTTTCAATGGAAATATACTCTTCTTTGGATGAACAAAAAACATTTATTAGAAGATTGAATACACTAGAATAATATATATGCTGGTCACAGTACAGATCACACTTCACAATAAAAACAAAACAGATGTATAAGACTATTTACAAACACAAAGAAATACTTTGAACTATGGCTTGTTGCAGTTTTTTTTTATCATATTATATTCCTTTGGAATATTATTGAATTTTTTTAATCAAGCAGCATTTTGCTGCCAACTGCTATAAGGGAAGAAGCAACACTCACTGAACTGAGTGTCTGTCACAGTAGATCAAATAAAAAATGATTGTCTGATGCTGCCATCTGGTGGATGTTCTTGAAAACAAAAGAGCATTTTCTAACATCTCTCCCGTTTTGTGATAGAATCTGACACCAGGTGGATAAGGTTTCTACAAAGTTCAAATTTGGCTTTTGGCAGTGGCTTCGTCATTATATCTGCTATCATTTCATTTGTTGATAGATATTTGACATCTATAACATTTTTAGTTTTTAAATCTCGTATGTAATGATACTTTGTATCAATGTGCTTAGTGCGGGATTTAAATTTTTCACTTTCAACCAATTTAATTGTAGATTGGTTATCCTCAAAAATTCTAATAGGAAAATGTTGTTGTAAATTGAGATCTTTACATAATTTTAAGATCCATAGCACCTCTTGAGTTCCTTGTGACAGTGCCACATATTCAGCTTCTGCTGACGATAACGTCACACATGTTTGTTTTCGCGAGAACCAAGAAATGCAGCTATTGCCTAAGAAGATTACATTTCCTGAGGTGGATTTTCTGTCTGTAGCATCTTGTCCCCAGTCTGCATCCGAGTATGCAACTATATTAGGATATTCTTTTGAAGAAATGTGGAGATCAAGGTCTTTCGTTGTTTTTAAGTATCTTATTACCCTCTTAACAGCATTCCAGTCCTTTTGTCTTGGATTATTGCATCTTCGGCTTAGTATGTGTGTAGGAGCGGTAATATCAGGTCTTGTGCATGAGGAAATATATAAAAGACTTCCTATAGCTTGTCTATAATTATCATTTGATGATAAAAGATTTTCTTCTTTATCTAAACTATAATAGTTAGTTTCCATTGGGGTATAAGTTGGTTTGGCTTCTTCAAGCTGAAAATCCTTAACTAATTGAGTTATTTTACTTCTTTGTGAAAGTAAATAACTTCCATCTTCTTTTCTGTAAATTTCTATACCTAAGAAGTATTTTGCTTCTCCTAGTGATGTTATGGGATAAGATTTCTTTAAGTAATTTATTACTTCATTTTCATCTTCTGAGCTCATCAGCATATCATCTACATACAGTATGAGATAAATTGTCTTCTTTGATTTTTCTTTTATAAACAAACATGGATCAGCTTCACTTTGTTTAAATCCATATGCCTTTAGAGTATTCTCTATTTCTTCATTCCAGCACTTGGCGGCTTGTTTAAGACCGTATATAGCCTTTTTTAATTTATAGACTTTGTCTTTATTTTCTTCATCATGAAAGCCTTCTGGTTGATGCATGTATAATTCTTCATTATCTAGTTTACCATGTAGAAAGGCTGTTTTAACATCTACTTGAAATACTCTGGCTTTATGATAAGCTGCCCAGGTCAGAAAAGCTCTAATAGTTGTATGTTTGACGACAGGAGAGAAGGTTTCATCATAATCAGTGCCTAATTTTTGAGCGAAACCTTTGGCAACTAATCGTGCTTTGCATTTTATTGCTTCTCCATTTTCATTATGTTTTGTTTTGTAAACCCATTTACAGCCAATGGCGTGCTTGCCTTTGGGTAAAGTAACAAGCTCAAACACTTCATTTTCCTTTAAAGAGTTAAATTCTTCCTTCATAGCTTGAAACCATTTCTGTTGATCTTTTACTGGTAATTGTAAAACATCTTTAAAAGTTTCAGGATCTTGATTTTTGGAACAACTGTCTTCAGTTTTGTAAGAATATCTTTCTGGTGGAATTCCTTTAGTCTCTCTGTTAGATATTCTTCTCTGGAAATTATCTTCACTTTCTTCAGTTGTTGGGCTATCTACTGATTTTTCATCCGTATTTATTTCTTCTGCAGTATTTTCTATTTGGATAGCATCACTATCATTTTCAAGATTTTCTTCTGAAAAATTTAAATGCATTAAATCTGAGATTCGCTCTTCAGGATTTTCTTGAAAGACATTTTCACAGTTCATATTTTCAAAAAACTTCACTGTTCTGCTTATCACTATTTTTCTACCGCCTATATAAATTCGATATCCTTTGCTTCTTAAATCGTAACCAACAAAGACTCCTTCAGTGGCCTTTTCGTCAAATTTTTGTCTCTTCTGTTTATGAACATACACATATGCTTTGCATCCAAATACTTTAAGGTGACTCAAATTTGGCTTATGCCCATTCCACAGTTCATATGGTGTCTTTTCAGTTGATTTTGTGGGTAATCTATTTTGTAAGTAGGCTGCTGTAGCTATGGCTTCTGCCCAGAATGTTTTTGGCAATTTAGCATTTATAAGCATGGCTTTACTCATTTCAATAAGCGAGCGATTCTTTCTTTCTGCAACTCCATTTTGGGACGGTGAATATGGCGTCGTTGTTTCATGATTTATTCCTAAGTTTTTAAGGTAGTCTTTGACAGATTCGTTGCAATATTCTGTTCCATTGTCACTACGCAAAGATTTAATCTTCAATCTAAATTTGTTTGTTGTTGATGCAACATACTCTTTTAATTTATCAAATACTTCATCTTTAGAAGAAATAAAATATACTTGTGTATAACGAGAGTAATCATCAATAAATGTAACGAAATATCTTTTTGATCCCATACTTTTTGTTTCTGCAGGACCGCATACGTCGCTGTATATCAAATCAAGTGGTTTTTTACTTCTGTATTGCGTTTCTTTTGGAAATGATTTTTCTGTTAACTTAGCTTTTATGCAACTTGAACATTCAGTATTATGAGAACAATTATTCACAGTAATACCTAAAGCTAAATCATCCTTTTGAATTTTCTTGATGGATTCCAAATTTCTATGGCCCAGCCTTTGGTGCCATTTTAGAATGCAGTTAACATTAGAACAAACGGGTAATATTTCTGAAGCACTATATACCTTTTCATTTGTAGGTATTATTTTTAATCTGTATAACCCCTCATCAGCTTTTGCATCTGCAACTAAGATGTTGCCCTTTTTAATTAAACATATATCATCTTTAAATGTTACAACAAAACCTTTCTCAGTACAAGACTGGACAGATAATAAATTACTATCCAACTCGGGAACATAAAGCACATGATCCAATGTAACTCTATTTGTTTGACCATTAAGTGTTTCAATATTAAAAGTACATTTACCCTTTCCCTTTGCAGTTAATTTAGTTCCATTAGCAATTGTAATTGTATCTTTATTCGAACTTTTTAATTCTGAGAACAGTTCCAAGGAATTAGCTAAATGAACAGACGCACCTGAATCAATAACAAAAGACAAATTTTTGTTTTTATTTCCATTTTGTTGAGATTTCATAACAAAATTCAAAGAATTTGATTCTTCCATTAATTCATGATAGTTTTGAGAATCTGATAGATTTTCATTTTGACTAGCAGTAGAGGCAGAGAAATTGTTTGGTTTTTTAAACTGTTGACGTGATCTATCTTGGGGGAAATTTGGTTTTGTTTTGTTAGTATTATTACCCTTTAAGTGAAAACAATCTTCACGGTTGTGATTATTCTTTTTGCAATGAGAACAAAATTTTTGCTTATTCAAATGCTTTGGTTTATCCCTATTACCCTTCAAAGCAATAGATTCAAATTTTGTTGAAATTTGTTTAGTTTCAACTCTTCTAAGATACTCATCAATTAATTTGTTTTGAACATATTTTAATGATAAATCTGTTTCATATTTACTTTCAATAGCAGTTATAAAGGTACTATAAGAATTTGGTAAGGAACAGAGCAAAATAGCTATTAAATTATCATCTTGTATTACTTCACCTATACTTCTTAATTTTTCTGCTAATTCTAAGACAGAATTAATATGATCCTGCATTTTAATGCTTTCATTATATTTAGTGGAATACAGCTTCCGAAGAAGATAAAGTTTATTTGTTAAATTTACTCTTTCATGAACAGATTTCAATTGATCATATGTCTCTTTAGCACTTTTAGCATGTCTGACATGAACAATTTGTGAATCTGAGATATTTAAACAAATTAATGCCCTAGCATTTCTATCATTTTTTACCCAATTATCATCATTTTCCTTTTTAGGTTCAAATACAACATCATACAAACCTTCTTTGATTAACAATTGCTCTATTTTAAACTTCCAAACTGAATAGTTGTCATCAGTTAATTTATCAGCATAATGAGATTCTCTAATACTAGACATTATGATATAATAATATTTGCTTATTTCACAGAAAATAAAACTTTTTCTCTTATTAATACATCAAAACAACAATTATAAACTCAAACATAATGCTAATGATGAAATAAGAACAAAATAAAATTCTTGAGAACAATTTTTGAAGTTACTTTTGATTTCAGAAAAACTGTTCTTAAATGTTAAATTCTTTGTTTAAAACATAAATTTACATTTGCAACTTATATAATAAAATTTCAATAAGAAACTGGCAAAATCAAAATCAAAATAATTTCTTTTCTTATCAATACACTTTTGGTTTCAAAATAAGAACAATTCTTTGAATTTTCTTTTATATCATTCACTTGTGAAAAATACCAACATTCAGAAAATAATTATTTCTTTGAATTTAATTATATTATATTTTCTTCTTTTATATTACTATATTTAAAATTGAGATAAGTTCAGTCTCATAATCGACTGTTAGAATGTTATTCCATATGGAAGGCATGAATACGAAATTCCTCAATAGGTAAACAATAAAAAAAGTTAAAAGTTTTACCTTTATGTTTTGATGTGTTTCAATGGAAATATACTCTTCTTTGGATGAACAAAAAACATTTATTAGAAGATTGAATACACTAGAATAATATATATGCTGGTCACAGTACAGATCACACTTCACAATAAAAACAAAACAGATGTATAAGACTATTTACAAACACAAAGAAATACTTTGAACTATGGCTTGTTGCAGTTTTTTTTTATCATATTATATTCCTTTGGAATATTATTGAATTTTTTTAATCAAGCAGCATTTTGCTGCCAACTGCTATAAGGGAAGAAGCAACACTCACTGAACTGAGTGTCTGTCACAGTAGATCAAATAAAAAATGATTGTCTGATGCTGCCATCTGGTGGATGTTCTTGAAAACAAAAGAGCATTTTCTAACAATGATTAAATGTTATTAACTTTTCCTTATCTTTTTGCACACACTAACCATGTTAAGCATGTTATCAAGTTTACTAAAACCAAAGGAGAAAAAGGGGAAAATAAAAAGTAAGAATTGCAAGAAAGATGCAAGTCAAGATGATAATAATGAAAAATTGGATTACGCGTAACGCAGACGTTCTTTGCAAACTACTCCAAAAAAGAGGAAGTGTAATTGGCTTCGTTGCATTATGTGTTTAAATGTAGTTACATAAAGACTGTACTTTTTCGACACTTTTTCTGTAGATTGTAGTCGAAAAAACAGATCTCTTAACCCATTATTGACCATAGGTGCATATAAGCACCTTCCTAAAGAGCTTACAAAATTTGTTTTTGGCATCAGTAAAAAAAAAAAAAGTAATATTTGCTTTGTTTAATTAGAGCATTTTTATGATTATTTAAGTAAAGGTAACTTCTTTTAAAAAAGTGGTACCAACCGAATAAAATTTGTATAAAAGCAGCCGATCCTGAAAGGGTTAACAAATAAATTATTTAAAAGCAATTTTACTTTTTTTCTTTTCCCTTTCTAATACATTGATGTTACGTTGTTGGTGAAATAACAATTAAAATTTAATTTAAAAAAATAATTCGATAATTTTAATAGTGAAAGTAGGCAACATTTATTAATTTGAATCTACTAATACGTTTCATTGTACTCATTTAGTTTCATTTTGTCATTACATCGTTAATTATAGTCCAGATATGAATATTTTTTTAAATTTTTTTATTTATAATTTCATTCTGTTCTTGTTACAAGCGCGGCATAACTACCACACAAGTGCGGCGTCTCAGCCTGAATGTACGGTTGACGCGCTGCAGTGTAATGTTTTAGAAAAAAATTGTTAAAAAATATTAATAATTTGTTTTGAATTTTTTTGTCGCAGTACACGCGTTGTATATTTAACATTAAATAGCGCAGCATTATTTTTTTAATTTTGTGTCCACCATGGGACTTTATACACACATTTAAAAAAATGTGCGGCATAAATCCCGGAATTACCCTATGCAAAATTTCAAGTCTCCAACATGTATAGTTTCTGAGAACGGGCTCTGTGACGGACAGACAGACAGACAGAAGAGCGAACGAATAGGGTTTAGTGAGATGAACGGAACCCTAAAAAGAGAAATTATCAATCATGTAAATGCTATCACGGGTAAATGCATAAATGCGTCTTTTTCCATAGCCAGAAACAACATCGTAGCGTTTGTGAAGGGGGGTGGGGGTGATCATTTTACGACCGTCCTTATTATATAGAAAATTCGACTTTATTTAATCACGATTAAGGCAATTCAAATGAATCTAAGAAAATAATTCGAATACAATAATTCTGGTAGTAAAATGGTTTGAGACCAACCCCCTAAATGCTACGCCACTGACCAGAAAGCGCTCTCTGTCAGCTTAAGATCCAATTCTGGAACTAGTGTTCTGTGATAGTACATGTTTTTTATGTTACGCTGTACCACTTCTTATATTTTTCCGATGTCGTCGGTATCATGTCAAACAATCCAATATGAAAACAGTGTTGCTAGTGGGTTACTTTTTTTAAATTCAGATTTCTTGATTCGTCTTATTTAATGACATATTAATAAAGGCGAAAACAAAAGGAATTTTGCCATTTCAGAAAATTGGTGCCAGTCACGAAATCTGAATTTAAAAAATTTACTTTGGTAAAATTTTTGTATTTTGAAATTAGTGCTTCCTTATTGATTTCTATTCTAATTATGATAATATGCATTTCATTGAAACACATACCCTTAGTTAATCTATCAGCATAACTATCTGCTTGTTTTTATTGTTTCATAAATTTATGATTCTGGTATTTCTATGGCAAATGCAGGAGTTTTATATGTAGTCCTATTCCATTACTCACCTTTCATTCAACAGGAAATTATAGCTGTGCTCCTTTCAATATTTTAAATCCTAGTTTAAGGAATCTTTGTAATAGATTTAATATTTTACGCATGAATATACTTCTAAAATAATATATTATTCCTTCCACGTAAATTGGAAATAGTACAAATATATACGTTCAGCTAAATATGTATTTTGAGATTTATAAATTATAGTGAAATACTAACTCTATTACAACAACTCTGAAAATTATAAATTAATCATGAAACGAATGCATCAAGATTTGTTCTTCGTAAATTAATTCTGGTAAAACATCTGTAGAGCTATAATTTGAGAATTTATACGCGTGTTAGCTATAGCAAATATAAACGCTCAATGTAAACAGAAACGTTTATTATGTTAAATCTATTGCAAGAAGAATAAGTAGTAAAATACTGTTTTGATATGTGCATATTACAGATAACTTTATTTTAGTTTTTGATAAAATAATGTATATTTTGAGATTTTTGCGAGAATATTTACTTTCTTATTTTATACCTGATATTTATTATGATTAGATTAGTAAATAACAGCAGGTAACTCATGTACGATATTTATTCTAATAACATACGCATCCACATCGTTATTGCCCAATCTAATTTGAAAGAAAATTTTGGCCAAACAAAGAGATTTACGTGCATTTCGCGTTCCTACTATTAAAAGTAAATTTCATTATGAAAAATCTAACCACGTCTAATCGTAATCTAACCACGTACATTTTCACAATAATCATCTCATATTTAGATTTAAAAATTAAGTCTATCCAAAGTAACAAATTTATTACGTCATTTCCTGTGATTTTTTTTCATTTCAATGGCTACAAGAGTGCAAGTGTCTTTGAGACCAATAATAATGCTTCATCAACAGTCTTATGATATGTCAGAGGCATCTGTTGAAAATTAATTTCAGTTAATATTCATTTCCACTTGTTTATATTGTTCGATACCCAAATAAAAAAAAGTAACAACTTTACCGTAGATTTTAACTTTAGGATAGTCTGCTTTCCTGAAAAAAAAGTCCTTCCGGCCAGTGCCGGGAGGAAGAGGTAGCTTTCATGTTCCCTATTTTTAAAAAGCCAGCTTATATTATTCAAACACACGAAGCTCAATTTAGTGGAAACCGATTATTGGAGATTCAATACTAACTTTTATCAATACTAAATCCTTATGAATGATAATTTCGCGAAATTTGTCAGCTTTATCCAAGCTGCTTTTATTTAAAGTAACTTATATTTGGCTGCCAAATTCGGCGATATCTTGAAGTGCCTACCATTTTAAGACAACATGGTGGATGAGGCTAACCAGTGAACTTGGTCGAGACCTTTGTAATTCCTGTGTACATGCTCACTCACATCGGACTCGGTTGATATATACGAGTGCTGTCGCAGGCAAAAAACTGCTATATCAAACTGCTAATTCAAACTGCTATATCTGAGCCATTTTTTAAGATAAAGACAAAACAAAAAACGCTTCGAATCCTTATATCAAGGTCAAATTCTTAAAAAAGAAACCTTTTTCAATTTCTAATTTTTTTGCACCTTACATTAAATATATTATTTTTATTTACTGGCCGCCATTTTGAAACAAGATGGCTGATAAATCTGGCCAGCGAACTTGGGCAGGACATTGCTATATACTGTCCACATGCCTTCTTACATCGAAAAAGGTTAATAAATACACGTGTTATCGCGTGACAAATATCAGATCGTTTCTAAATGTCAGCCATGCTAGAAATTCAAAGTGGTATAATTCAACCATTTTTAAGATATAGAAGAAACAAAAACTGCTCCGGAATCTTTACATCAAGGTCAAACACATAAAAAAAAATTCCTTTTCCAATTTTTTGATACCTCATTTTAAATTTTTTTTTTTTTAATGGCAGCCCTTTTGAAACAAGATGGCGAATGAAGCTGGCCAGCGAACTTGGTCTAGACATTGGTATGTACTATGTACACACCAAGTTACATCCAAATCGGCTCATAAATACGCCTGTTATTGTGTGACAAATATCAGGTCGTTTCAAAATGTCAGCCACAATAGAAATTCAAACTCAGCCATTTTTTTAGATATAGACGAAACAAAAACTGTTCCGTAATCTTTGTATTAAGGTCAAACATATACAGAAAAAGCTTTTTCATTTTCCAATTTCTTGGTACCTCATTTAAAATTTAAAATTTTAAAAAATGATTTAAAAGGCTGCTATTTTGAAACAAAATGGCGGATGAAGCTGGCGAACGAACTCGGCCGAGACACGGGTATGTACTATGTACACACCAAGTTACATGCAAATCGGTTCATAAATACGCCTGTTATTGTGTGACAAATATCAGGTCGTTTCAAAATGTCAGCCACAATCGAAATTCAAAATGCTATAACTCAGCCATTTTTTAAGATATAAACGGAACAAAAACTACTCCGGAATATTTGTATCAAGGTCAAACACATAAGAAAAAATATATTTTTTAATTGTCAAATTTTTGGTACCACATTTCAAATTTTAAGTATTTAAAAAAAAAAAAAAATGGCCGCCATTTTGAAACAAGATGGTGGATTAAGCTGGCCAAAGAACTCGGTCGAGACATTGGTATGTACTATGTATACACGAAGTTTCATTCAAATCGATTCATAAATACGAGAGTTACAGTGTGACAGAGATCAGATATATATATATATAATTGTTATAGTTTTTTATATTTTTATTATATATAATTTATTATATATAATTTATTTTATGTTATAGCATATTGCTATATAAAATTATCAGTGTTATAAAATTATTCAAATTTTCCGTATAGATTAATTGGGTATGGTAGTGGAGTATATTGTAAGCATTCTATTAACATTTGTATTTATTTAATATTTATATGAATAATGATGTATAATATGGGTTTTTTATATTAGGATTTGTTGGGTAAAACAGTTGGTATATTTTGAAAGAGTTAGCTTCTAATAGGTTATTCTTATGACATTTTGATCATAATAGTTTTAAGTTATTATACTAGATGACAGCACCAAAATTTAATTTGCATTCTGTCTGTTGCTTCTATTATAGTAATAATTTCAATTTTCAACACGGCGTAGTGCAAAATGCTGGGTATTTGCGATATTGTAAACTAATAATTTTGGTATTTTTTACCTTAGTTAAGAAATATAAAAATTTAAAAGTGTTAATATGTATTTTTAAAACTTATAATGTAATTATTTTCTATTTATATTATTTTAATTGCATTTATCATGGTATTTCAAAATAGGTTAACTGAATCCATTAGGTTTTAAAATCTGTGTTAATTTAACTGCAAAAATAACCTTAAAATTATCGCGCTTTTGGATACCATGTGCAGGAGTTTATTTGGATAAAAAAAACTGGGATTTTGTTAGGTATGTTGTGTAATATTACTATTTTTCCTTGCTATAAATTAAATATTTAAAAGGTTGTATTGCTTTTCCCATTTCATGGCATTTAATATTATTCTGTTTTCATCTTGAAACTATTCTCTTGGTTATTTTAGTCGTTTGAGTACAGGAGAAAAACAAATTCAGCTTTTAGCTTTTTTTTCTCACAGAAAACGACTATTTTGCTTATATAATTGAATTCTGTACTCTTGATAACGTAATTCAATATATAAGCTTTTCAATTATTTTTATCGGTATCCATATTCTTGTTTTTCTTCAATGTTAATTCTTGTAATATAGTATAAGGGACTTTATTTTATACATAGCAGCTTGTATATTATGTTTTTGGTATCCATTCAGTGTGTTTGCGGGAAACTGTATTATTGTCATTTCATTCATTCTATCACAATTTTTGTGGGTGGTCGGTAATGTTTAATTAATGGTTTTATATATATATATATATATCAACATTTGAACGGAGGGTGGTTTCGGGGTCTGGGGTCATGATAGATGAAAATATGCCAAATTGTTTTAAATCGCTTTCCTCCGAACGGCTGCAATAGGTAGCTTTTTGTAATGAAAGCTATGGAGCATATGGAGACGGCCTCTTGAAAATTGAAATGCCGTAAATGAAGCCGTTATTAAATATTGGCAGAGAGAAATCTATGCGCTTATTTAAAGCCATTAAAAGCATATGTGATGGCCCTGTTGAGAATGGAAATAATTTTATTTAATATTAACCCTCTCGCAGCGCAACCCGAGATTTCTTCGAACTACGTAAAAGTAGCAAAATTTGCGCAACCCGAGACTTCCTCAGGGATGCATTTTTTCCGTCTAATTAACCCTCCTTGAATATTCCCACCAGTTATTTTTTATTGTAAATTTTGCCGTATTTAATCGAAACATTTACCCCGATTAAAATAGACCAAAATTTTTGTTTTGAAGAACCGGTGACAAAAGAATAAAAACTCTTTAAAGACGCTCATCGCAAAGGGGTTAAATACGCAATTTTTGAAGCTATTTTGATGAAACAATTACGAAGAGAGAGGTTTAATTATTTATTAAAAAGTTATATTTTAAAAGCTCTTAGTCGGTTTTTTTGAACACCACTTTTATTGAAATAAAAATCTTCTTTATAAATTTCGTAGAAACATACCAGGAAGAGGGCTTTTCTTGCGATTGTTGCAGAAACCTATAACGAATTTTTTTTGAAAAAAAATACTGTTTTCAAAAAAAAAAAAAACAAAAAAAAAAAAACGGAGCAGTGGGAGCCCTATATTTTTCCTTTAAGACTGCCATTTCTTTAGGTTCTCCAAATTTTCCTTCGAGAAAATGTAACATATTTAAAAAAATAACACACGTATGATTATGCGGAAAAATAATTATAATACTTATAAAAAGTCAAAAAGTGCGACAACTGCGCCATAAAAAACAGTAGTTAGAGAGAAATACAATTTTTATTCAGTAATAAAGGCTTCTTGTTGTGCTACAAAAAACGTCCCTCTTTATTTTTTCAAGAGAAGCCATGAGATAAATCGATGGCATTGAAGATAATCAATCTTTCTCTTTCTTACATTTATTCTCTACTGTTATTTGCATTTAGTTATAAATAAACAGCGAATATTTTTTCGCGTAAAGAATTTTGGAACTTACATTCATTGCTTTATGTTTTGGTGTTAACGTTTGTGTACGGTACGCAGTTTATTATTATGTTTTCTGAATAAATTCTTTCACACCTATTTACTAGTAGAAATTTGGCAATGCTTTTCTAGTTTATTCAATTTCTATTTGTTAAAGACAAAAGAACTACAATTCAAATTAATATTAAAAGAAAAAAATATGTAGTTAGAGATAAATACAGTTTACAATAATTAATAAATGTTTTTTACTGTAGTATATTAAAAAGACGTTAGTGGTTAAATAAACTGCGCCAAAGATAATCAATCTTTTTGGGGTTTTTTTGCTTACATTTCTTCCTTAGATTTCTTTGTATGCAGCTGAAAATTAAAGACAAAATTTCTATTTTTGCCAGAAGAGTTTCTAAAATTTCGTTGTATTACGTTTTGGTTTTAACGATTATTTATATTTATATTAATATTTTTTATTTTTATTTTTTTTTTTTAGAAAAATACTTTTACGTCTATTTATCCGCAGAAAATTAACCAATCTTTTCACCTACATATCTAATGTCTGTATACTAAAAAAAAAAAAAAAAAAAAAAAAAAAAAAAAAAAAAAAACCAATTACATTCATAATTCATAAAAGTAAAATGCATAGTTAGGGAGAAGTACATTTTTTATTAAGTAATAAATGTTTTGTATTGCAGTAAAAAAAATTTTCTTTTGAGGGAAACTATAATATTAATCGATTGCACTGAAGATAATCAATATTTCTTTCTGTTGATTACGTTTCTTCATTAGAGTTATTGGCATGTAATTGAAAATACATAGCCACATTTTTTTTTTTTTTGGGGGGGGGGGGGGGCTGAAGAATTTCAATGACGGCATTCATTGTGATACGACATGGGAAACAGGAGTGTCAGAGGTGCTCAGATTGAACTTGGCGAAAAAAAGGCCTAAATTGTTGGCGATGAACAGTTAATTGTGGCAAATCAGATTATGGTAACCATAACTAATTTTTCGACAATGAAATGTAAAAAAAATCGCCGTTATTATTAAATGAATTACATGATCCAATTTTCTATATTTAGATGGTAAATTTATTAAAATCAAAGCGTATTTTTGTAATTTTTAATAATTCTTTAATTTTCTTTTTTAAAACGCCAATAAAATTCCTTTAATTTTCAAAGTAATCGCTATGTTGGTTTCTTTATCTTAGAGTTTCAGATTGGCGATCTTTACAATAATGGCATTTTGGCGTGTTTTGAGAAAAAATTGCCAAATTCAATCTGTGGATCTATAACATATCTGTTCTCGATTTGGTTTTACAGATCATACTGGGAAATCACTTTATTAATTAAATGTTTTTATATTAATTACCAGAAAAGAAGTACCAATTCTTTTCTCTTACGTATTAAATTTCTGTGTATTAACCCTTTCAAGGCAAAGTACTCCCATTGCTAAAATGTTGACTTGAATGAAGTGCACCGTAATTTACAAACAGATTTATTTTAAAATAAGAAAAATTCTATATTTCACATACGTAACAAACAGAAAATTTTAAATAAAATCATAAAACGAAACGCAATTTTTCACCTTGGTTCAACATAAAATATATGATGTGAACATTAAAAAGGTCCACAATGTTACTTAAAGGGCGACTAAAGTAATGAAAAAGATGTTACAAGTTTAAATATACATTTTATTTAAAACATCTTAGTACTTTCAAACCTTCCAAGCTCATCATCAGAGAATATTTTATTAACCAAATGTTGTTTATTTATACAAATACGTCACTTTGTTCTGAAAATGAGAGAGCCAATAAGTACTAGAGTTGAAAGTAGAAGTATGGGAAACAGAGAGATGTCATAAAATAAATGGAACTGCAATTAATGATAATAATATATATTTCCTCTAATAAAATTCAATCCAAGAAACTGCTACTCCTACTTCTGGCTATTTCCATGCGAACTTGTTAGTCTGTTACACAGCTGAAAATCGCTATGCTTGTTGGCCACCGTTATTTTCGAAAAGTTTGCTTCGCCTTATTCAATTGATGAGATATCTCCGACAAAATAAGTCACATTTTTCCGTTCTAAAATACTGGTAGACAAAAATCGTAGTATGTAACAGACATAACAAGTTCGCATGGAAATAGCCTTCTACTTTCAACTCTAGTAATTATTGGCACTCTCATTTTTAAAACAAAGTGGCGTATTGGTATAAATAAACAACATTTAGTTAATAAGATATTCTCTGATAATGAGCTTGGAAGGCTTGAAAGTACTAAGAAGTTTTAAATAAAATGCATATTTTAAACTTGTAACATCATTTTCATTACTTTAGTCGCTTTTATGTAAGATTTTGGACCTTTTTAGTGTCCCCATTATATACAGAAAATTTTAAACCAAAATTTTGGTGCCACTGTGGCATTTGGAATTTAAAATTACCGTATATACTCGCGTATAAGTCGACCCCTAAATTCAAGAAAGAAATATGTTCCATACCAGTATTTTCTTGTAGATCTCTTCGCTTTACTTAATATCAGTAAATTCTGTATTTAGATAAGATGAAGATAACTTTTTTTAAATACTGGTATACAGTCTGTTATTCCACTCGAATTTGGGGTCGACTTATACGCGAGTATATACGGTAAGTGGTTTCATAAACATACCGCTGCCTTTGGAAGGGTTAAAGCAAAAATAATTACATACAGAATTAAAAATTAAAAAATATAAAACATATTGTAAGAGAAATAAATTTTCATCGAAGAAAAATGGCTTCTTAGTGCAATACAAAAAACGTTCTTTTAAGAAAAGCTATAAGATAAATCGATTGCACCATAGATTATCAATTTTCATTTCGGGTGCTTACATTTCTTTATTAGTGTGATTTGTATATATTTGAAAATGGCGAATATTTTTTTGTTGATTTTTTGCCATGATCTTATTGATGCTTGCATTCATTTTGTTACGATTTGGTTTTGAAGGTTAAATACAGTAATAAATTTATGTATTTTTTAGAATAAATGCTATTACGTTTTCTTGCGAGTAAAACAATTCCAGCACTTTTCTCTTTCTAGAATTAATGATTTAAAATAAAAAAAAAATGTGTCTTTTATATATAATTACAGGCATAACATTAGCAATTCTTTTTTACTTAAACAATTATTGAATAAGTATTAATCCCTTAATTCTCGCCCCCGTGATAGTCACGGGCTGTGTCTTTTATTCAGAATGTTTGTTTCCCACCAGTTTTATAAAATAGTGTAATTGGCTTTATTACGGTATCATTTTAACTATCATTATATAAGGTGAATATTTCTTTTTCAAAAAAGTGGTGGCAATAAGCAATTTTAATTTTTAAAACGTAATTTAATGCGACCGTTAAGGGGTTCGAAAAAATTATGTATGATTCTCTGAAAGGTTTATTACAGGGGAAAAAATATCAAAAAATCAGAGATACATTTTTCATGTAATACGTCAATCTTTTCTTCTTTTGCACATCTGCAATACAAGCAGAAACTACTGTCGTGTGGCTGTTTTACGCTAAAATATTACAAATTATTATATATTTTAATTAACAAGTATGTCTCTAAATACCTTATTTTATGCAATTTTTTATTTTATGAAACTTATCCTTTAACCCTTTAATTCCCATGACAGAATACGTTCTAGAAATTCCGTAGACTAGAAAATCTGACTTTACACCAGAAAGTTTTAATGGTTAATTTCGCTTTATTTAAATATGGAATGCCTATTATTAATTAAAGCAAATATTGCTATTTTAATTTTTTGGTGTGAATTAGGTATATACGAATAAAAATAATATATTAAATTCAAAACTCTGTTGTTTGCATATATGCAAAGCTACGCAGTTAAAGCAAAAAAAAAATCTGAATTAATGTTTTAAAACAACAATTGTTTGTGTCCCTTGCGAAGATGCTTGATCCACTGACGCAATACTGAATAAGACATAATTCGCTTTATATGAAATGTGATGAAATCATAAGAAATGCTACCAATGGCCATCAGACACATTCAAACATCACTGAGTTAGACTCTTTAAAATTCGGAAATCGTCTGTATCATGTCAGACTATCCAATATGAAAACAATGTTGCCAACTACTGGGCTACTTTTTTCAATTCAGATTACTTGTTTGGCACCACTTTTTTTGAAATAGTAAATTTCGCTTTATTTAAGCTTATTTAATGACACTATTAATTAAGGCGAAAATAAGCGGAGTTTTACCATTTCGGAAACGTGGTGCCAATCAAGAAATCTGACATTTAAAAAAGTAGCCCACCGGCAACATTGTTTTCACATTTGATAGTTTTAAATGGTATCGACGATATAGCTGAAAGTTCATATGCTGTCACTACAGATCAATTCAAGCTTTCTTTTGATGTCAGGGCATGTGACAGCAGTTATTCAGATGAGGATTTCGCTGAAATATCTTAATTATTGCTAGAGTTATGAAAAAAATTCCGCGTTTGTCTTTAAGTGTATGGTAATGCACAATGTATTTTTGAATGAACAAATTTATTCAGATTATGTTTTCTTGTGCAATAATTATTTATATTGTCGTGTATTATCATCCATCGGAATTAAGGCAATAATTTCAGATAGACACTATATATTTATTCAATCGCACATTATTTTCCATATACGGAAATTTTACAAAATATTGCCAATCAATGGTAATATTTTATATTATAGCTAATTAAATATATTTTGGTCATACAAACGAGTGAAACAACCTATAGGTAAATATTAACAAATGACATTATACTATCAGAAAATAACCTTTCTTAATTAATTTAGTGTAATGTTTTAAATGCCACATTGTTTTACGTCAAATGTGAAGAAATCATAAGAAATTCCAGAAATAGCTACCCGCGTTCAAATAATACTGACATGCACATTGACACATTGAAGTACATTAAATACTTACAGACGTGTGAAAATTATTAGAATAATTGTGAAATTTACATTAAAATCTTGTTATATTAACACTAGAACTCCCGGAAGTAGTCGATTCGACTCCGACCATATGATTCAATGCCAATTGAAACCAGAAATTCTTTCACAAAATAAGTTAAATCTTAAAACACAGATTTACGTTAAATAAATCAGTCAAATCATTTTAAATAAAAATTCTGGTGTAAAAGTTTTTTATGAAACTTAAGAAAAATTTCCGGGCGTTCTAGTGTTAAAGAAATAATACATTTAAAAAATATTGATACATTTAATATTTAGTGTGTATCCCCTTGTTTTTTATTAAAGATTCGATACGTCTTGACATACTTTGTATGAGTTTTTGGCAATTAATTTGTATTTCGTTGTCATGATGCCAAATTTGGATGAGTTTTTCTATCAGAACATTCTTGTTTGTGATGTTTCATTTCTTTAATTTAATTAAAGAAAACACTTCCATGGCCTGTAAACAGTCCAGATATGAACACCATAGAGAAATTTTGGGCCATTGTAAAGGGAAAATTAAAGAAATTCAATATCACAAACAAGACTGGTGTGATAGA
Organism: Maratus speciosus; assembly: GCA_963932465.1. Lineage (NCBI taxonomy): Eukaryota > Metazoa > Arthropoda > Arachnida > Araneae > Salticidae > Maratus > Maratus speciosus. The sequence continues at coordinate 166,897,210 of OZ010796.1, read as the reverse complement.
AAGACTCATCCAAATTTGGCATCATGACGACGAAATACAAATTAATTGCCAAAAACTCTTACAAAGTATGCTAAGACAAGTATGCCATCATTTCTCTAATAAACAACAAGGGGATGTACACTAAATATTAAATGTATCAATATTTTTTAAATATTTCCTTAATATAACTATTTTTTAATGTAAATTTCACAGTTATTCTAATAATTTTCACACGTCTGTATATGCCATATGTATACGCATATACTTGAACATATACCTTCTATAGCGAAACAGCACCGAAAACTGGCGATATGAAGCAATTAAAATAATAAAACTTTGTAAAAAATCACCATAAAATTAAAACAAAACACAGGACGCGTTTCGAGCTAAAAACATAACAGCTCGTCATCAGCTAAGCATACACGTGTCCGAAAACGAACAAGTTCAAAAATGAACTCAATTGTGTTTTGTTTTAATTTTATGGTGATTTTTTACAAAGTTTTATTATTTTAATATACCTTCTATCTTGTTAAAAAAATTGGACAATGTGTAATCTGAACATACTGAGAGGTTGCTTTATGTTTCTGCTTTTGTTAAATCGAGGTGGAATATTACTGAAAGTAATATTTCCTTTTGGTGATATATTAACATTAGTCTTTTTTCCATTAACCTATGAATATTGTGCAGTTACTGTGGACAAAGATGAAAAATATGAAGTCTGTAAAAGAATGGGAATTATTAAAGAACTGTCTGATCCACTATGCGTTGTCCCAGCACGTCAACAAATCGCACGAAACGCGAAAAAGCTCTAAAAATCGCACTAAAATACGCCAAAAATGTAAAAACCGCTACTCAGATTCTGAATAAAGTTTATTGAAAATTAAAAAAAAAAAAATTACAATATTAGGTTAGAAGATATAAACTGGATTCTTTTACTAATGCTAAAAAAAAAAAAAAAAAAAAATGCAGGGAATTATGAATAAAGGCTGAATGGCGTATGAAAAAGCTAAAATTTAAAAATTTGCTGAGGGAAAAAAATTTATTGTATTGGGATGAAAGATTAAAACAGGATGCTTTTGAACTTTGAAAAATCGCAACTGATTGAAAAATCTTTCAAAATCGTATAATAAAAATTGGCGAAATATTTAGTAATCGCTGTACGAATTCCGAATAAACTTTATTGAGAAGAGGACAAAATTAATTATTTAGGGCTGAAAAATTAAAACAAGATTTCCTTTTACTAAGGTAGAAAAATCGCTCGATGCAAACACAACACCGCCAAAAATTCAAATGTCGCAATGGGCAAAATTGACTAAATTAAGGCTAAAAGCTTGAAAATAAATTCCTTTTATGAATGTCAAAAATCGCTTTGGAATTCCAAAGATAGCATTGAAAACATTGAAAATCGCATTAAGAATCGCTAAAATTCAAAAACTGCGATACACAAAATCTACTATATTATGGAAAAGTTTGAAAGAAATTTCTTGTTGTGAATATCAAAAAATCACCGCGAAGCTCGAATAAATGCTAAAAATCGCATTAGGCTAGTTCCATGGGTTTTTTGTAGTGCAAGTCACGTTAGAGATCTGCACGTGGCGGCCCGGCCCGGGCCATACTTTTTTCTAAAGGCTTGGGCCGGGCCTAGTGACTACTCTTTACGGGCCGGGCCGGGTTCGGGCCTGACTTTTTTTTCTGTACAGAGTCGAAACTGGTTTCATTCGTATTCTTCAAGGCCCAAAATTTTCAGTCCTAGTTTTGACCCAGCCAGTTTGAAAATCATTGTCTCGGCGTGGCTTGGTCCGTTCAAAGGTCAGTAAAACTAGGCCTGGCCCAAAAATTTGTAAAAACACTGTACACATTTTTAAATCGCCATTATTCTAAAATTAAACATTCAAATTTATTCTTTTTAAAGAATAATAGATTTCTACGATTATTAAAATATAGCAAAATGAAAATATAATAAAACGTGTGAAAAAGAACCTGCCTATGACGAAATCCTGTTATAAACTAAAAACGTATTGATGCATGCAAAATTAATATACAAATACCTAAAAAAGGGATATATAATGCATTTGCAACTTGCTAAGAAGGGACTTGCCTATAACGACTTTTTTCTTATTTTCTATACAATTCCGTTTTAAAAGATTTTACTGTATAGCATTATTCAGATTTATAACACATACATGGAATATGGATTAACGGTATTATTAATCATTGAAAAATTTACATACAAGAAATAGAGATTGATTAAAAAAATAAATATCGCAGCCTGCGCCACTTCTATAAAAATAAAGATTATAAACATGAAAAAAAAAGTTAAGGTAAATATATTTGGTCACAACTCCTCGCACGAGACAAATTTTTAACCAAATCGATGTAAAAATCATTGTTTTGTAGAAATTATCTCGGGCCGGGCTCGGGCCGAGATTTTAGCTTTTTTCCGGGCCGGGCTTTTAGCTGTTGTTTCGGGCCCCGGCCGGCCAATAATTTTTTTCTACGAGCTGGTCTGGGCTCGGGACGAACTTTTAACTTTTTTACCGGTCCCAGGCCAATATTTCTTTTGTACGGGCCGGTCCAAATTTTTTCTTTCGTTGAGTCGGGCCGGGCCGGGGCAGGAAATTTCGGCCGATACTGAAGTCACATAGCCAATAACTGACATGCTTGATGGCCAATGTTCTTTTCGAAAAGTTTTCTTGTACTTATCAAATTAATGAGATACCTCCCATAAGATAAGTCGAATGTTTCCCGTTCTAAAATACTATTATCTAAAAGTCGTTGCAAGTGACTTACACTACAAGCACTCATGGGAATAGCCATTAAAAATCGTTTAAATTCAAAAATCGTAAAATTTACTACATAGGGTACAGTGTAATTTACACTGTAACCGGAAATCTTTCACGGATGTCAAAAAATCGCTACAAAACGCAAAAAACGCTAAAAATCGCATGGATAATCACTAAAAATTAAAACATCTCGGAGAACAAATTTTACTAAATTAATCTAAAATTTTGAAATAGAACGAATATCAAAAACACTGTCAATCGAATTAAAAATCGCTGAAATTGCCAAAATTGGAGAGGACAAAATTTACCATAGGTGCCTAAAACATTATAAACGGAATACTTTCACAAATGTCAAAAAGACCCTGCAAAAAGCTAAAAATCCCATTAAAACTGTTAAAAATTCAGAGGATTTCGGAGGAGAAAATGTACTATGTTAGGCTTACATTTTGAAACACGATTATTTTTACCTCTGTCAAAATATTACATAATACGTTCTGTGTAAAAAGTACCCTGAATTAATCATTTAAAACACGGCTGAAAAGATATCACGACAATTTTTTCTCTCCAATTTGGGACACCTTCGCCGGGATATAATGCGAAGTCTGAGCACCGTCTGTGGCTTAGCGTGTTGACGGCAGCTGTCTTTTTCAGACGTACTTTAGAGTGCTCTGCGAGTAGAAATATCAGTTCAACAAAGAGTTTTGATTAGACTTCATGTTATTTTATGTTTGAAACAAAATTTCATGTGACGAATTACTCAAAATGCTAGAGAAGACATAAGGTGAATGATGCATGCCAAAAACACAGGCATGTGAATAGTATGAAGCATTCAAATAGTGTCGAGAACATAGTTGCCATCTTACGCTCTTTTGCACCACAAAATTTTAATAGTAAATTTTATCTTTCTAAATCGCCGTAATCTGCCGATTAAATAAGACAAAAATTTCTATTAAATTTTTGTGGTACGAAAAAGTGGAAGAGTTAGCAGCTATGCCCGAGAAGTGGTAGTTGATTTGCCTCGTTCAGCGCGATCTATCCTTGACCTATCCTCTATCAGGTCGACCCTCAGGTCATCTACCAATGGCTCAAACATCGAGAAAATCAAGACGCTATCGCATGAAAATCGTCGTATGAGTATTAGAGAGATAGCTCAAGATCAGTGTTGCCAGATTGCCACCACTTTTTTGAAACAGTAAAATTACCTTTGTTTTCGCTTTAATTACTATGTCATTAAATAGGACGCATTTTATCATTTCAAAAAAGTGGTGCCAATCAAGAATCTGAATTTTAAAAAAGCAGCCCATCTGGCAACACAGCTCAAGATATCTCACATATCTTTCAAGTCCGTTCAAAACATTATGACTAATATTTTGGGCAGAAAACGCATCACCTCATGACTAGTTTTGAAAGAGCCCAATTTCCCCCTTTGGTTCTGCAAGAGTTTTTGGCCAAAAACGCAACTAATGTCATTCACCAAAGGCCGTACTCGTCTGCTCTGTCCTCGTATGACTTTTCCCTGTTCCCGAAGCTAAAATTACCACTTCGAGGAAAATGGGTTGTCAATTAAGGGCATGAAAGTAAATTCGCAAAAGGAGCTTAACACGTGAGAACGCGCGCATACCCAGGGTATGAATTGTTTTTACTTTGTCACCAATAAATGTAAATAATAATCGTCACCCTATTTAGTCGGAGACAATTGTTAAAAATTCTGTGATAAAATAAGTTGAAGAATACTTTTATAAAGATAGTGGTGACAACTGTAAAACACCATACGCACTCTGGGTCTATCAGGCCCGGCGCGCGTCTTCCCGGGTTAAGGCCATACCAAAATCTGTTTACCTAAAAATTATGGACAATTGGGACATGAGCTGGCATAGTTGTATTAAATTCGATGGAGTCTATTTTGAAGGCTGCAAAGTAAATGTTGATGAAATTTTTTTTGTGTGTTTCATTTAATAATCTCGGGTACATTTTACACAGAAGGTATAATAATTTTTCGCGAAACTCAGAAAAGCTCTAAAAATCGCATAACAATGTTCGCAAAAGATTCAAAAATAGCTACACAAATTTCTAAATAAAATTTATTGCAAAGAAGACAAAATTTACTATAATGATCTAAAACATTAAAATTGGATTCATTTTAATAAAACCGCAGTGAAACGAGGAAAAATGCTATAATCAAATAAAATTCTTATTTAACCCTTTCAAGGACGGTGGTATGTTTATGAAACCACTTAAGATTTTAATATTGAAATGAAACACTAGCACCAGAATTTTGGTACAAAAATTCTCCTTTTATTGTGCGTGTGAAATATATCTTTTTCTTATAAAAAAAAAAATTGTTCCTAATGTCCGGCCTCCATCGTACTCAATTTTTTACCTATGAGGTACCTTTCAGTACCTCAATTTTAACATTTTAGTAATGGAAATGCTTTGCCCCTGAAAGTTTTAAAAGAATCTAATCATGCAAAACCTAACTTCGATTTTCATAACTGCAGATATAGAGGTGCCTTCACGCAAATTATGTATCTCTGCTTGCAGCAGTCTCTTTAAAGCATAGCGGACAGACACACTCTCAGACATACAAATATCTTTCTTTATTTTTATACAGATAGAATAGGTGATATTTGCATTTTTTTTATACCATTGACTTCTGTGAAGTGGTTTGTGATATTAGATTAACACGTTCACGCCGGCGCGGTGGGTCACACTCGACTGTTTCAGAGCTGCGAAGTCTCCGGCTTTTTGGATACCAGTATTTTAATACAGAAAATGTTGTTTCATTTAATTAGAACAATTGGACGATTTAACCCTCCGTCTACCAGACGGGTCCATTGGACCCGACAGGTACATACAAAATATTCATTCAAACCAGAAATTTCTTTAAAATAAACTAAGTATATAAACCAGACAAAAATAAGGTAAATAAATAAGTTCAATAGTTTTAAATAAAAATTCTGGTGTAGAACGTTTTATTAAAACTTGAATAAAATTCCCGGTAGATCTAGGGTTAAAGGAACAACATTTTCTTTAAAATAACAGTGGTGTGTAAAAAGCCGGAAACTTGACAACTCTGAGACAGTCGAGTGTGACCCACCGCGCCGGCGTGAACGTGTTAAAAATGGTTTTTTTTGTTCTTTGGAGCTTTTTCTACTAAGCTCCAGACGTATGTCATTTCCTATTATGATTTACGTGTCCCACTTTTTGATTAATATATCTCTTTACAGGTGAAACATCTCCCGCCTTCAAGTCTCATTTATCCTACGAATGAAGAGATTGATGATTTCGCTCAGAATTTGGTAAGCATTGTTTGCTATTATGAAAAAAATGAAGAATATGTATATTTGTTTTATGCAGAATAAGTAAAATATTATTTAACACGTTCACGCCAGCGCGGTGAGTTACACAGCTCCCAAGTCTCCGGCTTTTTGGACACTAGCATTCTAATACAGAAAGTGTTGTTTTATTTAGTTATAACAATTGGGCGATTTAAAGGAACAACATTTTCTCTAAAATAATAGTGGTGTGCAAAAAGCCGGAGACTTAACAACTCATAGACAGTCGAGTGTGACCCACCTCGCCGGCGTGAACGTGTTAATTATTTTTATTACACGAAGAAAAAATTACGAAGTAAAATTATATAAAACACCATGGTGCATTCACTGGCACTGGTTCCCCTTGTTTTCGCCTAAATTAATATGTTATTATATAAGGCGAATTTTAATATATCAATAAAGTGGTGACAATCAAGAAATTTGAATTTTAAAAAAGTAGCCCACTAGCAACACCGGGCCAAACTGGCAACAGTGATGGAGGTTGTCTATTGCCTTATTGTTGTAGGTTTCTTTGGTCTTATATATTTTTTTAAAATAAGGTGAGGAAAACATTTAGATTTTACTGGTATTGAAACTAAAGGTACCATACAAACGCTGAAAATAATCACCCTACGGCAGCCACCATAATTCTGTCTGCTCTCATGTCTAGTATTGAGGGGGCGGTGGACAAACGTGTTTGTTTGCAATGCTGACGGCATTTTGCGAAAGGCAACAGCAGACTGTCAAACGTCGCTTTTACCAGAATTTCTTATATTTTTTAACTTCTAAGCATCGCACATTTTCAATTTTTACACCGTCAAATAGGGAAGATAATGTATTTTTCAAATACAATTTATATGAAAACAATATTGCAATTTATTTGAAAACTATGTCGCCATTTACTCATTTTTTTTAAATAATTTTCAAAAATGATATATTTTTTTTTTCAAATCTATTGCTATCGTATGCAGATGATTGTTAAATATAAATCCGTTTTCATTTAAGTTAATATAATTAGCTCATGATTTTTTTCCAGCTTATATTCTATAACGAAATTAAAACATCCATTAATAAAAAAGTAAAACAACAAAATATGAATAAAGCACAAATTTAAGACATGTAATCGAATTTCTTTCTTAAACCACTGAAATGAAACTAAACAAAAAGGTTAATTGTAAATAGCGATCTTTGAGTATTTCTTAGGTTGTTAAGTTTTGACTCGAGACCAATAGGAAAATATCAATTTTAATGCATTTCAAAAATTTATTTGAACGCATTATTGCAATTTTGCACATAAATATGATTATGATATGATTATGTATTGTTAATGGGCCTTCTAAAAATATATTAAATGTAAAAAATCTATTACAGTTAGAAAAAAAGGTAGTAGATTCGTGGGAGGCTTTCACACTGTAATCATTGTAATTATTTGTTGATACGTGTTTTCATTAATTGCAGGTTTTTAAATCAAACAACGTATTTTATCAATATACACTGGCCTCCAAAAGTTAAGGTACAGGGACTGGATGCTTTCGATTGCACACGATTTGTCGAATATCTACCAACATTATTGACGAATTGTTCTTGAATCTGGGATCTAAAGAACATGTTTGATTTCATATTTCTTGATGAAGATTTAGTTGGGCCGACAGTTAGGAGGCTAATAATAAATTTAATAATAAAATAATATTTGTGTCAATTATGCATCAGAAAATGCCGGAAATGGTTTGTCACTGCGTTAAATGGCTATTTGGGTCCTGTTCAAAGTTTGTGTGCATTTGTGTAAGCATATAACTCATATTCGTATTGATGTTAACGTTTTTGTGAAAAATTCAAAAGTTTTTTGTTTAAAGCATACAGAGTTTTCAACCAAATTTAACACAATTTCCCGAAAACCTGAAAAAGAACAGTAGCAACAGTACACTTCAATTAAAACGTGAATATATTGAATATTTGATGAGATATGGGCACCTGTATGAAATAATTTTTAACTGCGCATGCATGGAAGATTTAAATATTTTTATTTCAGAATTTTTCTGCAATTTGAGCAATCAAAATAAAATTTCACGTTTTCAACTTTCGTTTTACTTAGACCAAGGATCCCACTGCGTTCGATTTTTAAACAAAATTTTATATATATATATATATAAAAAAAAAATCTTTGTAAATTTCTTAGAAACATACCGAAGAAATGCGTTTTTCTTTCAACACTTTCAGAAACCCACCACGAATTTCTCACTAAACACTTACTGGTTTACAAAAACCTGACCAGTGGGCGCCCTGGCTGATTGTCCCATTAAATTTTAATAATATTCTTCGCCTTAAAACTTTCCGGCGCGGTGTCCTTAAAAAAGGACACCTAATTTTAATTCCAAAACTGACAGACGGCACCAAGAATATTTAACTAAAATTTTCCTACTATAATGTACATGAAAATAAGCAATTTCATATTTTATAATAAATTCGTTTATAAATTGCGGTGTCAGTCCATTATTTCATCAGTTTATAAACAGAATTACTCCGCGCCGGTAAGGGTTAATAATATTCTTCGCCTCGGGCATTCATTAATTAACCCTTTCAGGGGAAATCAGTTGTATTTCTGTAATGTTGAATTCCCACCGGAAACTTGAAAAAAAAAATATTTCATATGGGAAAGCAATTTTTCAGCTCATTTTCACCAAAAATATAAAAGTAAAACCTAATAAAAGTTTCTGGTGCAAATCTTAATTAAAATTAGTTGGGATATAATATATCCCACCACCACTCAAGGAATTAAGTAAGTCCATAAATACTATTAAAATTTAGTGATAGCAATCGGTCATTTGCGGCGCAACATTTTCATCCCTGCTTAGACTTCATCTCTGTAAATCGTTTTCAATATAATTGGGAACCGTCAAAGATATTGAAACAGATATCGAGTTTCTATATAACGTTTGTTATTAAACCATTCTAAATGCTTTAACCCTAGAACTACCGAAAATTTTACTCAAGTTTTATAAAAACATTCTACCCCAGAATTTTTACTTAAAACTATTTAATTTGTTTATTTAACTTATTATTGTCTGATTTATAAATTTAGTTTGTTTTGAAGAAATTTCTGGTTTGAATAAATATTTTGAATGTACATGTCGGGTCCATTGGACCCTTCTGGTAGACAGAGGGTTAAAATCGTCTTTGTTAACATAATTGCCTTTGGTTGTGACACTTATTTTTTAAATGGCTATTTTTGAATCATACAAGCATTTTAACTACATTTAAAGCAATTGTTAAAACATGTTGGAGTCTCTTTAATAAACATTCATTACAAGACAGTTTACTTATTTTGAAACTTGATACACATTGTTTTATCTTTTTTTTATAACAAAGATAAATATGTTTTATAATATATTTATCTGACATTTATACTTTTGCAGCGTTTTTAATGAATTTTCACTTCATTTTTAAAATATCATTAGTAACTGTGATTTATTTTCAGATTTTTTTTTTAACTCAGTGTAACAAAAACTCAAAGGAAATTAAAATCGCTTTCTTTTCAATTGTAATTTTTCCAGTCAATTCATATCGAAATTATTTTAAATATAATGATGGAAAATTTCTACAACGTTCTATATAATCATCCCTTTCATTAATGATGATTCCATTTTGTCTATTGTTGAGATAAATTTGAATGAAAGCAAAATAAATTGAATAAGCGATCCCCATTACATTAGTTCAAAAAATTTCTTTGCACAAAGCAAAAGACCATGAAAGATTTAAAAAATAATGCTAATATAGCATTTATTATCGTATAACTTTTTTATGTTACATAAACAGGTAATGAAATAATTAACAGTAGCATTTACAACACAACAGCATATTGTATAAAACGTTTAGACTGTACGCAACCGCAGATAATCAATAATGTTCCTAAGACTCTAGTATCTTACGAAAGTTATAATTTATTGACAATTTTTACATTTAATAGCAATTAATTAGAAATATTATTCAACATAAACAGATAATAGCACAATAGATTTTGAAACCAATACCACAAAATCTCATATTGCCATTCTTACAAAACTAATTATGTGTATTTGAAAATTACCGTTTTTCATGCATACACAATGCATATATTTTTGAACATTTTAGGCAAAGATGTAGAATTCGTAGCATACATACTACGTACATGGAATATATATTACTTTGAAAGCCATAGACGGACTATGTGCTCTTAGAAAGGGGGTGTCAAACTGTGGCCCGCCGGATACAAATATTTTTTTAAGGGATCTCAGGATTTTTAAAGATTCAATTTTTTTTTTATTTTTTAGATGTTAAATTCCTATCTTTTCCGGGCATTTTGATATAATTATTTCCTTGAAATTCCCATTATAACAGAAGTTACAGTTTTTAGAATTATCCCTGTTCAATAACTGGAGCGGCGTTTCCGAAACTTTGGAGTTATTTTTCTCCAAATGACGTTTTTTGGACAACACGCACATGATATCTCAAACACTTCTTAATATTTTTTCATAAAATTTTCAAAACATATGTTTCATAAAAATAGGAAATAAAGCCTTTGTGCAACAATATTAAAAAGCAGAAAAACCAACGTTTAAAAATGCACTAAAAGTACATGAAAAGCAGCAAACAGCTGTTTGGAATCTACTAGCGAGATTTTTCTTCAGTGCAAGATAGGGAAAAAGGAACAGCTAGAAAAAGCGCGACTGAGCAAAATGATAGACTTCGACTTCGAACACCTTTGTAACCGAGGTCCCTGTGGATACCTCCACACATCTCCGGGATCAGAACTGGTGAGAAATGGCAGGAGAGCAAACTAAGACCTGTATGGTAGCAATTAAAAAGGGGGGGGGACTATAAAAATGGGGTAAAAAAGACCTGAACAGGTGGGGAAAATGAGCTACTTGAAGTAAAAATAATGAAATATGATAGAAAAATAGAAAAAGCAGAGAGAATTTACTAGGAGGAAGTTTAAGTACAGCATTGCAACAACTAGATATGAGGACCGCAGAAGCCAATGGGTGTAAGTGACAAAATTAAAAAAATCGAGTTAAGTGCACAGGCTATCTGGAAATAAGTCTGTTTGTAGGTAAAGAAATATAAGTGATTTTTTAATTATGCGCTACGTTCTAGGGGTCAATTACTTAATCCTTTTTTCGAAACCGTGAAACGCTTGGAGCCCAAGGGGTATAAGTGCACTTGTATCCGTTGAAGTCCACATAGCTGAACCGCGACCAACAAAATACAAGGCCAGTTCATCACTTTTAAAACCACAGAAGCATTTGATCATATTTAAACGGCGATTGACACAAAAAGATGAAGATGTTTCTAACAAACGGTTTCGAAACATGGTAACCAAAAAGGAAGAAACAGTTTCTGGCGTACCATCTCACGATGAAAGAGGACTGTCGAATAAAATTCCACAAGACGGTATTGAAGTCATCAAAGAACACTTAAACAAGTTTCCCCGATACACAAGCCGTTATACTAGAGAAAAGATCCCCAACCAGTGTTGCCAGTGGGCTACTTTTTTTTAAATTCAGATTTCTTGATTGACACCACTTTTCTGAAATAGTAAAATTCCCCTTGTTTTCGCCTTAATTAATATGTTATTAAATAAGGCGAATTTTATTATTTAAAAAAAGTGGTGTCAATCAAAAAATCTGAATTTAAAAAAAAGTAGCAACTGGAAACACTGCCTTTAACCGTAAATACCTGAATCCCGAACTCAATTTAAAGGAGGTGTACAAACTCTATGTTCAGTTTTGCCTTGAAGAAAAACGCGTAGAGCCGGTCAAGGAAAGTTCCTATAGACACATTTTTAACACCCACTTTAATCTTAGTTTTCACCGACCGCGGACATGTGTGACAAGCTACAATTGAAAATAGATAATAAAAATGCAGATAAGAAACAACAAGCAAAATCTCAAAGGGAACTACATCTTCGCAAAGCAGAAGCTGCTAGATTAGCCAAAGACGCATTCCACAATTTAAAGGATGATTCAAAGGTCGCGTTAAGCTTTGACTTGTAAAAAAATCACGCCAACTCCACATGTAACCAATTCAAAGGCTTATTACCTACGTCAACTTTGCACGTACAACTTGAACATTCATATCCCTGAAAGCGAAACTGCCCACATGTACATATAGCATGAAGGCCAGGCTTTCCGTGGTTGCAAAGAGTCCTGTCGCTTGAAGTTCATAAAGACTCTTACCTCTCAAGTTAGGCATATTACAGCTTTTAGTGACAACTGTGGAGGCTAAAATAAAATTCACTTGATTGTGAAGTTCTGGCTGTACATCATAAAAAATGCACACATAGAAACAGTCGATCATCGCTTTTTGATTTCAGGACACTACTACCATGAATGTGACCAAGAATTTGGTCTTATAGAAATCAGAAAGAAAGGGGATAAAAGGGATCTGTATGTTCCAGAGCACTGGGCTCAACTTGTTAATGATTCCAGCAAAAACTTCACTGTAAAAGAGCTAAAAGATGAAGGTTTTATTAATCGAGTCACTTGCACCATTCTTTATAAAGTCAGTGAAAGTTATCCGAAATCTGCATGTTGAGAAAAAAAGTCTTCACATTATTATACAAAGAAACTGCTGGTGGTGAATTAGAACCTTTTTACCAGCTAAAGGTGAAGTTCAGTCGAGCCCGAAGATGCCCTAGAGTTCTGTGTGAGTTTTCCATAGCACAAGAAAAACCAGAACTCAAGTACCTTAAGTTTAAAAATCTCATTGAACTGTTGCAATTTGTACCATCACTGTACCTCGCTTTCTACCGAGATTTTTCTCACCAAGTGGCAACAGGACACACTGAAGCCCTGCACGTTTCTGAATATTAGACTAATGAGCCTAATCGTGCTTATGAAATTGTTGAGGATGAGATAATGTAGATGTATTTTTCACATGTTATCAGTAGAACAATATTGTATCACATTTTCAAACTTTTTTGCGTAATTTCTTCCCTTTTAGAATTTACTTTCTTATACGCTAAATAAATGCATTTTAACTGTTAAAAAATTTAAAAATTTACATTAAAACTTATATTAGAACAAAATTTTGTCCTTTCATTCATTTGTATAAACCTTGTTCTTAAATATTTTATCATTTTTTATTCATGATCTTTCACTTTTAAAACATATATTAAAACAAAATATTGTCCTTTCATTCATTTGTATCAAAACTGTTCTAAAATTTTACGTAAAATCATTTTTTTATTTCATATTTTTTTATTTATTGTCTATCGCTTGGAAGCCAAAGGATACAAGTGCCGAATGATGATCAATATTGCTTAATTTTAAATTAAAAAAAACCTTTTACTCCACTTTTTTTTACAAATATTGAAATAAGAGTTCAAAGACCACTAAGAAATAAGCAACAGTTTAATATTCCAAGTCAATCAATTACAGTTGACGTTTAACTTTGAACTCAACTTACTCGAAATCTGAATTTTGTCACTTGTATCTCTTGGCTTCTGGGGTCCTCATATATTTTTCGATTCTATAAATTTTTTTATAATTTCATAACAATTGAGTAGTTAACTCAAGTACAAATAATAACTGTTAGTGAGGAAAGAGGGTGGCCTATATCAGGGTGTGAAATGGAGCTTCTCAATTGGATAGGTCTAACTTCGTGAGAAGTTGCCATTTGGATCCGCTCTGGGATGCCATGAGAGTCCTCAGTCAGTTCCGCTCGGGCGTCGTGGAGATGCCGGTAACGACATTACGCCTAAGCGTAGCTCTTAAAAGAGCCAGTCATCCCGGAACAAAATGATAGACAGATACGCGCTGGCTTATATACCCGATGCGGGTAGCCAACGCGCCAAAAACAACCAATGACAGAGAAACAGTGGAAACGACTGGGTGGACAAGTAGCGACATCTACCGGAGAAGGAGAGAAAAAGAAATAAAAAATGGGGAAATTAAATTAATGCTTTCCAAATACTTGGAAAATCTCAAACACCCCGTTGATTGCCTAGATAACTGGATTATTTACCAAATCTCTTGCCAGTGTGTCCTTTCTTACATTGGCCAGACTAAACGTGCTCTTAGATTTCGTTTAAAAGAGCATGAAGGTTATGTTAAAAATCAGGACCTTAAATGGTCTTCTATTGCTCAACATTCTTGATCGTCTCAACATAGGTTCGATTTTTCCTCAGCCATCATTATCCAAAAATGTTCTTCTAACCTTGATCTTGACTTTTCAGAAGCTTACCACATGATTAAAAATTCTCACACTTTAGTCAATGACTTATCTAGTACTCCTGATTTTCCAAGTATTTGGAAAGCATTCATTTAATTCCCCCTTTTTTGTTTCTTTTTATCTCCTTCTCCGGTAGATGTCGCTACTTGTCCACCCAGTCGTTTCCACTGCTTCTCTCTCATTGATTGTTTTTGGCGCGTTCACTACCCGCATCGGGTATAGAAGCCAGCGCGTCTCTGTCTATCACTTTGCTCAGCCTTGCATTTTTTAGCACACAGTTCCTTTTTCCTTATCTTGCACTGAAGGAAAATCTCGCTAGTAGATTCGAAACAGCTGTTTGCTGCTTTTCATGTATTTTTTGTGCATTTTTAAACGTTGGTTTTTCTACTTTTTAACATATGTTTCATGTTTGTCTGTATATACTGAACATAAAATTTCCTTTAAATTGTTCAAAAAGATAATCTTTTAGGTGATTGTACCTTGAAATTTTCAGAGTTTTGTATTAGCTAAATACAATTTTATTTTTAAAATATAAAAATGCTTTAAATACAAATTTGTTTACGTTCAAGGTAATTATTAGAATTTGAAGTATACTTAGGCACAAAAAATTTCATTCTAGTTGCAAAATTTATTTTATAATCCTGCGCGTAAGCTGTTATACCAATTTTCTGCTCGACAAATATCTGACATTTTTGAGTCCCCCTATAAATGCCAATTCTGCATCCTGCAATTTTTTAAATACATGCAATGAAAGATCACACTTACATTTTTCAACCCAATTAAAATTCTGTTTTTAAATCATATATATTTGAAGATATTAAATGTTGAAAATGGTCCTTCTTTTGCAATTTTTTTTCAATTTTAAGAGTCCTGTGACCCCTTAAAGAAATGTCGACTTCTTGAATGACAGAGACTCCACGATTAAATAAGGCAATGATTACTATAAAATGATTGTAACATAATGATCTAGATTTCGTTGAATGCGGAAAGGCACGGAAAATGAGAATTTATTACAAATAATGTATTTAAATATTCCGTATAAAGAGAACAACCGTAACACAAAATATGTTTTTCAATATGCTTTCACTAGTTTATATTTATTGAATGAACACAACTAATAGTTTAGCCGAATGTGAGATTATTCTTGTTAGTTTAAGGGGACTTCAAATTCATTTTTTAATATATTTTTTAACAACCGTAACACAAAATATGTTTTTCAATATGCCTTCACTAATTTAGATTTATTGAATGAACATAACTAATAGTTTAGCTGAACGTGAGATTATTCGTATAATTTAAGAGGACTTCAAACTCATTTATATATATATTTTATAAATTTAACTTTAAATACTATTCAAGGGTGTACGATAATCATTATGTCATATATTTATTACACAAGAAATTTTAAAAAAATGAGAAAAATATAGAATTTGCCTCAATATTTTAGGCGTTATGAAAAACTTTTTGAAATGCCCCATGCGTATTCCATATCAATTACAATTCCCAGTATTTTTTTATGGGAGTTCATTTTATATATGCAAATAAAACTGTGCATAGCTTTTTTAAACAAAACATAATTGGAAAAGTTAAAGGAAGTTAAATGCAGAAATTTTATCAAAAATGCTGAAAATTTCTTTAAATTGAAAAAAATATTCTTTTTTCTACCTTTTTATTTAAATATATAAAATTCGATGCACAGTTTTATTTGTATATATAGGGGAGAACGGGGTTAGTAGGCGCAGTTTTTAGTTATTAATTTTTTGTTTAAGTTTTTTAACAAACTTTAACTGCACCTTTAAAGAACAGACATTTTGTTATAAATACCCCGGAGTTTTGAGTTTGTAGCTTTTGTAGTTTATGTTTAGCGTCAGCCTAAAGTAAGAGGAAAATTGTGCGCCAACCTACCCCATCACGGGGTAAGTTGTCTATACTACGGGGCAAGTTGGCACACGCTTTACAAAAAATTTAAATAAAACTCAAATAAGACACTCAGTTATGAGAAATCAATTTCATTATTACCAGTAAGTTTAAACAAAGGCGTTATCGCCGTACAATATAAATTCTAAATTATACAGACATAAAAATAATGAATAAAACATTAACATTGAGTAACTTCTATCCTACTCGATGTCATCATTAGTTTTATAGTTGTCACAAATAAAAATTCAACTGTCTCCGTTTGGGCAAGCCTCATGTAACCAAAATTTTGCATTGCAACCACTTTTCTCAGTATTTGCTGTTTTTCAAGCTACCAGCACACACCAGACACCGAGCCAAATTGCCCGTGTTAAATGCCCCTACCAGCCCCATAATAAATTTCGTTACGAAAGGGACACGCAACCTTCTAAACATAAATAATCCAAGTAAATCACATATGGGGTAGGTACAGTTAATCATACACTAAGAAAAACTGCACAGGTTAAATTGCAATTATTGAGATAAGTATTAGAAATTAGAAAAAGAATGATGCAACAATATATTACTTATGAGTACAAAAAATAGAAAAATTGTAATAAATGTCCACTGCACGTAGGTAACGCTGCAAAACTACAATGAGGAATGTAAAAAGCAGGAAGAAAGGTACTACGTGACTGGTTGCGCAATCTATCCACAAATAGGTGATTTATGAAGACTGCGCCTTCTTACCCCTGTAGCCAACTAGCCCCAGTCTCCCCTAAAATAAACTCGCATAAAACATTTTGGGAATTTGAATTGATATGGAATGAGCATGGGGCATTTTGAAATGTTCTTCATAACGCTTAAAATATTCTGGACAAATAATTATTTTTCTCTTTTAGGTAGATTTCGTATGAAATACTACCTATTACATTTTCCCCTATGTTGGAATTTCTGAAAACTTTTTTCAGATCTACACCGATCATGACCCCTAAAACCCAAAACCGTCCTCAGTAAAAAAAAATTATATATATATATATACAGGGTGTCCCAAAAGTCTCCGCACAACTTCAAAAATTGATTACAAAAAATTAATAGACCTACAGCAAAAATAATTACAACAGTACATAGAGTAACTCAAAAAGTTTTTTCCTACTACCTTAATATACTTCTACATGAGATCCCTTCGTTGCACGCGACGTTTCCATGCGATGATGCATTTCAACTGCAAATTCGAAATGTTTCGCATAATCATCCGTTTGTAACGCCTGCACAATCTGAATTTTGGTGGCTGAAAGTTGTAATCGTTTATGAAGCACACTGTGTATTGCGATTTTTCACATAATAAGCTCTTCCTATGCTTTTCGAACTGATTTTACAGGGCTCCTATAAAAAGTTTCACGTACTCATTCCGCACTTGTTGAACTGCTTCATCGCATGGAAACGTTGCATGCAACGAAAAGATTTCATGTAGAAGTATACTAAGAGAGTAGAAAAAACTTTTGGAGTTACTCTATGTACTGTTGTAATTATTTTTGCTGTAGGCCTATTATTTTTTTGTAATAAATTTTGAAGTTGTACGGAGACTTTTGGGACACCCTGTATATCACTTTCTTCTGGACACGATAACTTCCACAATTCTACACATATCTCCTCCAAACTGATACATAAAATCAAGGGGCATAAAATCTCGGTCACGTTCATTAATGGGCAAAATCGGACCAAGGGAGTGGAAATAGGTAGGGGTTTTGTGAAAAACGAAAAAATCCAATAACTTCTTAAATTTTGTACATATCAAATCAGTTTTAAATTTTTATTACTTCTAAAAAGAGGGTAAAAAATTTAAGTATCGCAGATTTTTGATAAAATTAAAAGTGGGCTCAAGGGGTGCAAAAAATAGGGTTTTGGGAATGAAAATGCATAACTTCGTCAGTTATCAAGATATCAAATCCATTTAATTTTATTATAAATATCCTTAATATTATCTATAACTTTTATATTCACAAGTTTTTGATAGGACCAATTCGTACCGCAAAAAGAAATTATAAACGAAAACAAAAAGGGGGGATTGAAGAAGAAAAAACCCATAACTCCGTCAGTTCACAAGATATAAAATCCCCATGGATTTATCATATATCTTCTTAATATTTTCTAAAACATTTACGTAGACAAGTTTTTGATAGGACCCATTCTTACAGCAGAAACAAATTAAAAATACATAGCGGTTGAAGAAAAAAATCATCTTATTAAGGGTGTATTCAAATCCAAACTGCTTATTTTCTTACTCATTTTTAAATTCATTTTTGCTCTCAAACGCATCCAAATGGCAGATTCTCTTATTCAGAAACTATATAATGTACCGTAATGATCGATTTTTTGATAAAGGCAGAATATATTTCAAAAAATGATGTCAAAGTGAGCATTTTGAACAGAATTTCCCGAAGTGATTGTGTTAGAAACGAAAAATATTGTCCTACTGAGAAAATAATTGTTTATACATTAAGTTTTAATTAAGTGAACGAAAAATAAAAACACAGGTCGCTTGTAAATCTCTTAAAAAATCACGTAAGCAAGTTTAATTTTTTTCTTTGAAAAATGAATCAGAAAATGTGCCATAAAATTTCGAATTGTTGAGCATGAAAAAGTATTTTTTTTAATACCGCCTTGACATGATTCTGATAAAACAAGCTATTATATAAAACTGAAATAAAAACTCGTCAAAAGCGACCAGATAAAATTGTTAATGTGCGCTTATCTCAAATTATGATTTAGTTTTTGTTGCTGAAATTAGTACACTTAACTTCGAAATCTACCTCTAAGACTGTGCCGGCAAGGATTTTTTTTAAATTTCTTGTGTGATAAATAAATGGCTTAATGCATACAGTGTGTCCTCGAATAGTATTTAAAGTGAAATTTAAACAAAATGAGTTTCAAGTTCTCTTGTTCCCTTAATAATTATTTAGATTGTTTATGATACCAGCATAGCTGCATTTATTTTTATTAATATTATACAGTAAGAAAAGGAAGCAGTCTTTTGGAAAAGTTCATTATAACCGCGCACTTATACATGATTCTGTAATTATTTCTGATATCTTAACCCCTTGCGCTGTAGCGCTGTTAATGGGTGCATGTCACGAGCCACCAGTGTTGGCGCATCCGGCTGTTTTTTCCTAAAAATTTTGAAATCATCCCACAAAAATTTAAATGGTAAGTTTGTTTAACTTATTCATGGAAAATCAGTCATCTTGTAAAGCAAAAATAAGGGTTAAATCTTTCTGGTGAGAATTCGGAATATCTAAATAAAAAAATTCTCAGATATGAGGACGTACGCTGCGTGCGTCATTGTCTGTAATCTTTAAAATAGCATGACGTACGTTGCGTACGTCATAGAGCACAATAGGTTAAGAAAGTTTTATGACAAGAAACGATCAGAAACAAATAAGCTTTTATTATAAAGAGAAATTTTCTGAAATAAACAGGGAGGCAAGAAACCATTTTATTTCGGAAATGTTTCCGAACACTTACTTTCTAATGGTCCGTCTAAAAATGCAGGGATACAACTCGGTCCGTTTTTTAACACTCCTATTTTCAAAGAAGACTCCTCTTTATAATTTTTTAGAGGCTTACCTCGAAGGATGTGTTTGACGCAATTGTTGGTGAAACCAACCACAAATTTATTTTTCTTAAAAAATACTGTGTTTCAAAAAGCAGACAAGTGGGACCCCTGTAAATGTTTTTTTAAAGGTAAATAATTTTTTTTAGAATTGTGGCTAACATAGAGATTTTATCTAATTTTTGTAAAAGTTTGTCCTATATGCCGAAACATTTCTGCATTTATACAGTATAGCTGCCAATTTTTACGCTTTTCTCCTATCACTATTTTTGAACAGAAAAAGTGACAAATCGGCTAAAAAAGGAAGTCAAATATTTCTGTTCAAAATAGTAGTAGGAAAAAATAGCTTATTTATTAGCTATGATATAATGCATTTAAATATGTAGATATTCACGACATGATATTCTTAACGCTATACAGGTCGCTGACGCATTTATGCGTCATTTATAAAACTATCGTTAAGAAATACTAAATTATCCCCAGAAATTATGACAGTTATTTTTGGCTATTATAACGCTAGATGTTTAATGAATTAAGTAAAGGAAAATTAGTACTAAATATTTTCTGAGGTAAACATGAAATTTCAGAATAAAAAAACCGTCAAATTTGGCAATTTATTTGGCAATTTGGTCCTAAAATATATTGCAGTTTGTATAGTGTCAATAATATTCTAATAATTCTGATATAACTATGCAATATCTTATATTTGTGTTTCTCTATTTTTCTATTTTCAGACTAAACTATACTACAGAGACAATGAATGACAGCGAAGCATATGAAAACCTGACATTTGAGACATTTCTCTTACAAAATGACAATTTCTCTAATTGGACTTCAAATGAAACTTCCAGTCTCGTATCTACAGCGGCTCTTTCTACTGTGCTGAGTTTACTGATATTATTCACTGTAATAGGAAATATATCTGTGATGATAGCAATCACACGAGAAAAAAACCTCCAGACGAAAGGAAATTGTTTAGTTTTATCTCTAGCCGTTGCAGATCTTTTAGTCGCATGTTTGGTGATGCCTTTGGGAGCCGTGTATGAAGTTCATAACGAATGGACTATGGGACCAGAACTCTGCGATATTTGGACTTCCTGTGATGTTCTTTGCTGTACTGCGTCGATATTACACTTAGTAGCCATTGCTGTAGATAGGTACTGGGCTGTTACAGACATTGACTATGTTCGACAAAGACAGTCTTGGCACGTTGGATTAACAATTGTTATTGTATGGCTTGTTGCTTTAACTGTATCGATTGCACCCCTTGTCGGATGGAAAGATGAACATCATCAGGAGAGAATATTAAACGAAAAAAGATGCCTGGTTAGTCAAGATCCAGGATATCAGCTATTTGCTACTTGTGCGACGTTTTACGTTCCTTTGGTTGTAATTCTACTTCTTTACTGGAAAATTTTTCGTGTCGCTAGAAAAAGAATACGACATAAGCCGGGAAATCGTACAGAATCTCGATTAGTATCAGCTACCGTGTTAGCTTCTTTGGTAACGGAAATGACATTAATATCTACGACTACTTCATCTTCACATCCCAGCTCTGATGATTTCTTAATAACTAAAGAACAAGCTTTGAGAAAGCGCCGACGAGGTAATTTGCGCACCAAAAGAGAAAGGAAAGCAGCTAAAACATTAACTGTCATTACAGGTGTATTTGTTGTTTGCTGGCTACCTTTTTTTACAATGGCACTTTTGATGCCCCTATGTGCTGAATGTCAACCCAGTAAAACTGTTTTTAGTTTTGCATTGTGGTTGGGATATGCGAATTCTATGCTCAATCCCATAATTTATACTGTTTTTAGTCCTGACTTCCGTATAGCATTCAAACATCTTTTTTGGCACTCATGTCGTTCTTTTGTACACTAAAGCACCTGATGGCCTATAGACCGAGAGTTGGTGAAATAAAGTATTTCATGAAAGTTTTATTTTTATTTTTAATTTTTTTTTACTTAATTTTTACTTAATATTTTTACTTAATTTTTATTTTTACTTTATAAAGGTAAGGAGGACGTTGAAGGTTGCTAGAGTTTGACAAACGCCCTTAAGCTCGAAATCATCATACACCTCAACTACCGGTAAAGTGCGAATTCTCGGTCGAACGCTCAAGTAAAATTTACGATTAACGTAATTGGACGTGATTGCAGCCGTAGACTAATCAGATAAATGCAGAATACCATTAGAGTCTTCGACCGAACGCTTAAACGACAATTGTGGTTGATGGTGTTAGAAATATCACACAGCCAGTTTCAAAGCAAAATGAATGATATTATTACGGATTTCAATCATCGTAGGTGGGGTGACATAAGCAATCAGAATATAATTCATTCGAGTAGGTTGTGCGATTTTTTAAAGTACACACTTATACCGATAGCAACATTGCATATTTCAAGTAAGGCAGAAAAATCTTTTTTTAGTTTTAAGTAAACTGCTTCACCAACTCTCTGTCTACTATCTTCACAATGAATGTGTAAAACTGAGTGTTGTGATCTATTTTCATCAATGTTACGAATCACTGGATGTTGTGATCTATTTTCACCATGCTTATCGGTGAATGATTTAAATATTTCTACTGTGATTTCTGTTATTGATATTTGTGACATACTTTTATTGTGATTGCAAATTATATTTGTCACCTATTTTCATTGTTATTGTGTGATTAAGAACTGTGACATATTTTCACAGAAAAAAAATGTATTTTGTGTGCAATATAATTGGTTACTAAATATACTGGCTATTTAAAATTTGTGATTTTAATTTTTTTTTTAATTTTACATTTACAATTGTAAATGTGAAACATTTACTTCTTGCTAACTTATTTAAAAAAACAAACGTGCGTTAATTTTTTAAAACATTACACATCCCGCACATTAATTAAAGTTTCTTAATTGTAGACCACTGAATAAGTGAAATAATCTACCATATCCTATCATTACTTTCAATAAGGTTACGTAATTTTAATCACGCTACATATTGTACTATGTAACAAGCTGCTAAATTATTGGGGAGCAGAAAAAACTTTTTTTTTTACATTTGGTTATTAGACATTGTTGCAAGTATAATAAGTACATTTGTTTCTTTATAATCTATTGTAATTTAACTAATAGTTAACATTAGCTCTTGAGAAAAGGAAATTTTGATTACCACACGCAGAGTTTAACCCATTTGTGGGTGGTGGGATATATATGTCCCACTTAATTTTAATTAGTAAATGCAACAATGGCACAAGAAATTTTAAATAGAATGTTTCATTTATAATGTACTGGAAGAAAAGCTTTTACTTATTATGAAACAAATTTGTTCGTAAAACCTGGTGTCATTTAATCATTTCAGCAACTGAAGTATTTTGCCCATGAAAGGGTTAATAGCAAGGACATTAAACACATTCAAAGACATTTAAACACATTCTCGGGAATAACATTTATATCAGTCCAGCTATTTAAAATAAAAGATTGTCTCACATTTGTCTGGAAACTTTCTGGAGTCAGTTTAATCAGATTTATTTATTGTTGTTCTTATTTTTTAAGGCATATAGATGGGAATAACATCTATTTCAATCAATGGACTGGGAATGGAGGGATTTTTTGATAATAGTTTGAATGCCTTGAAACGTTAGTTATATCACATTTGTCCATTTATTTATTTTCTTTTGGGTGTTTCTAAGAAATAAAAGTATTTTTAATCAAAATTAAAATATATCGAACAAAATAAATCATTTTTGCGTTCTTCCTAAAAGCATATATTGTAAAAGACTGTTCAACTATAATGTCAGCAAAACTGTACGCATTGTCATCAGATTTACTCAATGTTGTTCTCATTTTTTAAGCCATTTGGATAGAAATAACATCTAGTTTAACACTAGAACCGCCATAGTGGTCATTTTGACCGGCACCAAATAAAAATACTTCGATTCGAATCAGAAATTTCTTTCTAAAATAAGGTATATATGTACCACGGAGAAATAAGTTAAATAGTTTTCAATAAAAATTCTGGTGTAAAATATTTTTATAGCACTTGAGTAAAATTTCCGGCGGTTCTAGTGTTAATCAATTGATTGGGAATGGAGGTATTGTTTGAATGCCATGGAGCGCGTTCATCATAAAAGCATAATTTTTAAAGAACTACTCGACTATAATCTCAGCAAAATTGCACAAACTGGTAAAAATTCATAAATTTATTACTACGACATCAACGATATGCACGGGAATTAACCCTTAATTGCATAGTGATGTAAATTTCCATCACCTTTTTATTTAATTTTTAATATATAAATTAAGTTCTTACAACCACTATATTTATATAGAAATATTAATCCTCTGAAATTTACAAAAATATGCTACTAAATAATGTTAAAAATTTGTCTTAAGATTTCTGGTGTCTAATCCTTAATATAAAAATAAAAAAACACAATTCTAAAAGAATAATTCATGCAATTAAGGGTTAAATCTCCTTCAGTCAAACGGTTAAGAATCCCTCACATTAATTTGAATGCTGTGAGGTAATGTTTCTCTGTATTGTTACATCTTTTATTCCTCATTTCACTAGTTCTAAGGACGAAAAGAAGTTTTAATAATGGTAAGTAAACAACTATTCATTTTTGCATTCTACAGAGAAATAGAAGTTTTAAGGGAATATCAACTATAATGCGCACATAGCTGCATGAATTGTGTAATAGTAAGCTCTTTAGTACTATGACGTTAAACATATGCAAAGTACTAACATATACCTCAGTCAAGCTGTTAGAAATAGAAGACTGTTTCACATTAGTTCTCATGCTATGACATTTTAGTTTCTTTGTGGGGATACTTTTTTTCGTTTTTTTTAAACAGTCGATGTTTCGAAGAAAAAGGTGAAGCGTTAATTAAGGTAAGCGAACAACTCTTCAATTTTGCGTTCATTAGGATGCAGAATTTTTAAAGATACTACTCAACTATCACTCAGTTTGGATATCATAATGTCCTTGTCCGTATTCGTGTATTCCTTTTTGTTGTTTTTAATGAATATCTTCAATTATAACCAAGGTAAGTTAGCCTGCTCTATAGAAATACGCAGTGTTTAAAGGATCATTTCAAATATCGGGTAAACAGGGGATGGGGGTTCCGACTTTTTACATACCAGTGTAATCTTAGAGAAAATGTTATTTTATTTAATCGGAACATTTTTGCGGTTTAAGAGAACAACATTTACTCTATAATTATTAGGGTGGGTCGAAAAAACCGAAATTTTTATAATCGAAATGTAATAGCGCGGAAAAGTTGCCTTTTTTAATACAAAATAAATTCCTAAAATATTACATCGATCGGTTAATATCTTTTACCGCCGCAGAAAGGCCAAAGTTTCAAAAAATCGCAAAAAACATGTTTTTTTTTTCTTTTTTTTTCAATTATCCAAACATACCAATACAATTTCTAATAGAACGCAATAGCTAC
The DNA here is from genome assembly GCA_963932465.1 of Maratus speciosus. Lineage (NCBI taxonomy): Eukaryota > Metazoa > Arthropoda > Arachnida > Araneae > Salticidae > Maratus > Maratus speciosus. The sequence goes on along the minus strand of OZ010796.1, from coordinate 166,871,976 downwards.
ATGAAGATATGAGACATGTCCCGGTAAATTTTCATTATGATGAAACCATATCTTTATTTGCCACAAAAGACCATATTTTTTGTAAGAATATCAATAATTTCAATTTTTCATTTTTTTTTTTTTCTAAATTTTTATAATTTCTATAATATATCTAGAAATAAATAATTTTACTTTATATCTATTAATATATCATAGTTTTTTATAACTATTTGTAATAGACTTGAAAATAAAGTTAATGAATCATTTTTCTTGACGATCGCTTCATCTACTGATGTTTTACTTCATAACAGCCAATTCATGCCACAAAAATTATATAAAATGAGCAAAATGGTTTAGTATTTTATTAATTAAAATATAGAGATGTTTAAACAAAACGGGTTAAAGAAACTTAAAATGAAGAAGTATTTAATGTAAATGAGTTTTATAATATAACTGGTTTTCAGATGAAGCCATTATTCCTCGAGAGGCCAAAATTAATCAGATGTGTTCCTCCCTCTGTTCTAGTAAACAAACTTTATCAGCGCTTCAATGACTAATTTCACGAATCTTTCTAGTGATTGAGTGGGACAAGGAAAGTTATAATAGCTGGTATCTTTAATCGAATATTTTAAACTCACCAGCGTTGTTAGTCGATAGAGAAACCATAACAGGTGGTTCCGTTAGTTTTCAGTTTTGTCAGTAGACTAAAGCCATACAATTTTAAGCTTCAATGTTAAAGTCTGCTATGATAATGACGGATGGCACTATTCTAGTCCACAGAACTTCGTGCTTTTGCAATTTCCTTCATAGCTGGGGCCCTGATGTTCTCCTCTTCATATGCTATCATTCCAAAGAGGCTATTTGTATGATTTGCGAAATAGTCATTTCGTGAAAATACAGGAACTATAATCTATCATAGATTATCTGTCAAGTAACGTAAGTTACTAATTATAGTGCGCAGTTTCTGGAAAACATGAGTGATTTACTTTAATTGTGAATCAACTGATGCAGTACACTTTCAGGATGTGCTCAAAGAGCATGACAAGTTAAGAAGATGGTTTCTTTGTTCCAACGTAGAATCTCAAAATTCGAATAGCAGTAATGATCCACCTTGCGGGAAAAAATAGTCCATGGAATCAGCAAAAAAGGTCAATTGTATACATGCGTGTTGAAAGACCTTGCAATATTTCAGACATGTACTTCTGGTCAGTTGACAAATCATCTTTATCAACAGCTAGGTGATCAGATTAAATTGGCTTAAATTTTGCAATTGGTAATAATCCGCAAATCACAAGAGATCAACCAATTGGGTCACAATATGATAGAGAACCTGTTTTTCGTCATCAAGATGTTTGAAAAGATGTCTCAGTGGAAGCTCATTGAAGTCAGGTCAAGGACGCCAATAAAGTGTTTTTTTTTTAAGTTGTTCTCAAGTAATCCTACTATAACACCACCTTTGCATCCTGTTTTGAAGACAGTTCCGCGAAATTCGACTGCAATTATTATTACAGTTTGGATTTCATTTTTCTTCAAAAAATCTGTAATTTCATTGCATATAGAAGTCACCTTACCAGACGATGGGGTCAAATGACGAAAATAATTGAGACATGTTTTTAGTATCAGAGATATGTTCCTGTTTGACTTCGCAAAGATGAAACTTTGCCACCTCTTTAACCTGGCAGATATTTCTATCTTTAGGGCCATCAAAGTATAGAGTAAAAGGAGTAAATTACAAAAAAAACGAACAAAGTGAAACGTGGCCCTCTAGCAGCGAGAAATTAATTTTACGTGCAGGCAGCTGCAGGTGTTTCTATCATTGAGCAATTTTTTTTTTTTTTATAGAATTACAGTGATCATGGTTAACAATGTGCATGAAATTAACAACATAAAATAACTTTACCAGCCTATTAAAAATATAAAAAATCTGAAAACATTACAAAAGTTATGAAAATTGAAAAAATGAAAAACTTGAATTTTTAACATCTTTTAGAAATTTTGGCCCTGTTGCGGCGGTAAAAGAAACGATGTCAGAAAAAGGAAATGTTAATGTTACATTACTAATATATTGGCGTGGCTATTGCATTGTATTAGAAATTGAATAGGTATGTTTGGATAATTAAAAAAAAAAAAAAAAGTATGTTTTTTGCGATTTTTTCGAAATTTGGACCCCTTGCGGCGGTAAAAGATATTAACCAATCGGTGTAATATTTTACGTATTTTATCTTTTTTACAAAAGGCAACTTTTCCGCCCTATTACGTTTCGATTATAAATATTTCGTTTTTTCGACCCACCTAATAATTATACTGTGCAAAAAGTCGGAAATCTCATCCCTGGGAAAATCTTTCTTTTTGTACTTGTTTATATTCATTCATCGTACACTGGTTTCCAAAAATTAAGGAAAAACAATAAAAGTAGCGATTACTCAAAATGTTATATGTAGATTTTAATAATACTGGGCCACAATGTACAACACATAATAAGGTTTAAAATAACATTAAAATAAATTACCAAGCGATTATGGTGTTTCGGAAATTAGCACAATTATAAAATAAAAATAAAATAAATGTGTCAGTTTGGTATAGGAAAAGTACCGTTAATATGGAGCATGATCACCCCTAGAAGCGATACAGCACATACAGCGATGTGTGACACTGTCAATTATGCGATCGATCAGTTCGCTGGAAAGTGCGAGCCATTGCTCTTGTAAAGCAGTTGTAAGCGTGGCAAGAGTCTGAGGAGGGGGATTGAGAGCAGCGACACATCTTCCTAAAGAATCCCAAACATGCTCGACGGGATTCAAGTCCAGTGATCGCACTGGCCATTTCATGCGCTGAATCTTTTGGTGCTGAAGATAATCTTCTACGATGTAAGCCTTGTGCGGTCTAGCGCTATCGTCGTATAACAAGAAATCATTATCTATTGCATCGGCATAAGGGCTCATATAAGCATCAAGAATATCAACTCTATAGACGTGAGCATTCTCAGTTCCACGTGGAAAGACATGGAAGACTGTACGTCCGTCCAAAGAGATATCATCCCTAACGCAGACACTGCCTCCTGCGTATGAATCTCTTTTACGAATGTTTGATGGATGATAGCCTGTTCCTTGTTCTCTCCAAATCAAACAATGCCTACGTTTGCTTTGGAGGCTAAACTGGATCTCATCTGTGAAGAGAACATGCCTCCGTTGATCAGCGCACATGTTGACGTGCCCACCTTAAACGTTCCTTCCGGTGACATGAGGTGATCGGCACACAAATGTCGGGTCACATCGCGTAAAGCCACATTCATGGAGCTACGCACAGTAGACGTTGATGCCAACTTTCCAGTGGCTGCAACAAGGGAGGCTCTAAGATGAGAAGGGTTCTATTCCTTCGTACGCATAACCTCAAATATCGGTCATCGGTGCTCGTCGTAGCTCTTGCCCATCGTTGGCTAAACCTTGTGGAGGCCGAACCAGTGGTTTGAAATTGTTTCTAAAGCCTAAGAACAACAGAAGGGCTCAGATTTAGCCATCTGGACACATCTATCTGACTATGGCCTACATCCAATCTTCCAATAGCTCTACATCGCAGTTTATGCGGACAAATGATAGCTCGCAGTCATACTAATGAATTGGCTATCTCAGTTTTCTTATCTCATAACCATAGCGACACCAGTAGCCTTATGCTCTAGCATGCATTTTTATGCTCCTCACAGATGACGCAATCCGATTGAAGCGCCACTAATTTGTATTTTATAATTTTATTCAGCATCTTTTAGTTAACAACATATGGAAATTTCATGCGGATTGGTTAATTTTTGAACGAGTTATCACTCTTTTTGTGATTTTTCCTTTATTTCTGGAAACCAATGTATCTAATAATGCATTGTGGTAGTTTTCGGGGTATTCGTAGGTAATATTTGTACTACACTACCTCACTCAGCACGCTGTTATTTACACTATCGTATGAGAAATTTCCAGCGCTGAAAATTTCTCATATATATAAATTAACTTAATAAAATTATTCTTTTCTTGAACAAAATATCACAAGGAACTAGGGAACAAAGTTAAAAAAGCCATAAGATGCCTTGCCGCATAGTATTTTTACTTGAATATGTTTGATAAATCATAAATTTGAAAATGGAAATTTGCACAAGGATGTAATGGCACTAATATTGTTCGTGCCTGGTTTCGAAAAAAACCACATGCCTGACATGCATATCTGCCAAGTGTCCCGTATTTTGAGTTTCAATTATTCCGACCTATTGCTGAATAGATTTATTTCCTTTATTTAAAGGCAAAATTATGTCATTAAAATAAGCGAATGTTTCTATTTCTAAGTATTGTAATTCAAAATACCGACACTTGGCAGGTGGGTGAAACCAAAAATACATGTGCTTTTCATGTCCAAAACTTTAATATTTTTTTTCATCTAATATACAAAGAAATTACTATTTTTTTATGCCATCTTTTAGAAAAAACTATTCTTAACTGGTATCAAATATGCTCTAGCCAATTTTATTGTATTTATTGCACAATTTATGCACTTTATCTATTCTTAGCTATGAAAATTAGCTGTCCAAATGACTAGAGAGACAACTTTAAACAAACTAGAAATCTCAATATTATGAACAACACAATATTTATCTATTTTTATTTAAATAACAGATATAGTAGTTTAATAAAATGAAACCTCTGTTACTTTATTTACATTTAGCAGAATAAATAATAAAAATTTTGTCCAACAAAGGGCGCTACTAATCTGTATTGCTCAAAGAACTTTCTAGAATAAAAGTCAAGTGCCATTTTCACTTTGCCTGCCACATGTTTAGAGTATAGAGCAGTACTATAAAGTTCTAAGGTGAGTGTGTTTTCCCTTTGTAACTTCTGTTACTCCAATTGTAGGTTTAAGTATTGTTTTTAAAATAAAATTTCTTTCCAAATCACAAAACACTAAGTAAAATAAGTTTATATAAATAACATAGTTATTTTTTAGAATGTTATTATTTAAGAAAAAAATTGTTTTTGCTTAAATGTAACCTCTGTTACAAGTAACCTCTGTTACAAGCAACCTCTGTTACAACTTTTGGTAATAGATGTTACATACAAATAACAGAGGTTACATTTTATCCCAGAATATACATTTTTGTGGTACTTATTGTCATTCTTATTACTTATTTATATTTATTTTTGCAGTAGCATGTATTATTTATTTGCGGTATTTTCCAGATCTAAAAAGTCTCCTAAGAAAACAAGTTTTCAAGTTCTTGAATCTACTACTGAAGAAAATTAAATTAAAGAAAGAAATGACGCTAGATAAAATAATTAAAGGAACATACATACTAGTAGAATTTGTAACTCAAAAAAAGAGAAAAATGACGTATTACTACATAGCCGTTACACAAGATGATTTAGAAGATGGTGAAGTGCAAGTTATGTTTTTGAAAGCTTGTGATGATGCATTATCTATTTTTAAATTAGATGACAATTATATTGCATATATACAGTTCGAACAGATCCAAAAAAGGTTTGTCCATGCCAGCTGTAGTAGAGAAAGGGGGCAGATTATTTTACAAGTTTCCCCACCCTGTTGACGTATTTGAAAAATAATTGCAGTGTTAAAAGTTTGTGGAAAAATCTTTGGAAAATAAAATTATGTTTGATTTATTCAGTGTGTCTTTGTTAGTTGCTAAAAAGTCAGTTTGTTTACATCGTGTAAATTTTTGTAACCTCTGTTACTGGATTTAGCCTCTGTTACTTGAAGAATTTTTCTATTTCAATTTAATAATTGTAAACTGATAATAAACTAAATGTATTTAAAATAAAGAATATGTTATGTACTTTAAATACAATAAAAAAAAATATTTTCTTTAAAACTAAAATAAGTGGTAATTATGAACTTTAACTTAGTTTTTTTTCTAAACGAGATAAAATTACACATGTAATGATAATTAAATTTTATTATTTATTATTCATCTTTCTAAAACTATTATTTTGAACTAAAGGACATTTTTGCTAAAGTAATATATAAAATTTACATTTTTCGCTGAAATATTTGTATCATAAATTAAGCAAATACTGTCCAGTAACAGAGGTTACATTTTTCACGCAAGATATGACTTTGCAAGGTTATATTTTAATTGTAAAATTGATTTTTTTCTGTGCGGATGCTAATTTTGTGCAGCTGAAATATATATTTAAACAATATTATTGTTATTTAGTAAAATCTAGATAACAAAAAATGACGAAAAAAAATCTTTAAAAGCACAAAGAAAATTGGTTTTACCCAGTAGGGTGTATCGATTTTTAACTTTTTTTTTGTTTCCAAATTCCAAGTTGATAAAAAGTTGCTACTAGACACCAAAACTTACCACAAAAAATTTTGGATTTTTAAAAAAATGTTTAGGTCTCCCGCACAAGGCCTAAAGTTTAGAAATTTTAGTTTAAAAGTAAATTTTTACAAAAATTTAAAAAAAAACCTAAAACACTTTTTTTCTAAATTGCAAGTTAAAATTCCACTAACAATAAGCACAAAAAACGATAGAAAATGGACTTCAAAAACTTAGCACAACATTTAGGTCTCCCGCACAAGGCCTAAAAGTCGTAAATTTCAGCCAATTTTTGAACATTTTTCAGTGCTTTGATATTTGTGTTGTTGCTGGTTTAAAAATTAAATGTAACTAAAGCCTCGTTAGGCATGATTGGAATTGTTGAAATAAGTGAAATAATAAATCACATTTCAATACGTCAAGCGTCAACTTGAAGTGATGGGGTGGGGGAAGGCCAGACTGCTGCGCCGCGGTGACGCGACACCTATGATTCGACGCGCAGACATGTCAGTAGTCGTTTGCCCGCGAGCGAGCTTCGGTTGTGTTTTAGTGCGGTAGTCTTGTTGTAAGAATCAATTGAGTGAGTGTTGTTGTTTTTCATTATGAGTAAAAAACCGCATCTAACTAGACAAACTACTGACAGGCCGGTTATCGGGCAACCTATTGATGTGAGTGAGTTTAATGTTCTGCCAACCAAGATGGATGCTTTGAAGTATTTTGAGTGGGTACGCATTGAAATGAAACAAGAGGGAATACATCAGCCTGCAATGAATGTAATTGCGTTAAGAGTTGCTTTAAAACTTGAGGAAATATGGAAAAGAGCTTCAATTCCTGTTTGTGGCACCAAAAACACAATATTTATGGTTTTAAAACTGCATGAGCAGCTTGAGAAAATTGAAATGTATTCAGAGCCTAAAAGGAAGTATCCTAACTCCTACAAAGATGCAGTAACTAGCTTTCAGTCAAAAACTGAAACTGCATTGTTTGATATTTGTACTTGCAAATGTGACCTCAGCAACTGTATTTGATCTATTGGCAAAAAAGTCCCGGCACTAGAACACGAGTTTTTGCTCGACCAACGGGGTTCTAGATTGATGTCAATTGCAGAGTGTGACAAAAACGAGACTAAAAAGCTTAAAAAGAGATTAGAAAGAAAATCTAGGTCACAAGCTTTAATGCAGGTAGTTGTAAAAAAGACTGAGGATGAAAACTTAAAATCTGTTGATAACATTGATTCTGGTGATAGTACAGATGATTCAATGCCTCACACATCATGTTAAGATAGTGATTTTGAAATAAATGTACTTGATACGAGTCAAAAAAGTGTTTCAGGTGTAGAAGTAAAACAAGAACTGCCACAACACTTGTCTTTGTTTTCACGAGCTTGTGACCACAGGGGCATTTCTAGTAGAGCTGGAGTTCAGTTAGCTGCTGCACTTTTGCGAGACTTAAATGTCGTTACTGCGGAGAACCAAGAAACAGTAATCAACAAATCAAAAGTAGCAAGTGAAAGGCTTAAGTCTCGTAAAGAAGTAAGCTCAACTCGAACATCCGATCTGTTGGCCATTTACTTTGATGGTCGTAAAGATGAAACCATAACAAAAGAAATTGTAGCTGGTAAAAGTGTCCGAAAAACTTTTAATGGAAGAAGACATATCTATTGTTGAAGAACCTGGATCCAAGTATTTCGGTCATGTAACTCCCATAAATGGAAAAGGAAAGGAAATAGTTACATCACTTGTAAAGTATTGTGAAGAAAAAACTGTCGATCTTAAAAAACTAAAAGCTATTGGTTGTGATGGTACGGCAGCAAACACAGGCACTTCAAATGGAGTTATCACCTTATTTGAAAATAAAATACAACAGCCACTGCAGGCAGTTGTGTGTCTACTACATTTGAATGAATTACCATTTAGAAAAATTATGGTTGCTCTTGATGGGCCAACTTCTATACCAAATACATTTAGCGGGCCTATTCGTAAACAACTTCTAAGCTGACAAAATGTGGATGTTGTCAATTTTGTTGCAATTGAAAGCGATATACCAGAAGTTGATCTTAAAGAGTTGAGCACAGACCAAAAGTATCTGTACGAAATATCTATTACGAATTATCAAACAATTTACATCGTTAAACTATCTTTTTTAAGGTATACAACATTTATATATTATTTATGTAATATATATATATATATATATATTGTGTCATTTTATGACTCCTGTAACAAAAATACACTGCGTGTTTTTAACGAAAAAAAATGATTCATTTACACTAAAAATTACGAAAGTTTCGTCAAAATTAACAAATTTAGGTCTTGTGTGGGAGACCTAAATGTTGTGCTAAGTTTTTGAAATACATTTTCTATCGTTTTTCATGCTTATTGTTAGCGGAATTTTAACTTGCAATTTAAAAAAAAAGTGTTTTAGGTTTTTTTAAAAATTTTGTAAAAATTTACTTTTTAAGTAAAATTTCTAAACTTTAGGCCTTGTGCGGGAGACCTAAACATTTTTTTAAAAATCCAAAATTTTTTGTGGTAAGTTGTGGTGTCTAGTAGCAACTTTTTATCAACTTGGAATTTGGAAACAAAAAAAAAGTTAAAAATCGATACACCCTATTACCCAGGTATGCATGTCGGGCATGCAGAGTCAGTTAAGTTATGTTTCTCCATGTATTATTACTTTAAATTCTGAGGTAAAAGTATAATTTGCATATTTCAATCAGAACTGGAAAATCAAATTTTTTTTTTATTTCATTCTCCTTTTTTTTTAAATTAAAGCTTCATTTGGGGATGGAAAATAAAATTTGTAATAGATAATGGAAAATGATTAACTCTTATTAAAATATTTTTATTATATTTTTAAATAACTAACTCTTATTCATGTTCCCAGTCCGACAGAAATGGATTCTGAGATACCTATGTTTTCACCAATACCTGTAACTAGAAATCATAAAGGTGTTTCTTTGGAAATCTGGGAAGACCTAAAACATGTTTGCCTATATTTGTTTCTCAAAAAAAAATTACAGACAATTTCCAAATAAAAGGGCTTAAAGTTGATTTTCATATGTGAAATTTGTGTAATTTCCAAAAAATATTAAAATATCTTACGTAAATGAAAACTGTACAGGCACTGAGTGCTCGAAGTATTAGGAGCACCAGTCAATGCAATATTAATATAGCGTCTCTTCTGACTTCTTGCAGAGCAAACAGACATGCTTTCAAAGATCCTTAGTTGCATTACGCCTGAAATTCATGTTGTAGATCTTCCGTTGCTGCCTACAATGTGTATCAGTAGCCTGGTACTCACCTTTGGCGATCACGAGCAATTTTCGGCCCGGTTTGTTTCTCGACCTGGATTGTCCAGCGCCCACAATCATTTCACATACAAAATGATTGAAATCTACTATTTTTTCAATGGAGTTATGAACAAAGACCTATCAGTTGGAAGTGAAGTAACTGAGAAGGATATCACACGATGGCGGCCGTTTCATTAAAATCGGATGAACAGTTTCTGATTACAGCCAGGGCAAACTTTTCATCAGTAAATTTGAATAGAAATTTTCGTCGTATTTAAGCGCTTTATTCATGAAAAATTTCTTTTACAAATATGGTAAAAATTTCTTTTCGATTTACAAAGCGTGTCAAAAATTTAAGCACAACATAAAATTTCAAAATAAAATTTCATTATTGACTGGAAGTTACTTAAAAAGATATTTAACAGATTTATGCTTTAAAATTCATCTCAAATAATAGAATTTATCAAAAGAACAAAGATGAGTGTGTCAAAAGTTTAAGCACAGTAGTTCTTTAGACTTTCGTAGAACAAGAATAAAAAAAATACTTGATTATTGCTCCATTCTGCTGAATGACTTTAAATATACGGTTTTCAATCGATAAAATGAGGCTCTGTATTGTTTCTAAGTTCAATTCTAAACCACGCCCTCTCAATGGCATCTTTCAAATCTTTAACTGAAGAATACTACTCTCCATTTGGATAAACTGCATAAATGAGAATACCCTACATATTTTCTATAAGTTTTAAGCTAAGGCTAATTGCCGGCCACTTCAAAACAGATACCTTTTTTCGACGAAGTCATGTTGACGTTGAGATTGAGAAATGGACCGAAGCATTATCATGTTGAAATAACCATTTTTCTGCCCCAAAAACCTTGGCAACAGGCATCAAACAATTGTTAAGTGTCTTGATAGTTTTCAGAGTTTTCACGACCACTGATGAATGCTACAGATATCTGACCATTGAAAGAAATAGCCCCCCATACGATTACACAACCACCACCATGTTGTCGGCTAAATATACTCCTTGGTTCGTTGCGGAGATCATGCCAATAGTACTTAAACCCATCAGAGTCATCGAAGATCCATTTTTTTCCTCACTGAATATGACATTCAGCCATTTATAACCAAATGACATATGCTGTTTGGCCCACTGTAATCTATCTTCTTTAGGGTGTCGATTCAGACGTGGTAGCCGAGCAATTTTACGGTTTTTTATGTATTCTGATTCCAAAACACTTCCATGAACAGTTTTTTTCGATATTTGTCCTCCAACTGTATGTTTTATTTGCGAAAAAGAGTAGTTACCAGTTGAAGTCAATTTTCTGATGCGGGCAGTCTTCGCATAAAGTAGTCTCTAGTGGCCTTCCTGAACTGAATTTTCGTTTGAAATCATTACCACGAGCCAAAACTTGATGAATAGATAGTTTTGACTTTTATAATGCACTTCCAATTTCAGAAACGGACTTATGTTTTGCTCTCATACTCTGAAAATTCTTTGACTTAGGCATTTTGTATTTACTCAAAAACAACAACTGACTGTTTCTTATACACCCTGAAATCGTTTGCGTGCCTAATCGCTTACCTCTGTATGTAAAATTTGCATGAAAACAATTTTGTGCTTAAACTTTTGACACGGTTATTTTTGTTCCATTATTAAACTCCATGGTTTGAAAGAAAATTTAAAAGAAAATTTTATTGAATACGGTGTAAAAACTGCTATTATTAACATGTACAAGACAGATATTGAAATAAAGTGAATATTTAAAATTTTATCGTTAAATTGTGATTGTGCTTATACTATTTACAGGCACTGTACTGGTGTCAGTTTTTCCAGGTATCATGATCTTTTTCTTTGACACTGACAGGAGACTACCTAGGTTGTCACAATATGGCGCAAACGTTGAGCCTGACTATCGCCAAAGTAAACTTACGCCAGTAAAAATGAATAGCTGTTTTTTCATTATTTATGACTAAAATTTTGCATTACGTTGCGTTTAAATAAGAAAAAATGTTTTGTTAAATTTACTGGTGGAAGTTTCTCCCGGTGGTAATAAACCCTTGCGAAAACGGTTGCAGTTGAAGCTTCACTATGTTAAGGATATGTCAGTTCATCTTCATTAATAGTTCTATGGTTTTAGTAAGTCTCGGAAAATCTTACAAATTCCATCACGTTTGGAATAGAGTAATATGACTAAAGTACACTGTAAATTCTTTTCCCGTACAGATCATAATTTAATCGTATTTTTTAGTGTAATCAAACTATATATAACTACACTCTATATGTTGCAGAAATCATGCTTTAGTGCACCTACAAAATTCATTTCAATTCCATTATGTTTGTAATAGTGTAACACCATTAAAATGCACCACAAACAATTTTCCTATTCGACCATAATGCAATGGAACTGTTTTGAAGGTTTCTGCCGACGACAACAATTATTGTGTGCCTATAAATTCTACACACTTTACTTTCAATAGAAAATGTCATACTAAACATTATTAACATGTATAAATTGCAAGGCAATCCGAATATATTTACGAGAGTTAGAGAACGGACAGACAGAAATGGCAAAATTTGGTATTTTCGGATAGGAAAATTTAATTTAGGTAAGGGGAGCACAACCTTTTTTAGAGAAGGGCCACTTACAAAAATATCAGGGTTGTCAACGGACACATCAATTACACGGAGAGAATTTTTTCTTTTAAGTGATCTGTGTCTTATAATCAGATAAAAAATAGTATAAGGGGGGGGGGGGAGTATCACTGTAGCTTCCCCTACCCTGTCACCATATCCAATTCAGTTGGCAAGGATATATGAACAGTTTACATTTGTATACATATAACACAGATATGGCAATGATTGCTTTCAAGGAGTGATAATACTCCTAGACTTTATTCGGACGGGAATACATTTGTTTTATTATAAGTGCTAAAAAACAAGCATAGGCATGAAAGGGGCTAGTGCCAAAAAAAAAATGTGAGCTTTATGAACGAAGAGAAACGAAGGAGCCAATCAAGGAAATTTCAGATTTTTCCATACCCGATCAATGAAATTCGCAATTTTTCCGCTCGCGATCAAAAAATATTGCGATTTTTAGATGCCTGATCCACAAAATTCGCGATTTTTCCGTACCCGAACAAAAAAATTCGCTTTTTTCCGATCGACGAAATTTTCGATTTTGCGGCGCCTGATTGACAAAATTCTCGATTTTTTCACGCCCAACTAACGAAATTTGTAATTTTTCGAAGCCCCAACGACAAAATTGTTGATTTCGTGACTATTCAGTAAAATTTGTGATTTTTCCGCTCCTTATCGACGAAATTTGTGATTTTTTACCCCTGATCAACGAAATTCGCGTTTTTTCAGCCCCCGATCATCAAATTTTGCTATTTTTCTGCGCCTGATATACTAAATTCGGAATTATTCCGCTGTCGATGAACGAAATTTTCGATTTTTCCTCGCCTGATCGACAAAATTCGCTATTTTTTCGTTTCAAACCAACGAAATTCACAATTTTTCTTAGCCCGATTGACAAAACTCACGATTTTCCTTTGGCCGAGCGACGAAATTTGAGAGTTTTCCGCTCTTGATCAACGAACTCCGTAAGTTTTCCGCACCCGATCCAGGAAATTCACGATTCTTAGCTGATTTCCAAAATTTGCAATTTTTTCCCGTAGCAAATTGACAAAATTCGCTTTTCCTTCTTGTGATAAACTGACGAAACTCACGATTTTATCGCTGCCGATCAACGAAATTTTTAATTTTTCCGCGCATCATCGAAAAAATTCGCGATTTTTCCTTGCCCGACCAACAAAATTTACGATTTGTCGGAGCCCGATAGACAAAACTCGCGATTTTTCAGTGCCAAATCGAAGATTTTGCGATTTACCCGATCCTGAAGTTTGCCATTTTTCCAAGCCTGATCGACGAAATTTGCGATTTTTCTGCGCCCGATCAGCGAAATTTGCAATTCTTAATTGGCTCTGACGAAATTTGCAATTTTTCCCCCGGCAAATTGAAGAAATTCAAGTTTTTTTCTCGTAACTGACGAAACTCACGATTTTTCCGCAACCGATCAATAAAATTTTCAATTTTTTCGCACATCATGAACGAAATTTGCGTTTTTTCCGAGTATGATCGACAAAATTTGGAATTTTTCTGTCCCCGAACAACAAAATTCGCGAATTCTCCGATCTCGATCGACACAAAAGCTCGGCAATTTTTCACGGCCGATCAGCAAAATTTGCGGTTTATTCCGCACCTCAGCGACAAAATTCTCGTGATTTTTTCGCGCCCGATCAACAAAATTTGCGAATTATTCCGCGTCTGATTGACAAGATTCACGATTCTTAAATGGCTGAGTAAATTTTCAAATTTTCACTCGGCAATTTGACGAAATTCGCGTTTTTTTTTCTCGTAACTGACAGAACTGACGATTTTTCCGCAACCGATCAATAAAATTTTCGATTTTTCTGCGCATCATCAGCTTTTCCCGCGGCAAATTATCGAAATTCACGATTTTTTCAGCGACCTATGGACAAAAATTTCATTTTTTTCCAGTTATAAATTGAGGAAATTCGTAGGCCACATGGTAACCCATCGTGGGCCACATGTTGTGAATCCCTAATTTAGATGGACCTGGTGGATGATTAAAAAGCTATTTCAGGGTTATCGTACGCTTCGTGTTATTTTTCAGGACAAATATCAGTATTTTTTATAGAAAAATGAATCTATGTTAAAAGCGCAAATCTCGCCTTATTTAAATTGTGATTTTCATTAAGAAAATACAGGTACCGAATAATTTTCTGGTCTTGAAATTTCAGGACTAGTACGACCCCTGCTATTGGCATGATCTACGGAAACTCAGAGAAGTCAAGTAGAATAGGCCGAGGCTAACGAAAAAGACAGGCTACTGCGATGATTCCCAAGTGCATTTTTTTACAGACAGGTAGAGTGACGTGATGTTCTTTTCGTGCATCTGCATTGATGCATTCGAGCATCACGTGACTCCAGCGATCCGTAAAAAAGATACGTGGAATACACCGCGGTAGCCTGTCTTTTTCGTTAGCTTCGGAATATGCGCTTTAACCCGGGATTACATGCGCAGGATATGACATACCCAGGATAGGCACGGCTATTACGGTTTTCATCGCTAATTGAAGAGCTAAGAAGAAGAACATGTTAAGTAGCAAAAATTACATTTGAAGAAATTTAACCCCTTGGGGACGAGCGGCACGTATACGTGCCACATGAAGCGCTCAGAATCCTTGTTTTTCCACACCAGTAAAATTTTACTGTAAAATTTGCCTTATTTAATCGACGCATTTTCTCGATTCAAATAGACACAAATTTCTGTCTTTAAAAAACGGTGACAAAAGATTAAAAATTTCGTAAAAGGTTCCCGTCCCGAAAGGGTTAAAGTGAAAGTTTTTTCTGTAAATTTTAATGATTTATTTTCTATTTGATACCATGTATTTAAAATATTAACAGGTATGGTACTAAACTCTCAGAAAAACTTATTCATATTTAATTTTCAAATATTAAAATTTATTAATATTATTGACATTGTTAAATATTAAAATATTAAATATTAATGAATAATGTCTTAAATCTTCAAGACTAAATGGAATCTTAGTATTTCAGCTTCACCATGTGATAGGATACATCATAACGGTTCCATCCAGAAGATAATTTTTTTTTTTAGAAAATGTAGCATAACATGTTCATCCACTCAGCTCTTCAATTTTCGAAAAGTAATCTTCAAATTATTTTGGCGGAGAATTTCTGATCAATGTCAACGATTAAATAAAATGACGGCTTTTGACTGAATTTCTTGTTGGCAAAATATAAATCGTACATATTCTGGATATGCACAAGCATTCCTGGGTTAACCCTTTCAAGGGCAAAGTACTTATGTTGCTAAAATGTTAAAATGCTTAAGTAACACCGGGATTTTTGAACAAATTTATATGAAAATGTGTAAAAGCTTTTTTCTGATGAGGCATATGTAATATACCGGTGACTTTCAAGGAGTTAACGAAAGTTAGGGGCATGTTTTGGAGAGAAATTTCTGCCAGTTGAAAGACTGATCTAGTCAGCGTCCCAAATACGATTCATGTCTATGTTGTGATCTTAGCCCTTCAGTGTTGCCAGATAGGCTACTTTTTTTAAATTCAGATTCATGATTGGCACCACTTTTTTGAAATGGTAACATGCACCTTATTTAATGACATATTAATTCAGGCGAAAACAAAGGCAATTTTACCGTTTCAAAATAGTGGTGCCAATCAATAAATCTGAATTTAAAAAAAGTAGCCCACTGGCAACACTGTAGCCCTTTGGACTGCAGTGTCTCTTGCACACATTTTATTCGGCCGGCACAAATTTTTGAAAAGATTTTGCCTTCAAGTACACAATTTCAAAAATGCTCTGATTAAATTAGGCAAATTTTATTTTCCTTTATTATTGGTGCCAAAAACAAACTTTGCAAAGAAGGATGATGTCAGAGTTAGATGAACAGCATTTAGCATACTGGTGGCTTCGAGGCGGAAACAATTTAATATTTTATCAAGATGGAGCATACTCTCACATGCACAATCTAACAAAAATATTTTTTGAAGAACTGAAAATAAAACGATCAGTAAACTCGAAAGACTTAAACATAATTATGAATGTTTGAGTAATTCATAGAGAAATGTTTATGGAAATGGAGGACAATTTTCTGCACTGATAGAACTGACAAACTGACAACTCCAGGAATACAATAATCTTGACCCGAAATACTTGAAAAAAAAATCGTTGAAAGTATGCCAGAAAGAATGGCAGAATGTCTTTCAATGATTCGCGCCTCAACGAATTAGTAATTTTATGAATATTTATTTTTTGTTATAATATCAATGTGTCCTTTGAATTATGAATTGCTTAAAAAATAACTTTTTTTATTTTATTTAAAGTTATATTTATATCACTGTCAAGTGGTATAAATATAAATTATGAGCTTGTTACTCCTATTTTGGTTCATGTAAATTATGGGAATAACATAATTTTATTTTTTGAGTGACTTCAATGAATGTTTTTGTGCCCTTATATTATTATTCTCGTGTAGTGCACCTCAGTGATGTCTATAAAGTTCAATATGGTTTAAACTGCGCAACATGATTAAAATACACTGCAACACATTTTTCCCCATGGAAACATCTACGTTAATGTGTGTATATTATAATTCAAGGAATATGGCGTTGCTCTCTAGAGTGCACCATGGGCATTTACAGAGGTGCCAAGCTCGCACTAATCTTCCGTAATGCGTGGATTAATTTAACCCAGTTTAACAAAGTTTCGAACCAGAAAAATTATTTGATGAATCTTTATTTAATTCCAGTTTTCTACGTGGAACTTATTTAATTTCATCTCTGAAAAAAAAATTCTGGTACGAAATGTATTAAACCAGGGTTAAATTAACCCACATATTACGGAGGATTAGTGGCAACTTGGCACCTATGCATTTATATACAAGGAAATAACATATAAGCTACAAAAGTATTAAATATTTGTAAAAAAAAAAAAAAAAAAAAAAAATTAAAAGTAGTGGTAGAATTTCTTTGAACAAAATGATCGCTTACATAAAACTTTTATGCACGATAAAATATTCTTTTTAAGTGTTCAACATAAATCATTACAACAACAAACTATCATGAAGAAATATTTACAACTCTTCTCCTACTTATTTTTACTATTTCCTTTAAGTGTGAAATAAATTTCGTTAAGAATGTGTATAGGTCAATGTGTATAAATGTGATGACCCATAAATGCGACAAAGTTCTTGTAGCAAAAATCCTTACACCGGAAATGTATTTGATTGCTTTATAATCAATCATCCGTATTTAGGAACAAAACGCGTAACGAGTTACTGCATTTAATATTTTGCGGACGAGTGTCGGCAAATAGCCAAGCAATTTTTATATACATGATTTTATTTTTATATTTTATTCGCACCATTATATTTTTAAAATACATTTTTTAGTAAATTTCTCGTGCACATGTTCTGAAAGTGCGAATACAAAGGTTTCTTTTTAAAAAAAGGTGGTGCCAACCGAATAACTTCGTGTAATAGATGCCTGTGCCCTCGAGGAGTCCTACGACCATTAACTGTTAAAATAGAGTAGGATAATTTCTAAATGCAGCAGAGGAAGTTAATTATAAAACTCTGACAAAATTTGCTAAATGGGGGGAATATTCCCAAAATGGAGATTATTATCCGTTTTTCATCTTTGAAATGCCAAATATCAGCGTCAAAGTCACGACATTGAACGTATGTTTAATTTACTCGGAATGAAATCTCGATAAGACGACACGTTTTGAACAAATTTTTATTGCATTTTGGTGTCTGACTTTTTACCCTTTGATCTCTGGGGATGAATTTCTTCAAAATGACCAAATGTTACATTGGCACCAGTATTTTGTAAACAACATATTTGTCTTATGATGTACACGGGAAAAAAAAAGTTCATTAATCTATTTTCAAATAAATTTGGTTGAATATTCCGGTGCCAATGTGACATTTGGAGATTAAAATTAAAAGGGAAGAAATTCATCCATCAGAGCTAAAGTACAGCGCCTAGAAGATTCAGTGTGGAAAACGGCTACAAAATAGTGCTAAAAAGTTGAATCCCATAAATTTACAACGATGCTGAATAACAAGATGTCGATCGTAGCGCCATCGTAGTGATTTAAAAACGATAGTCATTCTAAAAGAGACTCTTTAACCTATTTCACGTCATTCCTTAACTAAATTAGCTTATAACAGACCAAAATATCTTATATTTATAGTTTCCGATATTTAACACTCTATACTTTTTGAAAACACAGTGTTTATATTGAAAAGAGTTACGAGATGGCGCTCGTATCAGCATATTGCCGCTGAGCATTGTTGGAGATTTATGGGATACAAGATTTTAGCACTTTTTAAAGCATTATAGGAATAGCCGTTTTCCACACTGTATCTTCTAGGCGCTGTAGCTAAAGGGTTAAGAGACTATTAAGGACGAAGTGATTCTTTCAACTTCGGAAAATATTCCAACGGACTTTAAGTACGTTTATGTGGAATTTTCATATATTAAATTTAGAAGATGTTTAAAAGTAGAAATTATCAATAATTGAACTTTGTTGCCTTCACATATTTACAAATTTCAATATAATGTTTTGAGCATAATGTCACATACAACATAATGTCATAACATTTGAGTATATTTCTTTCTCTGAATACTAAATTACGTATTTCAAATGATCAAAGTTGTACAATTGATGCCTCTATAGGATTAATCAAAAGATTGACGTAATAATAATGGTGTATATTTAGGCAAAGAATAAAACAATGTAATAAATTATTAAAGTTTTGAATCTAAGGAGTAGAGATTCAAATCTATGTTCATTGAACGAAGAAATGCATTTTTCCAATTTTTTTAGAAACATTTGTCTCAAAGAAAATGGTCAGAAATATTGTCTTTATTTATACTTCATTTTATTTTTTAAAAGACATTTTATTATGGGAAAATACACCAAATAAAATGTTTAGTACACGTATTTCTTGAACTTTCCTTTTTCTATTCAATTTCTAGCTGACGAAATGGATATAGAAGCTTCTAAGAATTCCCGGAAGTTAAAACTAAATGTACCAAGAACTGGCACTAAATAAAAATATTTCGATTCTCACCAAAAATTTCTTCATAAACAAGTAAATAAAATATAGTTACACAGATATAATCTAAATAAAACAGTTAAATAGTTTTAAATAAAAATTTTGGTATGAAATATTTCTATAAAACTTGAGTAAATTTTATGGTTACTACTTTTATTAAAAATGCTTCACAAAAGAATTTTTATTTAAAACTATTTAAATTTTTATTTGCATCATCTCTCTATTTTTCTATTTAACACTAGAACACCTAGTACAGGGTTGTCGGTTCGGCCTTTTTTAAATTCAAAATTCGAATTAATACCGGTAATTCTGAAAGACGAATTTTTACGATAGGTAGTCACGAAATGTGTGTCATTAAATAAAGAGAAGAATATTATAGAAAGTATAGCGCCTAGAATATATAGTGTGGAAATCGGCTATCCCTGTAATACTTAAAAAAGCGCTAAAATATTGTATCCCTTAAATGTGTAATGATACTGCTGCAATATGCAGATCGCAGCGACATCTGCAGGATATTTTCTACAACTGCAAGAAATTGCTAGTCTATACAATGTAATACTGGTAATACGAAACTCACTTAGATGTTGCTGCGATCGACACTTGAAATTTTAGCAGTATCGTCCCACATTTAAGGGATACAAATTTTTAGCACTGTTTAGATAGCATATTTCCACATTAGGCATTCTAGGCTCTGTAAAAGAAAGTTTCTGGTATGAATGTGAAATTTCGGTATTTTAAAAAACCGGCCAAGCTGGTAACCGTGGTCCGGTAGGAGTCGATTTGACTCCGGCCAACTGATTATATGTCGATTCGAATTACCGATTTTTTCAAAAATTAAGTTAAATATAAGCTACACAGAAATAAGATAAATAAGTAATTTGAATACTTTAAAAAAAAAAAGATTCTGGTGAAAAATGTTTTTATAAAACTCGAGTAAAAGTTTCGTGCGTTCTAGTATTAACCCTCTCGCTGCGTAAGTAATTCTTCCCGATGAGCGTCTTTTACAGAATTTTTAATCTTTATCACCGGTTCTTTAAAGGAGAAATTTTTGAGTATCGTAATTGGGGAAAATGTCCTGCTTAAATCAGACAAAATATTCGCTAAAACATAACTGGCGGGAACAAACAAATAGTATTAATTTGACGGGAAAATGCATGCCAGAGCATATCTTGTGCTGCGCAGCGAGAGGGTTAATGAATAAATTTCTAGTTCAAATCAGAATATTTTCATTTGATACCTGTCAAATAATCAGGGATGAGATTTCCGCGTTTTTTGCACACCAGTATATTCTTAGAGAAATTGTTGTTCTCTTAAATCGCAAAAATTTTCCGATTAAATGAAATATCATTTTCTCTAACAAAATACTGGTGTGCAAAAACGCGGAAATCTCATCCCTGAATAATACATTGATGATCTACGTAGTGTTAACTCTGTTCGATTGACATCACAGCAGCCCTAAGAAATATAATAGTCCCGACTCAACATTATAAGTCCATGTAAAAGAATGCACATTTGGGGAGGGGGGAGCAAACACTGTATCTTATCTGATAAAATACTAATTGAAGAGTCCAATTATAATAATTAGCATCTATGCAGTTCGAAGTATGAGGGTGAATTTTTCTATTGTTACTATTCAGATGAAAGTGTCCAAGCAAGCACAATGGTAATGAGTGGCCCAAAAGTTGGAAGTGTCAAGATCGGTGTGATAAAACATTTTATGAACTCAAATAAAATGAAATAATTATCACAAGCGTTGAATTTCAGGAAAAACTACAACGTTATAGACATTCCTAAGTATAAAAAACAATGATTTTTGAAAATTTTGTTTAGAACATTCAGTAATAATGATCGTTGTGGTAAAATCAATCTTGTATTGGTCATTTATTCGTTACTTTTAGTTTATTAACTGTTAAGAATGTTTAAAGTATTAAATTTAAATGTTCCATTATTTAATTATAATGCTGTATTAAGTTCTTAAAAAAATTACAAGTAAATTAATAAAAATAAGATGAACTGCATAAAATGCACGGCCATATTTTGGTAATTTAGCCATGTCATTTAGAATTTTTACTGCTATAAAGTTGACAAAAATTTTCTTAATCGGGCGGTGATATAATTTTGTGTAGTTTACAGATAATAAATGGATTTCTTGAAAGTAAATTAGTTTTCACTTAAAAGCATTATAATTAATCCTTTAATCTTTAATGCTTATATTTGGCGTTTTATGTTTATAAATCCTTTCAAGGCCGCTGGTAACACACGCGACCACTTAAATTTAATTTCAAACTGCCAATTTGCACCCAGAATATTTTAGCAAAATTTTCCTTTCATAAGCAAAGAAAAGCATGTATTTATTTTATAATAAATTCGAAAGTAAATTCTGATGTCAGTCAAACATTTCACCTTTTACTAATACACTTGAAAGGATAAAAATGCAAAAAATAACCTAAATATGACAAACTTATGAGAACTCGCATCGCAAGCACAATTACCTTAAAATGTTGTTTATTTCACAAAGCTTTCGTTACAGTTTAAGGGAGAAAGGAACCTTCAAACTCATTTTTTATTTCACTTTAAATACTATTCAAGGGCACACTATATGCATTACGGCATTATGTTTATCACAAAAGAAATTTGAAAAAAAATTGAAGAGTTGCTGGTATCTAATATTTTAAGAGGTTATGAAGAATTTTTCAAAATGCCCCATGCGCATTACATACCAATTAAAATATCCAATATTTTTATAGCTGATTTTCATTATGTATGCATAACACTGAGCATCACTTTTTTTTTTAATTAGTGGCCGAGAGGTTCAGCCCTCGAAGCTGGTAGACGGGGGATACTGGGTTCGATCCCAATCGCGCCCATCGGCATAATCGTACGGAGTTTTCGTGGTTTTCTTTGAACCTTGGATTTTCCAAGCGTAAATACGGGTTAGTTTCCATTAGAAAGACCCCCACGGAGGGTACTCCCCCCTTGGGCCCTATATCCCTCGTGTTGATAATTGGCCGTCATAAACACAACCAACCAACCTTTTTTAAAAACTAAATATCGTTGGAAAAGCTAAAAGTATCTAACTGAAGAAATATGATGCAAAACTGCCAAAAATTTCATAAAATTTAGATAATATTTTTTATTTCTTACCTTTATATTCAAATAAATAAACATTTCTTTCCACAGATTTTTTTGGATATATAAACCAAACTTGCATAAAAAAAAATATTGGGGATATTAATTGATATGGAATGCGCATGGGGGATTTTGAAAAGTTTATCATAACGCTTAAAATATTCAAGACAATTTCTTATTTTTCTTAATTTATTGTGTGATAAATATATGCCACAATGAATACAGTGTGCTCTTGAATAGTATTTAAAGCGAAATTTTAAAAATATATAAAAAGAAGTTTAAAGGTCCCTTGTCCTCTTAACGATTTTTAAGCGTTGTCACTTCCTTCAAGCATTTTAAGCATAAATAATCATAATAATTCTTAAAATTTTTAAACTTCTCTTATAATATTTCTATATTGATTTCAGTAAAGAGTTTATTTTATCGTTGAAGAGGATTTATATTAGGTTGAGCAAAAAGTTCTGGGAAATTTTTAATCTAATAGTTTCCAGAATTTGTATCGTATATGATGGTCGTGCCATCAATGCCTAGCTCTATTGCCAGGAGTTGGATCGAGTCTACTCAAAATTGGTGCAGAAGTATACAAGATTGGTCCGCCGAAAGTGCGCTTTCTTTCAGCAGGACAATGCCAAACCGCACGTGGCTCAGAAGACCAAGGACACGGTTGGACGGCGTCGAAACTTTTCCACACCCCGCCTACACTCCAGACGTGGCTCCATCCGATTATGGCCTCTTTCGATCAATGCAACAATTATTCAACGGCCGTCTATTTGAATCCTTTAATGAAGATGAAGAATAATGTCGAGTTTTTCGATTCCAAGGAGCCGCCATGGTACTTCCAGCAAATCCGGATTCTGGCAGAACGATGGCAGAAAGTCGTGGACTATGATGGTCTCTACTTCAAAGAACAGTCTTTGTTGCTTTTGTTGTTAATTTGCGTATAACAACGCAACTTCCACAAATTTCCCAGAACTTTTTGCCAACCTAGTATCTATGCTAGTATTAAAAAATAAAATACGAAAAACACAAAGTTTTACAGCCTCCTCTTTCCAAAAGATATTCATATACAAACTCCTAAATTCCAATAAGGTTGAGCCTGTACTTCATTACACAAAAAATATTTATCTATTAAAGCCATATGTATTTGAAATATTTTGCAATAATTTTTCCTGTTAGTGTTTTGCTTAAAGACTACATAAACTAGAGATTTTCAAAAATTCTAAAATTCAGACTTACTTTTTCTAAATCGACTTCACAAATGCATTTATTTTATCGAGAAGTTGTAGCTGAAAAAATATTAAAAAATAGCAACAATGTATAAAACAGAAACTTTTATATCCCCTGCTATCGTGGAGTTATTCGTGTAATCTTGTAGACTCTTATAAGATACTCCTGCATTACAATACACAAAAATATTTACCTTTAAAAGTCGTGCGTCGTTGAAATCTTTTATATTAAATTTTCTCATCTTTCTTTGCTAAAAAACAGAGAAAATGAAAGCAGTAGCACTTTGTGCATAAATGTTGATGATACGCACAAATCTAAAAACTTCCGTATTTGTTTAAAAGTTTTGTATAAAAATTTCTCAAGAAGTATATACATATTTTTGCGTGAGGAAGCATAAGATTTGTACATATTCTGTGTACAGTTTTGCATAGAAAACTATTTGAAAACAGTTGCTTTTTGTCGGAAACTGAATAAGCGAATGAAAAATATAAATGAAAATTGAAAATAAATGCTCTAGAAATGGATTCCGCGAAGTATAACATAGTGATGTCTATTTTGTTATTTACTGGTACTAAATATCTTTGATAGAAAAGGTACATACTTGGAGATCAGGTACTTTTGAACATGGAACTATGAAGAGAAATTGACATATCATCAAAATGGAGAAGCTTCAATTGTTACCAGTTTCACAGTGACTCATTACAGCCGGGACAAACCAGTAAATTTGAATAGAAATTTTCTCCCTATTTAAACGCCTCATTAATCCTGAATTTCATTCATATTTATGGCGAAAAACAGAATTTAATTTTACTACAAAATTTGTAAATAAAGTTTAAAAAAAGATTATTTTTTCGAAAGTGTACTACAAGAAAGAAAGAGTAGTAGGCGTAGTGTTGTCAAGTGTCCAACGTAAATAAGAGCCCCAAATGCACTGGATACCACTAATTTCTTACATTTTTTTTCCGGCGACAGCTTTAATCACAGATAATTCTGCCTTTACATAAGGTGAATAAATTTACTTTAAAATACTGGTGTCCAGATCATTTTGATCACCGATTTACGCAGGACACCTGGCAACACTATATAATGCATAGCTGCCAACCTTTACGTTTTATTCCTACCACTAAAATTTTCTTGTAAATATTGCCTGATTTAATGGTCGAAATCTCACGATTAAAAAAGGCGAAAATATCTTCTAAATTTTAGTGGTAGCAAAAAAGCGTAAAGGTTGGCAGCTATGGATAATGGAGTTACGAATAAAGAGGAGGAGACATATAGTGTGATGTCTACGAGTTGCGAGTAAACTAACAGAGGATGTCGTCACAAGATCGTTTCTGATTACCGTCGGAGCAAACTTCCACCAGTAAATTTCGAATAGAAATTTTTTCCTATTTTTAGCAGCTTTTCATGAAAAAAATCTCTCATAAATATGACTAATTTTTCTATTTGTTTTTACTGGTGGAAGTTTACGCAGGTATTATAATAGTTTTCGCTGACACTGACTAGTAAATGTACGGCGGCGAATTTTGATTTTTATAGCTCATTCGATTCGTGTCATCGAGCTAAGTAATTTGCTACCTCGCATATAGGTTATTGAGTTTTAATAATGACAGGGGGCCGGGTCGAAGTTTAAAGTTTCGTTCACTGAAAACCAGTTGCCTTAAAAAAAATAAGAAAGATTTAAATTTATTTATGGTTCTTACACTGACATGCATTGATGGTAGTCAATTTTTGACGCATTGTTCATTTCGAAGAAGTGAGTAAAACAGAAATATTTCTCACAGTGCGCACAACGAACAAAGGCTTCTTCAGCTGACTTGACGACGCATTTACAAAAGCTCTGCTTTCTTTCTTGAATTTTAAAACAGTAGTCTGTAAGGGTGACGTAGTTTTCGTCTTTATCAATGTATCCTCCTTTAGCAAATCTACACTTGAACACAAGAATGAACTTAACTTATACAAACTGATAATGTATTAATGATTGAAGTTTTATGACGTTGTTTCTAGTCATGAGGCTAATATTTAATTCGTTGACTAAAATGTAGTCTTGAATAAATTTTACATAGACTTTCCAAGGACGTAAACACATTAAATCCAGCGGTTGAATGAGACTAGTTGAATTTGCAGCCATACACTTCAGAATAATTTGCATGTCTTTAATCTGAAACGAAGCAGGGTTCGAAAATAGGCCTGTCGCATCATGCATGAGAACGGCCTTTTTTCACCTCATTTTACTTCTGGCATAAAAACGTAGAAAAAGTAGGCTCGTTTTAGAAATTAATACGATTTGTAACACTAGTGGTCTTACGAATCACAACTCGATTGATGGCTTTAAACCTTTGAATCCACGTCCTAGACGCCTTGGTTCTTTGACAACCTGATTATCTCGAAGAGCAAAATGTTAAGGTCAATGTCGCGAATCCGTTTCTTTTTAAAGAGAGCTGTCTCAAACTCCTTTCTGACGATATAATGAATTTGTTGATACTCCTCGAATGCCGATCCTTTCTTATCAGAAAGTTTTTTGAATCACTTAAGCTCGTCATATACAGTTGAATTCAGCATAGAAGCTGGAAAAATGCTTTTCAATCGATTTTTGAAGGCCGAAGCCTTTTTCTATTTACCAGTTGGTGCTTTTGCAATGTTAAAAACGTTTGTCATACCTTCGTTAGAAGCGTAGTCAAAACTGAGCTTCCTTTTCTTTGATGGGCTCAATAACGGTTGATAACCCGAATCCGCGTGAGATGATGTTGATGCAATGTGAAATGTTTCGTCATCTATACGCTGCAGCATCCACTAGCACCGCCCCCTGAATACTAGGCCTGAGCGCTGGACCAAAAATGGCGGCTGCCGAAGGCGGATTTATTTCAGCGTGCGTACGGTCCCTTAAATATTCCTACCAAAAATTTTTTGAAGTTTTTTCCGCTTCATTTTTCTGAGAATTAACAAGGTAGAGAAATCTTTTATAAAATACTGGTGTCTACATTTAAGGGACCGTACCTACGCTAAAAAAATCCGCCTTCGGCAGCCGCCATTTTTGTGTCATTTTTGTGTGAGCGCTCAGGCCTGGTATTCAGGGGGCGGTGCCGCTAGTGTCGTAGACGTATTCCTCTAAATCAATTTCTTCTTCCGGTCGTTCTTTTTTATCTGTTTGCAAGACAAAAATTTCTTCTGACTCAAAACGTATCCCTGATTCAAAGAATTCAATGAGATCGTTTGCCACAGTCTTGTCTGTCACGGTAATTACGGCTTCCGGCTCAAGTTGATAGTTCTTGAATAGAAGTCGAGCGACGTTCTTTCGATTGAGTACGATGTTACTATAGGATTCGAAGTCCAAAACTTTACTTTTCAAGTTTCAAGTGTCTGATAACTTTAAAAGAAACTTCGTACAATATTTAAAAAAAATGGAGAAAAATTAGTTTAATAATGAATAGTAACAGAGATTGGTTCAAGCAACTTAAACTCAGTTCAGAGCAGAATTAAGCACAATGGAGAGTATTATCAGCTGTTTAAAAACTCTGTAATTATAAAAAATAAAAACAGGCATCCTTTCTTTAAAGTCTAAACTTAAAATACAGAATACAAGAAAAATATAAGAAAAAATAATCATAATGTAACAACTTGTTGCATAAGAAACTTCAGGCTTTGTAAATAATTCAGAGCTAAAGTCACAAACCACCTTCTAGGTTCTAGGTCATTGCAACACAATAAGTAAAAAACGTCAATTTATTACATTGGTCGCACATTTACTGAAAATTTTGCATAATGCGAGATGCCGAAAATAATATAGTAGCAGAAATTTCCTTCGCGTACAACCGTACGCAGACGTTCCGCAAGTTACGAAGTGACTGAA
The DNA here is from genome assembly GCA_963932465.1 of Maratus speciosus. Classification (NCBI taxonomy): domain Eukaryota; kingdom Metazoa; phylum Arthropoda; class Arachnida; order Araneae; family Salticidae; genus Maratus; species Maratus speciosus. Next base: position 166,844,490 of record OZ010796.1, on the reverse strand, counting down.
AAACTGACAAAAGAACCGACAATGTCTGATAACAAAGATTCTTGCTGGTAATTCGTGAAAAAAGTATTGATAGAATGAACAAAACTAGACGAGGACATCGTAACTTGCGAAAATCTACCTCTAAAGTTGAATGCGAATATTTTATCTGCAATTACAAATTCTTATAATAACAGCAATAATATAATCTTATAGTAGTTATTAGCAATGTATGGTGCTGTAAAAACAATTAGCAAACATTAATCGTACTCATTTCTTTGAAAGCACCTGTTTTTCAATGAACAAAATTTTGAATTTTGACCCGGCCCTCTGTCATTATAAAAACTCAACTGCCGATATCCGAGGTATAAATTTACTAAGCTCGATGAGACGAATCGAATGCGCTATTAAAATCGAAATTATCCGCTACAGACTATAATACTTTTACTTGTGAGAGGAGGCTCTCTAGTTTGTCACAACACGGCAGAAACGCAGTGCCTGACTGCCACCGAAGTAATCTTCCACCGGTAAAAAGGAATATATGATTTTGCAACTATTTATGACTGTAATTTTCCATTAATAAGACGTTTAAACTTGGAGAAAATTTCTACTTAAATTTACCGGTGAGAACAACACGCCTCGGTGATAATCAGCACTAGTGAAAGCGGTTACAGGTGAAGCTTTACCATTTTAAGGATATGGCAGATCCACTTTATAAATAGTTCCATGCACTAGATAGGCCAGATAATGTGACTTATCAATAATTAATTTTTGTTTTGTTTTTGAAGAAGCTGGCAAACTATTATAATTGATTCTAAAGTGGTATTCTTCGCTATTTTAAGAGTATTTAACATTCAGTTTGTAAATAATTGATTCAACTTTTTTTTTCTTTTCTTTTTACAGTACACGTATTTTAGAAAAAAAGTGAGTGTTGACTAAAAATTTTATAAATATACTCATTGGTGGAAAAGATGAGCAGCAGTGGATTGGTTGTTACCTCTAAATTTTAATAGTATTATTCGCCTCTTTTGATGACAGAATATGTGATATTTAATAAGGCAACTAACACTATTAAAATTTATTGGTGACCTTTGGCCTACTGCTGCGCATGTTTTACACCAATATACCAATACAAATAACATTTTAAAAAGTATTTCTCAGATAAAAATTATCACAAAATACAGTCAGATGGCATTCAGTTGCTTACATCACTTAATATCAGTGTTTTCATACTGTGGCCCGGCGGATACCACTAAAGTTTTACAGTAATCATTGTCATATCTAATCATCGAATTTATGCGACTCAACAAGTTGACTATTTCTTTAAAAGGTTGGTGGTATCCACGGGCACCCCCGTTGGACACCCCTAGACAGTTTATGCGTAAAAACTATTTCCACTTATACAATTTTAATTAGCGTTGCCAAAAGTTTTTTTTAATTAAAAATATCTATTACTATTTCAGAATTATAATCTCCGTTTTATTTAATGATAGACATTCCGTGACTTTTTAATCGCTTCAACACGGTTCGTACGAGTATCGTTATTTTCGAGTCACAATATCAGAATTCTTTTATAGAAAAACAAATCTAGTTTAAACGGACGAAATTTCACCTTATTTCAGGAGAGATTTTCCATAAAAAAGTACTGGTACCGAAGAATTTCTTAGTCACGTACTAACCCTGTTCAAGGGCGGTGGTTCATTTTTGGAACACTTAATTTCAATTTTTAAATACCTCATTGGCACCAGAATATTGGAATAGAAATTTTCCTTTTATTAAGTACGTGGACAAAAACTTTTGCTTATTTTGAAAAAAATTTGTTCGTAAATTCTGATGGCAATCCCACATTTGAGAAATTTACGAATAGAAGTAACTTTCCCCTGAAAGGGTTAAAAAGAACATTACTATACAAAAACGTAACAGATATTTTGAGTAAAAATGGTCCCCAATCTAATCAACACTAACCTTTTACTCTTTAATATGGAAAAATTAAGCCCTTTTGTTAACCCCTTAACGGTCGCATTAAATTACGGTTTAAAAATTGAAATTGCTTATTGGCACCACTTTTTTGAAAAAGAAATGATCACCTTGTTTAATGACAGGTAAAATTATACCATAATAAAGCCAATTGCACTATTTTATAAAACTGGTGGGAATCAAACAAATCTGAATAATCTGAAAAAAAGACACAGCCCGTGAATATGACGGAAGCGAGAATTAAGGGGTTAACCCCTTAACCTACGATTTACTTTTAACAGCTCCACGGTTTGGCAAATCCATAGCTACCACTAAAATTTAATAGAGATTTTTGCCTTGTTTAGTCATGGAATTTCGACGATTAAATTAAACTATATTTACTGTGAAATTTTAGTGGTAAGAAGAATTTACATTTGGCTAGACCATCGTACGCGGGCTATGCCCGTCATTGTAGGTTAAGGGGTTAAGAAACCTACACAGCGCAGTGATGAACATACGAATGAAAAAAACTTTACATTTAAATTAATAAACTATGGTCCAAGCAGTCACTGTGTTTATTAAATAATAGTATTCACTTTACTTAATCACCGCAAGCTGCTGTTAATAGGGAGAAGATTTTCTTATTAAAATTTCTGGTATGTAACCTTACATATGAGTATAATAAAATATACTTCCTAATGGGGTTGTCAGTTTGGCGTTGAATTTTAATTCGAAATTTCATAATCACCGGAAATTTCGAAGGAAGAATTTTTACTTTATATGATCGCTAAATGCCTCTTTTAAAATAAAGCATAAAATACTATCATTTATTTATGGTATAAACACTAAATTTCTGAATAAAAATGGTGGCCAAACTGTCAACCTTGTTTCCTAAAGCAAAATTCGTGCAGTGTAGAGATACAGTGTCTAGAAATACATAGCGTGGAAATCGAGTATTTCCGTATTGCTTTAGAATGTATCCGAAAAAATTAGATTTTCTTCGGTGGTGCTGCCATGGAACATATTGCTTGAAAGTGTTAACTACGAAGGCATTTCGAAAAGTAAAGATACTATGGCTCGCATTCCTTAAAAAAACATTTATTTAGAAAACGTAAGTTACATCTTATTAACTGGATTATTTATTATTTTTCGACATAATCACCCCCGTTATCCAAACATTTGTTAAGTCGGGGCACAAGCTTTTGTATCCCACAGTCATAGAACGTTTCCGCCTGTTGTCGGAATCACATTTCAACTTCACCTATGATCTCATCATCGTCGTGGAATGATTTCCCTCCAAGATGTGACTTCAGGTAACAGGAGACGTCTATTTGCACGAATTGCTTCCTCCGTTCTCTGAAGAAGGGCATCAGAGGTCACAGATGGCTGACCTGTTCTTTGTTCGTCATGAACATCGGTCCTACCTTCAGAGAAATGACGACACCATTTAGTTACATTTTGTCAATTCATAATGTTCCCATAAACAGAAACAATTTCTTTGTGAATATCCGCTGGTCGCTGACCTCTTGCATGAAGAAACGTATGACGGAGCGCACTTCGCATTTGGCGGGATTCTGAATCTGCGGAACCATTTTAAACACGACCTACTCCAGCCAGAATCAACGTTGAAATGCCGAACAACCGCGAGGAAAAAGCTAACGGTTCAAGGTTAACACGTGTGTTGCCAACTTGTTTGCCAAACCTTTTCTTTTCCTCCGGCGTACGGTGTATCTTTACTTTTCGAAATGTCTTCGTACAAAGCGTTAGTTACAGCGTCTAGAAGTATGTGAGGCAAAATACATTAAGAATATTAGGTCATTGAGTATGAAACGTCTGATTTGAAAGCGGTTTTTTGTATTTGGAAAGTCCGAAATATTACTAGAAAGATTGAACCCTTTTGCGGGCGGTGTCTACAAAAAAGGACACATATATTTAAGAGAACAGGCACCAAGAATATTTAATTGAAATCTTCCCTTTTTCTTGGCGCAGCATGGCCCAAATGGGACCTTGCGCCATTAAACCCCAATTAATCAACCAACCAATGAAACAACCTTTTTTAAAGTACGAGAAAATAAGCAAGTTTTATTTTCTATAAATTCATTTGTAAATTCTGATGTCAGTCCATCATTTTATCACTTTAGAAAAAAGAATTACTCCGCGCCGGAAAGAGTTAATAGTTATTTTTACTTACTAAGATGATACATAAGACAAAAAATAAACGAAAAGAAAATTACTATTCAAAATTTTCTGGTGTGAATTCAGAATTTCTAAATGAATAAATTGCTTTCAAATCGAAAGTTTCGTACTTAATGACCTAATATAGACCTACATTTTCGTTCGTTCCTAATGTATCGCGTATTACAGCATAAATCTTTTAATTATGTTTTTCGCAAAAATTATCTTTCAAAAACAAGTTTCCTGTAGTTTAAATTGAATCATAAATATGTAAAAACACACCGGATTTCCATTCATTTGTAGCAAGGGACTCCATCTTAACACCCTCTTGTGAAGATGTTAATTTTTGTATACGGTTTCGCTTGTCGACTGTTTCCACACTATATACTTCTAGACCAGTGTTGCCAGATGGACTACTTTTTTAAAATCAGATTCTTGATCGGCACCACTTTTTTAAAATGGTAAAATGTGCCTTATTTAATGACATATTAATTAAGGCCAAAAACAAAGTGAATTTTACCGTTTAAAAAAAGGGGTGCGAAACAAGAAATCTGAATTTTTAAAAAGTAGCCCACTGGCAACACTGTTCTAGACACTGTAGTAGAGATAATATACAAAGAAGAATCTGATAATAACAAATAAGAGTACCTGGAAACAAAATTTAAAGAAAATATAACTAAAGAAATTTCAGAGACACTTTTTTATTATTTTGCTTTGATGAAGCAAGGCATTTACGTCTTTTAAAGATAGAATAGAACAACACGCCTCGTTAGAGAAAAATACTTTGGAAATAAAAACTTTTAAAAGTTTAGATGTATTCTAACACAAAATATCACTAATACGTCTTCTGGTTTTATGAAACATTATCAAATTCTGAATATTATGAAAATATTGATGACATTTGTAAAATAGTACATATAAAAAAACACATGGTTGAAGAAAAATTTTAAAAAGAAGGATTTAAAAAAATATATAAAGAAAAGCTCATGTACTTGGTTAAAAGATATAAGAAAACTTTTCTTCTACAAGAATGTTAACAATTTAAAATTCAGAATGTTGTACAAAAATTAAAGTTTGAAAGTTGCATTTTTGTTTTATTGCTTGGAATTAATTTTTTTTTATGCTTGAAAAGGAATTTAATTTATTGACGTTACTAGTTCGGCTTCTGCTGAAAGATAAGTTTAATAGCTGATTTATATTAAAGAAAATGTAAATACTTATTTTAAAAGGAACTTTTTAAAGCTTTTAAAGGAACTTTTTAGCTGAAGTTTGGGACTTTTTATCAACTGTACTTTCGAAAATAAATTAATAAATTAAATACTTTTAACACTAGAACCGCCGTTAGGGGCCATTTTGACCCCTTCTAAAATTGATAATAGTCGATTCGAACCAGAAATGTTTTCATAATATATGTTATATGTATGAAGCACAAAAATATGCTAATTAAATAAGTCAAATAGCCCCCCTCACTGAGAAGCCCATATTAATACGTTCACTATGCTCCAGGTTTCACAGCAATACAAGCAATATTTAAAGTAATATTATTCTATTGATTTAATGTATTTTTAATACATTGAACAATGATTAATACTTCCAAGGATTGCATTCATCAGTGGTGGAAAATTGGCGCAGAGGAGGAGCCTATTGACACCACTAATATTTTATAGTGTCATTCCCTTTAATAAAAACTCAGAAATTCTGTCATTAGATAAGTCGAAAAATACTACTAAAATTTAGTGATGTCAATAGGCTCCTCCTCTGCGCCAATTTTCCACCACTGCATTCATATTCGTTATTAAGTTTTTTTTTTTTTTTTTTTTTTTTTTTTTTTTTTTTTTTTTTTTTTTTTTTTATATAAAATGTTCAAAGAATCTTTTTTTTTTTTTAGCATTTAAAACAAAATGCAGAGAAAACAATATTACAATTTTGCCCTTTTCCAAGACAGTCGGAGGGTTAAGGGGACAAGGAACCTTAGAATCCTTATTTTTTTTTTTTTTTTTTTTTTTTTTTTTTTTTTTTGTAAATTTCACCTAAATATTATTCAAGGGTACATTATATGCTTTATGGCATGCATTTATCACAAAAAATAATTAAAAAAAATTATTTTTGAGAAAAAATGGAATTTTACGCATCGTCTTAGAAATCTTCGAAATGCCCTCTGCGTCTTCCATATCAATGAAAATCCCCAATATTTTTTATAAAAGTTTGTCTTATATATATAAATAAAATAGAGCATCGAATTTTAAATATTTGAATTTAAAGGTAAAAAAAAAAAAAATAAAATAAAAATTTTGAATTTTTTTCGAAAAAATTTCAAAACATTTCAATTTTTCAATTTTTGTTAACTTTTAAATTTAAATATATAAAATATTTTATATTATTTTACATATTACTCTATTTTATATTACTCTATTTTATTTATATATATAAAACAAACTTTTATAAAAAAATATTGGGGATTTTCATTGATATGGGATGCGCAGGATATATATTTTTTTTTTACCTTTAAATTCAAATATATAAAATTCGATGCTCTGTTTTGTTTATATATATAAACCAAGCTTTTATAAATAATATTGGGGATTTTCATTGATTTGGAAGATGCAGGGGGCATTTCGACGATTTCTAAGACGACGCGTAAAACTCCATTTTTTTCTAAAAAATAATTTTTTTTTTGTGATAAAGGCATGCCATAATGCATATAATGTACCCTTGAATAATATGTAATTTGAAATTTATAAACAATAAAAAAAAAATATTTTAAGGTCCCTTGTCCCCTTAAATAAAAATTCTGGTGTGAAGCACTTTTTTATAAAAATTGAGAAAAATAGTCGGCGGTTTTAGTGTTAAAGAACATTTCTTTTTTTTTTCATGGTAACACCATAGCTTCCAACTTTTACGCTTTGTTCTTACCACTAAAATTTTATAGTAAATAATGTCTTATTTAATCATCGAAATACCACAATTAAAGAAGTCGAAAATCTCTTTTAAAATTTAGTTGCAGTGAAAAAGCGTAAAAGTTGGCAGCTATGATAACACCCAATTTTAAGACTATATTTGAATTCATTCTATTAGGTTGAGCAAAAAGTTCTGGAAAATTTTTAATCTAATAGTTACCAGAATTTCCATCGTATATAGGAGTACTAGTGGTATATTTATAGCAGCGCATGAACTTTGGCTCCAAAATGCCTATTGAAAAGTATGGTTTGCGTGTGTTACCCGGCATTATTGGAGAAAAGGCTTAACGATTCTGAAAGCCGTCGATGAGATTAATGAGGATGAAGGTGCAGGAAACAGTGACAAACTTAGCCAGCAATACCGCAATCTGGCAGAAAGTCGTGGGCTATGATGGTCTCTACTTTAAAGAATAGTCCTTGTTGCTTTTGTTGTTAATTTGCGCATAACAACGCAACTTTCACAAATTTCCCAGAACTTTTTGCTCAATCTAGTATAAAAAGAGCCAAGAACTGAATATCAATATATATATTTCTAATTATGTTACATTTAAAAGAGACCAAAATGTGAGGATAATAATTTTATATACATATGATAAACTTATAGCTTACTAAAAAATGATCTGATTGCAATGCAACTTTTTTAATGATAGTAGGTTGAACCCGTCAAAATTCGACGAAATAATATGTTTAACCTCCTTACCCTGTTAAAATATTACTCAACATTAAAAAAAAAGTCACACCCGAATTTTTATTTAAAACTATTTAATATATTTATTTAACTTAGTTCTGTGTGGCTTTTATTAAATCGTACTATGTGAAGCATTTCTGGTTCGAATCGAATGAAATTAATTATAGAAACGGGTCGATTAGACCGATTCAGGGTAGGAAGGTAAAAGAGGAATGGTTAGATGTAACACTAGAACGTCGATGAGGGTTCATTTTTGACCCGTAAAAATAAATAAATGTCGATTCGAACAAGAACTTTCTTCATAAAAAATGTTAAATTTTTACCGCTCAGAAATAACTTAAATAAATAGTTTTAAGGGAACTTAGTATCTGTGTACATTAAAAAAATCAATGTTTCAAAAGTATTTTTCAAAAATAATTTAGAGTCTTAAGAACATTTCAAAACAGTGTGGCTGATTGTCAGGTGCATTTTAAATTCTCGAATATGAATAATGGTATAAATAATACAAACTCTTACTTTAAACCATTAACGGACCAATGCCGCCATATCGTCGGTACAATGTCAAATTATCCAATATGAAAACAGGGTTACCAGTGGGTTACATTTTAAAATTCAGATTTCTTGATTGGCACCACTTTTTTGAATTAGGAAATTTCACCAGGTTTGATGACATTTTAATCAAGCGGAAAACAATGAGAATTTCACCATTTCAGAAAAATGGTGCCAATCAAGAAATCTGAATTTTAAAAAAGTAAGCCACTGGCAACATTGTTTTCATATTGGATAGTTCGACATGGTACCGACGATATAAGCGGCATTGGCACCCTTAACCAAATTTATTCGATTAGCACTTTTACTTGTATATTGATAAGAGAAATTTACTAAAAAATTTACTTTTAAAATGTAGTGGTGCGAATAGAACATAAAAATAGAGTCATGCATTTAAATATATCGCCCGTTAAGTTTTAACACTAGACAGTAGAAGCGTCATTGCAGTCAATTTGATTACTACAAAATACACTGCTCAAAACAATTAGGGGAGCACGTGGTTTTAACAAAATTACGCAGATACTTAGATCGATAAGTAACGTAAAATAAAGCATCTATAATTTAAAGCGCAAGTAGAAAACAAATGAAGAAAATTTCATATGCAAATGAAAGTTAATGACGTGAACAACTAGAAAATAGAGATAAGTGTAGAAATTGGGATTTCGTAGAAACTTCTGCTTCGCTATCTCAGTTGTAAATTTCAATTCTTCAGCTTGTGTTTTCAGAAAAGGTGACTTTAAAATGTCACAACAACGTGATTTACCGGAATACTTGACTTGGCGTAATTATCGGCTAAATCCGGACAAACACAACGAAGTGTATTGCACGCGGTTGGAGTCGCGAGTTGGAAATTAATTTTAACCCTTAACCGGAAACATGAAAATCCCGTGCACAAACAGAACACATAATAATTTACCAAATAGTGAGCTTAAACATATAATCTTTAATAGTAATGCATTAACAGGACCAATTTTTTAATATAGCAGCATAAAAATAATTTTGGGATGTTGGAGAGAGAAAACATTAAGGGCAGATATGTAGACGCAAACATCTCACAGACGTACAGTCGTGGGAAAAAAAAGTAAACACCCCCTACTAACTCCTCAACAAATTATCGTAGACGAAAGTTACTGATACCGGACGATTGGAAATAAAGTTTACTTTTAAATGATGTATATAAAATTTGCTTAGGGGGCCATCTACATATTAAAACGAATTTAAACTTCATTTTTTTCAATAGCAATACACAAATTTAACGCGATATTTCAAATCTTCGGTTCAAACTATGCCTAGAAACGAAATTTCAAGTCATTTGAATGATAAGTCTTTGAATTATAGACATTCAAAATTTAGTGCTTCTAAATTACATTTTCATATTTTTAATTATATCTCCTAAAATTATGCTCCTAATGTGCTAATGTTTTGTGTAGCAATAATACTAATATAATCAAACATAATTACGTTGAATTTTCAAATTTTATAATTTTATGATATGAATTATGAATTATGAAATTAATATTCGAAAAAATTATTAATTGCAACCTACAATTTTTTTTATGGATTTAGATTTATTATGTCCTGCTTTATGGAAATCCAAAATTTCACATTTTTCTTCCAAGTAGTTTTCAAATTATGCTTAAAAAACGGCAAAATGATGGTTTAAGGGGCCGTCTATGATAGAAGTGACTAGATATTTTGAAATTTCTTATACTGTCCTGTAATCTAGCCTCAAAGACTGCTTGAGTGTTGCTTAAGGTGCCTTGATCAAGAAGGGGGCTCTCTCGCTTAATATTCGAGTACCGAACTTCGATTTGGATACAGATCTTAAAATACGCTCGTTTTAAGATAATTAATTTCTCAGAAACTTATAGTACGAATTGCATAAAAATTTGTTTTTAGTCTAATTCAATGGTGTAGAGCTCATTTATGCTGTCAGTATTGTGTACTGCTATTGAAAAAAACAAAGTTATGGTTCGTTTTAATATGTAGATGGCCCCTAAGCAAATTTTATATGTATCATTTAAAAGTAGACTTTATTTCCAATCGTCGGGTACCAGTAATTTTCTTCTACGATAATTTGTTGAGGAGTTAGTAGGGGGTGTTTACTTTTTTTTTCCACGACTGTACGTTTCCGGTTAAGGGTTGAGTAGAAAGCATATTCGCACAGCCTATGTAAGAGTTAAGAAACTACACTGGCCTCCAAAAGTTAAGGTACAGTGACTGGATGCTTTCGATTGCACACGTTTTGTCGGATATCTATAAAAATTATTGTCAAATTGTTCTTGAACTTCTGGGATGAAAAGAGCATGTTTTATTTTATATTTATTGGTGAAGATTTAGTCGGGGGTACAATTAGGGGGCTAATAATAAATTTAATAATAAAATAATATTTGCGATCACCTATGTAACAGGAAAGGCTGGAAATGGTTTGTCACTGTGTGGTAAATGACTAATTGGGTCATGTTCAATGTTTGTATGCATTTGTGTAAGCATAGCACTCATATTCGTGAAGATGTTAACGTTTTTGTGAAAAATTCAAAAGGTTTTTTGTTTATAGCATACAGAGTTTTCAACCAAATTTAACACAACTTTCCAAAAACCTGACAAAGAGTAGTAGAAACATTATACTGCAATTAAAACATGAATATATTGAATATTTGATGAGATATGGGCATTTTTATGAAATAATTTTTAACTGCGCATGCGCGGAAGATTTCAAAATTTTATTTCATAATTTGGTAGTAAGCTATTTAGGTCAACTTATATAAAAACTCCAGTCAAATATCGCGAAAATTCACAAATATAGGGTCGATATAGTGAGTTGCTTCCTAAAAATAGCTTTATTATAAGGGATTTTCCACAACTTTTCAATCAGCTCGCTATATCTTTCTAAGTTTTCACAATATTTGATTGAACTTTTTTTTTAAGTTGCCCCAAAATACTGACTACCAAATTATGAAACAAAAATTTTGAAATCTTCCGCGCATGCGCAGTTAAAAATTATCTCATAAAAATGCCCATATCTCATCAAATATTCAATATATTCATGTTTTAATCGCAGTATAATGTTTCTACTACTATTTGTCAGGTTTTTGGAAAGTTGCGTTAAATTTGGTTGAAAACTCTGTATGCTATAAACAAAAAACCTTTTGAATTTTTCACAAAAACGTTAACATCTTCACGAATATGAGTGCTATGCTTACACATATGCATACAAACATTGAACAGGACCCAATTAGTCATTTACCAAAGTGACAAACCATTTCCAGCCTTTCCTGTTACATAGGTGATCGCAAATATTATTTTATTGTTAAATTTGTTATTAGCCCCCTAATTGTACCATCAACTAAATCTTCACCGGGAAATAAAATCAAACATGTTCTTTTCATCCCAGAAGTTCAAGAACAATTCGCCAATAATTTTTGCAGATATTCGACAAAACGTGTGCAACCGAAAGCATCCAGTCCCTGTACCTTAACTTTTGGAGGCCATTGTACTACCAGGATTTTCGTTTGAAAACTGAAGTTTCGTATTTTATATCAATACGATAACTACGTTTGCGTTAACTATATGCGGGCCAGTCATTATAAAAATATATATTAAGGCATCCCATATACAAAATTATCAGGCGTAATATTTACAAAAAAAAGAAAAATCCACTAGTTCACACGTTATCTAAATAATACGACAGGATCGTTTTCACTTCTTTCGGAGCATCAGCAGTTGTAATTTCTAAATACCTTCACTTCTTCATTTATGGTGTTTTAGTTCAGCTGATTCGCTAATTTTCCATTTATCCCGTTCCTCTTTTTACCTCTTCTAACATTTTCTTCCGTCGCAGTCGATAGTCGCGTATGCCGACAAATAAGAGTACTTAAAAAGAAGATTTTAAGAAAACTAACTAAAGAAAGTTCAACGACACTTGCTTACTACGTTTATTTCATCCAGCAAGGACTTCGGTGGCTTTCATAATGGGATAGAAGAATAGGCCTTGTTAGAGGTAAAACTTTGGAAATAAAAACTGTAAATAGATTGGACGTATTTTGGTACTAACAATAACAAAACTTACGACTAGTATGGTTAAGAGCCATTATTTTGAAATTCAGACAAAAAAGTGATACTTTGATAGTTCTATTTTTTGATTTGCTTGATATTTTTTTATGTTGAAGTAGATCACATTTAACGAATAATGTGCAATTTTGAAGCCCTGAAAGAATTTTCCCTTCCCTGTAGAAAATGTCAAAGTTCAAGGTTGTGACCGTCATTTTTCATGAAAAGTGAAATGCGAGTATGTTTGCAGTGCTAAAGCTTGGTAAAGCAACGACATCCCAAAATTCTTTTGTGATGAAATATTAGTGTAACACTACCTGCTTAGTAAACTGTATTCGTTTCCATTGGGCATTGTTATTTTACATTGTTATGTTGCCTCAAAATGCAATGAAAATGACGTTTTTGTCTGTTTTCCGCTCGTATTTTATTATTTAAGTAATAGTACCACAAACTTTTTCCTATAGAATATCGAAGTGTAGTACTAGGACAATCTAAATAATATAATACTTTACCGGGATATTTCTGCTGTTAGCAGAAATAGTCTGTTAAATATTCAAAATTTTCAAAATCGGCAACATTTCAATCAGTCTTTTCTCAAAAAGGCGTCACGGTTCAATAAAACAAAATGTATCACGTAGTAGTTGAAAATATATACAAACACATGGAAAAGAAAAAAAAGTGGGGCCTCGTCATATTTTTAGAAAAAAAAATAACAAAATTTACAAAAATTCACAGTCAAAATATCCCGTTTAAATTTCCCTTTTTTCCATTTAGAACAAGGAAGGGGAAAGAAAAGGGGATATTTCATTTTATCATAGTGAAAAAACATAGCTAGTGGAAAGAGAAACGGGATGTTTCGTTTTCTGATAGGGAAAATGTATGATAAATGACAGCCTTTTTTGTGACTTTTGACATTTTTTTTTCTAAAAATATGACGAGGCCCCACTTTTTTTTCTTTTCCATGTGTTTGTACATACTTCTAACTACTACTTGATATATTTTGTTTTATTGAACCATGACGCTGTTTTGAGAAAAGACTAATTGAAATGTTGCCTATTTTGGAATTTTTGAATATTTAACAGCTTATTCCTGCTAACAGCAGCGATATTCCGATAAAGTTTTATATTATTTAGCTTGTCCTAGTAGTACACTTTGATATTCTATAGGAAAAAGTGTGGGGTACTATTTCTTAAATACGAAAATACGTGCGGAAAACGGACGGAAACGTCATTTTCATTGCATTTTGAGGCAACATAACAATGTAAAATAACAATGCCCCGTGGAAACGAATACAGTTTACTAATCAGGTAGTCTTATGCTAACATATCACCACAAAAGAATTTTGGGATGTCGTTGCTCTCCCAAGCTTTAGCACTGCAAACATACTCGCATTTCACTTTTCATGAAAAATGGCGGTCACAATTTTGAAATTTGACATTTTTTACAGTGAAAGGAAAATTTTTTCAGGGCTTTAAAATTGCACATTACTCATTAAATGCTCTACTTTCACATAACAAAATATCAAGCAAATCAAAAATACAACTATCACAGTTTGTCTGATTTTCAAAATAATGGCTCTTAAACATTATAAAATTCTGGATGTTCTGAAAGTATTAATGATGTTTGTGAATTAGTACGAGTATATTAAAAAACGCTTAGTTGAAGAGAAATTTGAAAAGAAGGGTTTTAACCACTTAACGGTTTAATTTTTTGACACAATAAAATAAAAATAGAGAGAAAGTACCATTTTTTTCATGCTAAAATATCTGCCAATTAATAAAGCAAAACTTATAGTTAAAAATTAGTGGTCTTCAAAAGCTTTTTGTAACGGCGTAAGCAAACTCTTGCGCGAATGGTGCTCGTGAAAATCTGTCAAGGGATTAACAATAGATGGACGCTGAGGGGTCATTTTGACTCGTACAAATGAATATATTTCGGTTCGTGTCAGAAATTTCTGTATAAAATAAGTTTAACCCTTAAATGCGCGATTTCTTATTCTGTTTCGAAAAATTATATATGATTCACTAAAAGGTTTATTACACAGGAAAAATAATGAAAAAAATCAAAGATATATTTTTCATATAATACGTCAACCTTTTCTTCTGTAGCACATCTGCAATATAAGTAAAAACTACTGTCGTATGGCTGTTTAACGCTAAAATAATGCAAATTAGTACATACTTAAATAAGTATATCTCCAAATACCTTATTTTATAATAATTATTTATTTTATAAAACTTAACTTTAAACCCTTTAATTCCCATAATGGAATACGTTCTAGAAATTACAAAGTTCCGAGAATCTGACTTTACACCAGAAAGATTCAATGGTTAATTTAGCTTTATTTAAATTCGGGACGTCTGTTTTTTAATTAAAACAAATATTGCTGTTTTAATTTTCTGGTGTGAATTAGGTACATGCGAATACAAAAAATCTATTAAGTTCAAACCGGTGTTGTTTGCATATATGCAAAGCTGCGCACTAAAGGGTTAAAAGATACAAAAAACCTAAATAAATACATTAACCAATTTTAAATAAATATTTTTGTGTAAAATATTTTTATAAAACGTGAGTAAAATTTCCCGTCTTTCTAGTATTATGAACTTTAAAGAAAAGTTTATGCATTTTTTTAATAAGATATAATAAGAGTTATCTTCTACAAAAATGTTAGAAATAAAAAATTTCGAATGTTGTACAAGAATTAAAATTTTAAAATTACAGTGTTGTTTCATTTCAGTTTATTTGGGATTAACGGCTTTTCGCTATTGTAACAGAAATCGAATTTATTGACCGAACTAGTTCGGTTTCTGCTGAAAATTAAGCTAAATTCCTGATTTTTTTTTTTTAAGAAAAATTATTTTTTTACTTTAAAAAACATTTTTCTAAGTTTAACAGAAGTATGAGAGTTTTTATCAACTGCACCTTGGAAAATAAATTAATAAATATAATATATTAAAGAAGGTTTCTTCTAGCCGACAATCTTAAGAAACAACTTAAAGGAAAATGTACTAAAAAATTGTAAATCGAGTTACATTATTCGTTAAAACTTTTTTTGCATGTGTTAAAATTTCATATTTTGAAGATTGAAAATTGGTTTCTTATACAAAATTTCAATAAATCAATATTATGTTTAATAAAACTAAAAGTGCCCAGTTAAATTGATGGCATTCACCTCATAGGCTATTCACGCTAATACCAATTTTATATAATACTCATATTTTGAGGAATAATACCACTCGATCTAATCAGGGAAGCGCCTTATGAGAATAAACCTGTATACCAAATTTGAAGCAAATCGGATAATTCTGAATGAAAAACCCATTTAGCTAAATTAAAGGGAGATTAGCTCCTCCATTTTCCACTTTATGCTTAACCAACGAACATCGAAATCTAATCCTATTAGAATAAACTGGTATACCAAATTTAAAGCAACTCGAATAATTCTGCATGAAAAACCCATTTACATAATTAAGAGGGAGTAGCCCCCGTCCCCCCCTCTCCCTTTATACTTAGCCAATGAACTTCCAAATCCAATCAGGGAATCGCCTTATCAGAATAAACCGATATATAAAATTTGAAGTAAATCGGATAATTTTGCATGAAAATCCCATTTATCTAAATTAAGGGTATTAGCCACCTGTTTCTACTCTTCATATTTAACCAATGAACCCCCAAAACTAATCAGGGAAGCACCTTACCAGAATGAACCTAGAAAAAAAAATGAAGCAAATCGGATATTTCTATGAAGAATTAACGCGTTAAGTACATACAGTGGCAGTAAAAAGTGTCCGGCCAGCAGAAAATTTTTGGATAATTTGTAAGTATACCCATATGAAGAAGAATCTCAATGGGATACTTATACACTTTACTGATATAAAAGTGAGGAACTTATTTATGGAATAAGAAATAAATATGAATAAATTTTATTGACAAAATTAATTGCAATGAATGGTCTATTGGAATGATCTATTCAAATTTAGCGGCAAATATTGTGTAAAACTTCGTAGAATAAATTTTAGCAATTTGAACGAAAACGTAAAATCATACACTTTCTATCACAATAAAACTAAAATTATGAATATTAACCCTAGAACTACCGAAAATTTTACTCAAGTTTTATAAAAATATTGCACATCAGAATTCTTATTTAAAATTATGGAACTTATTTACTTAACTCATTATTGTCTGGTTTACACATTTAGTTTATTTTAAAGAAATTTCTGGTTAGAATAAATATTTCGAATGTACCCATCGGGTCCATTGGACCCGTCTGGTAGACGGAGGGTTAAAGGCGTGAAATTATCGTTTTGCTAACTAAGCGTAAACCAACAGAGTGAAAGATATCCAAGCCGGGAATCGAACCGGGACCTCTGGAATAGCGCTCCAGTGCTCTAAAATTTAAGCTGCGAGGGCGATGCCCAGCTTGGCATGTTTCACTCACATAAGTTGGTAAGTCTGCTACCGCAGCTTAAATGGTAGAGTAATGCAGCGCTAATCCAGGGGTCCGGGTTCGATTCCCGGCTTGGACATGTTTCACTCTGTTGGTTTACGCTTAGTTAGCAAAGTGATAATTTCACGTCTTTAATATTCAACAATTTCAAGCGTAATTTCTATGCTGAAAAGTAGTTGAAGAATTAATTAAAATACTGTTATGAAATTTTATATTTCCATTCAATTAAATGACTGATCTAACCCAGGGTGCAAAAAATTGTACCACAATTTTAGAAGAGAATTTTTTGCCTCATTTAATTGCCGAAAAATAATATAAGTTCTGCGATTAATCATAGAAAATTTTGTAATCTTCAGAAAACATATTTGTCAAATACTTCTGAAATAGTACTGCCGTACTCCTTTGAAGGTCTAAGGAATATAAGCAACAGGCCAAATGTATAATTAAAAAATTGCATAACACTTCAGTAATTGATTTTTCCCAATTTCCGTTCATAACCGATACCGTTTTAAACATTCTTTATTCTAGCATTTATATAATCTATATAATTTTTACACTTAAGGAAATACAATTACATATATACATACATTATATTATATTAATGGGAATATATTACAAATTATTTAAATTTAAAAACGCATACAACATTTGAAAGTATAAATTTAGAAATTATAAAATAGTCCTATAAGTGATTTATTTTGTATGTCTCTGTAAATAAACAATAAATTCTACCCACTCCGTAATCTATACAAAACAGGTTACAGCGATCTCAGTGATGTATATTAATTTCTTTTTGTTTGTAAAACATCGTTGAAATCCCTACAAACAATTTTTCTACGACGATTATAATGGAATGGAATTTTTGAACGTTCATTTAAACGTACTGTAAATGCTACATACTCTGTATTCCAGATAAATAATGTTGTAGTTCACCGCAGTTATGAATATCAATTTCAATTAGTTGAAAGTAACGTAACCAGGGTTCGTACGGGTACCGTTATTTTCAAGGCGACCTATCAGTATTTTCTAATAGAAAAATAAATCTAGTTTGAACTCACGAAATTTCGCCTTATTTAAGGAGAGATTTTCTATAAGAAAATACTGGTACCGAAGAATTTCTTAATCTGGAAATTCAAAGACCCGTATAAACCCTGGTAACAACCTTAAAATGCACCTGCAAACGTTTTTTTTCGTTAGATCACAAAATAATTTGTGCATCCCTACAGTGTTGCCAGTGGGCTACTTTTTTTTTTAATTGAGATTTCTTGATTGCCACCACTTTTTTGAAACGGTAAAATTACCTTTGCTTTCGCCTTAATTAATATGTCATTAAATAAGGCGCATTTTACCAATTCAAAAAAGTGGTGCAAATCAAGAATCTGAATTTAAAAAAAGTAGCCCATCTGGCAACACTGCGTCCCTATAAAAAAATATAAATGCTACGGACCTCATTTTTAACAGCGAACATTCAACAGTAAACCTTAATGAAATACATTAATTACATTGCAATCCGAGTATATTTACGAAAGTTAGAGTGCGGACCGAAAGCTAGACTGACGGCACAAAAACCGAAGTTATAAAGACTTTATAAATATGTTAGTAAGTATTGAAAGAAATCTTACAAAAAAAATTCATGGAATAAGAAACACAATATTACATTTTCACAATTCTTTACCCCTTTATGTACTGAATTCTGAATTCGTGAAAATTTTATCATCAAAAGCATTTTTCGTGAATTGTTTAAACTACATTAGAAGATTTATATAATAATTTATTGAATTTTAGAAGGCTTTTACAAGGATTGAAGGATTTAGAAGAATTAATTAAATTTGAATGTATAGGGATTTTGTGCGATATTTATAACCCGACTCAAATCTTTTATTTTAAATATTTTTCTTAGTGTTTTGTAGAATTAGGAAATGTACAAATATAATGTTCTTACTGTAGAAATATAGAAATATTTTCGAATTGAAAAATCCCCCCCCCCCCCGAACGCCATGAAAGCTGAGAAGATGCAAAGGCAAAAGAAATAATCCTTTTAAAAATATTTTTGATTCGTATAACCAATAATGCTTTTGAAATAAGATAAATTAATGTATATATAACTCATTCTAAACTGTATTATAACTAATCGACGCATTAAATGAATTTTATAACAAGTTATTTTAATGGTATTTATAAGTACCGTCAGTAGATAATGGGTTATTCGAACTTTGTCAGTAGACACAGTTTCTGAGGAAATGGGTGTTTAAATTAATTAAAAGAGCTATTTGAAAAATTGAAATTACAGCTTCAAGTAATTTATTGTAAAACAATATATTGTATTAAAATTATCAAATATTTTTTTTATATGTGTCGAAAATTAACTTTATCTATTTTAACGATATTTTTAACACTTTTCAAAAACAGTGCTAGTATAAAGTACTAATGAGGTTAAACTAACCACTGTTTATCGCTATTTTGACAAACTTTTAGTCTTTTCCTTATTCGTTCGGTAGCAAACATTGCAGACAATAAATGCCCATCCATATCTTAATGGCAAATAGTTGAAAATTCTATTAATACATTTTAAATGGTATAATTTATAATTTTGAAAATTCTTCAGGATGAAATTCAATTTATGAGTCCCAGAATATCATTTCATATAACGGCAAAGGATTTAAATTATGCCAGATATTTTAATTATCTGAATACTTAGCAATATGCGTCTTGCAATAATTGAGTCTTTATAATGCATTTTAAGAAATTGTTGGCCAGTAATTTCCTATGTAATCTGTGTTTCGAGACAATGGAAGTGATTTTTGAAAATCTTTTGCGTTTATAGGATTTTAGAGTTTATTTATCAATAAATATGTTGAAAAAGTTTGGATTTTATATGGAATTTCATATAGTCTGACAAAATGGGCCAGCTATTTGGTATAAAGACGCATTCTTTCTGATAAAATCTTGATATATTTTTAACCTTTAAATGCCCGATTTTTTATTTTGTTTCAAAAAAATTATGTATGATTCTCTGAAAGGTTTATTACACAGGAAAAATAATGAAAAAAATCAGAGATGTATTTTTCATATAATACATCAATCATTTTTTCTGTTGCACATCTGCAATACAAGTAAAAACTCCTGTCATGTGGCTGTTTTACGCTAAAATAATGCAAATTAGTAAATACTTTAATAAGTATGTCTCCAAATACCTTATTTTATAGAATTATTTATTTCATAAAACTTAACTTTAAACCCTTTAACTCCCATGATAGAATAAGTTCTAGAAATTACGTATTTCTGAGAATCTGACTTTAAACCAGAAAGTTTCAATGGTTGATTTAGCTTTATTTAAATTCGGAATATCTGTTTTTTAATTAAAGCAAATATTGCTATTTTAATTTTCTGGTGGGAATTAGGTACATGCGAATAAAGAAAATCTATTACATTCTAAATACTGTTGTTGGCATATATGCAAAGTTGCGCAATAAAGGGTTAAAGAAAATGGCGTAGGCGGAACTAAGGATTCAGTGTATACCTTTAGTCAAAAACTTATGGGTTTAAAAACATGAGTATACACACTGTACTTAGATTACTGTGTTCTACTTACCGTGAGTATACTCCTGACTAGTGATGGGCAGAATGAGTGCTATTCGAATGAATCCCATTCGGGCATCCGCATAAGCATAGTTTCCAACATTTGTATATATTTTTAATCAATTTCCACCAGAAATTTAGTAAAGAAAAAGAAACAAAATCATTTGTTTTCAACCTTTGTAACTCTCTTAACGAATTAGCTTCTGAAGCTTAGAAGATTAAAAGAGTTTTTGTATTTGTACAAGTTTATTAAATAAATTCCAATTAAAATATGAAAGATTTTTTTCGATACAAAATTTCTGGTAGAATTTGAATTAAAAAAAGGATTACAGCTATGCTTTTGCGCATGACCGAATAATTCATTCGAATTGTAAAATCATTCATTCTGCCCATCACTACTGGTGACCTGTCAAACAAAGTGTTATAATAATGTATTTTGATTTCTTTACAAGTGTAATTTTTATTTTTCAAACAAACATGTTAAAAAATTATCTAACTCAGCATTGCTTCTTTTTCCGCTAACAAAATAATGCATATTAATATCAATAATCGTAGAGAACAGCCTTTAAGAAGCTTTTATTATTCTATACTTAATTTCTGTTTTGTAAGGTAGTATTGGTTTGTATATTTAACTCTATTTTAAAATCTAAATTGGGTAAACCTCGTAGCATATGGTGAAAGATTTATGCACGAATACGTGAACTTTTTAGAGCATGGATGTCAAACTCTGGCCAGTCGGATATCACTATTTCTTTTAAAGAAATGGTAGTGTACTTTAATTGCAGAGATTCAATGATCAAGCATCGTTTACTATTAAGTTTTACTGGTATCCGGCGGGCCAAAGTTTGACACCGCTGATTTAGAGATTCAAAAGTGCAGTACCCACAATAAATTTGGAACTTAAATGTGGCCATTTTCATGCACGTAATGAAAAATAAAATATGAAATGGATTTGTCCTGTCATCACGTTGTCAAGAGTCCCTACTTTACGAAAATAACAACAATTATATCGGATAATAATAACCATTGAATTTTGTTCCATATATAATCTGACAATAATAAATGCATTGTCAGGTTCTGAGAAACATCTGCTATTAGAACTATGGTTCTATATTATTTTGTCTTAGTATATTATATATTGTATGGTCTGTGTACTGGGAATTTCAAAGTAAAATTATTTCCTTATCTGAAACTGGATCCGAGCCGGTTAATTGTACAGCGGGGATGAAGGGATAAAGTCATGCAGGGAGAGGGGTTTGCGGACCTTTGGAGATGTCTGCTGGAGATGGACAGACAAAAGAATTGCACGAACGAGAGAAAGGGTTGAGAATGTGGTCAGAGTGAAAAACCCCAGATTTATGTAGGGGGAAAAGGAAGAGTTCAGAAAAAGCAGAGGGTTGCTAGTAGGTGGTCCGTTTTGCTCGGAGAGAAAAGAGTTGAAGCCTTGAGAGCAAGGTGGAAGGTTGTCCCTGTGTATAGCTCTTGGATAGAGCGTAGAGTTGAGTGAAGCTCGCCGAGCTTAGAGCCCATGTGTTAAGAGATTAAGAGTAATATCCGGTACAGCTAATTTAACGAGTGTTGAGTGAGAGTGATATAACGTAGTTTAACAGTACACAGCTAGCATTTACTGTATTTAATTTAATGTTGAACCGGATCACCTACATCCAAGTTTTTAAGTGTAAATAGTGCTTTGTGTTTTGTAAATAGTGTGTAAATAAACTGTTAATTTAGTTAATTTAAAGAGTTGGTCTTCATTTAAACAATCCTCTCAGAGCGTGACCGATATCACGTAATCATATCGGTGGTGGCAACATATAAATAGCAAAAGATTTCTTCAAAGTTGTGCGGACTAAGAGGAAACTCCGACAAATTGATGGCAGCGACGGGATAGAATCGTCTGAGACCAGTGACCAGCGAGCCGTGTTGCAGTGTGTTAGTGCCGGAGCACCCAGTGGAATTCTTGCGTGGTAAGGCCGGATCGTCGAGCGGAATTTTAGCGAGATAACAACCAAGCGTCGAGTGGAAGTACAGAGTGTGTGTGCCCTATTGTCGTTACAGTGAACCGAATGAGAGTGTTTGTGTCCTATCGTCGTTACAGCGAACCGAACTAAAGTGTTGTGCCCTATCGTCGTTACAGCGAACCGAACTAGTGTTTGTGTCCTATCATCGCTACAGTGAATCAAATTACAGTGTGTTACAGCCCGAGTGTTGAATATCATCAAAGTAACTTTAAAGTGTCAAATATTGAGTTCATCGTGGAACTAAGTGTGAGCAGCGGAGTACCCCAGTAGATAAAGTATAAGGCAAAGTGTTTTGATCATTTCTTTCTGCTGACATTCTCGAACCAAATGTATTTGTTGTTGTATAATTAATAGTAATTTAAGATCAGTTGTCTAAATCTTGATAATTTATGTGCAATCAAATAATTGTGTTCAGATAGGTAGGAGATATTAACAGCCATATTTACTATTGTTTTAAGAAAAGGTCATAATAGCTTGTGCTAATTTTTTTTTTTTATTACTAATAATGGTAGTGAACAAAATTAATGCATTGTGTGAATAATAGTTGGAATGAATAATTGAATTTACTTAAATTTAAATTATTATTAAAGTAATATTTAAATGAAACAATACTGTTTTAAGTTTGAAAAGTTGATAACAAACGAACAGTAAACATTTGCTTAGAATTATAATTTGCTGAAAGTAAATTTCGAAAAAAAAGGCTCACAGTGGAAAAAAAGTCTCACAAGAGAAAAAAAAAGTGAAGGTTTTGATTTTATTTGTTTTAAGTGTGAGAACCAGTGTTGAATTTGGAAATATTTTATTGAGGATAATTGCAGGAATTTACATATGTATGTTATACAATTTTTCTTTATGTGGATGTTTCTATTGGCATCAATACTTTTATTCAATTTGCAACGTGTCAGTATTATTATGTAAATTGTATGTTATTATCTAATTGTATAAATTGGAATCTGTATTGCATAGTAATCAAATCGAAATAATATTTTTTTACTTTTATTTATTGGAAGTAAATTGTGTGATATGAATGGTAGGAAAATCAGGTTATACAGTATGTTAAATTAGAAATAAAATACATCGATGATCTGAAAGGTATTAATTAGTATAATAAGTGGAGGTAACTGTACTAAAGTAGAAATTTAGGAAATATTAATTTAGTAGGTTTAAATATTATTGTAGAGTCGTAATAGTAATCGGTGGAAGGTATGGCTTTCTTATTGAAATTAAAAAGGGTGGATATTCAGATGATAGCCGAAGAAGTGGAGGTTGAATTCCCGGAAGTTGATACCAGAATTCAGCTTAGGAAAAAGATAATGGGCAGCGATGACTATAACGAGGGGATTATTATGGAATTATCTAACACTATCGTTGCGGAACGACTATGGGCATATAGAGAAGTCCCAAATTCTACTACAGGAATCGCACCTTTTCAATTATTATACGGTAAAGCGCCGGAGGGTCCTTTATCAGTTCTCGTGTCATCCTGGGAAACAGAAAATAAGGGGGCACAATTAGATACTACTCCGATTCATGAGTATTTGAATAAAGTTAGGGGACGCTTAGAAAGAGCCGCAAACGAGGCAAAATTATCGTCCGAGGTGCAACAAGGCAGAATGGCATATCATTATAATTTAAGGTCGAAAGAAAAAACGTTTGAAGTAGGCGATAAAGTAATACCATTAATCCCCGATTCAACTAATAAGTTATATTCCAGTGGCAAGGTCCGGCAACCATTGTCGAAAAACGAAACCAGCACGAATTTATAGTTGAGTTAGCCGACGGGAGTAGGAAGCATGTGCACCAAAATAAAATACGAGAATTTATTGCTAAGTGTAATATAGTTAATATTGTTTTTGAAGGTGATGAGGAATTTGGGGAAATTCCTATTTTAAACCGGGAACAAGAGGCAGAACGGGACATAGAAAGGTTCGAAATAAAAGGGTTATCTAATCAAGTCAGGGATATAAAGTCCATTTTGAGGGAGAATAACGAGGTATTTATGGGTCCTGTGCGAGCAGCGGAAGTAGGGGAGCACCATATTGATTTGAAACCGGGTGTGGCAAGGAAAAAGCTGAAGTTATGTAGTGTATCTGTTGCTTATAAAGAGGAAGTAGATAGACAGATTCAGGAGTTATTAGAATTAAATCTAATCGAAGTGTCAAATGCAGAAATTAGTCATCCAATTGTTTGCGTGCCGAAAAAAGACGCAACTGTTAGACGCAAGCATATATTGATGATGTCATCATTTTCTCCCACACTTGGGAAGAGCATTGCGAGCATGTTAGGGCTGTCATAGAAGAACTTAAAAATAGAAATTTTACGATTAGGCTGGATAAATGTAAATTTGGACAGAAACTGACTAAGTTTTTAGGTCATGTAATTGGGGGTGGAACGCAAGCACCTGATGAGGAGGAAATAGGAGCAATAAGGGAATTAAAGAGACCGAAAACTAAAAAGGAAGTTAGATCTGTTTTGGGATTAATGGTATTGTACCGATCTTATATTCCAAATTATGCAGAAATTGCTATACCTTTAACTGAATTAACTAAAGGGAAGGTTAAAAATACTGTACCATGGGATGAAAGGACAGAAGAAGCATTTAATACCCTTAAATATGAGTTATGTAACGTGACGCGTTTGGATACACCTACCGTAGGCCGGGAATATCAGCTTCACGCCCATGCTTCAGACCTGGCAGTAGGATGTTGTCTTACGCAAAAAGATGAAAAGGGTCAGTTTAAGCCGATAGCTTTTGCCAGTCAGAAATTATCAGGGGCTCAGCGTGCTTGGCCGAGTATAGAGAAAGAGGCTTGGAGTGTTCTCTTCGGGTTGTGGAAGTTTGAAAAATGGACATGTGGATCTCAAATTGGGATCATAACGGATCATAATCCATTAAAATGTATCACTGAAACAACTCAAGGTCCCCCGAACTCACTAGATGGGGTCTTTCCTTGCAACGCTGGAACCTGAGTATTTCTCATCGTCCAGGAGCGCAACATTTGAATGATGGTGCAATTTCTAGGCTACATAGGAAGGGCTGGGAAGAACAGCCAGTTGCTAGTCCATCGGCATCAATGACTAAATAGTGGGCAAACCTTAGAGGGGTGTCATCACGTTTAAATTTTTTTTGTGTGTGTATGTGTAATTATATTTGAATCTCGTGTTTATAATAGTGTATTAGCATGTGTAGTTTTCCTGTAATAATCATATTAGTATGCGGTTCATTAGAGATGTCAGTAGATAATGTTCACACACCATGAAATATATATGTAATAATAATAATGATGAAACCTGCAAAGAGACTATTGAACTCTTCTGTGATATTGCTATATGTTCGGGGAAAATTATCCCCTAAATGGCATATTTTCCACTAAGGTGGTGGATGTCAGGTTCTGAGAAACATCTGCTATTAGAACTTTGGTTCTATATTATTTTGTCTTACTATATTATATATTGTATGGTCTGTGTACTGGGAATTTCAAAGTAACATTCTTTCCTTATCTGAAACTGGATCCGAAGAAGTGAATTGTACAGCTGGGATGAAGGGATAAAGTCATGCAGGGAGAGGGGTTCGCTCGACCTTTTGAGATATCTGCTGGAGATGGGCAGACAAAATAATTGCACGAACGAGGGAAAGAGTTGAAAATGTGGTCAGAGTGAAAAACCCCAGATTTATGTTGGGGGAAGAGGAGGAGTTCAGTAAAAGCAGAGGATTGCTAGTAGGTGGTCCGTTTTGCTCGGAGAGAAAAGAGTTGAAGCCTTGAGCGCAAGGTGGAAGGTTGTTCCTTTGTATAACTTTTGGATAGAGCGTAGAGTTGAGTGAAACTTTCCGAGCTTAGAGCCCATGTGTTGGGAGATTAAGAGTAATCTCCGTAAAGCTAATTTAACGAGTGTTGAGTGAGAGTGATATAACGTAATTTAACAGTACACAGCCAGCATTTACTGTATTTAATTTAATGTTGAACCAGATCACCTACATCCGAGTTTTTAAGTGTAAATAGTGCTTTGTGTTTGTAAATAGTGTGTAAATAAACTGTTAATTTAGTTAATTGAAAGACTTGGTTTTCATTTAAACAATCCTCTCAGAGCGTGACCGATATCACGTAATCATATCGGTGGTGGCAGCTTATAAATAGCAAAGGATTTATTCAAAGTTGTGCGGACTAAGAGGAAGCTCCGACATGCATTTTATAATATACTTAGCTATTTATTTTTTAACCCCTTAACGGTCGCATTAAATCACGGTTTAAAAATTCAAATTGCTTGTTGCACCACTTTTTTCAAAAAGTAATATTCACCTTATTTAATGACAGGTAAAATGATACCATCGAAAAGCATATTACACTATTTTATAAAACTGGTGGGAATAAAACAATCGTAATAAAAGACACAGCCCGTGAATATCACGGGAGCGAGAATTAAGAGATTAATGTAATGTTTGAATTTTGTTATCAAATCTGTATTAACCCATAACCTGCTAGTGTTGCGTTTTCGCAGCATTAAAAATAAATTAAAATTAACTACAGAGATACCACTATTTTCGAATTTAAAAAATTTGCCTTGAATAATGACAGAAAGTATGAACATTAAACAAAGCAAAGATCAGCTTTCAATGTTTGTGATGGCAAACATAAACAATTTGAAAACCCCTATTTAACGGTTTCGGCGGTTACTAAAACCACAATGAGGTGTCTTTTTGACCCATGCCAAATTCATAATAGTCAATTCGGGCCAGAAATTTTTTCATAAGATATGTTAAATGAATGCAGCACAAAAATAGGTTAATTAAATAAGTTAAATAGTTTTAAATAAAAAATCTGGTCTCAAATACTTTTTAAAAAACTTGAGTAAAATTACCGTTCTAATGTTAATGGGTTAATCAAACTTATTTGTTTCTATATAACATTTCTTTCATCTAAGTTTCATCTGCTTACAAAATATCATATCCTCACCAGTAATCTTTTAGAGAACTTCGTAAAGAGAATTTATACGAAAGAACGTCTAGCGTATTTAGAAAGATTATCGGTAATGCTTGGTAATAACCGCTTCGCCGTAGGCTGAAGCTGGGTGATATTGAATCGAAAATGTGCGATGTTTTACAGTACCCGTATCATATTTGGAAGCATAAAACTACCCACTCGCGCGCAACTACCAATGAAGACGCTCAAATATCTGGGGATCCGGCAGAATCCTAACCGGGATCGATCCATGTAAATATTTTGAGCAGCCAATCAGTTTACCTGCGCAACCCCATACACGAATTGCATGTGGCCCAGCTCCGCATTGGTGTAATAATGCATGTTGCTCAAAATCATGTGCGGGAAATGACAATTCAAGCCAACAAAGAGCCACCACACTCAACAGCGCATTTTACTGCCTCAACGCCGCATTTCTACACCCACATTCCTATATGAAATTTGCTTATTTAGGTCCCTTCTACCTGCCTTTAAATTCCTCATAATATAGTTTTGAAACACCATGTAAGACATTTCTTTCATCATAGTTTCATCTGCTTACAAAATATCATATCCGCACAAGTAATATTTCAGAGAATTTCGTAAAGAGAATTTATACGAAGGAACGGCTGACGTATGAACCTGTACTTCCCTTGATACTTCAAGATACCGCTTCACCGTGGGCTGAAGCTGGTTTATATTGAATAGTCGTCGATTGCCTCGAACTCCAAACAACAAATTCAGAATACAGAGAACATCGTGCAAAATATAAAATTTCTACATCACGATTTGGACCGGGGTTGCAAATTTGGCATCTTTTTTATTCAAACATCCAAATAGTAATTTTCGATTTATATATTGAAATATATTACCTTGTAACAAACAGTGAATTTCTCTGACCAAATTGGCAACCCGGATTTGTACTTGTTCTTACCTTTGATAACCGCCATGTATTAAAAGTAATCTTAGCTTTATTTAATACAATAATATTTCGATTCAATATGGTTGAAGTTACTTTTTGTAAAAAATTTTGTTCTAAACTGAACACTCATATGACCCTTTTAACATGGTAATGCATTTTTTATGTAAAACACGTTTTCTCATTTTAATTAATAAAGCATATTTGGGAAAAAAAAAGATTTAAATGCCATTTTTTCCGGCGTATAAGTCGAGTCTCAAATTCTGAAAAAATAATATGGTCCTACGTTCTAATACCAGTATTTTTTAATAATGTTCTTCGCAGTTTTAAATAACATAATTCGTGATACATTTCTGTGATTATTCAAAAGGAATGACATCATATGCGAATATTGGTATACAAATTGAAATGTATATGGTATTTCTCACAACAAATTCACTAGAATATACGATATGTATTTGAGCTTGCATACTTTTTTGGAAGGCTTGGTTGTTTCAAAGTAAGGTATCAACATAAAAGAACGTTTTCCAAATAATAACACATTAGTTTTGTTAGTTGAACAATTCAGTACATTTAAAAAAAAAAGACCATTCCGTTGCATTTTATAAAATTACAGTAGAACACCGCTTATGCACTTTTTAAGCGTAGTACTTGAAGAAGGGCACAATACTGGTTGTTACATTAGAACACTCCTTTTACTACGTGGGGAATAACTTTCACCAGCATTTTCAAGGAGAAATTTTCACCTAATTCACGATAAACGTCTTTCGTGTTCAAAAGAATCGAAAATTTCTATGCTAAAATACTGATAATGAGGTGCTTCTCCAGTAGATCTTTGCCCGTTTGGTGTCTATTTTTAATCATAATGCGCGAATTCATACCTTTACTTAATGGCGGACATTTCGGAATACCTAAAGCAAATTTTTTCTTTCTACGATTCCGGTATGAATTCGTAATTCCCGAATAAAAATGGAGGTGAAATTTGAAACCATGCTCCGGTATTTCGTCCCCATTTACGTATTTGAAGGTATGTGAATAAAAAAGTCTAAATTACTGGCAAACTTAAATTCATTGGTTATCTATATACACTATATGGCCAAAGGTGGCCGGTCATTTGAAATTTTAGACGTTTTGTTAAATATCTAGAAAAAAATACATGAGGGATAACCCTGAAACTGCAGGTGTGTAAACAATATAGTATAAGTCTTATATTTCCCCGAAGATGTTTTCCCGAAACCCCATAGGGCACCGTCAACAAATTGAAAAGAACGAATATCTTTTGAAAAACCCTGTAAAAACTAAAGTAGCAAAAGCATTCAAACTCGTGATTATTAATAACTGGCTTTTTGTAATACACTGTGTTCATTTTTATGAGGATAGCATGTATACTCGTAGAGAAATTAAGGTTTTTATTAAAAAAATCCCAAATTTCGCCAACTTTTTTGCTTATAATTTGCAGAGTTCTTAATATAAAAAAAAAGTTCTTTTTAGAAAATATGACGAACAACATTGTGCATAACATCCTGCAATAAGAATGAAAAAATAAATATTGGATGAAAAATGAGCAGGTTTACTAAAAAAATGTTTCACTGCGCATGCGCGAAAGCAATCAAAATATAATATGCATAATGTATTATCTAAGTGTATAGAGCAACCTTTGTGAAAATCTCAAAATCATAGCTTAAAAATTCTGAAAATTATAGTCGATAGAATAAGCTCGAAATCCATTGTTCCCAAAAAAGAAGCAAAAAGATGAGGGGTTGTATCAAATATCTGTTGATTAGTGCCAAGATAGCGTACACAATGTTGCACATACTGCTATATTTGGATACAACCCCTCATCTTTTTGCTTTCTCTTGGTAACAAAGGATTTCGAGCCTATTCTATTGACGGTAATTTTCAGCATTTTCAAGTAATGATTTTGAGACTTTTACAAAAGTTGCTCTATATACTTAGCTAATACATTATGCACATTACATTTTGATTGCATTCGCACACGCGCAGTGAAACATTTTTTTGTAAATCTGCTCATTTTTCATTCATTTCTTATTATATTTTAATTCTGATTGCAAAGTATTATGTACAATGCTGTTTGTCATATTTTCGGAAAAGAACTTTTTCTTATATTAAGAACTCTGCAAATTATAAGCATAAAACTTGGCGAAATGTGGGAGTGTTTTTATAAAAAACTTAATTTCTCTACAAGTATACATGCTATCCTCATAAAAATGCGCACAGTATATTCCAATAAGCCAGTTATTAATAATCTCGAGTTAGAACGCTTTTGCTACATAAGTTTTTAAAAGATATTTATTTGAATTAGTTATTCAGAAGATATTCGTTTTTTATTCAATTTGTTAACGGTCCTCTATGGGGTTTCGGGAAAAAATCTTTGCGGAAATATATGACCTATACTATACTGTTTATACACCTGCTGTTTCAGGTTAATTCCTTATGTATTTTTCTGGATATTTAACAAAACGTCTAAAATCGCAAGTGACTGGTCACCTTTGGCCATGTTTATATGAAAGTCGTTTTCTGAGTGTATGTACCTTATACAAATCTTCAAATTTTGACCGATTTACACGCAACTTGATGGACATACGCTTTAGAGTATAAAATAGGTAGTCTCAACTCTCAACTTAAAAAAATCATCAAATCACTATTTACCCCTTTTTCTACCACCTTCCATAATTTAACATTATAGAAAAATCTTTTTTAAATATTCTAATTGAATCATTTCTTTCCTGTTGCCCCACCGTAAAAAATAATAATGAAAAAAATTAACGATAACGCGTGTATTTGTTTTTATTTACCAACAAAATTCAGATTTTCTTGCTATATTTTTGAATTTTTGAAATTGACGCCATTCTAATCAGAAAAGGAAACTTTTCCCTATATATTCACAAAAACTTTAACTAAACACGCGTTAAAATGACGTAGTATCTTCATTTGAGTGTTTTTAAAGTAAAAAAAAAAATCTATTTTAATACAGTAGTTTTAATTTCAAGAAAACAATTTAGGAAATGATAATAATTAAAAAAAAAGTGTTTGCTAGATATGACGTCAATTCCTACTATATGATTTCAAGCCTGCAGGAAAGTGATAGATGGAGATGCAGTATGCCGTAAAAATGATTTGCAACATGATGCGCGTTATAGCTCGAATTTAAATGCCCTCATTCGGCCCAAACAAAACAAGCGCATGGAACATAATTCTTTGACGTCCCACGTGCATTTGTTTCTTTCTTTTTCTTTACTCTATGATTTCAAACTGGTTCTAAAAATCGGCTGCTAATATTCATTTCCTTTTTATTTGTAATGCGGTTTTTTTTAAATATATAATTCAGATAAATGTTTTAATATTTGAAATGTAGTGATAACATTCTACGATTTATATCGAACTAGCAGGAATGACCGAGCTAAGCTCGGTCAAAATTAGCTTTGTGTTTATCTAGATATATTATTCCCACTGAATCAATCTTGCTGTTTTAGATGCAATTAACTTGACCCTGAGACATAGTGACCAAAAAGGACCCACTAATCGAATTTTTTCGAGCATGCGACCTAACACAATGCTCTTCTCGAGCCTGAAAACGATGGAATGCAAAATTTAGTGAAAATCGATAGTCGTTTTCTATATTAAATAAGCTTGTCCCACGTTGATTCAAAAACTCACTAACCGAAATTTATCGAACATGTGAGCTATTTCAATTTTCCTTTTGCACTGTGAAACGATATAACAAAAAAAAAATTGTGAAAACTGTTTGAACCTTTTTGAGATGCCGTTAGCTTGACTCCGACCCATTATCACCAAAATGACCCACTAATAGAATTTTCTTGAGCATGCGACCCAGCTCAATGGTTTTATGTTGTCCAGAAACGGTGTGGTACAGAGTTTTGTCAAAATCTTTTGAGCTTGATCCTGATTCGTTAGGACCCAAAATGACCCAATGATTGAATTTTCTTAAACATGCGACCCTGCTCAATGGTCTTATTGTGCCCGGAACCGGTATTATACAAAATTTTGTCAAAATTTTTTGAAGCGCTTTTTAAATACAATTAGTTTGACCCTGACCCATTGTGACCCAAAATGACCCACTAATCGAATTTTCTTGAACATGCGACCTAGCCCAATGGTCTTCTCGAGCGCGAAAACGATTGAATACAAAATTTGGTCAAAATGGTTTAAGCTGTTTTTTAGATACAATTAGCTGGACCCTGACCCATTGTGACCCAAAATGACCCACTAATCGAATTTTGTCGAGCATGTGACTTAGCACAATTATCTTCTCATCCCCAGAAACGGTATAATATAAAATTTGGTCAAAATGTTTTGAGCATGTTTTTATATTCAATTAGCTTGACCCTGGCCCATTGTGACCCAAAATGACCCACTAATAGAATTTCCTCGAACATGTGACTTAGCCAAATGGTCATCTCATGACCAGAAACGGCCGTATATTAAAAAAATTTCTGAAAATGTCTTGAGCCGTTTTTTAAATATAATTAGCTTGACCCTGACCCATAATGACCCACTAATAGAATTTTCTCGAACACGTGACCCATCCCAATGGTCTTTTCGTGCCCGAAAATGGTTAGATACAAAATTTAGTCAAAATCGATTGAGCCGTTCTCTAGACATAATTAGCTTGACCCTGACCAATTATGAGCCAAAATAACCCACTAGTCGAATTTTCTCGAACACGAGGCCCATCTCAATGGTCTTTTCGTGCCCGAAAACAGTAGGGTGCAAAATTCCGTCAAAATCGTCAGAGCCGTTATCTAGATAAACTTAGCTTGACCCACGGTGACCCAAAATTGACACACTAATCGAAATATCTCGAAGATGTGACTTAGCCTAATGGTCTTCTCGTAATCCAAAACTGTAGAATTTAGAGTTTAGTGAAAATCGTTGGAGCCGTTTTTTAGATAAAAATAGCTTGACCCACAGTGACGCGAAAATGACCCACTAATAGAATTTTCTCGAACACATGACCCATCCCAACGGTCTTTTTGTGCCCGGAAACGGTTAATACAAAATTTAGTCAAAATCGATTGAGCCGTTCTTTAGATATAATTAGCTTGACCCTGACCCTTATGACCCAAACCGACCCACTAATTGAATTTTCACGAACACGAGACCCATTCCAATGCTCTTTTCGTGCCCGAAAATGGTTAGTTACAAAATTTAGTCAAAATCGATTGAGCCGTTCTCTAGATATAATTAACTTGACTTTGACCCATTATGACCCAAAATGACCCGCTAATCGAATTTTCTCGAACACGAGACCCATCCCAATGGTCTTTTCGTGCCCGAAAACAGTAGGGGGCAAAGTTTCGTCAAAATTTTTAGAGCCGTTATCTAGATAAACTTAGCTTGACCCACGGTGAACCAAAAATGACCCACTAATCGAATGTTCTCGAACATGTAGCATAGCCCAATGGTCTTTTTGTAATCCAAAACTGTAGAATATAGAATTTAATGAAAATCGTTGGAGCCGTTTTTTAGATAAAAATAGGTTGACCCACAGTGACGCGAAAATGACCCACTAATAGAATTTTCTCGAACACATGACCCATGCCAACGGTCTTTTTGTGCCCGGAAATGGTTAAATACAAAATTTAGTCAAAATCGATTGAGCCGTTCTTTAGATATAATTAGCTTGACCCTGACCCTTATGACCCAAACTGACCCACTAATTGAATTTTCACGACTACGAGACCCATTCCAATGCTCTTTTCGTGCCCGAAAATGGTTAGTTACAAAATTTAGTCAAAATTGATTGAGCCGTTCTCTAGATATAATTAACTTGACTTTGACCCATTATGACCTAAAATGACCCGCTAATCGAATTTTCTCGAACACGAGACCCATCCCAATGGGCAAAGTTTCGTCAAAATCGTTAGAGCCGTTATCTAGATAAACTTAGTTTGACCCACGGTGACCCAAAAATGACCCACTAATCGAATGTTCTCGAACATGTAACATAGCCCAATGGTCTTTTTGTAATCCAAAACTGTAGAATATACAATTTAATGAAAATCGTTGGAGCCATTTTTTAGATAAAAATAGGTTGACCCACAGTGACCCGAAAATGACCCACTAATAGAATTTTCTCGAACACGTGACCCATCCTAATGGTTTTTTCGTGCCCGGAAATGGTTAGATACAAAATTTAGTCAAAATCGATTGAGCCGTTCTTTAGATATAATTAGCTTGACCCTGACAATTATGACCAAAATGACCCACTAATCGAATTTTCTTGAACACGAGACGCATCCCAATGGTCTTTTCGTGCCGGAAAATGTTCAGATACAAAATTTAGTCATAATCGATCGAGCCGTTCTCTAGATATAGTTAGCTTGATCCTGATCCATTATGACCCAAAAGGACCCACTAATCGAATTTTCTCGAACACGAGACCCATCCCAATGGTCTTTTCGTGCCCGAAAATGGTTCGATACAAAATTTAGTCAAAATCGATTGAGCCGTTCTCTAGATATAATTAACTTGACTTTGACCAATTATGACCCAAAATGACCCACTAATCGAATTTTCTCGAACACGAGACCCATCCCAATGGTCTTTTCGTGCCCGAAAACAGTAGGGTGCAAAATTTCGTCAAAATTGTTAGAGCCGTTATCTAGATAAACTTAGCTGGACCTACGGTGACCCAAAAATGACCCACTAATCGAATTTTCTCGAACATGCGACTTAGCCCAATGGTCTTCTCGTAATCCAAAACTGTAGAATATAGAGTTTAGTGAAAATCGTTAGAGCCGTTTTTTAGATAAAAATAGCTTGACCCACAGTGACCCAAAAATTACCCACTAATCGAATTTTCTCGAACACGTGACCCATCCCAATGGTCTTTTCGTACCCGAAAATGGTTAGATACAAAATTTAGTCAAAACCGATTGAGCCTTTCTTTAGATATAATTAGCTTGACCCTGACCCATTATATACCCAAATTGACCCACTAATCGAATTTTCTCGAACACGAGACCCATCCCAATGGTCTTTTTGTGCCCGAAAACGGTAGGGTGCAAAATTTAATCGAAATCGTTATAGCCGTTTTCAAGATAAAATTTACATACACACGCACACACACATACACAATTTTTGCTCGCATTATAGTATAAGATACGGTTACATAAAATACGATTTTTTTTCGATTTATATTAAATAGAAACTGAAACATAGCTAGTATTCTTTAGAGTAAGCTTTTTTCTTTTTAAACAAAATTTCATAACTGATATCACGACTCAATGCTTTTGGAAATTGATGTCTTTTTCATTTTAACTTCTGTGGATTTGAATTTTATGAATGGAAATGTGAGTTTCCGTTTAAAAATTATCGGCAATGAATCTTGGTATATATGTGTTAAAGAAGCCTGATATACTGCCCGTTAACAAAACATAAATAAAATCGTTTTTAATTTGAAACACGAATATATTTTTAACCTTTAGTATATTTTTTAAATTTCTCAACAACTACATGGAAAATCATTTTTGGTATTTTCGTTTTAGCGATGAGTTAATCGTAAATATTTTCAAT
Source organism: Maratus speciosus (assembly GCA_963932465.1). NCBI lineage: Eukaryota > Metazoa > Arthropoda > Arachnida > Araneae > Salticidae > Maratus > Maratus speciosus. Next base: position 166,808,655 of record OZ010796.1, on the reverse strand, counting down.
ATATTGCAGCTATTTATCTGAGTAGCACATTTCGCTCTCTGTGGTGATCTTTTCTCCGAACAAATCTTGAATTAAAGGAAATATATCGGTGAATTTCATCTTCCATTATAAAGCAATATGGATCTTTATCTCAAATGTCCTTCCGTATGGCTAAAAACGACACGATCGTCACTGCGCTATTATATTTTCTAATGTGTAAGATAAAATTTCGGCTGTTAAGGACCGAATTTTTTAGTTGATTCTTTAATGTAGGATCTAAGAATGGTAGACCGATATGCAATATACTAAAACTATTTCTCAAAATCATCTAACTTTTTAAAAATGATAATCATTCAGAACTGGTTTCACCTGTTTATAGAACATTCAAAGTAACTGCAAATTTCATTAAAATCTGTCCAGTAGAACTTTAAAAAAAGGCTAATCTTTTATAATCGGGACAACTGACTATTGAACTTTCTTCCATAATTTTATAACAAAGTGACGTAAAACTATATGCAATATTCTAAAACCATACGTGTAAAATTATCTAACAATCAATGCACGTTCCAATGAAATTCATTCCGAAGTTTTAAAAAGAATAATCTTTCATAATCGGGACAACTGACTATTCAACTTTCTTCCATAATTTTATAACAAAGCGACGTAAAAATATATGCAATATTCTAAAACCATCTGTGTGGAATTATGTAACAAACAATGCAAGTTCCAATGAAATTCATTCCGATGTTTTAAAAAGACTAATCTTTCATAATCGGGTTCCACATGATTATAGAATTTCCCACTATAATTCTATGAGTAATCAGCGTATAACAAAGTTACACACCAAAATCTTAACTGAAAAACTAATAGTGCAAGTAGAATTAAAATTGTTCCAGAAGAACCCAAGTTATAAGCAGTTGAAATTACCATACGGAAAAAAAACAAATACTGAAATTTGCCAATTTAGTTATGGAAAAGTACACGAAAACAAATACTGAATTATTTACAATGTTTTTGAGCAATTAAGTTAATCTTTTGTAACAGGGGTGCAGGCATGTTTAAATTAATTCAAGCTTGAAAATTACTCTAAAAAAAAATCTGTAAATTGAGATAAACTTTTCAAACAAATTACTGAAAGTGATTTTTGTTTTCTATTAGACATTGAAATAATTGGATGTGTGATGTTTAGAGATCAAAATGCAGTAAAAGAGTAATTTACGGCTAGGTTGTTGCCACCTACAATATGATGCTAGAGTTACTCATAGATATGTTTTTTCTTCATAATATTGTATTAATAGCAAACGGATATATCTTTCTTAATTGGGTTGCACGAATATTTAAAAATATACCCGTGATTGAAAATTAATTCAAAATGGATAGACAATATGTAAATTGAAATAAGCTTTTCTAACAAATATTATTGAAATTACTTTTTGTATTCTATTAGACGTTGGAACAATCAAATGTGCGATGTTTAGAGGTATATATATATATAATTTATATTTAGATATATATAATATATATTTAGAGGTATATATATAGGGGTATCATATATAATTTTTTTTTAAATAAGGAATTTAAGAGTTAATATTTTTGGAGGTAAACGTAAACAAATTGAAGCCTCCTATCTTACAGTTTCGGCAATAAATGAGTTAATCAAAAATATTTGTTTATTTTTTCAAAACCATATGTCAGAAATGTAAAAGCAGGTATAGGGGACTTAAAAAGGCAGATTTTGTATAGGAATGTGGTTAAGCGTTGAGGCAGTAGAGGGCACTGTTAAGTTCGGCTGATGAAAGCGTTTCGCTAGCTTGATTCCCCATTCCCTCACAGATTTCGAGCTAAATGCATTGTTATACCAATGCGGAGCTTGCTAACATGCATTTTATTCATGGGGCTAAGTAATGAAATGGCTCAAACCAATGCTCGTCCAACAGCTCTCGAGCTTGTCGAATAACTATCCTCTACAGCATTTAATACTGCTTCTTACATTGCAGGAATTCTGCGATAGCTTTCAGTGCCCTTATCACGCCTGGAAGCATAAAACGATCCCCACGCGTGCAACTCCCAATGAAGACGCTCAAATGATTGGAGATCCAGCAGAATCCTACCAGAGATCGTACCATGTAAATCCTTTGAGCGGCCAATACATTTCCTTACGCAACCCCTTACATGCATTTCATGTCGTCAAGCTCGTCATTTGAATAATAATGCATGTTGCTCGAAATCCGTGCGGGAAATGAAAATTCAAGCCAGCAAAACGCTTACATCCGCCGCACTCAACAGCGCCCTATACTGCCTCAACGCTGCATTTCCGCACCCACATTCTTTTAAGAAATCTGCTTATTTAGGTCAATTCTATCTGCCTTTATATTTCGGACATATAGTTTTGAAACACTCTGTAAAATATTTCTTTCATCAGAGTTAGTTTCATCTGCTTACAAAATATCATATCCTCACAAGTAATCTTATAGAGAATTTCGTAAAAAAGATTTTATACGAAAGTACGTCTGACGGGCTAAACTGTACTTGCAGTGATGCACTGTTAAAAATATCGTGAAAAATTACCTCTGTTTATAAAGGCTATCTATTTTCTCACCAATGAGAACGCTACATAAACGCCTATGGACCGTTCTCATTGGTCAGAAAATAGATAGCCTTTAAAAACAGAGGTAAATTTTCACGATATTTTTAACAGTGTGCTTCAAGATACCGCGTCATTGTAGGCTGCAGCTGGTTCACTGTTGCCAGTGGGCTATTTTTTTTTTAATTCCGATTTCTTGATTGGCACCACCTTTCTAAAATGGTAAAATAACACTTGTTTACCCCTTGATCAATATGCCACTAAATAAGGCGAATTTTACTATTTCGAAAAAGAGGTACCGATCAAGAAATCTGAATTTTTAAAAAAAGTAACCCTCTGGCAACACCGAGATGTTTGATATTGAATAGTAGTCGATTGCCTCGAATTCCAAACACTAAATTCAGAGTACGGAGAACATCGTGTAAAAGTATACAATTTTTAGATCGCGATTTGGACCGGGGCACAATGGGACGTTTTTACGATCTAGGTGGACAAAATTATTTTGTTGAATTTTAATTAGTTTTTGCTGATTTTTCGAATGTATCCCTAATAAAATTGCTAAAATAGTGAGAAATATTCGGTTTATTTAACAATAATGTTTCAAAATAAAAATATAGTGAATTACAAAGAATGCGTTAAACGTACTTATTTTACTATTAAGTAAAAAACAATTTAATTCACACGTGTAAGTTAACATTCATTTCTTATTTTATCTTTGTCTACTCAGATTTGCTCTAGAAATTTGTGTAGTCATCCTGAAAAATAAAATTTTTTAAATAAAATCATATTAAGAAAACTTTAATGTTTTGTGTCATCCTATAAATCATATTAATGCTATCTATATATTATTTTCGGTTGAAAAAATGCTGTTCTGTGAATAAAGAACATATATAAATTTTATTCAATTTGAAATAAAATTTCTGCATATAGACGGTAATGTATCCGAATTTTTTATGTGTCCCTGTAAAAGAAATATAACTGTTACGCACTTTGTTTTCAATTTATAAAATGGTATTGTGTATCGCAATAACCAATAGTAATTTTGTTGAAATTTACTTAAATAATTTGTTGAGATTTAATTAATTTGAAATTTTTGTTAAAATTTCTGCTTTTTAGCAACAATCTTACCGCGATCTGTCGTGTGGCCCTGTGAAAAACGAATAATTTATGCGTTCGTAAAATTATAATTTAATGAAATTGTCTAACAATACATGTAGGCAAAGTTTTAGCTCAATTAGATAACAGAAAGTGGTTTAAAATTGTCTTGCAAGATTTGAATTAGTGTTTATGTGGCCCTGTAAAAAAAGCGAGCTGCTACGTTCCATAAATTATAATAATATTGCATTGTCATCAGAACTACATATCCTGAGAAAAGTTTCAGCTCAGTCAGATTATTGAAATTGCTTTAAAACTAACTTGCAAGTTTGAATCTAAATTTTTGTGAATCCCTGTAGAATCAGTAGCCTAAACTAACTTCTATATTCTTTAAATCATAATAATATTGTATTGTCATTCAAATTACCCATGTATTCATTTTTTCGGCCCAATAGGATAATTAAAAGTGATTTAAATTTGACTTGCAAGATTTGAACTAACAAACATACATGCACTGGAAATTAATATGATGCTTGCTTATTAAATAAAAACTTACTGATCTGCAGCTATCTGTAGGAGCTTGTTTAATTTTTCAATACTTTAGGAATGGCGCTTTGATTTAAAAATATGCTTATTGCTGAATAATGATGAGTAATTTGTTAAAAGTCAAGATGACATTTGTAAACAACATCAAGGATCATCCAGAATTTCAGCCTTTGAAAAAAAGCGTTAAAGCGGGTTTAATATCGCCTATTTTCAAACAAAAAGGGGTTAAATGTGACCTTGACAAAGCTGTGACATATGTCCAGCTTACTCGTGCTTTTAAATAAAACAGAATAGACACGACGTCTTTCAAACTTAAAGGAATCTAGTGCAACTTTTGAAATTCCCTCACACCTACTGCGCAAATGGTTACTTTACGGTCACATTATATTAGTCCAGGGGAAGTGTATATTTTACCTTGCAAAAGGTCGGGTAGAAGATTTTTTTCTGAATTCTTTATAATGATGCCAACATGGAAAAACAAAGTTTTCTAACAACATTTCTAGGCTAAATTTTCTGTGCTTAAACAACATCAAAATTTTGGGACATTTCTTTTTATTATTTTTTTATTTTTTTTTTAAATATCTCGAGACCCGTTGCCGTAGCATATTATTTGTCAGTTACAATATTAAAGAGGACAGCATTCTCTACAACTTTCATATTTTCAAGTTTTTTATACACTCAATAGCAAGTGCAGTACGCTATTTCAAAAATAGGACAATTTTTTCAATTTTCTTTAACACCTTAATTCTCGCTCCCATGGGCTTCATGGGCTGTGTCTTTTTTTTCAGATTATTCAGATTTGTTTGATTCCCACCAGTTTTATAGAATAGTGTAATTGACTTTATTATGGTATCATTTTACCTGTCATTAAACAAGGTGAGCATTTCTTTTTCAAAAAAGTGGTGCCAATAAGCAATTTGAATTTTTAAACCGTAATTTAATGCGACCGTTAAGGGGCTGAAACTGAGAAAAACGTAGTTTGCCCCGATTATTCAAAGGTTCCCCGCGTATTTAATCATGTATGTCGACTTCTAAAAATTGGTAGCAGTAAATTATCTATTATTAGCAGACCCACGTTTTTAATTTCATCTCAACAGACATTTTATATTCAATAAATTTATGTAATTTTTAAAATAGGGCAGAGTGTAGATGAATGAGACAATCTTCATATTTAGACAGTAACTTTAACACGTTCACGCCGGCGCGGTGGGTCACACTCGACTGTCTCAGAGTTATTAAGTCTCCGGTTTTTTGAACACCACTGTTATTTTAGAGAAAAATGTTGTTCCTTTAGATCGCTCAATTGTTCTAATTAAATAAAACAATATTTTCTGTATTAAAATACTGGTATCCAAAGGCCGGAGACTTGTCAGCTCTGAGACAGTCAAGTGTGACCCACCGCGCCGTCGTGAACGTGTTAAGTGTGTACAATGTTCACTTCAAAGCATTGTTTTAAAGAATACTTCAATATTTAGTAACTTATTGGCACGATAGTTTCAATTAAAAAAGAATATTTGTTTAATTTTAATAATTTTATCATTTTAATATTTTTTATAATGCATACGTATTTTTTCAAGTATCAATGGGATAGGTATGAAAATTTGCGAAAAACATATTTTATTCCACACTACAATGGTATATTTTATTTATCAGTTATTGATAACATTTGTTTTAATGTTTTGCTGTTTTAAACATAGCAAACATTGGATTGTAGTGAAAAATAAATATATTTTATCTAAGAAATACTTTTTCCTTATAAAATAGCCACAATAAAAATGACAACATATTATTTCACTATCTAATGTTATGCATTTATCTGTCGTAGAATTTAAAAATTCTGTCAATAAAATATTTGAGATCACTAGTCTCATAAAAATATTTAAAAGATTAGTTTTAAAAAATATTGTCAATTTTTTTTTCACTTATATCAATAAATATAACAAGAGATTATATTATTTTAGCATGCAAAAATATATAAAACTTTAAGATTATCTATTAATTGCTTTAAAGTTTAAAAAGGATACTTAAAATTTCAAAACGGGTTTAAAACAGTTTTCCAAAAATAAAGGTGTCCGGAAAGGAAAAACAAATGCAACTAAACCCGTAAAAAGTACAAAAGCACAGCATTAGATATTTATCTCAAGTATCGCATGAAGAAAAAAAATTAAAGTAACAAAATGCGAGCGAGATATTTTTTAAGAACGATCACATAGGTTTAACGCTAGAACCGCCGAAATTTTACTCAAGTGTTATAAAAATATTTTAGACCAGAATTTTTATTAAAAACTGTCTAACGTATTTATTTAACTTATTTCTCCGTGGTACATATTTAACTTATTTAAGAAAGAAATTTCTGGTTCGAATCGAAGTAGTTTTATTTGGTACCGGTCAAAATTACCGCTATGGCGGTTCTAGTGTTAATATTACCTTGTGAATGTCTTCGTGGGACTAATTTAGTCCCATAATTCATATAACTGTGACTTTAAATGCCTCAATACTACAACTACAGTAAAATCTTTGACAATGAAATCTGTATATACGGAATCCAGTCTTTAAAGAAAAAAAATTATATATTTTCAAGAGAAAGAATATGAACAAATATACCTTCTAAGATGGAAACCTGTTTAAATCTGAATATATTTCGGTTCCTTTCGGTTCGGTTTTCAAGGTTTTAACCCCTTAAACTACAATGACGGGAATAGCCCGCGTACGATGATCGAGCCAAATGTAAATTCTTATTACCACTAAAATTTCACAGTAAATATAGTTTAATTTAATCGTCGAAATTCCATGACTAAACAAGGCGAAAATCTCTATTAAATATTAGTGGTACTATGGATTTGCCAAACCGTAGGTTAAAATCCCCTCACTGACAAGACCGTGTTAATACGTTCACTAAGCTCCAGGTTTCACTGCAATACAAGCAATATTTAAAGTAATATAATTCTATTGATTTAATGTATTTTTAATACACTGAACAATGATTAATACTTCCAAGGATTGCATTCATATTCGTTATTAAGTTTTTTTTTTAATGTTCAAAGAATCATTTTTTTAGCATTTAAAACAAAATGCAGAGAAAACAACATTGCAATTTTGCCCTTTTCCAAGACAGTCGGAGGGTTAAATCGCAGGTTAAGGGGTTAATGAATCAATATTTGACAAAGGTGATTACGTAGTTCAGCATTACGTATTTAATGATTACACACTTAAAATTTTCAAAATCCAGCTGTTAGAGCTTTATTAAAATTCTCGTGGTAAATTTTCTTTTTAAAAGGAGGGGGGGGGGGGGGTGCCAAAATCCATGTTTGCCACGGATGCAAAAAAAGCTAGTTTTGGCCCTGAAACACATGATTTACTGGTACCAATATACAGAAATTGACATACGCGATTAAATCCGTGGAAAAATTTTGAATAATCGGGCAGAACTACGTTTTTCACGGTTTTTAAGAAAATTGAAAAAAAAATGTCCTATTATTGAAATAGCGTACTGCGCTTGCTATTGAGTGTATAAAAAAGTTATAAATGTAAAAGTTGTAGAGAATTTTATCTTCTTTAATATTATAATTTACAAATAATACGCTACGGCAACGGGTCTCGAGATATTTCAAAAAAATCAAAAAAGGTCCTAAACTTTTGTTGTTTTTTGGCCACATAAAATTTAGCCTTAAGAAATTTTGTTAGAAAATTTGGTTTCTCCATGTTGGCATCATTATAAACAATTTAGAAAAAAAAATCTTCTACCCGACCTTTTGCAAGGTAACCCCCTTTTTTTTGGTATATTTCCCCTGGACTATATCGACACCTCTGATTTTTTACCCCAAAACAAGTACGGTTCTCGAAAATACAGACATTCAGCTACCAGTATACGTGGTCCTGTCAAATTCCGAGATAATCGGAAAAGTCCTTGATCACACCTTGATCCATCTTGTCCACCTTGATCAGCAAATCGTCCGACTCCGCGCGGTTGCAAATTTGTCATCCTTTTTTATTCAGATATCCAAATGGCATGCTTGTCAACGTTTAACTAAACTTCCGTTAAATTTGAGTTAAGTTCACCCAGATTATACGAGTAACTAAACAGAAAATTTATTTGATGTATCATTATGTAATTAAAATCACGTTTCTCTATGAAATCTCTTTGAATTAATTTCTTTAGAAAATTTCTGGTTCGAAACGTGTTTAACCTGGGTCAATTTAAATCACATTTTACGGAAGTTTAAAGGAAAGATGGCAAGTATGCAAACAGGGATTATTTATTTATATAATTATATATATTTCCTTATAACGATTACTAAATTTCTTCTTTCGGAATTTTTTAATGAAAAGGGGGACCAATTTGACAACACGGGTTTGTACTCGTTCTTACGTTTCATAACCTATATATACTAAAAGTAATCTTAGCTGTATTTAATACAAGAATATTTTAATTAAATATGGTTTAAGTTACTTTTCGTAAACAATGTTGTTCTAAGCTGAACACTCATACGAACCTTGTAACATGGTAAGCCATTTTTTAAATAAAACACTTTTCTCATTTTAATTAATAAAGCATATTTGGTTTTTAAATTCCATTTTTCCCGGTGTATAAGTCGAGTCTTATATTCTAGAGAAATATCATGGTCTTATGTTTTAATGTCAGTATTTAAGAGTAATGCTCTTAGCAGGTTTAAATAGCAGAATTCGGGATAAATTTCTGTGATTATTCAAAAGGAATGCTATTATATGGGAATATTGGTATTCAAATTGAAATGTGTATGGTATTTCGCACAACACATTCACTAGAAAATGCGATATATGTTTGCGGTTGCCTTTTTTTACAGAAGGCTTTGTTGCTTCAAAGTAAGGGATCAACCTTAAAGAAATCGTTCTTTTATAAATAATTACACATTTTGTTTTGTTAAACAATTTAGTACCTTTTATTTAAAAAAAAAGAAACTCCGTTGCATTTTATAAATTACTGTAGAACACCGGTTATGCAATTTTTAAGCGAAGTACCTGAAAAAGGGTACAATGCTGGAAGTTACAGTAGAACACTTCACAGGAAATAATTTTTACCAGGATTTTAAAGGACAACTTTTCACTTAATTCAAGATAAAAGAATTTTGCGTTTGAAACAATCGAAACTTTCAATGGTAAAATACTAGTAAAAAGCTGCTTCTGTAGTAGATCTTTGGCAGTTTGGTCTCTATTTTTAATCATAATGTGCTAATTCATATCTTTACTTAATGGCGGATATTTCGCGAATACATAAAGAATTTTTTTTTTCTTTCTAAGTTTCAGGTATGAAATCTGAATTCCCGAATAAAAATGGAGGTCAAACTTGAAACCCTGCTCAGGTAGTTCGGCCCCGTTTATGTATTTGAAGAAAAAAGTCTAAATTACTTGCAAACTTAAATTACTTGCTCATACTGTATACATGTATTTGATTGCAGTGCCAATATTAAAATGTTATTTATATTAGGCCTAGCGTCTTCAAAAATCTTTATGCAAAGCAATGTGAATTAGAAATATGTAGTGATTATGCCTTCCCTGAATAATTTCATCATAACATCACATTGGTCCGGAAATTGTGATATGGAAACCGAATCTGTCAGGAATATCAAAACAAATGGTACAAGACTATAGCTTTATTCCAGAAAAATTCAATACTAAATAAGAAATTAACTGTTTGTAGCGCTATATATCAAACACAATAAATATTTAACTCCACCACTTGAATTAAAACCAAACTATTTCTATTTGTATATCTAACTCTATTTTAAAATCTAAATTGGCTAAACCTCGGAGCATATGTTGAAAGATTTATGCACAAATGCATGATATTTTTAGAGCATGTGTGTTTAACTGTGGCCCGCCGGACACCACTAATTTTTTAAAGAAATACTCGTGTTCTTGAATCGTAGAGATTCGACGATCAGGCATTATTTCACTAAAAAAAATTAGTGGTATCTGGCGGGCCACGGCTTGACACCCCTGTTTTAGAGGTTCAAAAGCGCAGTACCCACAATAAACTTAGAACTTAAATGTGGCCATTTTCATGTACGTATCTATAACTGTAAAATTTCTCGGGTTGGCTCAATAGTGCAACCCATTGTGAATTACCTGTGATAATCATGTAATTTTCATTATTTTAAAAATCTGGTACTTACAAATATTAGAAAAAAAATATCCTATGCCGCTTCATGTTGGTTTCCACACCTACCAGTCTCACACGGCTACAGGCTACTATCGGCAATTCAGACACAATGCCTTTTGCTTCTGTCGAGAGCTTATAGAAAATCATCAACGGTAGCTTTGAATGTATTGTGCGGCATTCAACCATTGGCGATCCAATTAAATACATTAGCAATTTCAGGACAGGTCCTACGTTTGGGAATTCCAATAGAGGACAACGTTCCAGTCTTCTATCAACCGAAAATATCCTCATCCATACCTTCCCCACATCAAGATTATCTTTTACTACAAGAAGGAGTTGCATCCACTTCTACAATAAATATATACATTGACGGCTCAAAATCAGATGCTGGCACAGCGTGTTTTCTGTGTTTATAAAGAAGGTGTACTTTCTGTGTTTATAAAGAAGGAAAAGGCATCCATACTCATCAAATAAAGTTACAAATATCAAATTCAATTTTTCAAGCTGAACAACTCGCCATATTACATGCAATATTATGGGCAGACTCCTCAGGGGACGTGAACTTCGTCATTTACACAGATAACCAGTCAAGTCTTGCATTATTGGAGAACGTTTTTAGTACAGATTTTATCCCATCAAAAATTATAATAGCCTTACAGAAAACATCTAAATCAATTAAATTTCAATGGGTACGGGGACACACAGGTGTTAAAGGAAATGAACATGCAGATCAACTAGCCAAAGATGCTATAACAAATATTAAGTTAAGAGAAATATTTCATCCATACCCAGCTTCACACCTTAAAAAGAAATTGAAAAAAGAAGCCATAGACAAAATTCAGCAACAGTGGGATTATGGTACCACTGGCAGATTTACTTACAAATTATGTCCAAAAGTATCAACAGACTTCATGTTAGTACATAGAAACCTGTATATCTTCTCAACTAATCATGGACCCTTCCCGTCCTACCTATTAAAAATAAATAAAGCTCCGTCGCCACTGTGTATCTGTGGTGAAATTGGTAACTCCCTTCACTATGTGCTCAGCTGTCCATTAACATCAACCCTCCATATCCGTAAAAAATTGTGTTATCTCACAACAAAACACTTGAACTCATGATAATAACTATTAAACTAATGCACCTGAGAATATGTAGAGCTTAAGAACATCTTATTCATCTGCTACTATTCGTAATTAATCAATCATATTCGTGTTGAAAATAATACACATTTACGTCTGTAAAGCGCTCAGCTCATCTGTTCTATTATTACTTTTATTATTATATTTATAATTACTATTATTATTATTATTTTTACTATTACCTTTAATTATTGTTAAAACTATTGTTAAATAACATTGTAATTTTTTTATATATTTTTTTTAATAAACTTGCAACGCGGGATCTGGAAGCCTATGCCAATGGTGGGTTATCCCGCATTGTAGAAAATGTAAAAAAATGTAATTTTCATTAAGTCTTCCAGCCTGCTGGAGCTTCCGGGCTCGTTCGCGAGTACTGGAGTCTCCGTGGGGTAGTAGATATGTGTTTTCCCCTCGTGGACTAATCAGCTCCTATACCGAAATGTTGGCTGTCCACGAGTGGATGATTAGTGATTAGTGTACGTAATGAAAACATTATTTAACGAAATAGATTTGTCCTGTAATCTCATTGTCAAGAGTCCCTTTTGTACGAAAATAGCAATAAATATATCTGATAACACTGGTTGAATTTCGTTCCAAATTTAATATAAACTGACTTTAATAAATTAATTTTATTATACTCTTAACTATTTATTTTTAAATATGATGTTTAACCCTTAATTGCAGGAATTATTCTTTTAGAATTGTGTTTTTTATTTTTATAATAAGGATTAGACACCAGAAATCTTAAGATAGATTTTTAACTTTATTTAGTAGGATATTTTTGTAAATTTTAGAGGATTAATATTTCTATATAAATATAGTGGTTGTAAGAACTTAATTTATGTATTGAAAATTAAATAAAAAGGTGATAGAAATTCACATCACTATGCAATTAAGGGTTAAATTTTGTTCTTAAATCTGGTTTAACCCATTTTCTGATAGTGTTGAGTTTTCGCAACGTTAAAAATAACTTTAACCCTCTGTCTACCAGAAGGGTCCAATGGACCCGACATGTATATTCAAAATATCTATTCAAACCAGAAAATTTCTTCAAAACAAACTAAATGTATAAATCAGACAATAATAAGTTAAATAAACAAATTAAATAGTTTTAAGTAAAAATTCTGGTGTAGAATGTTTTTATAAAACTTGAGTAAAATTTCCGGTCGTTCTAGGGTTAAAATAATTATCGAGATGGCACTATTTTTAAATTATAAATATCGCCTTGATTAATTACAGAAAGGTTGAACGTTAACCCTTTATCTACTGCATTATGATCTACTCCAAATTTTTTCATGTAATTTTTTTTTCAGTTACTACAATGAAAATTAATGGATAAACATTAACAAATACTCACCCGTGAGAAATTTAATTCCTTAGATGTAATTAATTAAAGTGGTACTTAACACTAGCACCGCCGGAAATTTTACTCAAGTGTTATAAAACTATTTTACAACAGAATTTTTATTTAAAGTTATTTAACTCATTTGTCTTATTTCTCCGCGGTACATAAATGACTTATTTTAGAAAAAAAAGTCTTGATTCGAATCGAAATATTTTCATATTTACCGGTCAAAATCACCGCTATGGGGTTCCTAGTGTTAACGTACCGTCAGTACATTATGCCTAAAATATCGTAACAGAAAACCCACAAGGTATTTGAATTAGCAACAGAATTGTGCTAAAATATTTTCAATTTAATTAGTATGTGAAATATAGCCTTTTTCTCATTTACAAATAATTTTTTCGGCAAATTCTGGTGCCAATCATTTATTTCTACACTTTAGCATTGGAAATGCTTTGCCCTTGAGAGGTTAAAAAAAAAATATTTTTTTAAGATTTCAATCTTGTTAGCTGTCCTTTAGCTATGCAACGTCTATATTAAAGGAACAACATTATATCTCGCGTCTCCACATATTCAATATATGTGTTTACATGTGCCATTTCTAGCATAGCAAAAAAGGGCCGGTGCCACAATTTTTTCGATTTCGTACAAAAAATAATAATGAAGCAGAAAGAAACACTAGGAAAATTATTACTACACTGCATTTTAGTAATTATATTTTAAAGCAGATGAAAACGATGGATAACTACATAGACGAAAAGTAAACAAGAAGTTTTCACAGTCCAACACATAGTGTACTGACGGTACTTATAAGTACCACCGAGTAATTCAAATGTTAAATCAAATACATACACCGTTCACCTAAAATAGCTAGTCAAATTGTATCCTAAGATCATAATGGACACATAAAAAAATCCAACACTTACCTTATATCCTTTACTGTGTTTGCAGTAATAAAAAGGCGAGCGTGACAATCTGTACAAAATGTCTGCACAAAACACACTGATTGTTTCAAAGATAGCGTCTTCCCTCTCTAAAATATCAAACCTAGAACAACCGCTGCCATGTATCCGGATAAAGAGGAATTAAAAGGGTGTTTTTGCAAAGAGCCGTTAGAATATTAGTAATATTCACTATGGGACGAAAGTTTAACCCTTTCAGGGGCAAAGTACTTCTGTTTGAAAAATAGTCAAATGTTTGGCTGACACCAAGATTTTCAAACAAATTTATTTTGAAATGAGAAAAAGCTCTTCTTCATGTTTATTAGAAATGCATAAATTATTATAAAAATTCTGGTTTCAGTTTGGCTATTTGGGATTAAAATTAAGTGGTATATATAATATACCGGTGCCCTTCAAGGGGTTAAAGTGAGTGGTGCTTATAAGTACCGTCAGTAGATAAAGGTTTAAATAGAACGAAGATTATCTATTAACCCTTAAATGCATAGTGATGCATACCTACATCACTTTTTATTTAACTCTTAACAACCACTATATTTATATAGAAATATTAATCCTGTAAAAAATACAAAAATATGCTACTAAATAAAGTAAAAATCTATCTTAAAATTTCCTGTGTCTAATATTTAATATAAAAATGAAAACACAATTGTAAAAGTCGTCTATTGAAGGGTTAAGTTTTACAAAATAAAAAATTATATAAAATAAGGTATTTATATTCATACTTATTAAAATATTACTAATTTGCAATATTTCATTTCTGACAAGAAAATTTTGAAGCATTATACGAAAATGTATCTCTGATATTTTTCCTTATTTTTCCTGTGTAATAAACCTTTCTGAGAATCATATATAATTTTTTTAAACAAAATAAAGAAATCCCGCATTTAAGGGTTAATATTTGTAGTGGTAAACCTAAACAAATTTAAAACCCCTAGCTTACATTTACGGCAGTAAATGAGTTATCAAACTTATTTGTTTATATACAGGGTCTTCCAAAACTATGTGTCAGAAATGTAAAGGCAGGTACAGGGGGCTTAATTAAGCAGATTTTGTTTAGGAATGTGGGTGCAGAAATGCAGCCTTTCGGCAGTAGAGGGCGCTGTTAAATTCGGCGGAGGAAAGCACTTGAATCGTCATTACCTCACAGATGTCGAGCAACATGCATCGTTATACCAATGCGGATATTACCGACATGCATTTCATGCATGGGGCTAATCAAGGAAATGGCTCACACCCAACGCACGTCTAACAGCTCTCGAGCTTGTTGAAGGACTAAGTTCTACTGTGCGTAGTAATGTTTTTTCCATTGTAGGAATTCTGCGATACCTTACAGTGCCTGTACCACGGCTAGAAGCATAAAACGATCCACTCGTGCACAACTCCCAATGAAGACCCTCAAAGGTTTGGGGATCCGGCAGCATCCCACCCGGGACCGTTCCATGTAAAAAAAAATTGAGCATTCAATCCATTTCCTTACGGAACCCCATACATGAATTGCATGTCTTCATGCATGGTGCTTGAAATCCGTGCGGGAAATGATAATTCAAGCCAGAAAAAGCATTCATCCGCCGCACACAACAGCAACCTGTACTGCCTCACAGCTGCTTTTCCGCACCCACATTCCTATACGAAATCTGCTTATTTAGTTCCCTTCTACCTTCCTTTACATTTCTGACGTATAGTTTTGAAACACCCTGTAAAACATTTTTTTCATCATAGTTAGTATCAACTGCTGACAAAATATCATATCCGCACCAGTAATCTTTTAGAGAATGTCGTAAAGAGAATTTATACGAAAGAACGTCTGACGTTGTTGGCCCGCCTTAATAGCGTTCTTCAAGATACCCTTTTGCCATAGGCTGAAGCTGGTTGGTTTTGAATAGAATAGTTTGCCTCGAAGTCCAAGCAATAATTTCAGAATACGGAGAGCATCATGTAAATATAGCAATATTTCTAGATCACGATTTGGACTCATGGAACTATTAATAAAAATGAACTGACATATCCTTAAAATTGTGAAGCTTCAACCGTAACCCCCAAAGCGATATAAGTAAGCGTGCAAACTTAATGCTGGAATCGGGCATAAATTAACACAGTTGCGCCATCTTGTGGACGGGGTGATAATTCACATAAGCGGGCTTTTAGTGTTGCGCGTATTTTCTAAATCTTTAGTCACTCATAGAAATGTGTTTTGCTTGCCACACTTGTTGCAAAATAACAGCGTAGCGAGAGGGGCATCCAGGTGCACTTGATACCACGAAGTTTTCTACGCCTTACGAGGGGCTCTTCAGTTATTAATCAAGGTGAATAAAACTTTACAATTTTAGTGGTGTGAGTAAGAAAACAGTTAGGTATCTACCTGTAGTTCACACTCCATCCGCTACGTGGCGCATGACCTTCATTGATGTGACCTCGCTTTTAACATTGCGGTTACTTCTCCCATTTAAGATAGGACGCTTACTTATATCGCTTTGGTAACCGCTTTCGTACGGGTTGATTATCGGCAGAAGAAATTTTTAGTTAGGACCACCAGTTAATTTAAATAGTAAATTACGCCTTATTTAAACTCTTTATGAATGCAAAATTTCAGACAAAAATAATGGCAAAAAAAGCTGTACAATTTTACTGGCGGAAGTTTACTTTTGCGGTAGTTAGGACATGCGTTTCCGCCATATTGTGACAACCTAGACAACATCCTGTCAATGCCAACGAAAAAGATTCTAATAATTTGGTAAACAGACACCAGTAAAAAGAAATAGAATTTTTAGCATATTTGTAAGAAAATATTTCCATAAATAAGGTTTCTTAATTAAGACAAAATTCTCTATTCAAATTTACTGGTGGGAAGTTTGCCCCGGCAAATCAGAAAATGTAGATTAGATATAAAAGAAAAGCAGCCGCCATCTTGTGACAACCTCCTTAGTTACTTCACTCGCAATTGGTAGACAGTAGACTTTATGTCTCCTCCTCTTTATTCGTAACTCCATTTTTGGACCACGGTTGCAAATTTGGAATCCTCTTTTATTCAGACATCGAAATAGTATATTTTTTTAATATATAATGATATACTGTTTATATTTTTATTAATATAATGATATTTTTATTTATATAATGATAGAGCTGCCAAGTCTGCGGCTTTTTGGATACCAGTATTTTAATACAGAAAATGTTCTTTTATTTAATAAGAACATATTGGCTATTTAAAAGAACAACATTTTCTCTAAGATAATAACAGTGTGCAAAAAACCGGAGACTTGGCAACTCTGTCAGATATATATTTCCTTATAACAAATACTAAATTTCTTTAATAAATAATCATTGTTTAACTTCTGATATAATAAGAACATATGTAAAGATTATATTGTTATTATTAAATTATATACATATTAATGTAAAGATTGCGACTCGGTATATGTTGGCGAAACTGGTCGTACTTGCGCCATTCGCCTTGCCGAACATAAACGTGCCTGCAAATCTGGAAGACTACAGTCTAAAATTGTGCAGCATTCTTTAGATACCGACCATATCCCAGATTTTTCAAATATGAAAGTTATCAGATCCGGTTGCATTAATGTTAAAAGTAGAGTTTTTCTGGAAGGTGTGTTATCTCGTAAGCAAGCTTCGCCGATAAATGAATCATGTGCACTTCCTCCTGAATACACAGCATTGTTTTGATGTTTTTTTACTTTATTTAATTTTAACTTCTAATAATTTTTAACTGTAAACACGATATATAGTTTTCTGTCATTTGAATGTTATTTATTGCACTGATGATGGGCTAAAATTTAGCTTGAAACGTTTGCTTTTTAATTGTATTAAATGTGTTTATCTAATTTTTACTTGTATGTCTGATGAATTGTAATATATTTTTTTATTTTTATACTAAATTTCTTCTTTGGAATTTTTTAATGAAAAGGAAGACCAAATTGGCAACCGATATTTGTACTTGTTCTTATTTTTGATAACCGCTATATACAAAAAGTTATCTTACCTATCTTTAATACAAGAATATTTGGATTAAATATGGCGGAAACTACTTTCCGTAAACCAGGGCTCTCACTCGGTCCAATTTTTGAGCACCACTTTTTTTAAAGAAAAATTTCCTTTGTAATTTTCTTCGAAACTTGCCGCGAAAAGGTGCTTTTATTGCGATTGTTGCTAAAACCTCGCACGAATTTTTCTCTAAAATAATACTGGTTTTCAAAAAACGGATCAGTGGGAGCCCTGGTAAACAATTTTGTCTTTAACTGAACACACATACGAACCTTAACCTCTTGAGAGACGGGGAATAAAATATATCCCACCTAATTTAAACAAGATTCTCACCAGAAAATTTTAACTAAATTTTATATTTTTAACTTTGGTGGGATATCGTTAAAAAATTGCTTTTCCTTATTTAAAAATAAAATTTTTCGATTATTCCGGTGAGAATTCATTATCTAGAGGCATTTTTTGCTTGCACCTCAAGGGATTAACACGGTAGGTCATTTTGTATATAAAACACGTTTTCTCATTTTAATTAATAAATCTTATTTGCTGAGAAAAAAAAGTTTTTAAGTGCCATTTTTTCGGTGTATGAGTCGACTCCAAATTTCTAGAGAAATACCATGGTCTTACGTTTTAATAATGTTCGAATAATGTTTTTCGCAATTTTAAGTAGCAGATTTCCTGATAAATTTCTGTGATTGTATAAAAGGAATCATATCATATGGGAAAACTGGTTATTTCTCACAACAAATTCACTAGAAATATTGTATGTATTTTAACACTAAAAAGACCAGTGTGCTACTTTTTTTTAATTCAGATTTCTTGATTAGCACTACTTTTCAGAAATGGTAAAATTCCCCTTGAATTAGCTTTAATTAATATGTCATTAATAAAGATGATTGTACTATTTCCAAAAAGTGGTGCCAAAATAAATAAATATAGAAAAACTATATTTCAATTTGAACGACAGATTCACCTTAATAAAATATATGAGAAAATGAATATTAAATTCACAATATATATCTTTAATTTTTACTTAATAGGTGCTAAAATACAAAATGGTAAAACATTTTAAAAACAATCAAGATGTTAAAACATTGGAGTCATTTGATGTTAAAATCCGAGCGCTTTCGACTGAACCATTAGTCGTCATCAGGGAAAATCACTGCCAAATGAAAGACAACTGCTGGTTAAATACCAAAGAGCGAAACCAACGAACCACAAACAGGAGAGTGGGAAGGAAAGAAATAGAGGAGTAGCTAACCTGAAATAGAGAGGGAGGGAATGGTTAATCAAAAACCAAATTCACCAGTTACACCTAGTATGTTAATCCAAATTATTGGTATGTTATAGGATTGAACATCATAACAGGTACGATTAACTCTTGCCAAAATTTCCAAAAACTCTCTGATTATACAAATACTATAATGTGATGCATGTGCAATGATTTTGATTTCTTTAAATAGGATATCAATATTTTTATCTTGACTTAACCGGGATAGAGCTGTGGATAGTTTAACCCTTTTTTTATATCTGTCATATGCTCCTTAATTCTTTCAAATAATTTGTGAGTGGTCATTCCTACATAAGTATACGTTTTTGAACTGCTATTAACTTTAAAAGTGATAATATAAGCTCCAGATTTATCATAATTATCTATAGGATCAATCATTCTGTGTACCAGATACTCTAACTTTGTCGGTGGTTTAGCTATGAGAATTACATTATATTTCTTCAAAGCATACTTAATCCGCTCAAAAATATGTGGAATGTATTCCATACTGCAAAATTTTTCAAGTTTTTCTTTATCTTTACTAATATTTGTAGATATTTTGTTACTATTATTATATTTATAAATTAAATTGTTGATATATCTATTCGAAAAACCATTTTCAAAAGCAATCTGTTTAATTTTAATCAATTCATCACTTAGATAAACATCCGAAAAAACTTGAAAAGCTCGTTTAACATAAAAACGATATGCAGCAGTTTTATAGTTGAATGGAACATTACTGTCATAGGATATTGTATTGTTTGACCTGTAAGGTTTTCTATAGACTTTCATATCGATGCTTTTTGTTGAAATGTTCTTAACCAGTCCTACATCTAAAAAAGGTAACGAACCATTTTCTTCTCTTTCATAAGTAAACTTTATATTGTTATCTATACTGTTAGCATGATTCAAAAACTCAGTTAATGTAGAGATCCCGTGACTCAAATTATCAGAATGTCATCAACATACCTAATCCATAATGCGGGATTGAGGGTAGAGGAAGAAATGATATGATTTTCCAGAGGTCGTAATTTAAGTTCGGCCAATAGTCCAGAGATTGGTGAGCCCATTGGGGCCCCTTCTGCTTGCTTGTAATACTTTCCATTAAAAAGGAAGACATTATTGTTTGTAATGAAATTTAAGCTTGAAATAAGGGTTTATTGGGGAAATTAAGTAAAAAATTAAAGATATATATTGTGAATTTAATATTCATTTTCTCATTTAAAGTGGTGCCAATCAATAAATCTGAATTTAATAAAAGTAGCTAACTGACAACACTGAGAAAAACCTTCAGTTTTACTCAAAATTTATGAAAATATTTTACACCGGAATTTTTATTTAAATCTTTTTAAATATTTATTAAGCATTTTTCTTCTTTTTTGTCTTTTAAACTTTTTTTAGAAAGAAATTTTTAGTTCGAACCGAAATATATTCATATGGTAGGGGCAGTGTTGCCAGACGGTCTCTACTTTTTTTAATTTAGATTCTTGACTGGCACCACTTTTTTGAAATGGTAAAGTGTCACTTATTTAATGACAGATTAATTTAGGCGAAAACAAGGGAAATTTTAACGTTTCAAAAAAGTGGTTCCAGTCAAGAAATCTGAATTTTAAAAAAGTAGCCAACCGGCAACACTGGGTAGGGGTCAAAATGACCCCGCACGGTGTTAAGTTGACTTATTTTTAGGAAAGGCTTGGTTGCTTCAAAGTATGTCCGGGAAACTTTTTTTATTTACTGAGTTGCAATTTTGAACTTTTATGTTACGAATGCATTTTTTAAACAAAATCAAATCCAAAAAAGGCATAGCCGGATAAGCATTAGAAACATGCCTTTCAATCAAATTTCCTGATTTTTTTTTTCCAGATGTGGCTACATATCGGACAATATATTTCCCCTAATATCACCCTATAAATATTGATATTTAATGAGATAAAAATGTGTTTTCGATTTTTTTTAAAACGGATTTTCTCAAAAACTACTGCGCGGAATTTCATGCCATTGACTGAGGTTATATAGATACCAAAGATGCATAACTGGTTTTTTTATGTACAATTTTCTGTTTTTAAAAACTGTGTGAAATCGCGAAAAAAAAAAAAAAATAAAAATCATATCTTATAGTTATCCGAAAATTACCATTTTCTTGTAAAAAATTCCTCATATATGCCTGTATATTTTATATAAATGCCGAAAGTTTGCGTTGGGTATATAAATATCTACAAAAATATATATTAAAATTATTGAAATTCATTTTAAGGCGTTATTTTGGGCGGAGCTACTCAACTTCCACACCCGAAAACTTTTTGGGGTAAACAGCTACAGAATTGCTATATTTTAAATTTTAATAAACACATGACCAACATTCTCAACGCTTTCAATATCAAAATGAACATGAAGTTGAAAAACATAGCTTATATGCTTAATGGAATCTAAAATACATCAGTTGACATATTGTCTGCTGACTTTGTTCCAAATATTTTTCCAGGGTTCGTACGGGTACCGTACATTATGCATTTTTTAAACAAAATCAAATCCAAAAAGGGCATAGCCTGATAAGCATTAGAAACATGCCTTTCAATCAAATTTCCTGATTTTTTTTCCAGATGTGGCTACATATCGGACAATATATTTCCCCTAATATCACCCTATAAATATTGATATTTAATGAGATAAAAATGTGTTTTCGATTTTTTTTTAAAACGGATTTTCTCAAAAACTACTGCGCGGAATTTCATGCCATTGACTGAGGTTATATATATTTATAAGTGAGGTTATATATATTTATATGTGTTTATAATTTTCAAGGCCCAATATCAGGATTTTTTTATAGAAAAATAAATCTAGTTTAAACGGATGAAATTTCGCCTTATTTCAGGAGAGATTTTCCACAAGAAAATACTGGTACCGAAGAATTTCTTAGTCATGAAATTCAAGCACCCGTGCGAACCGTGTTTTCGGATGTCGAAGTTAAGTAGCTCCGCCCCCAAATAACACCTTAAAATGAATTTCAATAATTTTAATGTACATTTTTGTAAATGTTTATATGTAGTACCCAACGCAAAAATTTTGGCATTTATATAGAACATACGGGCACATATGGAGAATTTTTTACAAGAAAATGGTAATTTTCAGATAACCATAAGATATGATTTTTATTTTTTTTAATTTTTTTTTTCGTTATTTCACACAGTTTTTATAAACAGAAAATTATACAAAAAATACCACTTATGCATCCTTGGTATCTATATGTCCTCAGTTAATGGCATGAAATTCCGCGAAGTAGTTTTTGAGAAAATCCGTTTTTTTTAAAAATCGAAAAAACATTTTTATTTCATTAAATATCAATATTTATAGAGTGATATTAGGGGAAATATATTGTCAGATATGTAGCCACATCTGAAAAAAAAAAATCAGGAAATTTGATTGAAAGGCATGTTTCCAATGCTTATTTGGCTATCCCTTTCTCATAATGTGTTAAAATATTTTCAATTATTTGTTTTTAAGTGGGGGTAATTTAAAATAGTTATAACTCGAAATATGATGCGTCGAATTTAATTTTTTTTTTAATTAAAGAGAAAAATATAAGTTTAAATTTTATTTCAGCTTTTTTTCAAAAATATTAATTAAAAAGAATCATTTAAGTTATATTTAAAAAATCATATTTTCTGAAGTAAATACAGGGTGCAAAGGAAAGTCCCTTTAACCTGAAAATACTTGCAAACGTGGAGAGCTAAAGCTATGCAAGTGCGGTAACGGTATAGTAAAGCGACTACGCCCGACCTAATGCAAACGACAGCAGCACCCCTTGTGGCGAAATTTGGAAAATAGCTATTGCAAATCGAAAATGAAAAGAGATAAAGCAAAATTTCAAATTAGAAAGTTTTAGAGCATCAATTAGTTAGTACAAAACGACATTTGGTTCGCATGGATAAGACAAATCGTCGTCTGTATACCCAAAAATGTCCGAAATCGATGAGCGACGATTCCACTTTGCATATTCACATTCCAGAAATGTAGAAGTGCACAACTGCAGATTGTGACGTTGTACTATGCAGTAATGCCTGTAAAAATTTATTTTCCAATGAATTTAAAATTTTAGATTAACCCTTTCAGGGGCAGAAGAATTCTGTTCGTAAACTGTTGAAGTAATTGACTGACACCAGAATATTCAAACGAATTTCTTAGAAAATAACCCCTCTCCCTAATTTGTACTTTCATTACAAAAGCAAAACTCATTAAAATATTTTTGGTGCCACTTGTCATTTTTTGAATTAAAATTAGGTGGCTAAACCGTCTAGCCACCGCCCTTAAAAGGATTAAATCTATGTCGTCGAATTGAAGAGACTTGTAATAGTCGTTCCAGGCTGAGAAATGTGCATGCCGAATTACTCTCACGACTAAAAAAGTGTACCGTGAGCAATGGCGAACTTTTCGAAAATACTGAAATCATTGTAAGACAGTTTGTCTTTTTTGTGTGTGATGTAAACCAAAATGTATTGAGATTAGTACGTATTTATACAATAAATTGTGCGTATTTCTTCGTACTTCTGGCTATTCCATTCAAATGTTTACACAAAATGGAGTGCATCGATTCTGGACATTTTTGGGTATACAGGCGAAGATTTATCTTATCCATGTAAACCAAATGTCGTTTCTTACTAATTGATTGATCCTGTAAAACTTTCTAATGGGAAATTTTGCTCTTTTCGTTTTCGATTTGAAATGGCTATCTTCCAAATTTTGCCACTAGGGACGCTGCTGTCGTTTGCATTAAATAGGGCGTAGTCGCTTTACTATACCGTTACCTCACTTGCATAGTTATATCTCTCTCCGTTCGAAAGTATTTTCAGGTTAAAGGGACTTGCCTTTGCGACCTGTATTTTTTTTATTTTTGCCGATACAAAATAACAGGGATGAGATCGCTCCGACCCAATGGCTTATTTTCACCACTAAATTTTAATAGTTTTTTTTACTTTATTAAATCTCAGAAATTCTGTCATTAGATAACTAAGAAATACTATTAAAATTTAGTGGTTGCAAGCAGTCATTTCGGTTGAAGCGCTCTCATCCCTCGTTGGTTGGTTGGTTGTATTTATGTCGGCCGATTATCAGCACGTGGGATTTAGGCCATAAGGGGGGGGGAGTGCCTTCCATGGAGGTCTTTCTAAGGGAACCTAATCCGTATTAACATTTAGAGAACCAAGGTTCGAAGAAAACAACGAAAACTCCAAACGATTAGGGCAACGGGCGCGATTGGGATCGAACCCAGCACCTCCCGTTTACCAGCTTTGAGAGCAGAACCTCTCGGCCACTGGTGGGGCCGCTCTCATCCCTGAAAATAATGTAAAAATAACTGAAAAAAAATACATGTTCCATGTTTGAACTATTTTCTTTAACGATACTTGACTTGTAAAAAGTTAAAGACGAGAAATGGTGAAAAAACTCTCCATGCATAAAAACGCATTAAAAAGTTTTATGCAAAGATTGCCTCATAATAGAAAGTTTAAATGCCTTATAAATGCTTGCAAGTGAGTAAGTAACTCCTTCTTGTTGCTTAAACTTTTGATTCAGTTTAAAATTTGTCATTTAAACCTTCTTTCTAAATTGTTTAACCCCTTAACCTACGATTTACTTTTAACAGCTCAAAGGTTTTCCAAATCCATAGCTACCACTAAAATTTAATAGAGATTTTCACCTTGTTTAATCATGGAATTTCGACGATCAAATTAAACTAGTATACATACTGTGAAATTTGAGTGGTAAGAAGAGTTTACATTTGGCTCGATCATCGTACGCGGGCTATGCCTCCGCACCGGGGGCCTTAAGGGATTAAATGTCTCAGTTGAAACAAGACATTTTCTACCATGCCGATTTTGAGATTTGGCATAACTTTAGCCCTCATAACTTCAGATTTTTTATTGGTCCGTACCGTTAAAAAAATTTCGTTGTTCCACCGGAACAACCCGCTTCATTTTGCTGGGTCATCCCGCTTGTCGGTTCCTGGCCCGGGGCCTATTTTCAATCACGACACTCGGGCCAGGACTGATCGTCACTATTTTCGGACCCAGCAGAGTCTAGACATTGCTTTTTCCGGGCCGAGCTGGGATCGGACCCAGAGTTTGAACGGGTCCTTGAATTTTCAGACTAAGAAATTCTTTGGTACCAATATTTTCTTATCGAAAATCTCTCCTTATATAAGGCGAAATTTCGTCCGTTTAAAATATATTTATTTTTCTATAAAAAAACTGATACTTAGCCATAAAAATAACGGTACCCGTAACAACCCTGGAACCTTACTTTTTTTTTTTCCTCAAGGGGGGCCGAGCCAAGCCGGGCCTAACTTTTATATATATATAACGATCCGGGATTGGCTTCATTATTCCTAGTTCTGCACTGGCCGAAATTTCTAGTCCTGGTCTCGACCCAGCCCGTCGGTGTAGCCTGGTCCGTGCATAAGTCAGGAAAAATTTGACCCAACACAGAAAAATTTCAAAATTATGTATATATTCTTAAATCGCCATTGTTCAGCAATTTACTTTTAAATTTTATTATTTTTTAAAGAAGACTTCTAGAAGATTTCTAGGCAATAAAATTAAAATACAGTAAAACTTGTGAAAAAGAACCTACATATGACGTAATCCTGACTTAACTCTTTCTAGTACAGACAAATTTTGTTGTAAAATGAGGAAATCTTCGACCGATACCGGAATTTACATATGATTTTTTTTAAAGTAAAAAACTTGTTACTTTATACTTTCATTGTTAAAGCAAAATGTTATTCAAATATTCTTGGTGCCAGTTATAAGTTTGGAATTAAAATTAGGTATCCCGAACCAGGCACACTGCATCGGAAAGGGTTAAACGGAAAGAAATGTGTTTATCCATGCAAAATGAATGTAGTAATTTGTGAGAAAATTATATAATACACCTGCTAAGAAGGGCAATTTTCCATAACGCATTTTTCTTTCCTATGTGATTCCGCCTTTGAAGATTTTACTGTATAGCATTTTTGAAAGTCTCCAATTCATAGAATATGTATTAATGATATTGGTGATAACAAACATATATTACATACAAATAGAGATTCATAAAAAAAAAATAAATATCACAGCCTAGGATGCTTCTTTAAAAATGAAGATTATAAACATGAAAAAAAAGGCTAAAATAAGTATATTTGGTCAGAACTCATCGTACGATTTTTTTTTAACCATATGGATGTAAAAATCCATGCTTTGTAAAAATTCATTCGTTTCTGTTCGGGCTCGGTCTGAGATTTAAACTTTTATCCAAGCGGAACGGTCTCGGGCTGAACTTTCGCCTTTTTATACTGGGCCGAGCCAGTAATATTTTGTACGGGCCTGGCCAATCCTTGCCAAACCGGGTTGAACTTTTTCTATGGGTCGAGACTGGTTCGTGCCTAGAATTTTCGGCCCGTGCATACCTCTAGTACAGACCTCTAGCATATTTCGAAGCACGTTTAACGTAAAATATATATGCTGTTATTTTTATGTCCAAATGGTGAGGCACTGTCTTAAATCGACTTTTAATTACATATAATTTGTGGATGGTCCCTAACTATCATTCCAAATGCACCAATATCACGTCGCTCAGACGTATGCTTAAGTGGTATAAGTCACGAATTTCAGATTTTAATATCTCTGTGAGTTTTGAAGATATCAAGATGGATTTTTTTGTGTTTTATTCAGGAATGGATAAAAAAATTTTCCTAATAAAATTTTTTATATTACGGGGGGGGGGGGGGGGGGGTATATAAAAATTTAGTTTCTTTATTTTCTCCAATAGACTCCCCATGAAGTTGCAATTTATGTCATGAAATTTTGCACCTTTTTTATGAAACTTTGCAATTGGAAGTATGTGTCTTTCTAGGGGCAAAATTTAAATATGTAGGCTATTGTTTCGATCGTTAAGAATCAAAGTGTATATACTTTAATCCTGTGAGGGGCACATAATTGTGTTTCTGTAATGTCGAATTCACACCGGAATCTTCAAAAAAATTTATTGCAAAATATGGAAAAGCAATTATACGACTTTTCCCAAAAAAGTTAGAAAAGTAAAATTTAATAACATTCTTCTGGTGCAAATCTTCATAAATCTTATGTGTGATAAAATATATCCTACCGTCCCTTAAGGGGCTAATTTGTATGTTTAACCCTTAAATGCGCGATTTTTTATTTTGTTTCGAAAAAATTATAAATGATTCTCTGAAAAGTTTATTATAGAGGAAAAATAAATAAAAAAAATCAGAGATCCATTTTTCATTTGATACGTCAATATTTTCTTCTGTTGCACATCTGCAATGAAAGTAAAAACTACTGTCGTCTGGCTGTTTTACGCTAAAATATTGCAAATTAATAAATATTTTAAGAAGTATGTCTCCAAATGCCTTATTTTATATAACTGTTTATTTTATAAAACTTAACCTTTAAGCCTTTAACCCTTTATCTACAGCATTATGATCTACTGCAATTTTTTTTCATGTAATATTTTTTTTCAGTTACTACAATGAAAATTAAAGGATAAACAAAAAAAAAGACTCACCCGTGAGAAATTTAATTATTTAGAGGTAATTAACTAAAGTGGTACTGTAAAGTACCGTCAGTACACTATGACTAAATTATCGTAACAGAAAAACCACAAGTTATTTCAACTGGCACCAGAAAATATTTTCGATTTAATAAGTATATGAAATATAGGCTTTTTCTTATTTACAAATACATCGTTTGGCAAACTCCGGTGCCAAATATTTATTTTAACACTTTAGAATTGAAAATGCTTTGCTCCTGAAAGGGTTTAAAAAAACTATCTTTATTTAGGTTTCGATCTTGTTAGCTGTACTTTAGTTATGCGACGTCTATATTCCAGGGACAACATGTTCTCTCGCACCTACACATATGCAATATATGAATTTACATATGACATTTCTAGCATAGCAAAAACGAGCCGGTGCCACAACTTTTTCGATTTCCTAAAAAAAAATAAAAATGAAACAGAAAAGAAATACCAGGGAAATCATTACTACACTACATTTTAGTAATAACACTTTAAAGCAACGAGGGATAACTACACAGACGAAAAGTAAACAAGAAGTTTTTCTCCAGCACCCATTGTACTGACGGTACTTATAAATACCACCGAGAATTTCAACTGTTAAATCAAATACATACACCATTCAACTAAAATAGCTAGTCAAATTGTATTCTAAGACCATAATGAACACATAAAAAAAATCCAACACTTATCTTATATCCTTTACTGTGTTTGCAGCAATGAAAAGACGAGCGTGGCAATCTGTACAAAAAGTCGGCACAAAACGCATCGACTGCTTCAACGATAGGCTCATTCCTATCTAAAATAACAAACCTAGAACTACCATTGCCATGTATTCTGATAAAGCTGAGTTTAAAAAGCGATTTTTGCAAAGTACCATTATAATATTAGTAATATTCACTATGGTATAAAATTTTAAAGTGAGTGGTACTTATAAGTACCGTCAGTAGATAAAGGGTTAATTCCCATGATAGAATACCTTGTAGAAATTAAGTAGTTCAGAGAATCTGCATGTCACCAGAAAGTTTCAATGGTTCATTTCGCTTTATTTAAAAACGGAATGTCTGTTATTAATTAAAGCAGATATTGCTATTTTAATTTTCTAGTGTGAATTAGGTATATGCGAATAAAAAAAAATATTAAATTCAAAACATTGTTGTTTGCATATATGCAAAGCTGCGCACTAAAGGGTTAATAAAACTGCAGGAACTTTGCACAAGTTAGAAGTTTAAACGTGTCATTTTCGAAAATGAATACTTTAAACCTTTATGTCCCAAATTATGAATTTATGAAAATTTCATCTTCTAATGCATTTTTCGTGACTATTTTAAACTGCATTCAAATATTTTCACAATCATTTAATTAAATTTAGAAGGATTTTGTCAATTAAAATGAATTAATTAAATTTGAATTTTATGCAATATTTATTATCTATTTACTCGTAGCCAGTGGCGTAGCGTTAGGGGGAACTGGATCTTTTTATTAACAGTATTATTCTATGCGAAATTTTGCTGTGTTCAATTTTATAACGTTCAATTATTATATAAAGGTAAATTTTCTATATAATAGTGCTCGTAATAAAATAATCCAACCTCCCGCTAACACTACGCCACTGCTCAAAACCCTTTCGGCGTGGAGTAACTGTGTTTGGAAAATGGTGAAAGGATAGATTGATACTAGAATTTGCAAACGAATTTAGTAGAAAATAATTCCTTGCTTATTTTCACGTACTTTATAAGAAGAAAAATTTTATTAAATATTCTAGGTGCCAATAAACTTAAAATTGGATGCCTTTTTTGTGAACACCGCCCGCGAAAAGGTTAACAGAATTATTTTGGTTAAGGTTCTGTTACGGGTATTTGATTTATAATAATACTCACATAAATAAATTCTGCCTTTATTCTTTTATTAAGACTGTTATTTTGATTTGCAGGAAACGAATCATTTAATACTTTATATCCCAAACTATGAATTCATGAAAATTTCCTCTTTTACGATATTTTTCATGAATTTTCGAAACTACATTACAAAATTTACACAATCATTCAATAAATTTTAAAAAGATTTTGCCTATTAAAATTAATTAGTTAAATTTTAATTTATACGGATTTTGTGCAATATTTATAACTCCATTCAAATCTTTTATTTAAAATATTGATTTTAGTATTTTGTAGAATTAGGAAAATTACAAATATAATGTTCTTATAATAGAAATATCGAACTATTTCTGAAAAGAATCTCCCTCCCCCTTCCCCCCAATCTTTCAACGTCAAAGAAAGCTGAAAAGATGCAAACTGAAAAGAAATCAAAAGAAAAGAACCTTTTAAAAATATTTTTGTTTTGTGCAACCAATAATGCTTTTGAAACAAGATAAAGTAAAGTATATAAAACTCATTCTAAACGGTATTACTACTAATCGATGTATTAAATGAATTTTATAACAAATTATTTTAATGGTACTTTAAGGTACCGCCGGGGCCTAAAGGGTTAAAGAGATTTTTTTCCATGTTCACATTTTCATAACTTGCTTTTCCGATAATTGCTAAGGCTTTTTGATTAATTTACACAGAGGCTTGATTTTTTTTACCGTAATTTCCGGCGTAAGAAGTTAATAATTAAAGCCAAATATTTACCGTGATGCATCCAGATACATTTTATCAAATAGAAATTTGGGTCGAAACATAATCCTCGGATTATACGCCGGAAATTACGGTACTTGTTTCTCATGGTGTATTTAACCCATTTGTGCCTGAATTTTGGTTTACTCAAATGTTTTGGTAAAATCACTTTAAAATGTTGCAAAATGAACTGGAAAAATACTAAAAAAAATTACGCTTAATTTTACTTGAATTTATTTAATAAAATGTAAAAAAAACTACATGAGTATTTCTAGTAGAATAATATGCATAATTATATTTTTTTTATCTATATTTATATTCAAAAGTGTTTAAATTGTATATGTTGTACAATAATTAGTATTTTTATGAACTAGAAAAAATATATATTTATTTCTTTAGACAGACTAATAACGTTATAACTATTACTACTAATAAAATAAGAATAATCGTATTGCTGACTTAAAAACAATTTTTTTCATAAATATCTTCTAAAGGAGATTACATAAATAACTGTCTCCTAAATGTCCAACAAAAATATGTGCCCATTGGTGCCTAGAACCCTATATTTTGGACGTTACAAAAAGGCACAAAAAATAGGTTTGAACATTTAATTTCTCAATTTAAAAAAATACGTGTTTCAAAAAAGTGTACAAGCTAAGATTATGACTTGCGTTTTTGGATTCTTGATAGAAAAAATACAAATAAACTTACTTTTTACATTTCGCCATCTTGAAAAATTAAAAATTTATAAACACCGAAAAAAGCCTTCATTTAAGCAAATAAATATTTGTCTTATGCTGTCATCTCTCGGTTATAGATAAAGACATTTATAGACAATTACTTCATACAATTTTCATGTTATAAAGGAGAAGAAAAATATACTTATTTATTAAAATTTCAAACGTCCTTAAAATGGGACGCTAGGTACAAATGAGTTAATATTTCTGTGCATCGATTTAACATTCAAATTTATAGATATTATTTTTAAATATTTAAATTATGAGTTTCTTGAGTTTCGTTGATTTCTTAGTATACACGAGAGAGAAAAAAATCATATTAACCCATTAACCGCCAAAACTATAAGGTTGAAATTTTCAACTTTTTAGCTGAACGTTGTTTGCCACCACAAACTATGAAAGATAATTTTTGCTTTATATGATTTTAAAATTTTATGTCTTTAAGTAAGGCCAATTTTTTAATTCAAAAATAGTGGTGGGCGTGTAAATAACTTAACCTTCCGTCTACCAGACGGGTCCATTGGACCCGACAGCAATATTTAATGTAAATTTTTCTCATGAAAAATAGCATTCAAAGTTTCGCGATTACATGACTTTTCCTGCAATTGTCTCCTCTATGTATATGCAATTGCGATTAAAATTTTGTTCGAAATTTTTTACTTATTTTTAATTTGTTTCATTGTTTACCACGCGGGTCCATTGGACCCAACATTAAAACAAATTGCAACAAGATTGCTTTCTTTTTCTAGGGTTGCCATAAATCATGAGGAGGAACAGGGTTACCATAATTGGCTGTTTATCGCCCATTTGGCGATGGATTTTTAGCGCCAATCTCGCCAAATTTGGCGACTTTATAATGAAGTTTTGAGAACATTCTAGACTGATCTAGTAAACTTCGTGCTCTATATATAAAAGGTTACTTCTGGTTCAGAGAGTCATTTATCAACAGACACAGTTAGTGAGCGAATGGTGTCTATTGATGTTTTTGAGTCTTTTCATTGAAAATAGGACTTGATATTTGAAGACAAGTAATAAGTGTAGTTTGTACGTGCTTTGTTATTTTACAAATATTCATCATTTTCTTATTTCCTAACTTATTTTTTGTTAAAAACTGAATTGAAGATGAACAGAAAAAAAGTATTGACTCAAGAGGAAATTCAAAAAATTATGGAAAATCCGGACGATATAGAATTCGACACCGATGATGAAAATCTGTCGTCTGATGAAGGTGAAGTAGATTATGTTGAAATACATAATGAAATTTCTGATTCCTACTCAGAATCTGATAATGATTCCAATGAAGTAAATGTAGCAACCACAAGTACTTCAAATTCTACTTTTGTTTCCAAAAATAATTCACAGATCTGGTATAAGAATGAAGTTGCCAGACCACAAGGAAGACGTACTGAAATCAATATTTTACGTGAAAAATCTGGACCTTCAAGATTTGCAAATCGTGAAGTGGATTCCATATCATCCTCATTTCTTATCTATTTCCGAAAAAGACTTTTGGAAATTATAGTAAAATGGACAAACGCAGAAGGCAATAGAGTATTCGATAAAGAGTGGAAACCTATAGATATTATAGAACTTAAAAAATTCATCGGACTTTTATTACTTATTGGAGTATATAAATCGAAAAATGAAACAGTAAGCGAACTTTGGAGCATAAAAAATGGAAGACAAATATTTCGGGACATTATGAGTCGCAATAGATTCACAAGTATATTACGTGTCATAAGATTTGATGATGCTGCTGAGAGGCGTAAAAGAAGATCAACTGATAAATTAGAGCCAATAAGAGAATGCTTTGAATTGTGGAATAGCTATTTACAAGACCCTTATATTCCTAATTTGTCTATGACTGTCCATGAGCAATTAGTTTCTTTTCGTGGAAAATGTCCTTTCCGTCAGTATATGCCATCTAAACCTGGAAAGTATGGATTGAAGTTCTGGGTTATTTGTGACAGCGTAACATCGTATGCTTGGAAACTGGAACTATATACAGGCAAAAATGAAGTAAGAGAATCTCATCAGGGAGAAAATGTAGTTAAAAAATTGACGAAGGAAATTGAAAATTCTGGTCGTAATATTACATGTGATAACTTTTTTACGTCATATGCATTAGCAACACATCTTACTTCAAAAAAATTATCTCTTATTGGAACAATTCGAAAAAATAAACCTGAATTACCCGCTGTGTTCACAAATCCAAAACATCGTTCTGTATATTCTACTTTATTTGGGTTTCAAGAGAAGGCGACCATCATCTCTTACTGTCCCAGAAAAGGTAGAATTGTTACTTTGCTAAGCACAATGCATAACACTTATGATATTGACAACAGCTTAGAAAAAAAGCCACAAATAATCCTAGATTATAATAAAACCAAAGGCGGAGTAGATACGATGGACAAAATGGTAAGAGCATATAGTGTGAAACGCATGACACGTCGGTGGCCTTTGATTGTATTTTATAATATGATCGATATAAGTGCGATGAATGCATACATAATATGGTTGTCACTGAATGCTGAATGTGATCCGAAAATGAAAAAAAGGCGGAATTTCATTATTCAACTTGCAGAAGAATTAGTAGGTGAAGGAGGTATCGCCGTCTCAACATCTACTTCAGAACAATTTTACGCAAATAGTTTTGAACCGCCACGAAAAAAATCAAGATGTCATATTTGTCCCTCTAAAAAAGATCGAAAAACACGAACATTATGCAAGAAGTGTACGAAAAATGTTTGCGGAGAACATTCCGTCGTTATTTGTACTTCATGTACAGAATAATTTTATTATGATGAAAAACGTTTTGTAGTCATTATAATATACTATATATATTACTTTCTTACTGTATGTGTTACTTTCTTACTCTATTACTATATATATCACTTTTATATATTGTATAAGGTGCATTAATAACAAATATATTCATTGTAGATAAATGGGTGTTTTGTATATTTTGAAATCCTATATATTTTACATATGGGTCCAATGGACCCGAATGGTAGTTCTTGCATATACTTTTTTTTGGTAGTCTGAAGGTTAATTATGTGCATTTATTTTGACCGTTGCGTAAACGCAGCACCAGCGGGTAATGGGTTAAATGTCATTTCCCATACATCTAAAAAGCCATGCACAGTTTTATGCAGTATATTCTAAGGAATGCGGAAAAAAATTAAAGCAAAATAGTCAATTTAAAAAAAAATTGTAGCGATTTTTAAAAAGTTAAGTAAAAAAAAAAAAATAATAATTTTAGTTAAATAGGTTGTTCCACAAGATATATATTTAAATTATATTTTCTTTATAGTATTAAATATAATACCACTACAGATATTGTACTATTATTAAATATTGAAAAAAAATAGCTTAAAAGGTACTGTGTCACCTTAATAACAAAAAATAAAGATGCAGAATTCTGCAATTAGTCTTACGGAATTTTTAATCTGCAAAATAAATTTTAAGCAAAGGCTTCTAATCTGAAATATTAGTTTCATACTCTTTGGAAAGAACTTTGGAATGTACACGCATCTTCATAAATGAACATTTTAAAAATCACACACATATATATATAAACTCGGTTTATGGCGTCAGATGCCGCCATCCGAAGAATCTACAAGAGTCTGTTTCCATTTTTTCCGGTCTAAGGGTCCATTCCTCTTCCAAACCTCTATCCCTCATTGCCTTTGAAATATCATCCATCCAGTTCTTTTGTGGTCTTCCCCGTTTCCTTTTTTTGTTTGTCTCATAAATGAATCTGATTTTGGGTAGTCTTTCATCAATCATTCTTTTGACATGACCATACCAGATTAATTGCTTTTTTTAATATCATCTAATTGATTCCGTTTTTTTTTTCATCGTTTCCTTGATTCTGTCATTTCTTATCATTTCTATTCTTGATATCCTGCATGATCTTAAGGCGTCCATCTCTACTGTCGCCAATTTCTTTTTTTCTGTCTGCATAATTCTCCATCCTTCTGCTCCATATAACAATATGCTCTTTACAATAGAGTTGTATATATTATACTTTCTTTTTCTAGAGATCTCATTACTCCACCAAATAGAATTTAAGCGTTTTACAGCCTCTCTCCCCTGACAAATTCTGTATTTAATTTCCTGTGAGGAAATCGCATAATCAAAAAATCACATAACTGAGTAAAATTTTAAATTCAACAAATGCTGTCCATAGCCGGTAACATGCGGAAGCTGGTTAATGCAGCCCTGTATGTATTCGATGGAATTTATACACAGCACGAAATACAATAATATTAGTTATACTTTAAAATGCATAGTACAGCTGAAAACGCACATCTAGCAATTATGAAACAATCCTGCAACGTATTTTTTATGTGTGTCACATGGACAACAAATATTACGTACTTCGCAATCTATATAAAACAGGTTGTGGCGACCTTGGTAACGCATGTGAAATTCATTGTGTTTGAAGTAGTGTAACATCATTCAAATATTGCACAAACAGATTTTTTCCCGCATCGTAATGTAATGGAATTGACAAATTAAAAGGAAGTAATAGAAAAACTAATTAAAAAATTGAAAATTGAGATAAAGGTACATAATTTAGGTCTAGTTGTAATATCAGGTCCGAATTTGGCACATCTAGTTTAATCCTTTCGTCGGCAAAACAACATTCACACACACGCAGAGAGAGAAAGAGAGATACATAGACATTTTATTTTTTTATGTGTAAAGACATATGTAATTTAGTAAAAAAAGGAATAGGCCTTTTATATTGAAACGGATTAACGAACCATTAATTTTAATTGTAGTATATTAAATTATTTTTATTATCGAAATTATATTTTTAAGCATTGACTCTTATGAGAGAGAATGCTGAATTATATAATCTAAGTTTCAGGTTTCTGTCCAGTAATAAATGTTTTCGGCTCATTTTTATCGCAGCGGGGGAAAAAAAGGAAAAATGCAAGAAAGAAAAATCCTGTGTTAAGCATAGTTTATGAAAAATTTTGCAACACATCTAGGATACTTAAACCACACTTTGCTATTTAATAATGTAGAAAAGATACCTTTGTAAACATTTTAGAAATCAAATAACATAT
The DNA here is from genome assembly GCA_963932465.1 of Maratus speciosus. NCBI lineage: Eukaryota > Metazoa > Arthropoda > Arachnida > Araneae > Salticidae > Maratus > Maratus speciosus. Next base: position 166,772,602 of record OZ010796.1, on the reverse strand, counting down.
TTGAAAACCAGAATTAAACAATTACTGCACAATGATGTAAAGGTTCTCCATTTTTTGTGCAGCTCTGTATATGATTATGTTATTTACTCTAGATGGTATGCTAAATTTTAGTTTAGATAGAAAAAGAATAACACAGTTTAAAATTCACTTTTAGCAATTTTTACCAATAGATGAAAACGTGTACTTTAGTTTTTTTTTGTTGTTTTTTTTTTGTAGAACCTGGTATATTACAATATCTACAAATACAGTCTCTGCGTATTTTTATACACGCCACATATTAAGCTAAAATTTATTTTAGACGAAAACACAAGTAAAACTAATGACATATTACTTCTAGGGATTAATAGCCATAGGCGATCATGCAAACCAGTTTTTAGTATAGCCATGTACATGTACATTATTTTATTTAAATGATACAAAGATCTCTTAGTATACTAAATGTAGCTGATTTTGAAAATGCATAAATCAAACTAAATAAAAAACACATTTAAGCAATTCACACTCATTCTTTGTAATAATTACGAATTCTTTTGTGCAACTCTGTATATGGTCTGCATAATTTATACATACCGTATAGTATGCAAAAATTTAGTTAAACTTATAACTCATACGATAATTGAAAAAGCACTTTCAGCAATGGTCCCTAATAGACAATATTTCGGATACAGTATTATATCCGAAATATTTCATGTCTCCCTGTAAATGAAAGATAAATGCAATGCATATCATATTCTACTACACTCATCTTGTAGGAAACCCCAGTAATGTATACCAATATCATCATGATTGAAATAGGGCAACATCGTAAAAATACGCTGTGAACAAATTTTTCCATAGACCATTATATAACAGATTTCTTTTGTGTCACCCTGTATATGATAACTGTTTTGCCCTTCATATTCTACAGAAAACATTTTTTAGTGCACCTCAAAAATTCATATCAATTTCATTATGTTTGTAACAGAGAATTATCAATAAAATAACGCCTCGGACGATTTTTCTTTATAGACCATAATATAACGGAATACATTTGAGTTCCCACTACGCATACTGTAATTGCTACACATAACATATTATATACTAACCATCTTCTAGTTATATCTCACTAAGGTATGTAAATTTCATTATGTTTAAAATTGTGTAAAACTTTTAAAATACGCCGCAAATAATTTTTACCCATACACCATAATGTAACGGAATAATTTTGAGTGTCTTTGTAAATAAACTATTAACCCTTTCATTCCCAGTGAGTCCAAATGGCAACATGATTTTAGTGCATTTTTTAATTCGGATATTCCAAGTTCATACCAGAAAAATTAAAATAGCAATATTTGGTTTATTTAATATCAGACCATTCCGTATTTAAATAAAACGAAATTTAACATTGAAATTTTATGGTGTAAATTCGGATTCTCTGAACTACGTAATTTCTAGAACGTATTCTACCATGGGAATGAAAGGGTTAACGCTATACTCTTCACTTTCAATACCGAGCTTGCTATGGCAAAGATCAATAACTTATATCAATTACATGTAAATCCGATTACATTTACATGAGTTAGTGCACGGTCTGACGACAGACAGAAAAACCGAAGTCATAAACACTTTTTAACTACGTTGGAAAGTGCTGAAAAGTGATCTACTATTCAGTTTGCAGTAAGAGAAAATATACAATTTATAAGCGCCAACAAAACTGAATTTGATGGACAAAGCGATGAAATGTCAAAATTCTTAACAGGTCTTATTGACACGTTCACGCCGGCTCGGTGGGTCACACTCGACTGCCTCAGAGTTGTCAAGTCTTCGGCATTTTGCACACCCCTGTTATTACAGAGAAAATGTTGTTCCTTTAAATCGCCCAATTGATCTAATTAAATAAAACAACTTTCTGTATTATTCTGTATTAAAATACTGGTATAAAAAAAGCTTGAAACTTGGCAGCTCTGAGACAGTCGAGTGTGACCTGCCGTGCCGGCGTGGACGTGTTAATAGTTGTATTTTCTTTATTTAATGGCAGGAATTCCGTAATTTATAGAAAAGACTTTTTAATTTCTTATGCATATTTTGAATAAAATACGGCGCTAATACAGATTACGCCTTGTCATCCAGTTTTGTAAAGTTAAATCACACGTTATATTATACAATTGTGTAATATTACACTATATCCCACTGGTCCGTTTCTAGAAAACGAGTAGTTTTTTTTAAACCAATTTGCCCCCTAATTATTTCATAACTGAAAACTCTTTTACTTACCGTAATTTACGGCGTATAATCCGCGGATCAAACAATTATGTTTAGTCATACACTAATTGAATATTTCCAACTGAGCAAAAAAATGCGCTAACCGGGACTCAAACCCAGATCCTAGGCTTACATTACCAATGCTAAGGAAGCCAAGGATCTGGGCTCGAGTCCCCGGTTAGGCATTTTGTTCGCTCAATTAGAAATATTCAATTCGTATGATAACTTTAGAAATCAGTATGATTTTTTAAAAATAATAATTACGTTTGGACCCAATAATTATATTTGATAAAATGTAACTTCCGAAATCGACTAAATATTTGACTTCAATTATTAAATAAATATTGTGGCTCCTACCATGATTGTTTGCTCAGAAGATTATACGCCGGAAATTACAATAATAGTACTATTTTACATCGCATTTTAGGTGACCAGTCAAATCTCTGTGCCATGTCTTTAATTTTCTTATGCTTTACATCCAAATCTAATATTAACACATAAAGCACTGACACTCCTCAAAGTGTCCAAATATCCTCCAAAACATCACAGGCCCCCAGTGGGCGAGAGGTTCTGCTCTCAAAGCTGGTAGAGGGGATTAGATGTAAATTTCCAACTGGGCGAAAAATGTCCGGACCAGGATTCGAACCCGGGACCTCCTGGTTGAAGCCGCCAGTGCTCTGCCATCTGAGCTATCCCGGACGATTCTGGTCGAACTTTTTCACCCAGCTAACCTTAAAGATTACAGCATCTGGTCTGAAACCTGGTTCAGCTCAACAGAATAAATCTTAGGTAATGGAACTCCAGAAATCGCTGGATACGAAATTACACTGGATTAATTTTGGAGTTCTATTACTGGAGTTCCATTACCTGAGATTTATTATGTTGAGCTGAACCCGGTTTCAGACCAGATGCTGTAATCTTCAAGGTTAGCTGGGTGAAACAGTTCGACCAGAATCGTCCGGGATAGCTCAGATGGCAGAGCACTGGCGGCTTCAGCCAGGAGGTCACGGTTTCGAAACCTGGTCCGGACATTTAACCTCATAGGTAAGGGGGAAAGCCTTGACACGCGTCACAAAAACTTCACACAAAGCAGGCGAAACGAAGAAAAAAAATCGATCGACTTTCATGTTTCGATTTTCTTTGGTTCGCGGAATTATTAATTCCTATTTTGTAATAATAATTAACAATTCCACGAGCCAAAGAAAACGAAGCATGCAAGTAGTTCCAATTTTTTTCTTTGTTTTCCGTGCTTTGTGTGACGTTTTCGTGACTCATGTCAAAGCTTTCTCCCTTATTTAGGGGACGTTGGTTTAACCCTTTAAGCTCTGGTGGGTGAATTTCTTCAAAATACCTAAAGGTCACATTAGCACCAGTATTTTGCTAACAAAAGATTCGGTTTATAATGTCTACGAAAAAATGCATTAATGTATTTTTAATAAAATTGGTCGAATATTCCGGTGCCACCGTGTCATTTGGAGATTAAAAATTTAGTGGGAAGAAATTCGCCAATCAGAGCTCAAAGGGTTAAGTGAAATTTTACATGGCGTGTATCCTTCTTGAAATCTCCATCACCGAATTCTTAACCATTTTGCTTTAACACATAATTTCTAATGTTTGTCTGCATTTGGAAAAAAAGTGGAAAATTCCGGTTAAAAATGTCGTAAAAATGTACGCACCCTGTTTTGCAAGCAGAATAATTTGTACTGTGTTTTATTTTATTTTATTTTATTTTTTAAAAGATAGAATACTAAATTTTGTTAACCTCATGAACAATATGTAAAAATACCCAAATGTCACATTGGTACCAGTATTTTCCTAACAAAAGATTCGGTTTATATTGTACACAACAAAGTGCATTGATTTACTTTCAAATAAAATAGGTCGAATATCCCTCTGCCATTGTGACATTTGGAGATTAAAATATAGTGGGAAGAAATTTACCCATCAGAGCTCAAAGGGTTAAGTGAATTTTTACATCGTGCGTATCCTTCTGGAAATCTCCGTCACCGAATTCTTAACCATTTTGCATTATCACATAATTTCTAATATTTGTCTGCATTTGAATAAAGTGGAAAATTCTGGTTAAAAATGTCGTAAAAATGTACGCACCCTGTTTTTCAAGTCGTATTTTTTACTGTATTTTATTTTATTTTATTTTATTTTTTAAAAGATAGAATACTAAATTTTGTTAAACTCATAAACAATATGTAAAAATCCCCAAATGTCACATTGGTACCTGTATTTTCCTTACAAAAGATTCGGTTTATATTGTACACAAAAAAATGCATTGATTTATTTTCAAATAAAATAGGTCGAATATTCCTGTGCCATTGTGACATTTGGAGATTAAAAAATAGTGGAAAGAAATTTGCCCATCAGAGCTCAAAGGGTTAAGTGAATTTTTACATCGTGCGTATCCTTCTTAAAATCTCCGTCACCGAATTCTTAACCATTTTGCATTATCACATAATTTCTAATATTTGTCTGAATTTGAATAAAGTGGAAAATTCTGGTTAAAAATGTCGTAAAAATGTACGCACCCTGTTTTTCAAGCATAATAATTTTTACTGTATTTTATTTTATTTTATTTTATTTTATTTTTTAAAAGATAGAATACTAAATTTTGTTAACCTCATGAGCAATATGTAAAAATACCCAAATGCCACATTGGTACCAGTATTTTCCTTACAAAAGATTCGGTTTATATTGTACACAAAAAAATGCATTGATTTATTTTCAAATAAAATAGGTCAAATATTCCTGTGACATTGTGACATTTGGAGATTAAAAAATTAGTGGGAAGAAATTTGCCCATCAGAGCTCAAAGGGTTAAGTGAATTTTTACATCGTGCGTATCCTTCTTCAAATCTCCATTACCGAATTCTTAACCATTTTGCATTATCACATAATTTCTAATATTTGTCTGCATTTGAATAAAGTGGAAAATTCTGGTTAAAAATGACGTAAAAATGTACGCACCCTGTTTTTCAAGCATAATAATTTTTACTGTATTTTATTTTATTTTATTTTATTTTTAAAAGGTAGAATACTAAATTTTGTTAACCTCATGAACAATATGTAAAGAGAGTTTTTAGGGAAACAGAAAAAACTTTTTATTATAAAAATTAAATGTACATTTAATTATAACTCTTATCGCTCAAAGTTATCTTAAACTTTGTATAAATGAAATATGTACTTTTCATTAATGGGTACAAAATGGGGTTCTTCAAATTTAAAAAATGATTCAAATTTGCGTATGCATATGAAAACCTAATTATTGCTGGAATTATGTCGAAAGTATAAGAATAAAACTTCAAAGTCAGCTCAAAATTTAATTCATTATTTCAAAGAAGTTTAACTTGTTTCATAAGTATGCTTAGATTTTAGCTCTTTTACTTAAGAATAAAAATTCCCTGCAGTAATTTAATTGCGCCTTTTTATAATTTATAGATGCTGTATGATGTGTTTTACCACACAAGTAAAATTTAATATGTTATCAGTTTTCCATTATCTCTTCGATTCATTCTTATTTCGCACCATTACATGTATTTATCATGAAACCCCGAGCAGGTTTGCCAGTTTGGTCTCCATTTTTATTCAGAAATTCCGAATTCACACTAGAAAATACGAACAGTATTTTCTAATTTATTTAATAGCAGGTATTTCTTCATTATTCGAAGAAATCTTTTCAAGTAATTCTTCTTTAGGAATTTACGGTAAGAATTCGGAATTTCGAACAAAAAATGGAAGCCAAAAGAAGTGTTGCCACTTGGGTCGGGTTTTTTTATTCAGATTTCCTTAGTGCTAACACTATTTTTCAAATATTAATATTTGCCTTATTTAATCTGACACAAAATAAAGCGATTACCGCTGGGAAACGATCGTAGTATTTATCAATCGTAGAGTACATTTTCAGAAAAGTCAAATTTTCCAGATGTTGATTTTTAGTTTGTCAGTTACAGTTACAGTGATTTATAGTTTTTTCGTTACAGTGATTTGTAGATTGTTAATTATTTTTTCAATTTTTGTAACTGGAAACTTGTTTTTATTCTAAATTCTAAATTAGCTATTTCTGTGAGCATAAGAATTATATTCACTCGAGCACGGAAATTTCAAAGATTTGAAAGAAAATTTTCACATACCTTTACAAAGTTTAATTCTATGAAGTTCAGCTAATTTATACGGAAGAAAACATGGCGACGAAAATCGTTTTAAACCGATTTGCGGGTTCAAAACCGATGTAAATAATAAAGAACTTTGTTTTTGGAGTGCTACATTTATTTAAAAAAAGTCTTTAATGGGTTTGCTTAAATGCTTATCTATAATTATCAAAATGATACTTGGAGCAGTATAATATAAACTTATAAACAACGTTAAAAACACAAGAATATGCAAACTTTGAACAGACTAGTTTCGCTAGCGTTTAGCGTAGCTCAGTGCAAAGAGTAACGGTAACTTGCTTAATGATATGGGAGAGAAGCGGATTCAAGTGCAAAGTTCATTAACCAACAGGAAAATACTATAATCAGCCAATAGGGCCGTATTTTCCTGTTTTCCTATTGGTTATTGAACTTCTCACTTGAATATTCTTCTGTCTCATATAATTGAATAAGTTTCCATTACTCTTTGCACTGAGGACGGTACAGTAAACGCTACCGAAACTAGTCTGCTCAAAGTTTACCTATTCTGGCATTATTAATGTTGCTTTTCAGTTTATATGGTCAACTATAATCCAATTTAAAGAGAATATAAGGAAACATGAATAAATAGTTTTGCAAACGTTGTTTTACGAAAATAGTATGAATTGTACGTGAAGGTGTTATCTTTAAAGCTTCGCTCAAAACATAACTAATTAAATAAAAAAATAACTTTCATTATTAATTTTATTTAATACTTATTTAATTACATTATTTAATTTATTTATTCAGCAAATTTACGATCTACTGTTTTTTTTTTCAATAATTCAATATCCATATTTATGGGATTTTTTTTATTTTTTATTTACGGAATGATGATTTTGAATTAAAACATATTTTCATAAATCTCAAACCAACACTTGAGATACAGGTAGGGATTACAATCCCCAGACTAATTTCCAATCCCGGGATTTCGGAATTGCTTAGATTCAATCCCGGGATAATCCCGAGATTACAAAAATTAGAATTTCTCTAATATCACCAATTTTTACAATAGCTAAATATTACAATATTATAAAAAAGGGTAATTAAAGGAAAATACAGCCTAACTTACATATGAAAATATACCAAGTTCAAAATTTATGACTTTAATTATCAAAAAGTATAGGATAAATTACAACAATTGGAAATTAAAACAAATATACTGTTGATGCTTGACAATGTAACAAAAGAAAAGGAAATGTCTATGCTTAATATTCTAGATAATTTCTTTTATTTCCTATTAAAAAGTTTTTGATTGGCTTAATGTTTACAATATTAAAAAATAATTAATATCACTAATTAAATTTTGAATTATTCTCATAATCACGTAATTAAAGATTACAATTTTAGAATATCGCAAACGCAAGATTTTTTCCAACATGAAGTTTTTTTTTTTCTTGAAATAAAAGAACTTCACACATACAATACAAAATTACATAGATGTATAATTTAAATTTATAATTAGTGATAGTTAAAATTTGAAAAAGTTGCATTATATAAAAAAATGCACATACCAAGAGAAAAAAAAAAAAGATCAGTTTGAATAGTTCACTGTTTCTTAACTAATCGGTTTTCCTTTGAAAATATGACCTAAGAAATATCAAGGCATCTAAAGTATCATCTCCAAGTCGACTTCTAATTTTGTTTGCAATAAATCCTGCTGCCGAAAATGCTCGTTCTGCTTCTACGCTCGCGGGAGGAATTGTCAGCAAATATTGATAAGCTATTCTAAATGATGGCCGCGGACTCCTCCACATCTCATTTCTAATTTTTATTGATAAATCCATTTGCTTTGGTGTTTCAGATTCTACAGTTAGCATGCTTTTTTCTATTTCTTCTTGCAATTTTTCCTGATATGTTCGGTTATCCGATTGCCGTTTCGCAGTAGGCTCACTGTGCGTTATTTCTGTATCTTCAGAATTTTCATTGTCAAGACTGTTTAGCCTTTCAATTATTGCTTTTACCTGCTTCTTAATAACAGTTTTGTTAGGAATAGAAAATATATACTGCTAGTTTCTGCACTCAGGTCATCTCGTTTAGGATTATACAAATAACTTAAAACACCAGATAATTCCATACGTCGTCGTTCTCTAATGCGTAGTTTTAGCGCGTCTATCATTTTATAAGCAAATTTAGATTTTTTCTCCGACAATTCTTTTAAAAAAATTTTTAAGGCTGCGTCTGCGGTTAACAAATTAGAATCCCTGCGACAGAGTGCTTCTACTGTGAGATGTATCGGTTTGAGGACTTCAACAATTTCGTTAATAAGTGGAAAATCGGAATCTTTTATACAGATCTGAGGTTTTAAATCGATTAAAGCTTTGTGTATGCTGTTTTTCAAACAATAAAATCGTTCAAGCATAGTTACTAGGCTGTTCCACCTAGTCTTGCAATCCAATAGAAGGGAAAATTCTTTCGCTTTTTCAGATTTAACATACTTTTGAAGAACTTCATTCCTTATTGGAGATCGTTTAAAATAAACTACTAATTTCCGAACTTTTTTAACAAGTTCATTGACACATTCATCAGAGTATGCAAAGTCCTGTTCGTCTTCAGAAATCAACACAAACCCCGATTCTAAACTTTCGAAAGATTCAATATCTTCATCATCATCATCTTCTTTTAAGTCTAAATTTTCACTTCCGCAGCATGGTTCAGCTACTGTTTTACTGGAGGACGTTTCTGGCTCTGTATTTCGTTTATTATAATATAAAGTATCACAAATTGCTAAGTAAATTCCATGAGCGAAACAAAGCTGATGATCGGCTTCAATTTCTTTTCCGACTTCAAGCATTTCAATACACTTTTCTGCTGTAAAAGATCCATGTATGCGCATAAGACCTAAATTCCAGAATTTGATCAAATTTAAATTTCTTGAATGGACATTAATATTCATAAATCGCTTATTTGCAGTAGATATCCATTCGTCAAAAGTCAAACTATTTTTTTTTCCTCAATTTTTAAAAGTTTGTATTTCTTTTGTAATTAACTCCTTTATTATGGAACTATAGTTCACTACACGCTTTCGAACTGATACTGCAGATTTTGGAAAATCTTTATAACCTTTAGCTATCAGTAAATTTCTTAAATCAATCGAAGTAATGAAAACGTTAAACGAAAAACCATCTTTAGCTGTCATTCGCGATAAAATTAAATCCAGTGATTCCTTATCACTATTAAAATAATCCTTTATTTTCCGCTTTTTAGAAAGCAATTTCTGCATGGAAAACCCATTTATCTAAATTAAGGGGGGGGAGGTCTAGCCCCCCTTTCCTCCCTTGATACTTAACTAATAAACCTCCAAATCTAATCAGGGAAGCTTCTTAACATAATAAACCGGTATACGAAATTTGGAGCAAATCGAATAACTCTGCATGAAAAACCCATTTATCTAAATTAAGGCCGGGGGGGGTCTAGCCCCCCCCCTTTCCTCCCTTTATACTTAACTAATGAACCTCCAAATCTAATCAGGGAAGCTCCTTAACATAATAAACCGGTATACCAAATTTGGAGCAAATCGAATAATTTTGCATTAAAAACTTATTTACCTAAATTAAGGGCGGGGTGCTAGCCCCCCTTTCCTTCCTTTATACTTAACTAATGAACCTCCAAATCTAATCAAGCCATCTCCTTAACATAATAAATTAGTATACCAAATTTGAGCTAATCGAATAATTCTACATGAAAAACGCATTTATCTAAATTAAGGGGAGAGGCAATTTCCCCCCTTTCCCCCCTTTATACATGATAATGATCTTCCAAATGTAATCAGGGAAGCTGCTTAACATAATTAACCGGTATACTAAATTTATTACAAATCGCATATTTCTGCATGAAAAACACATTTATCTAAATTACGGGGGGATAGCCCCCCCTTACCTCCCTTTATATGTAACTAATGAACCTCCAAATCTAATCAAGGCAGCTCCTTAATTTAATAAACCGGTATACCAAATTTGGAGCAAATCGAATAATTCATCATGAAAAACCGATTTATCTAAATTAAGGGGGTAGCCCCCCTTTCCCCCCTTTATACTTAAATAATGAGCTTCCAAATCTAATCAGGGAAGCTCCTTAACACAATAAACCGGTATACGAAATTTGGAGCAAATCGAATATTTCTGCATTAAAAACCCATTTATATAAATTAGGGGGGGGATAGCCCCCCTTTTCCCCCTTTATCCTTAACCAATGAACCCCAAAAACTAATCAGGGAAGCACCTTATCAGAATGAACCTAGAAAAAAAAATTTGAAGCAAATCGGATATTTCTATCAAGAGTTATCGCGTTACGTACATACGTACGTACGTACGTACACACGTACATACAGAATCGGCGGGCAGATAAGCTCTCAGGCTTTGATAGCCTGTGAGCTAAAAATATCACCCTGATCGGATAATAAATGGTCATTTTTCAATTAGCCTAGCGCTTTCTAGGCTCTTTGCAATAAGCCTGAAAAATAGCAGGCTAATTGGAAAAAGGGAGATGGATTCTCCAATTAGCCTGGCTCTTTGCAAAGAGCCTAGGCTTTTTGCAAAGAGCCGGATTTCTCAATTAGCCTACGACATATATATCCTTTTTCAATCATATATAAATTTCATAAAATTGATTTTTTTCCCCAAATGCGAAAGTTTATAAATATATTTTTTAATATTAGCTGGATATTGTTCCATTAAAAAAACCCCAGACAATCCCGAAAATCCCGGGATTTTCGGGATTAAAAATTAAGCGGGATCCGGGGATTGTAATCCCTAGATACAGGCCTTCTACTCAGTCCGTTTTTTAAACACAACTTTTTTCAAAGGAAATCTTTATAAATTTTGTAGAAACTTGCCTGAAGAGCGTTTTCCTTTCAAGTGTTGCAGAAACCTAGTTCGAATTTTTTATAAAAAATTACTTGCTTAAAAGAAATGAACATTGGGAGCCAGGAAAATATCCCTGAATAACATTTGTATTCATGAATATTTTTTTCATGTTCAGTCTTATCTGCTTACACAATATTATACACAATATCAATAAAATTTTAAAGAATTTCATAAGGAGAATTTAAAAGAGAGGTAGCTTGACAGGTCACGAAAATTCATTAGCATAAGATCTCTTAAGTGTAACCGCTTCCCTAATGATTGAAGCTTGTTGGTTCAAAATAGAATGTGTTGCCTCGAATTACAAACAGTAAAGTCTACAACGAGCGAGAAATTGGGCTAAAATTTATAGATGGTGATTTGTACTAGGGTTACCCGTTTGGTTACACTGTTTAACACTAGAACCGCCATAGAGGTCATTTTGACCGGCAAAAAATGAAAATATTTCGATTCGAACCAGAATTTTGGTGTAAAATAGTTTTATAGCACTTGAGTAAAATTTCGGGCGGTTCTAGTGTTAAGAAATTCCTAAAAGTAATTTTTGCTTTTCTCTTTGACTACATAGAGTAAAATTCTTCTTGCGGAATTTCCGATATTACTTCGGAATATTTGACGTGTATTTGTTGAACGAGAGATTATTTTTGTTAGTTCTGCAATATATGTCACGTTAAGAAACTTTTACAGCTGAAACTATTCATAGTTATACCAAATTTGACTGTATTGAATTAATTTTAACCAGCCAAATATAGAACACAACATATGTTTTCAGCGTCCTTGTTTCTTTCTTTACCCTTTCCGGCACAGTATACCCGGGTCAGAATACCTAATTTTAATTCCAAACTTACGAACGGCACCAAGAATATTTTAGTAAAATTTTGCTTTTGCAATGAACATTTAAAGTAACATGTTTTTAATTTCTAAGAAAAGTCGTTTTAAAATTCCGATGTCAATCAACCATTTCATCATTTTACAACAAAAATTGCCTGTGCCGGAAAGGGTTAAACTAAAAATGCATTTATAGTTAATAGTGTTTACAAAATAGCCACACAATGTCTAAACAGCCTCACAAAGAAAACTTCAATTGCAAAAGTTTACTTATATGTAAAATTTTCTTTTATTTTCTGTTTTATATAATTATAGGCATCTTTTAAAGTAAAAGTGATAGATTTTATCTTCCGGAATGGCTTCCCGAGTTCTAAACGACATTTAACTTTAGCATATGATAAATTACCTAATTTATTTTTTTTTTCAAAAATGCTTTAAAACTAAAGCACCAATTATAAATTCAAAAATAAAGGTAAACGTATGTAAATATTTGTCTTTAAAATCAAATGTCATGCGTTAAAATGTGTTGTCCATAAGTTATATTGTAAGCAGGAGAGATTATGCTGGAAGGTTGCATATTATTTAATTTCTTGAAAGATATTTTACTAAGTTTTGATAACATCCTATGAACAAACGGTTTTTACGGTAAGAAGATTAAACATTTGATTATGAAAATAAACCGTGCAATTAATTATAACAATTATCGCTTAAAGTTAACTTAAACTTTATGTAAATGAAATATGTACTTTACATTAATAAACAGAAAGTCGTCTTTTTCAAACTTAAAAAATGATATTGCTTATGCATATTAAAGCATTATTAGTGCTGGAACTGTGTCGATAATACAGGAATAAAACTTCAAATCTTAAATAAATAAGTCTTCTCAAAATTTATTTCATTATTTCAAACAAGTTTAAATTGTTTCATGGTTATAATTAGATTTTAGCTCTTTTATTTAACCCACTAAGGACTAGCGTTACTATATGGTCACAGCATGCATGTCATCCCTTTTTATGTTTGAATACCAGTAATTTAAAGAAAACATTTTCACTTTCTTTAATGACAGAAACTCTGCGATAAAATCTGGTAAATGTTGCTTTTCTAAAAAAGTGGTACGAAATGAAATTTTTGCATTTTAAAGAAAAAAATTAATTTAATGGGTTAAGGATAAAAATTTCTTGTATAATTCAATTACGCATTTTTTTTTTTTATATATAAATTCTATGTGCTATATTTTAGCATAAAAAAGTAACATTTAATGTTCCTACCAATTTAAAATTTTACTGAACCTTCATTAAAGACATTTTACACCATATTTTTTATTTTAAACCATTTAACATATTTATTTAGTTCTCTCTGGTTTTTATTTAACTTACTTTATAGAAACATTTCTTGTTCGAATTGAATGAAATAAATTTCGAGACGTGTCGATTAAAACAATTAACCCATTACCTGCTAATGGTACGCTTTCGCACCGTTAAAAATAAATTTAAATTAACTATCTGGTTATCACTATATTTTAATTTAAAAAAATTGCCTTGATTAATTACGGAAATTTTGAACATTAAATAAAGATAATACAAATATAAAATAAGGATTTACAATTTTGTGAATCATCAAATTTATGGCGAAACAGCACCGAAAACTGGCGATATGAAGCAATTAAAATAATAAAACTTTGTAAAAAATCACCATAAAATTAAAACAAAGCACAGGACGCGTTTCGAGCTAAAAACATAACAGCTCGTCATCAGCTAAGCATACACGTGTCCGAAAACGAACAAGTTCAAAAATGAACTGAAGAAAAAGAATGTTGCGAAGAATGCGACAGATGGCGCTACCTGATAGAGGGATATGCAAAAGGGAAATGTGTTGAAAAAAGATAGAAGAGAAAATGAAATGGAAAAAATGGAAATAAAAGAAAAAATAAAAATAAAAGAAGTAAATTAAAAATATAAATAAAAATAATAAATAAAGAACTATAAAAGAACACGAAAAAAATCCAAATTATTATTATTATTACTTTTTTTTTTTTTTTTTTTTTTTTACAAAATAAAAAGAAAAGAAACAAGAGAAAAGGGAAAAGAATTACAAAATTAATTTCCACGCTGGAGATAGGAAAGGAGATGATGGGAGATCATTGACAAGATTAGCAGAATTTTTAGAAATAAAATATGCTTCATGAAAATCCAAGTGAGAGGGAGAGGCAGGGGAAGAAATAATTTTGGCCATGGAGAAATTGAAACAATGACTGGAAGACCAACAGTGAGAAGCAATCGAAGATTTAGAGATTTCTTGATTTGCAATATATCTCTGATGCTCGCCTAATCTGAATTTTAAAGCTCTCTTTGTTTGACCAATATAACCTAAATTGCAAGAGCAAGGAATGAAATAAACACCCCACCGGTTCTCAGTAGGAACAGAATCTTTTAGAGAAGAGAATTTAATTTTATTCATAGGTTTGAAGATAACTTTAAAGTTAAAACGAGAAAGTATTTTAGCAATTTTGAAACACAGAAGAGAATAAAAGGGCAGAACTATTATAGAATTAAAATTAGGAGGATTATTTGAATCAGAAAAAGGACGTTTAGGCTTATTAAATTTATACAAAGCTTTATCAATTAAAGAGGGATTATAACCACGAGCAAGGGCAAGAGATTTCAGATAATTAATTTCATTATTCAGAGCAGAAGAGTCAGAACAAATGCGTAACGCCCTAAAAACAAAAGTATAAAAGGACGCCACTTTTTGTTGAGGAGGATGATTTGAAAGGGCATGAGGGGGAAGGGAGACAGCGAAAGGTTTTCTATAAACGGAGGTAGAGAACCGATCTGGGAGTTTTGAAACCAAGACGTCAAGGAAAGGAAGAGAATTGTTCTCTTCGACTTCGAGAGTAAATTGAATACAAGGATCAACAGAATTAACAAGAGAAAGGAGATTAGAAAGATCAAGGTCAGATGGAATTAAAATGAAAGTGACATCAACATACCTAAACCAGAAAGGAAATTTATATAAACTGAAGAGTTTTTCTTCAACAAAATGCATATAAATATCACATAAAAGAGGAGACAATGGATTACCCATGGCCATCAAATTTATGTTTTAAATCGCTCCTTAAAATTATCATTCATTATAAACTTAATCGTAGAAAGAAAGAAAAAATAATTCATAAGTTAATTCAAATTATTTTCCAATTATATATTAATTTTAAAAGTAATAGCTAAGTTTCTTATTCTATTTAAAAATCAAATTATTAAAAGCTTTTAAAATTATTTCACAAGCTATAAAGATATCAAAAAATCTACATATTTTTTTAGCATTAAAATTTAAAAGAAAGATTAAGAAATTTCCTCCTTCTAAAAAATTATTTACCAAATGAAAAAAAAAATATTTCTATTTTATTTTAAGATCAAAAAATGCTCGTAAGTAAAAGAATTAATATTGCTACATTGTCATTAAAAATATATTCTACTTTAAATCATCAAATGACAGATAATGAATTCTTATTCTAATTAAAATTTTAATTAAAGTGATTAATTTCCAACTTATTATTTATTAAAATAAGTTTCCCATGTTAAAAAAATGTGTTTTATAAATTAACGCAACGCATGTATATTATAATTACTAATAAGAAAATTTTGTTAACTGAACAAAACCTCTAAAAATAATTAATTTCATTAAATATTTAATAATTTTTTATTTTATAAAAAAACCAATTCGTCTGCTTTAACTAATTCGCTAAAATATTTATTTCATTCATTTAAATACTAAATTAACTTTTAAATAAATGCTGATAAGACAATTACCAAAAAAAAAAAAAAAAAACTTTAAAACACTTCAAAATTCCAATTTTCTCATCTACGATTTATCCACAACAATAAACCATCACTTAAAGAAATGTCTTCCCCGTATTACCCCATAAGAATCCGCCCCTCAGCAAGACTCGGCGGCTGAGTGGTTAAGGGGTTTACCTTCTGTCCCTGGGGTCGTCGAATCGAAACCAACCTTTCCCAACACCGAAATACGCTCCCTTGAAATATTAACAAAAGATACATGTCTAGATGGCGCCATCAAAATAGATTTATTATTTTCAATTTATGCTGCTGTCGGGCTGCAGCCGGCATAGTAACCTGCTGACAGTCTCGACGGCACCGGTCCAACCAAGTGCCAGCCCACCGGACCGACTATCGCCCGGGGGACCACAAAAGTGTTGGGACCGATATCGGCAACCTGATATCGTGCCGTTACCGCCAGAATGGGCCAGCGGCAGCCGGCCGATTGATTCCCAATAGCTCTGTGTTTGTTGGGCAGTGTTGCCAGACGGGCTACTTTTTTAAAAATCAAATACTTCATTGGCACCACTTTCTTGAAATGGTAAAATGCGCCTTGTTTAATGACATATTAATTAAGGCGAAAACAAAAGGAATTTTACCGTTTCAAAAAAACGGTGCTAATCACGAAATCTGAATTTAAAAAAAGTAGCCCACTGGTAACACTGATATCAACACCGTTTTATAGCATCGTATCAATTATAATCAGATTAGCAGGGCTCCCAAATGGTCCGCCAACTGAATACCAATAAATTTTAACAGAAAATTTTATGGTAGGTGTGCGCTAGAATTAACTTTCACAGATGGTTCCGGGGCGGTTTGTAAGAAAAATGTAAAAAGAAAAAATTTCCAAAAAAATATTGGTATTCAGTTGGCGGACCATTTCAGAGCCCTGGATTAGATAATCCCGAATTCAGTTGCAACGGAAAGTACGGGCTTTTTGATGCATAACCAGGGTTGCCACGCGTCAGATAATTTTTCACGCGAGTATCACTACTTATTTATAGAAAAATAAACCTAGATTAAAAGCATGAAATTTCGCCTTATTTAAGGAGAGATATTTTATGAGACAATACTGGTTCCGAAGAATTTCCTGACCAGGAAATACCCTGAAGCGTGGCAACCCTGATAACTTTGATATTCTCTTGTTTTTCAACGTATTGCGTTTTAACCCATTAACCGCTGACGTTGAATTCACGCAACAGTCAAAATAATTGCTCATGCACTGAATTAATTACATTTGCACCACTATTTTAGAATTTAAAAAAATGTCTTATTTATTGGCAGGAATTTTGCTATTTTAGAAAAGCGAAATTTACCTTACTGAATTTGTGGTGGGGAACTACTTTCAACAAGAAATTTGAAAATTTCTATCGTAATAGTTTTGGCGGTTAATGGGTTAATATAGACTTAGATCATTGCACTGACTAGATCTAAAAAAACTGAATAACGCGTATTCGTCTCTAATTCTAGTAGTGAGTTCAGTACTCATGAATTTTGTTTTCATTCGTGTAAAAGCTGTAGTATTCTATAAAGAAAGAATTTTATTACACTACTGTTTTTATGAATACTGTATTTTTGTTGTTCTTGCCGCAAAAATAGAATTTTTATGTATGAAACTGAAAATTTGTCAAGTTAATAACATTAAAATGTTTGATTATCATTGTAACAAAAATAAAAAATGAAGAAGATAATATTTTTAACCTGTAGACGTAAGGCAAGTTTGATTATATTTATGTATATTTATATTTTGTAGATTGATGAATAAAGTTTGAATTTACAACCTGATTAAATAATCTCTAATAAATACGCCCCAATGTATTAATAAATATATTATTCCAATTGTCCATATTTAACTGATAATTTGAAATCCCAACAATTTTGGCAATTATTTGAATTCAAACGCAAAGGTGCCATTGGTAGAAATAGGTATACACAGTATCGTGCGTTAAAGGGTTAAAGGATTAACCCAGAAATGCTCGCGCATATCCAGGATATGTATGATTTATACTTCGCCACGAATAAATTCAAATAAATATCGTCATGTTATTTAATCATTGACTTTGCTGACAAAATCTGCGATAAAATAATTTGAAGATTACTTTTCGAAAAATAGTGGTGTGTAATGTAATAATCGTGTGCACTCTGGGTATGTTATACCCTGTGCGTGTAATCCCGGGTTAAGGGTAGGAATTTTAATAAGGTATTAACTTTGGTAACCGTCTTAACCCCTTGAAGGGCACCGGTATATTATATATACCACTTAATTTGTATTCCCAAATGCCACATTGGCACCAGCATTTTAAAACTAAATTTTAATTTATACTATATACCCGAAGAAACGGTTTTAGTTACTTTCATATAAATTTTCTTGCAAATCCTGGTGTCAATCAATCATTTTACCATTCTAGCAACTAAAGTGCTTTGCCCCTCAAGGGGTTAAATTCGTGGTTTTTTTTTTTTTTTTTTTTTTTTTTTTTTTTTTTTTTTTAGAGCGCTCCGATATATATGACCGTTTGCTACCACTAATTTTTAACAGCATTTCTCGTCTCATTTAATAACAGAATTTCTGAGATTTAATAAAGCAGAGTAGACTATTGAAATTTAGTGGTATAAATTAATCAATTGTGTTCGGAGCGCTCTCATCCCTGTATTAATGTCAAGATTTGTAGAAAATCAATTTTTACCACTTTAAAAAATTATAGCTGTGGTATTTAGTCTGAAAAAAAAGCTCGCATTTTGCCCGTAAAAATAACATTTTTCAATCCAACGAATTATATCGAGCACCGCTTATATCCTTTGCGGTATATAAGGTAGTAAAATGTAATAAAACATTAGCTAAATTTTAGATTTCTAAGTAATCAAACTAACTTAATTCTATTTTCTTTCATACAGAAAATTACAACAAATTTTACTAGAATCTGATTAAAAAACATTACATACATTTATTTCGAGAGGAAATTGATGAATTAAGTCACATAATAATTTTGTTTAAATATGTAAAATTAGAACGTTTTTAAAAAACCCGAATTCCAAGGATCTGGAACGAAACTGAATAACGAAAGTATTATTTAACCTTCTATATCAGTCATGAGTATAACCACCGCCGCCTGAAAACTAGGCCTACGCGCTGAAAAAAAATGGCGGCTGTTGTAATAGGATTTTTTTTTTCAGCGTTTTGCAGTCCCTTGAGTTTTAAAACGAGCAAATTCTAAATGCTTTCCTCACCTTATTTTTAAAAATTAAATAAAAGCGAGAAAATCTTTAAGAAAATGCCGGTGGCCAAATTCTAGGGGCCATACAGAAGTTGAAAAAAAAAAACCACTTACGACTGCCGCGGGTGGTGGGTATAGTGAATGATTTTGTTATCTGAATGAATCACTCGGGCATGCGCAAAAGAATAGCTGCCAACCTTCGTATCCTTTTCAATCAACCATAAATTTTGAAAACAATAAATTTTGATAGTAAAATGCAATATAAAATAAAATAAGTAAAAATAAAAAAGAAATTAATTATGAACCACATAAATTACTTTATTTTTAATTCCAAATATAAGCTTTGGAAAATAGGAAATTTTTGCTTAATGTAATTCCTGAAATGATTTCATTATATAAGGCAAAATGTCCAGTTAAAAATCATTGTTAGCAATAATTAAGGATTCTGAGCACTTTAACCCCTTGGGGACGAGTGGCACGTATACGTGTCGCATGAAGCGCTCCGAATCCTTGTTTTTCCTCACCAGTAAAATTTTACTGTAAAATTTGCCTTACTTAATCAACGCATTTTCTCGATTCAAGAAGGCACAAATTTCTGTTTTTAAAAAACGGTGACCAAACATTAAAAATTTCGTAAAAGGCTCCCGTTGCGAAGGGGTTAAGTGTCTTATATACACTGTTAAAAATTTTCAGCATTCTGGCAGGTCATTTGACCGTTTTTTCCGAAAACGGTTACACAACCGTAATTTTAACAGTATTCTGACTATATTATTGGCCATTTTATGGTCAGAATATAGTTAAATTATGGTTATGAAACCGTTTTTTCAAAAAACGGTCAAATGACCTGCCAGAATGCTGCAAAATTTTTAACAGTGTACGTAACGACCGTCAAAGGAATTAAATGTGTTTACATATTGTACGGAAAGAATATTACATCATTATAAGGAAATTACAGAAATTGTTTTACTGACTTCTTTGGGTCAAAATTTTCGATTATTCAGTTTGAATTATATTATTATTATTTTTCATTTTTTGTTTGCGTCCGTCAAGGGTAGAGTTTGTTGCACTAAAGCTATAGCTACCAAATCTTACGCTTCTTTGTACCACAAAAATTTAATAGTAAATTTCAGTTTTTAATCGCCGTAATCTTCCAATTAAATAAGGCAAAAATTTTCTAATGAATTATTTTGGTATATTGGTATTAATATATATATATATATATATATATATATATATTCCGGATGTAGTTGCCATTTTTAAATATAAATTGTTTTGGTAATTTTTTAATATAACACAACAACCAGAATCTCTATACTACCAGTCAACTTTAGAGACTCAACATTGCTAAGTACTAAATGCAAACAATATATATATTAATACATTCGTTTATATTACTAATTAAAATTTTACATGTTGTATCATTAACCCACTCGCTGCGTAATTGTTTTATCTAAACCCCTTCGCGACGAGCGTCTTTTAAGAATTTTTATTCTCTTATCACCGGTTTTTCCAAACAAAAATTTTTGTCTGACTTAATCGGAAAAATTCTCCAATAAAATAAGGCAGAATTTACAATAAAAGAATTACTGGTGAGAATAATCAAGGAGGGTTAATAAGACGGAAAAATGCATTCCCGAGAAAAACTCGGGCATGTATTTTCGAGACGGTTAATCACATATGATTAGCCCTTTATGTACTGAATTATGAATTCATGAAAGTTTTATTTTCTAAAACATTTTTCGTGAATTTTTGAAACTACATTAAAAGATTTACATAATCATTTAATAAATTTTAGAAGGATTTAAAACGAATTCAAGGATTTAGAAGGATTAAATAAATTTGAACATATAGGATTTTTGTGCAATATTTATAACCCCACTTACATCTTTTATTTTAAATATTTTTCATATTATTCTGTAGCATGAGGAAATGTACAAATATAATGTTCTTAAAATATAAATACAGAAATATTTCCCAATTGAGAAATCCCAGCCCCTTTCCATCGCTAAGAAATCTGAAAAGATGCAAAAGCAAAAGAAATCATCCTTTTAAAAATATATCTGTTTTGTGTAACCAATAATGGTTTTTGGAACGAGATAAATTAATGCATCTATAACTCATTCTAAACTGTATTAATACTAATCGGTGTATTAAAGGAATTTTATAACAAGTTATTTCACTGATACTTATAAGTACCATCAGTAAATAAAGGGTTAAACATTACCTGTAACAGGATTCGTACGCTTCAAGGACTTTGAAGCAGCCTTTATCAGAATTTTTGAAAAACAATATATATGCCTTATTTAACACGTTCACGCCGGCGCGGTGGGTCACACTCGACAGTCTCAGAGTTGTCGAGTCTCCGGCTTTTTGCACACCACTGTTATTTTAGAGAAAATGTTGTTCCTTTAAATCGCCCAATTGTTCTACTTAAATAAAACAACATTTTCTGTATTAAAATACTGGTATCCAAAAAGCCGGAGACTTGGCAGCTCTGAGACAGTCGAGTGTGACCCACGGCGCCGGCGTGAACGTGTTAATGAAAATAAATAAAATCTTTAGATATAGCGACCAGTACTTCAGGCAGTTTCTAGTACTAAAATTAATTCTAGTAATTACAATTCCCTAAACCCCTTGATGCGTACGAACCCTGTTGTAAGTAAAACAATTCTATCAAATAAAACTTTCCAAGTATAAACAGTAAAAAAGTTAAGTAAACTTCATATTTTGTATTTATTTTTTTAAGTAAATGCATAATTTTATATGTAAATAACATTAATTAAGTGTATTTACTAATAGTAAGTCAACAACAATGGTTTTAACTGTAAAACGTGTGAAAAATAATTTTGGTCAGGATTTTACTTCAAATATTTCACTGTGAGTCGCTCGTTGAACGTAACACAATTGAAAAACTTAAAAATTGTTTTTCAAAGAGCTACGTTTTTCAACACGGGGTTAGCAGTATATAGGACAAATTCTATTGTTCTTACGAGTATCTTTTATGAATAATCCTCGTGATACGTTCCTATTGCAATTCTTGTAAAAATGTCTCTTCAGCATGGTTCGCACGCCTCACAGTGGAGTATTTGACCCAAAAACCTGGCCAAAAATACAAAAATTAAAATTTCGTCAACAATTGTAAAAATGATATTTTTTAATAGCTAACTAATTGGTGCATCGATCTATGTCTATTTTAGGAACCTGAGTTATATCCGGTGGCTCCTGGCATCAGCTGAAGTGGAAGTTTCTTTCTGAGAAGTGGTTTTTTTTTGTTGTTTTTTGGCATTGTTGTTATGTTTAAATATAATTTTTTTTTTGTGCCTCAATGAATTGTTGAATTGAAACTAAACAGGGCTTACGTATTTAACAAAGGTCAGAACTTAGTGTTAAACTATGGGTTAATTTAAATAGTTTCGTTTTTAATGTAATAAAAAAACATTAAATGTGTAAAAGGGTATTTTTAAAGCGTTTTTGACTCGAATTTATACATATCGAAAGCTTTTTAAATATGTGTCGCGCTTTGCCCAGCCATGTTTGAATTATAATCGTATTAGTTATACTCTTGAGTGCCAATTTCTGCAAAAAAATCTTCCGCATATTGTTGCCATTTTTTTATAATTTTTTTTTTCGGGATGATTATTTAAAAGCTCAGTTTTGCGGCCACCGAATTGAAGAGATAAGAACTATATATTTACTGCCGTATTGCAGGTTTTTAGCTCACAGGATATTACAGAAGAGATTCTGCACCTACATATTCTGTCCGTATATATGTACGTACGTACATACGCACGCAACTCAATATTTTTTTTTCTAGAAATATCCGATTGTCTTCCAATTGTATATATTTATTTATTGAAAACAGGTTCACTAATTAGTTCTTGGGGCTCATGTATGTAACATAAGGAAAGAAAGCAGGGAATTAACCCTTTCGCGGGCGGTGTCATTGAAAAGGGACACCTAATTTTAATTCCAAAACTGACAAACGGCACCAAGAAAACTTAAGTAAAATTTCCCTTTTATAATGTACGTGAAAATAAGCAACTTCATATTTTCTGATAACACCGTTTATCAACTAAAAAGAGCAAGCCATACATTAGCGAGACCCTAATACTTCTTCTTCTAGCAAGGTCTGATGGTATTCCCGATAAAAGCCAAGAAGAAAGTGATGAAGAAGATGAAGAACAGTTCTGAAGAATAATTTTGAAACTGGTAATATATTAAACACTTTCAATAACTTGCAATCTATACTATACAAACTCCACTTTACTGAACCTACTATTAAATATTATACTATTAAACACAAATTAAATGCAATAATTATTATTAAATGTAATTTACATGTAATAAGCATCATTAAATGTAAATAATAAATTTTATATTTAGTAAAATTAAATACATTTAATTAAAGATTTATAGTGAATAAGACAAACCTATCAACAATTACTTTCCTCTTAAAAACAGTAAATAGTTAAGGTTACAAGTCGCCCAACTTCCAAACACCCTTTGGTAATGTTAAGACATTGGACATGTGATTTATACGTCTTTTTAAAATATCCACTTAGTAAATTAATATTTTAACTTCTGTTTTCTTTGTGATGACTATTAAATGATGACTCTTTTTTTCTTAATTGTCAAAATATTTATAAAATGCATATTTATTATTATGTGAAGTGTTAAAATCTTACTTACACTTCTTTAGCTTTTAAGATATAAAATATTAAACTAACCTATGGATTTGTATTTATACTTCATAGTATGCTAAAAGTTAGTTCAGTGAAAGGCATAGCACAAAAAATGTCCATTCAGCCATTTCCGTGAATAAACCAAAATGTACTTGAGAACTTTGTGCAGCCCTGTATATGATCTATAGAATGTATCCACCCCAAGTAATATTTAAAGAAAATCTTCTATTTTAAAACGCTTATCACAACTACAAACGCACTTCCAGCAATTATTGGTCATAGACTTAAACAGTTAAACTTATTCTTCAGCCATATTTTTTGTGTGTCCCTGTAAATGAACGATATATTCTATGCACACCATATTCTACAATACGTGCCTTAGTACACCTCAGTGATGAATATAAATTTCAGCACGTTTAAAAAGTGTGATACTATTAAAATACAGAGCAAACGATTTTTCCCCATAGACCATAATGCAAGGGAATTTTTTGGGTGTCTTTGTAAGTGAACCGTAAAGGCTATAGACTTCATTTACAATACCAAACATGCCATAGTGATACCCAATAACATTTAAGAATTTCAAGCCAATCGGACTATATTTACATCGAGAAATATATTTGGTCAAATACTCCACTGTGCGCCTCCATGAATTTTGCAGGCAAGAAAATTTTTCGGCACCAGTTTTATCTTATAGAAAATCTCTTCTTAAAAGAAGGCGAAATTTTGCGCGTTTAACATAGATTTATTTTTCTATAAAAATATACTAGTAGTTTTCCTGGAGAAATAACGGTATCCGTACGAACCATGTTGAAGTTTATTGATAAGAGATACTTGTAAGAACAATAAAATTTGTCCTATATGCTGCGACCCCTGAAAGTGACAATTTTTCTCGAGAACTATTCGAACTATTTCGATCGTTTTTATTCAAAATAAGGCAATAGTTTTTCCTGGTGCATATACCACAAAAAATGATAATTTTTATTGATTAATAACATCTTTTGAGCAAAGAAATGTAGGTAAAAGGTCGAAAATGACTTTTTTTGTTCAAATGGCTGACGTTTTGTCCAATATCTACCTTTTAAACTAAATGTTTCATGTTCCAGAGAATGTAATGTCCTTTCATAATTTGGATATAAAATTTTTACAGATTCTTCTGACCATATAAAAACGGTCGTCCGATTGAAAGTTCACGTCTCGCAGATGGCGGTACTCCCATTCGCACTAGACATCTTATTCATTTTTTAAACGTACAAATCTACACTATATATATATAAAATCCTAATGAAACGAATTTATGAAACGGATATATGAATCGACTGATTAAACAACTGATTATATTTCAAGCGATCTCTAGTAAAATATGGAATACTTTGCGATGAAATTAACACCAAAAATCAGCACTGATCCGCAGATCTCAAAACTGGTATTAGAATTTTTAAATTCGAATTAGTTTTCGAAATATTAATTTTTTTTCTAATTTTATATACATTTTTCTAATGATGGCAACTCAAATTTTAATCAAACAGATTTTTTTTTCATATTTCAGAAAAGGTTGACATGGTGACACGGCTATTGTTGTTTATTTGATAATAAATGTTTAATTTACTATTATTTCTTTTTATAAATTATATAAATTATTTTTTCTATAATTATTATTTTTTTTATATTTCCTTTAGAAAATAATAGAAAATAATTTAAAAATATGGTACTACTTAGTTATTCAGTCAACCAATTTCGCCAAACTATATAAATCGCCAAAACACTCGCCAAATTATGCAAATTGACATAATTTTTATTTTAAATAACTAAAGAAGAAATAAATTTGTATAACATTAATAAATATACAAATAAAAAGTCGAAATAAAAATCACTTGATGACGTAAACACGTTTAACTTTCTTAAAGTCAAGTGAATGTGACATTTACGATCAACCATTATTGGCATTTAATCTTATAGTTTGGCGATAGATTTTTGGTCGAAGGGATAACTAAGTAATACCAAAAAATGCATATGTAACTGGTATTTGAAAACGGTGTTTACGCCAAATTTTCGTTAAAAAAAAAAAAAAATCACGCAAAACCTGCTGTGCGTATATGATATCTGGCCACATATTACCACTCGAAAAAAAAAATGCTAACTGGCGAGTTAAAAAAAAGCTATTGGCGAGTTTTGCATCCGGCTAGCGTAACAGTACCAAGAATTCTTTGCAACCATGGCAAATTTTATGTAGTATTATTCGAATTTTTTTTTTTGATTTTTTAATCAAAATGGAAAACTTATGGTCCCATATTGACGCGATTTTTTTCTAACGTCAATGTCATATACGGAACGGGCACTTAACTGGCACTAAAGTATCGTTATTTTGCTTGATATGGTAAGCCGGATGTTGTTGTTTATGGTGTTGATGTGTTCCCCAAATTGGCGTCGTTAAAAAATCTCGCCAGTATGGGACGTATATGATATCTGTGCCAAACTTTCATATGAACGGCGAAGGGATCAGACCGTATTTATTTATGACAGTTGATGACTTGAACAATTATAATATAGATGAAATGATGGCGATAGAATAATATTTGGCGACTTATCACCTGTGCCTGGCTAACATTAAAGTACCAAAATGGCACCTAGAGTATAAAAAGCGAAGTGGTCCGCCTTTAACTGTTGATGATAGTCACATGACATAGCTATTGTTATAGAGATTGTATTAAAATACCGGGAGACAAAGACTCTGTATACTTAATTTATTTTATTTTAGCTTCTTTTCAAACGTTTAACTGATCTATTAATTTAACACAATCAAACTGATTGGTAAAGTTATCATACGAATTGAATATTTCCAACTGAGCGAAAAAATACCCAGGCCGAAAAGCATTGGCCTTGTAAGCCAAGGATCTGGGTTCGATTCCCGGCCTGGGCATTTTTTCGCTCAGTTGGAAATATTCAATTCGTATGATAACTTTACCAATCAGTTTGATTGTGTTAAATTAATAGTTCATCTACGTATCCATCGTTTATATGGAGTTCCTTTACCTGCGGTTGATTCTGTTGAGCTGTCTACATGACAGACCAGATGTTCAAACCAATAAGGTTATCTGAGCGAAATATGCTGGCTGGTTGTCGGCCCAGTTAGCTTAAACGGAAAAGCATTGGCCTTGTAAGCCAAGGATCTGGGTTCGATTCCCGGCCTGGGCATTTTTTCGCTCAGTTGGAAATATTCAATTCGTTTAACTGATCCTCTTTAATCAAAAACAAAAACAAACATTGGAAGTCTTAACAGCAACTGATTCGCCCTTAAAATTTTGCAATCGAAGGGAATTGAATGGAAACCCGTTTACAGGGAGATCTGCGCAGCTTTTTTCAGTATAATTCAGTCTTCTCTAATATTTTTAATACCCATCATATTAGCGTGTTTTTAGATTCTGCGGTGTCTGAACGGGGGTCGGCGAGCTTAGCTTGCAGGGGGCAGAGACCCCTAGTTTAAATATATAATTGAAATCTCTATAGATATAATGCAAAATTTCCGAAGGTTAATAGCTCTTTTCTTTGTAACCGAAAACAAATCGTAAAACTCATGGGAATTTTAGGTTAACTCATTAAAGACCAGCATGATTTACAGGAATTTTATTCAGTTGACAGCAATTTTTATTAAACACTTTAGTTTGTGAATCACTGAAATGTGTTAATTAAATAAGGCAAATTGTACTTTTCTCTTTTACTGGTATAAAAAATAAAAATAAAAATCACACATATAATGTTGCGAAGACGCAGTGTCAGTCTTTAATGGGTTAAACAAGTTAAACCTTTCCTTAGTGTACTCAGATAACGGACGATAAACTTTGTTTTAGCAAATTTATTCTTATAGAATTTTAAATTTTGTGCATTTAAAAATTTTATATTTTACTCAAGAATTTTTTTTACTGAGATCTTAAACTATAAGCAGTGTTACTACGTAGCAGGGAAAATACCAGCATTTTCTAAAAGAAAAACTTTATTTATGTAATCCCACGGACTTTAAAGAGGGTTAATTTATAAGTAAATAGTAGTATTTTACTTGAAAAATTACTTGGACCGTAGTACTGTTAAGCTCCGGTATCTTGGCATTTCACGCGCGGAGATTCGGACGATTCTATTCTGGATAATCGGCAAAAGGTTGTAACGTACTGGAGGGAATGGCATCCATAATTGGCGCGTTAGCCTAAAATAGTGACAACCACAGGCGGATTCTTTTATTTTTTTTAATATATTTTTTATAAATGTAATGTTTAACTGAGGTCGTTTCTAATAGCAATAATTTTATTAATAATTATGATATTTAAAAACTTAAATGATGCTTCTGATAATAAAAATGATGATACTAATTATCGGAATGAACAGTAAAAGCACCTAGACATATTTTCAACAATGGCAATTCTTTATATAGTATAAGAATTAATGCGGATCATTTCATAATATTTTAGATATGAATTTATTAATGATTTTATAATTAAAAAGATGCTTCTGAATTTAAAAAAAATGCCTACATTATGTTAGGATGTTTTCATTGTGTATATAAATCTCTTTTTTTTTCTAAGTAAATTTAAAATGTTAGACATTTACATAAATTAATAGCTATTACACGTGACTTTAATCACGTAACATTTAAAAAAGAATAAATGCATTAATTAAGGGGAAAATTCACTTACGATAATTAAACACATGTACAATTAACCAACTCTTTATCTCATTTTAAAGTAGATAAAATTTGTTATGCTCCCAGTTTGCATATTTTTATATTTATATATAGGATCATATAAATGCCATTGGAGAGCTCGAAATTTCATACACTTTCCCTAAGATTAATTAGAGAATGAATTCATTTCCTTCTAATTTTATTTTATTATCTCTATTTATTCTATTTTGCATTTATTCCATTCATGCATATTGAGATAATTTTAACTATAGATTTCGATATTTAAATATATATATATATATATATATATATAAGTATCAGAAACGGATAACTGATTAATTCCGATATTTTTTATTGGCTTTTCCATAGTACCTTTAAAAAATAGGGAGGAGGGGGGGGGATTTAATGTTTAATTAATGGCATTGGCTTTTTGAATTATTTGTTTATTTAATCAATCGATGGTGCATTGATAGGAATAACTTGAGCGTTTATCAGATTTTACGCCTAGTGCTGAGTGACCACCTGAACTACACTTGATGTGACTCTGCATGGTTGCAGTATTAAATTAAGTTGTTATAAAACCTTATATTATATTTTAACTCGGGAGAACTCGCTAGTGAGAATTTATCTCACGGTGCCCAATTGCTTTTCTGTTACTTTACATTCGCTTAATATCATTTTTTTTTTTTTTTTTTTTTTTTTTGCTTGGCTTAGTACTTTTACTCACAAATAGGTAAAATAATTGAAATAACATTTCAAAATTCTAATTAAAATGAAAAATGGTTTAAATAAGAGTCCTAAAAAAAGTACGACGGTGAGAGAAAATCTCATGTAGCGAGTTCTCCCGGGTTAAGAATGTACAGTCGTGGAAAAAAAAGTAAACACACCCTACTAACTCCTCAACAAAATATCATAGAAGAAAGTTACTCGTACCGAACGATTGTAAATAAAGTTTACTTTTAAATGACGTATATAAAATTTGCTTAGGGGGGCATCTAAATATTAAAATGAATCCAAACTTCATTTTTCTCAATGGCAATACCCAATTTTAACAAGCTATTTCATATCTTTGGTTCAAACTATGCCTAGACACCAAAGTTCAAGTCATTTGAATGATAAGTTTTTGAATTATAAACATTCAAAATTTAGTGCTTCAAATGTTAAATTACATTTTCATATTTTTATTTATAACTTCTGAAATTATGATCCTAATGTTCTAATTTTTTGTGTAGCAATAATACTAATATACCCAAACATAAATACATTGAATTTGCAATTTTTATAATTTTCTGATATGAATTATGACTTATGAAATTAATATTCGAAAAAATTATGAATTGCAACCTACAATTTTTTTGATGGATTCAGATTTATTAAGTCCTGCTTTATGGAAATCCAAAATTTCACATTTTTCTCCCAAGTAGTTTTCAAATGATGCTTAAAAAACGGCAAAATGATGGTTTAAGGGCTGTCTATGATAGAAGTGACTAAATATTTTGAAATGTCTTATGCTATCCTGTAATCTAACAGGCTTAATTGACACGAGCCGTTAATTCCCAAATTGGCTCATCCGATCTCAACAATCTGATCCTTTGTTAATATTAATATTCTGGATTACTTTACTGTGATTTTGATCAAATTTAACAAAATAAATCAATTTAAGTCATTATAATTGCATTCTATTTCACATTGCACTACTTCATAAGAAAATAAATATAATTATCTACTATATAAATATCAGTTTTAGCCAATCAGATTGCTGGGCTCGGTTGAGCCAATTTGGGAATTAACGGCTCGCTTAATTGACTGCTTAAGATGCCTTGATCAAGAAGGGAGCTCTCTCGGTTAGCAATCGAGTACCGAACTTCAATTTGGATACGGCCCTTAAAATACGCTCGTTTTAAAATAATTAATTTCTCGGAAACTTATCGTACGAATTGCATAAAAATTTGTTTTTAGGATAATTGAAGGGTGTGGAGTTCTTTTATGCTGTCAGAATTGTGTACTGCCATTGAAAAAATCAAAGTTATGGTTCGTTTTAATATGTAGATGGCCCTCTAAGCAAATTTTATATACATCATTTAAAAGTAGACTTTATTACCAATCGTTCGGTACCAGTAACTTTCTTCTACGATAATTTGTTGAAGAGTTAGTAGGGGGTGTTTCCCTTTTTCTTTTCCACGACTGTACACTAAGGATGTTAATGTTAAACCTATGAGAGCATTCACTACAAATGTATCACTTATATTTTTAAATGACTTTTTTTTCTTTTTTTCTTTTCTGTTTCTTTCTTTCTTTCGTTTTTTTTTTTTTTTTCGTAGAATAGCTGAGGTTGATCTCTAACCGGGCTAGTTTTTACTTTTTCGATTTAGGGTGCTTTTTTTAATAATGAGTACACTTTCACTTTCAGAACGGACTCCGAAAGTGAAAGTAACTTTATGTTTTATAAAAGAAATCTAAAAATCTTTATACTAAAACTTTATAAAAATCGAAAAGTAACCCGTTTATGGATCGACCTCAGCTATTCTAGGGAAAAATCATTTATAAATGTTAAAATGCAAGCGAGAAATTTTAAAAGAATGTTCCTTTCCTCCTCAAAAAATTTCACCACTTTTAAAATCCCATTTCGATTCTTGGAATGAATAATTTTCTTTTTCCGTGGCATTTTGTCAAGGCAAATATAGTTCATAAAGATCGATAATAATAATTTAAAGAACAAAGAGCAAGATCAACCTCAAATACAAGCTACGATCTGAAATAGTAAAATCACCATGGAACAAGGAATATACATTTTACAGTTATTTAAACCTACTTCTTAGAAATTCACAGATAAAAGAGTAAACTTCTACTGGTGGTGCATATCCCTATTTCCGGGATTTGGCGGATTGTCCGTTCGCCAATTACGCACGTGTACTTGGCAACCTTTGACCCTGAAACCCCTGGTCAGAAATAGATTCCCCCAAGGTCATCTACCAAGATACCAGAGTTCAACTATAACCCTGTATAAGGAACAGGTTTCGCTAATTATTGTTTATAAACAATCCTAAAATTTAACATTTGAGGGTTAAAGAAAATTTGAGAAAAATTAATTAAGCGTTGATGGCTTAGTATCGGACTTTTATTTAATTTAAGACATTATTAACTCTTAAATGCCTGATTTATCAAAAATCATTGTAATAATGTTTTTCGGCTTTCATTATTTAAATAAATCATGGAAAAAATACTTTAAAAAATCATATTTTGTTTTAAGTATGGTTTACGGCTAAAAAACTGTTTGTTACTAATCGCCAATACTGGTCTTTAATTGAAAAAAATAATTTTCCTTGATAAAATTCTACAATATTAAACACACAAGAATTTTAGGAACTATAATAAGAAATAAATTTTACTTGCTCACTGCAGAAAAAATAGGGTATTTCGCAAGCTTCCAAACAAAACAAAAAGAACAAGTAGCAACAATTGAAAAAATAAATCTATCTTTATTCTTAAACAGCACAAGTGTTGCCATCTACATGTTGAAAATCGATTTAATAATATTTTCAGAATGTATTTTATTGGTAACATTAGGCATTACAGCTTCAATATTATTCTAATAGTATTTTAGAGCTTACATTGGGTTTGTTGCCGAAAAGTAACACCCGGCATTTAAGGGTTAACTATTCCCCAAAAACTTGTTTGTTTTTTCAGCATATTAACAAAATTAACTCTACATTACACAAAGATCAACTGAATGTATTAAAATTTAATCTTTAATAAAAAAAAATTCCGTTTAATGCAACCACTTTACCTAAAAATATTCTCCTTATGTATTAATAAAAGTTTTCTATTAAATAATGATAAAATATACTCTTTGAAACATTTTGTATCTTACTCTAAATATAGATATAGAAAACATAATTTTAAAAGAAAAGTTTGTGCAGCGTAGGTTCAAATATATAAGATTCTTGAAATTGCAACACGTAAAAAAAACTCTATTCATGTATAAACTAAAATTATTCAACTGGCAGTTAAGAATAATAATTTAATTAATCGTTGAAAAGTTACTATTATACTAAATTTCCATTCCTGTTAAAAGAAGTAAAATTATATTTTACTTAAAAGTTCATGAATGGACTGCAATTCCATAGAAGCAGGCTAGCATAAAATTTAATTACGATGCGAAGGATTTCTATTCAGTAAATTTTTAAACTAATCTCTCGGTATTTCATAGCAGATCTTGCTTTGTAGCTACGAAATTAAAAACCTTTATGAAGATCTTCGTAGTTCTTTAACAAATGAATGGACGAGGTAGATAAATTATATATTTTCACCCAGTCATTTCATAAAAATGAATTTCAGAAAACGCAATTTTTTCTTAAACATTTAATCGTCGTATATATAAAAGTTTTCAATCATTGAAACAATATTGATCCTTAAGTGCATGATTTTTTATTTTGTTTCGAAAAGATTATATATGATTCTCAGAAAAGTTTGTTACACAGGAAAAATAATGAATAAAAATCATACATACATTTTTCGTATGATACGTCAACCTTTCCTTATGCACCGCCCCCTGAATACTAGGCCTGAGCGCTGTCACAAAAATGGCGGCTGCCGAAGGCGGATTTTTTTAGCGTGTGTACGGTCGTTGTCATCGAAATACTCAAGGCCTGAGGACACGAGTTGTGACGTCATCACTAATGGGCCGACTTCTGACTAGTGTTGGATCCCACACCGGAAATTTTTGAATAGAAATTTTGTTTTCTTTTATTTGTGGAATATCTATCATCTTATAAAACAATACCAACTATTTAAACTTACTGGTGAGAATTCGGAATCCTTAAATAAAAATTCAGCTAGATGCGGAATGCCACAGTGTTGCCTCATCTGGCTGATTTCTTATCGAGGGATTCCAAATTCTCACCAGCATAGCTGCCAACTTTTACGCTTTTTTCTTACCACTAAAATTTAAAAGATATTTTTGACTTATTGAATCACAGAGTTCGCCGATTAAATATGGAAAACTTTACTATTCAATTTTACCGGTAAGAAAAAAGCGTAAAAGTTGGAAGCTATGCACCAGTAGGTTTAAATAGTTAGTATTGTTTTATAAGATTATACATATTCCATAAATAAAATCAAAGAAAATTTCTATTCAAATATTTCCGGCGAGAATTCCAACAGTAGTGAGAATTCAGTCGATTAGTCATGACGTCACAACTCGTGTCCTCACACCTTGAGTATTTAGATGGCAACGGTACGGTCCCTTAAATATTCGTACCATTAATTTTTTAAAGTTTTCTAAGCTTCATTTTTCTGAGATTGAACAAGCCAAAGAAATTTTTCAAAAAATACTGGTGTCAAAATTTAAGGAACCGTATATACGTTTAAAAAATCCGCCTTCGGAAGCCGCCACTTTTGTGTCAGCGATCAGGCCTGGTATTCAGAGGGCGGTGCCTTATGTTGCACATCTGCAATTCATGTAAAAACTAAAATATTGCAAATTAGTAAATATTTTAATAAGTATGAATCTAAATACCTTATTATATATATATATATATATATATATATATTTATTTTGAAAAACTTAAAGACTTCTAAAACTTACTTTTTAAATTCATCTTATTATTGAATTATGTTTCTTATTCTTATAATAAAGATTAGACGCAAGAAATTTTAAGATAGATTATAACTTTATTCATTAGCATATTTTTGTAATTTTTACAGGATTCTTATTTCTCTATAAATATAGGCTGTGCTAAGAGTTAA
Organism: Maratus speciosus; assembly: GCA_963932465.1. NCBI lineage: Eukaryota > Metazoa > Arthropoda > Arachnida > Araneae > Salticidae > Maratus > Maratus speciosus. Next base: position 166,738,352 of record OZ010796.1, on the reverse strand, counting down.
ATAAAAAGTGATGCAGATATGCATCACTATGTATTGAACTGCTAAAAGATAATATTCGTTTCATTTACTGTTTAAGCTTTCTGTAATTAATCAAGGCATTTTTTTTATTCAAAAATAGTGGTATCTTGATAGTTAATATAAATTTATTTTTAATGTTTCAAAAACGCACCACTAGCAGAAAATGGGCAAGTGATGCAGGTATGCATCACTCGGAGATGATATTTTCGACTTTTTGCATACCAGTATAATCTTAGAGAAAATGTTATTTCATTTAATCGGAACATTTTTGCGATTTAAGAGAACAATATTTTCTGTAGGATTATACTGGTATGAAAACTGTCGGAAATCTCATCCCTGATCACTACACATTTAAAGGTTAACCCATTAAACGCCAAAACTATAAAGTAGGAATTGTGAAATTTCTTGCTGAAAGTCGTTTGCCACCACAAATTCAGAAAGTTGATTTTTGATTTATTAAAATTTCAAAATTTCTGCCAATAAATAACGAAATTTTTTAATTCCAAAAATAGAGGTGACAAAGTAAATAATTTAAGCATGAGCAATAATTTTGACCGTTGCGTGAACGCAACACCAGCGGTTAATGGGTTAAGTTGAAATAATAACCTTTTAAAGCGAACGCTTTTCATAATTTTTTTATACTTCGACATTTTTTAGAACATTCATTACGTACTTCAGTTACGTGGACTCTTTGAACAAAAATAATCCGTTACTCATTTTATTGCAAAACTGTTTACCCATTTGAGTAACTGTTTTGGTTCAAGGAGCCTTTCAATGCGAAATAAAATTATTTCTTTTTTTTGGAATCCCATTAGCTGTGGCGCAAAAGATACACAGCTTTTGACCAACTGTCGCCACTAAATTTTAATAGTATTTTTAGTCCTGTTAATTCTCAGAATTTTGTCATTAATTAAGGCGGGGAATGCTTTTAAAATCTTGTGGTGCAATCGGCTTAATGCTCCGCACCAAAGCGATATAAGTAAGCGTGCAAACTTAATGCTGGAATCGGGCGTAAATTAACACACTTGCGCCATCTTGCGGACGGAGTGATAATCCACATACGCGGGCTTTTAGGGCGGTGCATATTTTGTAAATCTTTAGCCACTCATGGAAGTGAATTTTGTTTTGCCGCATTTATTGCAAAATAATGGCGTAGCAAGAGGAGCATCCATATGCACTTAGCACCACGAGGTTTTCATCGCCTTGTCAAATCGACTTCATTTATTAATCAAGTTGAAAGAAACTTTATAATTTTAGTGGTGTGAGTAAAAAACAGTTAGGTACTTACCTGTAGTTCACACTCCATCCGCTACGTGGCGCGCGACCTTGATTATGTGACCTCGCTTTTAATCTTGCGGTTACTTCTTCCATTAAAGATAGGACGCTTACATATATCGCTTTGCTCCGCACCTTTTCTACCGATGCCATTAGTGCTCATGCAACACAATCTCTTACATAATGCACGGAGAATGGCAACGTTAACTTGTATGACGTAGGCTGACATTTTAATGTCTATATACGGTTGCGCTTTTATACAGAGTTAGCCTAAAAGATTCATCGGGTCACAAGACATTGCGTATTGAGACGTATACGACCTATAAACACGGATGATACATGACAAGATACATACACAGACCAAGTTTAAAAACCTGCCCCGTGGGTTGCGTGCACGTTTGATTGCAGGCCTGTTTTGACCCTGTAGGAAATGGGTGCAATGGTGATGTTCCGCTGGTCTGGGTGATGTTCCTCTGTTGTCATGGCCCACCAGATCTCACTCCATCTAATTTCTTTCTTTCGGGTTATGCACTATTCAGGCTTATTGCAGTATAGGAAAAAGTTTTTTGTTCCAACCATAATTTTGAAATACACATCTCCCTAATATGTTTCTATTGCATATCGTCTCCCCCGAGCAACAGTAGGACATCTAGTAATAGTCGAAATTGAGAAGTCTGACTTACTGCTATGAAAAACTGCATCTGCATCTAGTGGAACAGAGGGAATTTTAATAAAAACATCTTAGATAACGTAAGCTGGAGTAACTGGAACCACGACCCAGATAGCATGAACATTAGCAGCAAGTTTGATTTTTTCTGGCATTATCTTGCCGTGACAAATTTGAATTGAGAAATTCGCCGCAAATTTCCTGCAAGGCATATCATCCCCCACTTGCATAAGTAGTTTGTTGTGAAACTGATGGCAAGACTGTCTTTAATTCACGAAAGTGACGAAAGCAAAAAATTCCTCTGTTGAGGGAATAGACAATCAGCACATACGCAGAAATATCAAAAATTTTATTTGGCTGGCACCGCTTTTTCTAAACGCTGTACTTATCAAATACCAAAAAAAAAAGGCTCGTACTGGAAAGTGCAAATATTACCTGAACTTGTTTATGGTGATGTAAACGATGCATGCATTTTCTGACGGTGTTTTCGCATCAATAGACCAGATCTGGTCTATGGACCCCTCCGAAGGGGTTAAATTTATAGTGTAACAGTTGTAGTGGGGAGTGGAAAGATTACTACATTGCAGCAAGTTTGCAGAATTTTTGATTACTTGTTTGCCGTGAATTGCAATAAGTTTGATACAGCATGAATTTAATTTGCACGACAAGTTAGCTGCAAGTTCAAAGTGGGGTGACTTCGGCGATTGCGTTATCTTGCTGCAGTCGTGTTATGAACTTTCACTCTTGTCATGCTAAGCTTGCTGCAAATTTGCAAGTTTTCTAAGCAAGACTGCTGCATATTTTCTGCAAATTAAAAATGCTATCTGGGAAGGTAACTGGGTCATAGGCTACTTTATAAAAAACCGTTGATGTTTTTTAAGTTTCAGTTTTTGTCAACACTGCACCCACATCTCTATTTCTTAAAACAACGTGTGTCAACTCAATCATAACTCTGACTTTGCTGTGATATGTTGCCGAAAATTTAGGTTTCCTTTTTTAAAAACAACGGCCATTTGGTTGAACTTCCTCGGCTTTTTATTAAAATACGGTAAGTACTTTCATTAAACAATCTTTTTATTTAAAGATTAGACACATAAATATATTAATATTATTAGGTAACTATACATATTTACTTCATTTTCCAAATGTAAGGCCGGTGTTCCAGTTACCTCATAATTTTTTTCAGAATGGGTAACTGGGACATGTATCAGTTGTAACTGAACCATATGGGATCCAGCTACCCCAACAGTAAAAAATATATTTTTGAGTTTCTCTTACTACGAGAAATTAATCTCTCCATTGTTTTTTTACTTGTAATAAAGAAAATGCATTATAGCTTATTAAAATTGCATAGTACAATTTTTAAAAAGCATGTTGGGGTATCAAATCAAATTTCATAAGTTTTATAGCTATAGCTCAAAATTTTACGATACAGATGAAGAGGCATACACAAAGCAAAGTGATATTATTAGAAAATTACCGAAGCAAATAGAAAATAGTTCTTTTCGATATAAAAATATGGTTACATTCTCCACAGGTTTATTGGACATATCGAACTTCCATTGTGGTAAATAAATAAGAGAATGGGATACTTAAGTACTTACGTAGCCGTTTGTACATAGATTTATCTTGTTATTTTTTTCCTTAAAATACTCATGTACCTTTTATACTTATTACCTATATTAAAGTACGTAAGCACTTCATTTTTATGTTTTTGTATAAATAAATCTAATATTTTCAATTTTAATGCTTTTTTAAACACATTGATAGTAAAGGTTTCCCTTAAAACGCCCTTTAGTTGATATATAATGTACATGATCTACCTGGTTTAATTTTTTTCAGTTGTTTACACTTTTTCAAACAGGACCTGATACCCAATACTAATAAAAATAAACGCGTGTGGAACATAGACCCTCCTGGTTCACTTGCCCCAATTTTGGTGGGCAACTGGACCCATGAGGAAAGAAAGATGAAATATATGTATTTTCTTATTTTTAAATATTGAAATGTAAGTTTCAATATTTCTGTCTGGTAGAGGGAAGCTAACTGAACACATTTACAAAAGTTCAGGCTTTAATTCAAATGACTATTAGTCGTTTGAAGCTGAATTGCCAGATACTCCAGAGTAACATTGTAAAATCATGGCCCAGTTGCCCCATGTAACCTTATAATCTTAAACATAACTTTGTTTCAGAAGTTGTTCCACCAGATGCAAACACGTTATTCATAGCAGTAAGTCAGACATTGCACTTTTTATTATTACTAGATGTCCTACTGTTGCTCTGAGACGACATGTTAATGAAATTTATCACGAAGATCGTTGATTATGGATTCTGGTGCGAATAATAAAAATTTTCCCATATGGTACGAGCCCTGGGTTACGTGAAGTACAAAGTTTATGTGCCCTCAAACCCAACAAAGCTGCAACCATTCCAGGAACGCATTACTGCTACCGTGACGGAAACATGCTATAGAGCGAATGAACGTTACTGCATTACCGTTGGGGTGTGTGCCGGGTGACTAAGGGCGCATGCATTGAACATTTGTAGTATATACCAGAAACTTGGTGATCCAAATAGCATTTTTAAATTGCAGAAAATTTGCAGCGGTCTTGCTTTGAAAACATGCAAAGTTGCATCAAGCTCAGAATGACAAGAATGAAAGTTCGTAACAAGACTGCAGCAAGATAATGCAAACGCCGAAATCACCACACTTTGAACTTGCAGCTAACTTGTCGTGCAAGTTAAATACATGCTGTATCAAATTAACTCTAAACTAACGGCAAACAAGTAATCTAAAATACTGCAAACTTACTGCAAAGTAGTAATCTTTCCACGCCCCATTATTTGTTTACAACTGTTACAAGATAAGTTTAACCACTTCGGAGGGGTCCATAGACCTGATCAGGTCTATTGAAGCGAACACACCATCAGAAGTTGCATGCATCACCATAAACAAGTTAAGGTAATATTTGTACTTTAGAAAACGAACCTTTTTTTGGTATTTGACAAGTATAGCGTTTAGAAAAAGCGGTGCCAACCGAATAAAATTTCTGCAATTTCTGCATATGTGGTGATTGTCTATTCTCTCGACACAGGGATTTTTTTGTTAACTTTGTAAATTCATTGTGAGAAATGTTATTTATGATTATGATTTCTTTTATATGGTGCACAAATGCGTTGTATCCCTTTGTAAGGCTAAACGTAGTAAAACAGACCCAAAAATAGCCTTTTTTGTCTTCCCAAAAAATGAAGAATTGAAATGAAATGGATTGCTGCCAGAAGTCGTACACGTCAGGAAAATTTTCAGGGCAAATATCAGTATTTGTTTTACAGAAAAATAAATCTGTGTTAAATTCACAAAATTTCAACTTATTTAAGAAGATATTTTCTATAAGAAATTACTGGTACAGAAGAATTTCCTGACATTGTAATTTCAGGACAAGTACACGATCCCTGGTTGCTGCTAGTCTTCGAAAGGATTATTTTCCAAACAAACAAGCTCTGGTATGTTTTTATAGCTGATTAATAAGTTCTAAATTTAATTGTTTTGCTTTTGCTTTTTTCTTAATAAAAACCGAAAGTGGAAAAAAAAATCCCAATAATTGTATACATTGAGCGTATATGATTAATTGTTTTAACTTTAAAGTTATTTTTTTTTATCTTTGTAGGATATATTTTGAAAATTTTTAAATATATGTAATATGTCTTCATGTGATGCTAATGCAATGATTAAAATTTAATTTTTAAGCATAAAAGTTTAGACGGAAGTCATAGAAGTTAATTTTGTGAGATAGATAAGACATGTCATAACTAAAAATTTATTTATACACTTATATAAATAGTAGTTTTTATGCTTCAAACACATGAGATCGAACATTCCTTTCAATGTAGTATGATTTTCATACCAAATATATCAACCTAATATTGAGCCAAATTGTTTGCATTATGTTTCAGAGTTGGATTCGATTTAAATCAATTTAATAAACTGCTTATATTTTACTTGTACCTAATTTCATTTCATATAAAAATAAACGACTTACTTCTTAAATTTTTAGATCAGTGTTAAACAACTACGAAATTTTCAGAATAGTTAATCTGTCCAGGACTTTTGCTGAACCACCGATCTGCCGTGACCTCAAAACTTAGCTTTTAGGTATTATCTATAGTATTGTGTTGCTCCATGTGCGTATTCATCCCTATAGAATACTTTTTATAAGAGTCCTGTATACATCCTGTAAGATTTGATTGGTTAAATAGGATTAAGACATCGCCACCCGGAAATATGTCTTAGAGAAATTGATTTTAATGTAAAAGTATACAAACAAGATAAGGAATTTTTTAAATAAAAAAACAATTGTGTCATGGTTTTTTTTTATATAACTGTAATAACAGATGATGGAAAAATGTCTATACTGTGATAGCTACTACGATAATAATGCCTGAAGAGCTGGCATAGGTATAATACGGGCATTACAAAAGACAGTGATTTCTGTCGATAAAAATTAATTAAACATTGGAACCGGTACCGAGTAACAAGATAATGCCAGTGGCGATATTGAAGAAAGCTTATCTGAAAAATGACAGGGAAGTGCGACATAATATCTTTCTTGCACAATGCAAACAAAAAGGGATAACGCCAAGCTGCCTAAAAATTAGAAATAAATTCCTATGTGTGGAATTCAAGAAGGAGATAAAGTTTTTCGAAAGACAGATCCTGAATAAAGTAATTAAACGTAGATACGTAAAAACAGCAAAATTAAAAAAAGAGGTAAAAGAACTTGAGGGAATAATATACGAATTACCACAAGAAGAACGAAAAAATAAATCATATCAGAGCATATGAAAAGGCCAGACATGAAAATAAACTTTAAAAGAAATTACACTTTTGGGAAATGAAGATTGGAAACAAGAATAATGTAACCCAGAATATAACCGATATATCATATGTAAATATCGACATACCAACCGACCGAAGAGGGAGACGCATGCCTAAAAAAAGGCCCCAAGTATAATATAAAAAGAAGAGTAAATCATAAAGAAGCCATCCCCAAAATAGAAAGAGTATTGAAATCTATCCCTGAAGAAGAAGCGAAAAAATTACGAAACCTATCTCAGAATGATATAGAAAAACAGTAGAGGTGGAGGGGGGTGAATGATAATGACCTTAGAATGATAAAACAAGTTAGAGAAAACCAAAACTTGACTTTTTTACACACCGACAAAACAGGAAAATGGCGATTATGAATAAAACTGAATATATTGATATGATGTAGATTACAATGAATAAATTAGGGACGGAAATGGGGATAAAAATATCCCATAAACAAACTAACGAAAAATCAGAAGAACTGATTAGGAGGGGTAAAAAGTCAAACGAAACTAAACCAATTAAATCACCTTTACTCCTAATACACCAGTGATATTTGAGAAACTGAAAGATCATAAAAATCCATTCAAAATGAGACCGATTCTTAATAAAAATCTAAGCCCAACCTATGACATAGAAAAATACACGAGAAAAGAATATGATGGAATGCTCCCCACTTCTAATGTATCAGTTAATTCAACACGAAAATTTATACAGATATTAAGAGAATATGAAACTCAGCCGGATAACTTTATGATAAGCTTAGACGTAACAAACCTGTACCCGTCCATTAATCTTAACGAAATGACTGAAGAAATAAACAGTACTATACAGAGACAATATACAGACCCGGAAATTATTAATACAGAGGAAGGTGCAACAAATTTGATATTACACGAAAGTTATTTCAAATTTAACAGCAAGATAGATAAATAACTGAGAGGTATACCAATAGGGTCTCCCATATCAAATGTAGTTTCCGAATGGAAATTGCGGATAATAGAAAAAAAAGAATTATACAAAATCATAAAAATAAAATACGCCTTTGGATAAGATATGTAGACGACGTATTTATTATAACAAACAGAACGGCAAACCTAAAAAGCTTCTGAAATGCAATAAATAAATGTGATAAAAATATACAATTCACAATAGAAGAAGAAAAGAACTGATCCCTGGCATACCTTGATGTTAAAATAACATACGAAAAAGAGCGCATACAAACTACAATTTACAGAAAACATACTGCCAACTTAGCTATAATTCTAAGCAAAACAAATGCACCCATAAACTATAAACTTTCAGCCTTAAATACATGCATTTATAGAGCCTTATAAATATTTTCAACGGAAAGATTACTTAATGATGAATTGGAAATTATTGAAAAAAATAAGACTTAATAAAAATAGGTCTAACCACCTACGAAAAACAATAGATAAACTAATTAGAAAATCTAAAGAGAGAATTGACTGGATCCATACCTGACAAAGTAAACAAGATTATACATCCCACCCCCTGCCATTTATGAATGGATTATCACTAAAAATAAAACGTGAAATAAATAATCTTGGAAAACAAGTTCCGACCACACCCAGCCCCTCCCTATTTAAAATGATAAGAAACGAAGCCGAAAAGTAATAGGAATTACAAACAGCAAGGGTCTATAAAATTAAAGCTTCAAATATCGAAAATAAAGAAATAACATATATAGGGGAAATTGATAAGAGATATAAAGAACATATTCGCGATCTAAAATACAATAGCCAAGCAAAACCCTTTCAAGAGCAAATATAAAAAAAACCTTGAAACCATAGTCAATTGAAATAGAAAAAATAGCCAATTACGAAAATCTCCATAGCACATTAATGAGAGAAGCCAGAGAAATCAGCTTAGAAAAAGATAATATATGCAACGACATTGCATTCAACTATCGACACTCGTGGGTGGAGAATGTCGGAAGAAAGGGAAAAACGAAAGAGAGAATAGGGAAAAAGAGGGGAAGCCTATAAGTTCTCATGCGAACTGCAAAACAACATCATTTCAAACTGAGGATTCCTCCGGAGAGGGGTGAAATTGATTTTTTTGGAAAGGAGGTGGAAAGTATACATGATGCATTGCACATAACACGCTTGTTTTATAGCAAACTTTAAACCTGTTAGAATAAGATTTTTAAGAAAAGTACAATCAAGATAAAGAATTTTTTAAATGAAAAAATAATTGTGTCATGTTTCTTTTTTATATAACTGTATTAACAGATAATGGGAAAATGTCTATACTGTGATAATAATGCCTGAAGAAATGGTATAGGATAAGTATAATGATAGAATAGTTCACTCATTGATGCACAAATGTTAGAACTCTCATGAAACAACGATGCAACGCAAAACTCACTCGTCCATACCTTACCTTTATGAGAGAGTAGCTTGTCACACATAGTATAAATCTCACATCAATTTTTTTTTGTTCCAAACTTGCATAATCTGGGTCAAATTAAACCACATTTTTGGAATAACAGTTGGAGGTTGGCAAGTACGACAGGTTTTACTTTAGTGAACCAACAAATTATGATAAGAAAATATAAAAGACTGTAACTTGTTAAGTTCATTTAGTCCTGTTGTAATACAACATTTTCCTAACGTCTTCAAAGATTCTTCCTCCGCTTTTTTGTCATATATAACTATGCATGATAAATATCATTAAATGACATACTCGTTAAAATTTATCTAAACCTCAACTTTTGTAATTTGTTCTGGTTACTGAGCTACTTTTACTTTTTTTTTAACAAAAAAATATTTTTTTCCCAAAAGTAAAAAAGAACATTCGGCTTCAAAAAGGTAGAAATAAAATTTAATAATACTACGCCTTTAATTGCAACCAATACGCCAAATCACGAAAGTTGATTTCTATTTTCTATAGTATTTTAAAACACTCCTTTCAAACAAGTTTGGTAATTTCAGAATGACTATATTGAGAATTTTAGTACAATAGACATTCAGAACACATCTGTTTTACCGCTACAGCTTTCATACACGAATGGTTAGTAATATTACATTTTCAAAGGATATGTGTGGCCAAGAATAATTAGGTTTCAAGAAGCTTTGTTAGTCATTCTTTTGTATTAAATGAAATGAAGTTTATAGCAATAATGTCAGACACTTGATTGTTAAGAACAGGGGGTTATTTATATAGCTTCTAAAAAAAACCAGTACAAATGTTCTGTAATAATATCCTTACATAACAAGTAAAGAACTCGTTATAAATATAAATCAATTTTAATATGCTTGAAAATATACAATTAATTTTAGTAAAATAAATCAGAAGTTTCAATTCGTATATTTTTTTTAAGTGTAAGTCATCAAAAAGTCATCTGTCTGAAAACTTGCTTAAAAAATATCACATTTAATTATTTCATAACTCTGATCTTTTGTAAGGAGATGCATTCTTGGAAAGTTTAACTTAAGTGCTTTCTGTCATAATCGCCACCAGATCATTTAAAATATATTTATCCGATAATATCCTTTAACATTTACTTCCCTAATAGCTCATTATATTTAGATCCATTCCCCTGAAAATACGATTTATGAAATATTTAATGATCTAACAGAATAATGAGTTTTATGCATGTAGACCCTTAAATAAAATTGTTCAAGTGAATAATGGATTTTTAGATTCTTCCACTAAATGCCCAATTTGTTTTCCAATTGAGTTATGCTGCATGTTCTTCCATTAGCTTATTTTTCGAGTAAAAGTATGTCTTTTATTAATCAAAGCTAGGAAAGTGCCTTTAAAAAATTAGAATATATTTTAATAATTAATTTTTTTTAATTTACATCTCAAATTCTACTTAAGAAAAATATTTTATACGACCATTTTTCTCGATATTAAAAATGCAAGAAACAAACTTCTATCTTAAATTTCACTCAGTCGCAAGAAATATAACGTAGATCAAGAAAATTTTATTTTTCAATTATACTCTGTCTTGCTACAGAAAACGTTATCCGGAAGTCCACTATATTACTATATATGTGACTCTGACACAACAGAAGGGGAGGTACAAATGTCACTCAATGCCCCCTATCATTTCTATATCTATATTCATAAGGGTTTTGCGCTTTTAGGTATATTTTTATACTCAGTTTTCTTGCGAATGAGTGATACGTTATTTATTAACCCTCTGTCTACCAGAAGGGTCCAATGGACCCGACATGTACATTCAAAATATTTATTCAAACCAGAAATTTCTTCAAAACAAACTAAATTTATAAATCAGACAATAATAAGTTAAATAAACAAATTAAATAGTTTTAAGTAAAAATTCTGGTGTAAAATGTTTTTATAAAACTTGAGTAAAATTTTCGGTAGTTCTAGGGTTAAGTGATTTGATAATTGCACTCTAGAAAATGACGTAAATATGCTATGGTTGAAATCATTTTTAATTAAAACGAAAAGTACATTTTTGCTTACAATTCTGACTGTTAAATACCTTTTGATTATTATTTTTTACTTTTATAAACCATTCTATTAGAAGAATTGGAAATTTAGCAGTAACTATCTGTGTCATATCGTAACATTTGTTTTAACCCTTAACAAAAGAATGCCGCCATATTAGTAAGAAACAATTTTTCACTAAAATCAAATGTGTTTTATCAGTTATTATAATTTCTTCAATGGAGTTATGAATAAAGAGAATGAGACATTTAGTGTACAGTCTACCAGTTGCGAGTGAAGTAACTGGGGAGGTTGTCACAAGATGGCGGCTGCTTTTTTAAAATTAGATTTACAGTTTCAAAATACCGCCGGGGCAAACTTCCCACCAGTATAATTGAATAGAAAATTTTGTATTATTTGAGAGCCTTATTCATGGAAGTATTTTCTCACAAATATTTTCTGGTGTCCGTTTAACAGGTAAAACAGTCACATTGCATCGCCGGTTGTCACAATGTGGCAGAAACGAAGGACCTGACTACCGCAAAAGTAAACTTACACCAGTTAAAATTAAAATCTTTTTCAGCCATTATTTATGACTGAAATTTTGCATTAATAGTGCCTTTAAATACGAAAACAATTTCTATATAAATTTACTGGTGGAAGCTTCGACCGGAGGTAATCAGTCTTACAAAAGTGGTTAGAGTTGAAGCTTCACTATTTTAAGGATATGTCAGTTCCTTTTTATTAACCCTTAATTGCATGATTTATTCTTTTAGAATTGTGTTTTTTATTTTTATATTAAGGATTAGACACCAGAAATCTTAAGATAGATTTTTAACTTTATTTAGTAGCATATTTTTGTAATTTTTAGAGGATTAATATTTCTATATAAATATAGTGGTTGTAAGAACTTAATTTATGTATTAAAAAATAAATAAAAAGGTGATGGAAATTTACATCACTATGCAATTAAGGGTTAATAGTTCCATGGTTTCTTCGCGAGTTTTTTCTTTTAACTCTTTGGACTCCGGCGCACAGTGGGGCAGCAAGCCACCAAAGTTGACAATAAATAAAATTTACATTGAACAAAAAAAGCACATCATACATTCTTTTATATATTTTACGTAGTAAAACTTAAAACTTTTACATAAGCTATAGAGTAATTTATTAACCCTTAAATGCGCGATTTTTTATTTTGTTTCGAAAAATTATATATGATTCTCTGAAAGGTTTATTACACAGGAAATATAATGAAAAAAATTAGAGATACATTTTTCATATAATACGTCAATCTTGTCTTCTGTTGCACATCAGCAATATTGCAAATTAGTAAATATTTTATTACCTATGTCTCCAAATACCTTATTTTATATAATTATTCATTTTATAAAACTTAACATTTAACCCTTTAATTCCCATGATAGAATACGTTCTAGAAATTACGTAGTTCAGAAAATCTGACTTTACACCAGAAAAGTTTCAATGGTTAATTTCCCTTTATTTAAATACATAATGTCTATTATTAATTAAAGCAAATATTGCTATTTTAATTTTCTGGTGTGGATCAGGTATATCCGAATAAAGGTATAACCTATTAAATTCAAAACACCGTTGTTTGCATCTATGCAAAGCTGCGCATTAAAGGGTTAATTAATTTACAAAGCTTTTTCAAATATTTTCTGTAAAAAAATAAGTTAAAAACAAGAAATTAAGATAGTTTCTTACAAATTAAGTATTTACAAATCATCCATAATATCGCCTTAAAAATGCAAAAAAAAAAAAAAAAAAAAAAAAAAAAAAAAACTCGTATAACTTTTTTTTCAAATATAATTCGAAGTGGAACCGGAGACGTAATAAATGTGCCTGAATCGCTGGCTTCCGAGTCACAGAAAGCTTGTTTGTATGAGCTATGTCCCTAAGACCCATCAAAACCCCACTTTGATATAAGGCACAACTGCTTTAATTATTCATTTTCAAGCTATTCGATAACAGATTCTAGTATTTGTAACAAGCGCTCTGAAGTATGATCTAGAAGAGTCTGTAATGTAACTGATGCACTAATTTCTGTTACTGCGTTTTTTTTAGTATAATATTCCTTTTTTGCCTCGTGCACAATTTTATAAGCGGGACATTTTTTCTGGGGACTTCTAATGACATTAAACTGTTCGCGAGATAATTTCGCGTCTATTAATACAGTCAGAGAATCTTCTCCTGACAAAGGCTGTTGTGATTTTATAGTTTTTGTATAAGCATTTTGATATTTGATAGCTCGCTTTGGACTTGCAGTTATATCTTTTAAAACGTCTGAGTCCTAAATGCGTCCTTCAGATCTTAAACTCATACATGTCGCGTACACTAAAGAAAATGTCGAACAAGAATCGCATAATCATTTTGCTCTTAATCTTTTTGATCGTTCAGAACACCTTTCAAACGGAATATGAGGCTGGCCACGTTTGTTTTTCAAATCGAGGAAATGAAAGCGATTTGTCTAGCCATTCCTTATTAATTCTAAAAAACTTTTCCTTTACCGACTACATTATCCTTGTCTCGACAGGCTTTTTCCCATCGGAATTTATCTTGAAATTTAAAATATTTTAGCTTCTTTTTTAAGTCTATAGAACAACTACGTTCGCAGTTTGTCCTATTCCGGAGGCCTTTTACCAAAAAATCATATTGCTTTTGAAAAGATTTTTTGTTTCGAACGTTTCATAATATTCAGAAGTTCTCTTCTGGTAATATATAATGTATTTAAATTCGTCTCTTAAAAAAAACAATTTGTAATCATGTTTATGTACGTACACTAGCAAAAAATTGAGGATGATTAACTATAAAAAGGACCATACAATTAAAAAAGGGGCAAAAAGGAGCAAAATTTTCTGACATATTTACCATCCTAAAACTCAAACCTAGTAGAAAAAATTGTAGTAGACACTTAACCCGCTTTAACTCAGAAGTAAAACCTTCAATGTTTGTAGACACTTAAATTTTTTTTATAAATTTCACTACTATATATTCTGTCACTTTGTCTATAAAAATCATATTAAAAAAAAGTAAAAGTTATTGTATTTATGTTAGATACCTGAAGTTGAAGGTTTCATAGTCAAAAAATATTATTTTTAAATTATTACAGCGTAATTATATAACAAATGTTGAAACAAAATTATTGATTTTTTTTTCATTTATTATCATCATGCGATATGAAGTTTAACTTCGTACTTTAGTGACGACCGAGATAACTTTGCACACTTTTTAATACTAGGCAGATGTTTACTGACATCTGCTCTATTAAAGTGACGTATGTCGGAAGTTCAAACTAGAATTTCATTTTTTCGATTTTTTGCCAGATTTGAAGGCTTCTTGCCCCACTGTGCGGCGTCTGTTACACAAATTTTATTCGTACGGCACCACTTTTTAAAAAGAAGTTTCCTTCAAGCACACAATTTCAAAATTGGCAAATATGGCAAATTTTTTCCCTTTATTACTGGCGCCAAAGATAAATTTTGAAAAGAAAGATGATGTCGCCGCAGCGGCGACAACGGAATGCAAAGGATCAATCGATGAAATTTAGAGATTACGTGTTTTATTTTCAATGCATAAATATTGGTGTCCAATTGGAAATAATGCATCATTTGTACATTAAAATTTGGCTGTCGCGAATGTGGTGGCATTCTTTCGTTAAGGGTTAATTTCCTCTTGGACGAGTAGACATTACAGGACATTTCACCTACCAAAATATTAGTTGTTGGGACTCTGCATACATAACGTTATCATTTTGTGGGATATAATGTGTGTTTGGGACTTGGTATTGCAAGATATCTCTAGGGGAAGAAAGATTGACTTTAGATATTGTTATCATTTTTGATCCAACAAAAAATTACTTTTTTATTTTTTGTAATTTTTTCTTTAAATCAAAATAGTCTGTCATCTTTGTTTTAGTCTGTTATTTATGTTTATGAAAGTACAAAGTTATTATTAAAACCATCAAGTTATTATACAATTATTTCATTCTGACATATAGAAATCCCTATCTTTGGCATTTCTATCCTTCTGTCATAAGCACATGTAATTCGCTTTTTGAGAAACCAGCTAAGAAGTACGTTTGTAATAACTCTTGTTTTTATTGGTAAAATGAAGAGAAATAATGTTGTCTACTTGTTTTGGTTGTTAGAACTTCTGATTGGCATCTCCGCATGCGGGTGGCAAGGCTAAGAAAACAATATTACTGTTGAATGCATTATGTAACAAAAAGATATTATTAAATACTTTTAAAAAGTAACTATCACATTTAATTAATATAAAGTTATTTCATACATAATAGCATACTTGCCAACATTCAACTAAACTTCCGTAAAATGTAAGTTAAGTTGACCCAGGTTATACACGTTATTAACCAGAAAATTTATTCCATGTATCATTATATACTTAAAATCGCGTTTCTCTGTGAAATCTATTTGAATTAATTTCTTTAGTAAATTTCTGATTCGAAACGTGTTTAACCTGGGTCAATTTAACCCTTAAATGTCTGATTTTTCAAAAATTATTGTAGTAATGTTTTTCGGCTTTCATTTTTTAAATAAATCACGGGAAAAATACTTAAAAAAATCATATTTTGTTTTAAGTATGGTTTACGGCTAAAAACCAGTTTGTTACTAATCGGCAATACTGTTCTTTAATTGAAATAATAATTTTCTTTGATGTAATTGTATAATATTAAACACACAAGAATTTTAGGAACTATAATAAGAAATAAATTTGACTTGCTCACTGCAGAACAAAATAGCGTATTTCGCAAGCTTCCAAACAAAAGAAAAAAGAACAAGTAGCAACAATTGGAAAAATAAATCTATTTTTATTCTTAAACAGCACAAGTGTTGTCATCTGCATGTTGAAAATCGATTTAATAATATTTTCAGAATGTATTTTATTGGCAACATTATGTATTATAGCTTCAATATTATTCTAATAGTATTTTAGAGCCTAAATTGGGTATGTTGCCGAAAAGCAACACCCGGCATTTAAGGGTTAACTCACATTTTACGGAAGTTTAAGGGAATGTTGGCAAGTATGTTAATAGTGATCTTTTTCTACTTCTCCTTTGAATCAGTAAAGTGTGTGAAAAATAAATGTATAACGATATCTTTATATCACTGAAAATGAAGAAAAAGAAAAAGAAAGAAACAATTTTAAAAATGAAAAGAATTTTTAGACACTGGAGTGACCAGCTAAGACGTTTGAAATAACACTTGTTTTTATTGGTACAATGAAGAGAAATAATGTTGTCTTTATTTTAAAATATTTTTTTAGAAATGATAACATATGATATCCTGAGGGAAGGGGGATCCAAAATTACCACAAAGTTGATAACCTTATATATGTACAGCTTCTTATGTGTTACCACCATTTCTGAAAATTATAAATAATTGCGTTTGCAATACAATTTATTACTAGTGAAGTCTGATGTTTCTGTAAGACTTTTATATTAAAACTTTTTAGTAATTAATGGATAAGTCTCTCTGAATATTTACGAGCAAGCCACACTTCACAATTCCATAGCTTTTACGATTTTCTATCACCTCTATTTTTAATAGGAAATTTGGCATATTTAATCGTAGGTTTTCGGTGAGTAAATAATGCGATTTTGCAAAATTGGTGGTAACAGAAAGCATAAATATTGCCTGCTGTGCAAGCACAAAGCTTTCTAAACTTACACATTTCTCAAATTTCTAAATAAGTCAGTTTATAATATCGTTTATTATAAGTAAAATCTGACATTTCAGGAGCTTTCTATATATTTTACACACCTAAGTTAATTACAATATAAAAAACCACATACATGAGAACTACACAGTATGCAAATTAGTACTAGTACTAAATTTTACGAATTTTCTTGTAAAATAATGTTAATTCAAAGTAAAATAAACAGCTTCTACTGCATTATATTAAATGTTTCAATTATTCTGCGTGTTTAATTAATTCCTTAATTAATGCTATTGAATTATAAAACTAAAGATATTCCTAATTAAACATTAATGATTAACTACTTACGTGGCTAATTAAAATATCTAATAATATACTTATATCTGTTTACCTATCATTATGAAATTAATTTGCAGAAATATTAACTAATTGCTTCATTCGAGTAAATTTGCATGAAATATCAGAATGTATAATTTGAAATTCTGAACAATGGAAATAAAGCTTATACGAACTAGAATATCATCTATTAATTTTAAACATTTATTTGAAACTTTGATAAGTAAGTATTTTCTGTGGTGATTTCCATTGAATAAAGAATTTGGGCGAATCAAATAATTATGAACAGATCTTCTCATTAATTGAAGTTGAAAGTTTCTTCGGTAAGCTTGAACGAACAATTAAGTCGAATGATGTTAATTAGTCATTTACACGAAATGATTACAGTCTTTGAAGTGAATTACTAAAATTTTAATTTTGTGCTTTACACACAGATATTTTTAATATTAGCAATATTGCATTTTCATAATGTACCAAGCTGATAGAATTTAAAAATTTCTGAATCGTACTTCTGTAAGGATAACAATACTGTACACTTCATTTTTGAAAGATGTTAATTTTTGAAGTGTTTTGCTTAAAATGAATTAAGACATCCATAATATATTCTCCCCAAGTGCCGTAAAGATCCGATAATTCATAATATTCGAAAAAATCTTTCTATCCAATGCATTTTCCTTTATGATATTCAGAGTTGCAATCAAAAAACGTTTTCATTTCAGTCGTTCTTATCTAAGGGGTTTCTGTACTCTTATTCTGTTATAAATTTTACAGCTTATTGCTTAAAATAAAACAGGACATCCATAGTATATTGTCCCGAAGTACAGTCGTGGAAAAAAAAAAGTAAACACCCCCTACTAACTTCTCAACAAATTATCGTAGAAGAAAGTTACTGGTACCGAACGATTGGAAATGAAGTCTACTTTTAAAAAATGTATATAAAATTTGTTTAACGGGCCATCTACATATTAAAACGAACCATGACTTTGTTTTTTTCAATAGCCGTACACAATTTTGACAGCATAAACGAACTCTACACCTTTCAATTAGCCTATAAACAAATTTTTATGCAATTCGTGCCATAAGTTTCCGAGAAATTAATTATTTTAAAACGAGCGTATTTTAAGGGCTGTATCCAAATTGAAGTTCCGAACTCGATTGTAAACCGAGAGTGCCGCCTTCTTGATCAAGGCGCGTTTAAGCGTCAGTGAAACCTGTTTGATTACAGGATAGCAGAATATATTTCAAAAATTTTCTCACTTCTATCATAGACGGTCCCTTAAACAATCATTTTGCCGTTTTTTAAGCATAATTTGAAAACTACTTGGAAGAAAAATGTGAAATTTTGGATATCTATAAAGCAGGACTTAATAAATCTAAATCCATCAAAAAAATTGTAGGTTGCAATTCTTAATTTTTTCGAATATTAATTTCATAATTCATAATTCATATCATAAAATTATACAAATTGCAAATTCAACGTATTTATGTTTGGGTATATTAGTATTATTGCTACACAAAAAAATTAGCTCATTAGGAGCATAATTTCAGGAGAATAAAAATATGAAAATGTAATTTAACATTAGAAGTACTACATTTTGAATGTCTATAATTCAAAAACTTATCATTCAAATGACTTGAAATTTGGTGTCTAGGCATATTTTGAACCGAAGATTTGAAATATCTGTTAAATTTGGGTACTGCCATTGAAACAAATTAAGTTTGGATTCGTTTTAATATGTAGATGGCCCCGTAAGAAAATTTTATACACACCATTTAAAAGTAGACTTTATTTCCAATCGTCCGATATCAGTAACTTTCGTCTACGATAATTTGTTGAGGAGTTAGTAAGGGGTGTTTCCTTTTTTTTCCACGACTGTACCTTTAAGATCCGATAATTCAAAATATTCTAAAAAAGTTTTCTATTCAATGAATTTTGTGCACAATGCAATGTGACAAAACAATTCGAGCATTATTTTCATCTCAATCCTTCATATTTAACCCTTTCCGGCACAGTGTTCCAGGGTCGGGATACCTAATTTTAATTCCTAACTTACGAACGGCACCAAGAATATTTTAGTAAAATTTTGCTTTTACAATGAACATTTAAAGTAACATGCATTTAATTTCTAAAAAAGTCGATTTAAAATTCCGGTGTAAGTCAATCATTTCATCATTTTACAAGAAAAATTGCCTGTGTCGGAAAGGGTTAAGGGAGTTCCATACGCTTCATTTTGTGAAAAAAGTTAAACTTCACACGTTTTTGCTTAAAATAAAATAGGATATCCATAGTGTACTATCCAGAAGTGCCATAAAGATACGATAATTAAAAATATTCGAAAAAAGCTTTTTATTGGATGCAGGGTTCGCACGGGTACCGTTATTTTCAAGGCCTGCTATCAGAATTTTTTAATGGAAAAATAAATCTAGTTTAAACGGGCAAAATTTCGCCTTATTTAACGAGATATTTTCCATAAGAAAATACTGGTACCGAGGAATTGCTTAGTCTGGAAATTCAAGGACCCGTACAAACCCTTTTGATGAGTTTTCATTGAAATTCTTCAGAGTTGCAAACTCAAAATCCTTTTTCTTAGTTTGTGTTTTGTCAATATATCGATCACACGCAAGAAAAGTGGCACATCTCGCAAAAATTCATTTTGCGTTTTATACCGCTTATTCGTCTGTCATAGATGCGTCTTGCTACACAAACAGTTTTTAAGCTATGCGGAAAATCACTTTATTATGCTGTATGCCCGTGTGTGACCACAGAAGAGTGTTGGATTGTGTGGGGAGGTAAAATCACTTTATTATGCTGTATGTCGGAAATCAGTTTATTATGCTGTATGTCCATTTGTGACCACAGAAGATCGTTGGATTGTGTGGGGAAATAAAATTATCCAACCCTCCAAACCTCACCCAACGTCTTCTTTTTTAAGGGTTTATGCTTTTATGCACGTTTTCATTCCCTCATACAAAGCTAAGCTCTATAATTTCATTATACACTAAAATCATGCAAATTCCCCCCCCCCTCCCCATTTGCCTCTCCTGTGATATTTAATTTTGTCAAGATGTGTCACTTTTCTGGCGGGTGAGCGATATCATCAATTTCTAAGAGACAAAACAATTCAAGAAATATTTTCAATTCAATCGGTTTTATTGTCTGGGTGATCCTCTAGATGCGTTTAACCATAACTGTCAACTTTTACGCGTTTTTGCTACCACTAAAATTTAATACAAATTTTCGTCTTGTTTAATCGTGAGATTTTTGACGATTAAATAAGAGAAAAATCTCTATTAAATTTTAGTGGTAGCAAAAAAGCGTAAAAGTTGGAAGCTATGGTTTAACAATAAAACAGCTGTAAACATTACTAAAGTCATATAAAAATATTTTGAAACGTAAATTTCTTATTATAATAATTATCCTCTATATTTTACTTCTTTCTGCATTGCATACATTTGAAAAATGAAATGAGGGATTTTTTGGATCGAATTGAAGCATGTTTTTTGTTCCGGTCCGATTAACCGGAATGGACGCTCTAGTGCGAATAAAAATAATAATCGGTTTTTCAATAATAAAATTCTTTATCTTTCATAAATAAAAATGGCAAGTAAATAGTCACTTTTTCTGTATTTTATACAAATTTCACGATATTTTATTTATTTTCTCTTAAAATAACTAAATTTTTTTAATTTATTATTTTCATTTATAGAGCAGACTTCTACGAAAGCAATGCAAAAAAAGACATTCCAAAATGTTAAAAACTGTAGAAAAGTGTGGTGTTAAACTTTTCTTAATTGTTTTCTTTAACACGTTCACGCCGGCGCGGTGGGTCACACTAGACTGTCTCAGATCTGCAAAGTCTCCGGCTTTTTGGATACCAGTATTTTAATACAGAAAATGTTGTTTTATTTAATTAGAACAAATGGGCGATTTAAAGGAACAACATTTTCTCTAAAATAATAGTGGTGTGAAAAAAGCCGGAGACTTGATACCTCTGAGACAGTCGAGTGTGACCCACCGCGCCGGCGTGAACGTGTTAAACTAAATTTCTTCAAGTTTTACTACCAATTCAATTTTTGCTTCTTTACCCCGAACTGCGCAGTACTACCAATATGAAGCAATAAAAATTTGATCGTTGATAAATAAATTCAGTTCCACGATGCCACTATATTTAAACAAAAGTATTCATCTTGCGTAATCACAGAAGTGTTTTTAAATGAAGCTAAAAATTACTCTTTAAAATTCGTGATATCTAATTCTAGCATGCTTCAAAATGGAAAAGTCTTAAGGATCTTTTACAGTAAAAGTCCGAAATTGCAGTTTTAGAGGAAAGTTAAAAAATTGTGTACGCCTGATTTTAACACTTTCCAACATAATTGAAAAGTCTTTATGAATTCGGTGTAGTCTGTCTGTCCGTCCGTGCTCTAACTCGCGTAAATATAGCTTGCTTAAAAGGAAATAATACATCAAGAGTATATTCATTCTCCTTGAGTGCCATTAAGATCCAATTATTCAAAATATTCAAGAACAGCTTTTTATTGAATGCAATTTCATTAAACATCTTCAGAGTTGCAATCTCAAAATCATTTTTCTTAATTTGTGTTTTCTCAATGTATCATCAGTGTCTAAGTTACAAAACAATTCTAAAAATATTTTCAGTTCAATCGGTTTTATTTTTTGGGTGATCCTCTAGATGCGTTTAACACTAGAATAGCTGGAAACATTACTCATGCCATTTAAAAATATTTTGAACCGTAAATTTCTCATTATACTAATTATCTTATTTATGTTACTTCTTTCTGCATCGTATACATTTGAAAAATGCAATTAGGGGCGACCCATAAATGATGTCACAATTTTTAGGGTTTCGTTCATCTCACGAAACCCTATTCGTCTCGCTCCACTGTCTGTCTGTCTGTCCGTCACAGAGCCCGTTCTCAGAAACTATATATGTTAGAGACTTGAAATTTTGCATACTTATAGCTGAACACCTCACATCAAGCGACAAATCCTAAAATTTCGAAGAAAATCTTATATTTAACCCTCTGGACTCCAACTTGTGTATTTTAAGCTTTTCTTTCTAACTCAGCCCCTAATTAAGTTAAAGACTTGAATTTTTTCAAAATTATAGCTAAACACTTGCGATCAAACGACAATTCATAAAATTTCGAAAAAATCTTGTATTTAACCCTCTGGGCTCTAACTTGGGTATTTTAAGCTTTTTTTTCTAACTCAGCCCCTAATTAAATTGAAGACTTGAAATTTTGCATAATTATAGCTAAATACTTGCGATCAAACGACAAATCATAAAATTTTGAAAAGTCTTATATTTACCCCTCCGGTCTCTAACTTGTGTATTTTAAGCAATTTTTCTAACTCAGCCCCTAATTACGTTGGAGACTTGAAATTTTGCATACTTATAGCAGAACACTTGCAATCACGAAAAATAATAAAATTTTCAAAAAGTCTTTTATTAGTTACACCTCTGTGCTCTAACTTGTGAATTTTAAGCAATTTTTTATCATCCCCCTTTTCACCCGGGGGGCACTTTTTAAACTTTTGCCGATACCCCTTTGGCCACTCTTTCATATTATGCACCATAGACTTACATGTTTTAGTTCAATATTTTACCGCCAGGGGGCACCTACCTATCTCGGATGCTAAGAGCCCGATTCCCTCGACTAATATATCTACGGATAGGCTGTAAAACGGAGTTTCGTTCGGATAGATGTTTGGGTAGAATAGAGTGTGCCCCCTGGTTGCGAAATGTGGAACTAACAGATTTTGCAAAAGGATAAAGTGTTTTGAAAGGAATATTAAACGAAATCCTCTGTGCGATCTGTGATCACACTTAACCACATGCTTCAATATTTTTTACCCCTCTCCCCACCGTTTGTCATAAAGTGTCACATTTCACCTTATCCCCCCTCTTGTCACATGTCACGTTATGCTACATAAACATATACTTGCAGTTCAGAAATAAAAAGCTGCGTTATAGATCATATAAAACAAATTAAACTTTAACTATGTATTTTAATGACATTTGTGAGCATAACTATAAAAATGGATCGTGTTCTTATTTTATGACAAAAAACATAATTAATATACAATGGTAATAAAATATTAATATGAAATAGCAATTGAAAACAGTAGTATTTTTGAATTTGAAATGGAATTTAATATATTTGGCTTTAAATCGTATCCTTACTTTATGAATACCAATTACTTTAATTTTAAAATAACTTCAAAGTTTAATCTGCTGATTTTTAACCCCTTAACCTACGATTTACTTTTAACAGCTCCACGGTTTGGCAAATCCATAGCTACCACTAAAATTTAATAGAGGTTTTCGCCTTGTTTAATCATGGAATTTCGACGATTAAATTAAACTATATTTACTGTGAAATTTTAGTGGTAATAAGAATTTACATTTGGCTCGATCATCGTACGCGGGCTATGCCCGTCATTGTAGGTTAAGGGGTTAATGCTTTTATCTTAACCAAAATGTGTGATGTCACATTTCTTCTTACACCCTCCCATCCCCTTGTCACAAACTGTCACAATTTCACGAAGCCCCCTCCCCCTCTCCAAGCTTAACATCATTTGTAGGCGGCCCCTTTGGTAGTGTAAAATAATTATTGTTGCAGTTTAGTTTTGTGCTGTGAGTACTGTAATATACAAACATACTGAACATTTCTTTCTTGAACTGATATTATGCACAGCTAAAAAAGTTCGTTACATTCCACCTGTAATTTTATTTTTTTAACCGCCTATGGGTATCAGGTTTTCACTGTGACATGAGCAACAACTGGCTTATACTGTTAAAACTGTTCACCTAAGATTTCTTCAGTGAAAGGTTGAATTCAATTTCCTTCATCAAACCATTTATTAACCCATTAACCGCTGACGTTGCGTTCACGCATCAGTCAAAATAATTGCTCATGCAATGAATAAATTACATTTGCACCACTATTTTAGAATAAAAAAAAATGTCTTATTTATTGGCAGGAATTTTGCTATTTTAGAAAAGCGAAATTTACCTTACTGAATTTGTGGTGGGAAACTACTTTCAACAAGAAATTTGAAAATTTCTATCGTAATAGTTTTGGCGGTTAATGGGTTAATATAGCAATAAGATATTATGAAATATTTAAATATACACGTCGGAAATCATACGCCAAAAGGGGCAAATGAGGTGCGTTCGTACTATAACTAGTTTTATATGTATTCAGATATTGGTGCAATAGCTGTTCATTTTTTCTGCAAAAATGCATGAATACAAAATTTATTACGGTTATATTTATTAAATTCAGTAATATGGAATTAATACGGCTCCATCTTAAATAGGACGTCATCACCATGGCAGCCTAGAATCATTACCTATCATGGGATAGCATTGAATTAATTACGTATGATAGGATTTAATAGAATGAAGAAAACTTTTATTAATCTATTTTTTAAGTTTTGATTCAATTTTCATAAAATTTCAAATGACTTGACAAAATTCTGCTACGATTATATATAATTTCAAACCATTCGCTCGGGTAGTTTTTGCGCTGTTATATGCGGACAGACTGACAGACAGACGGGCGGGCTGGAATGCGACTATTGTGCTTTATATAATTACGAATGCACTTAAAAACAGTATAAACTTTACCGGGTCTCTTTATGAAGTGATATATCTTACCAAGATGCTGAGACGTTTCTGAATGGATAAAGAGAGATTTATTACACAAAACGTAACTAATTACACTTCCGTAAGGAGAATGATTTTTAGGGTTTTTTTTTTAAGCAAAGTGACCAGATTTTGCTTTTTCATATTTTAACAAGTAAGAAAAATTATGCATTAAGCATAGATAATGAAACAATTTCTAACACTTCCTGTATGCTTTACCTTTCAGGGGCAGAAGAATTCTGATCGTAAACTGATGAAATAATTGACTGACACCAGAATAGTCAAACGAATTTCTCAGAAAATAAAACCCCGCTAATTTGCACTTTCATTACAAAAGTAAAATTTTATTAAAATACTCTTGGTGCCATTTGTCAGTTTTGGAATTAATATTAGGTGGCTAGACCGTCTAGCCACCGCCCTTGAAAGGGTTAACAAAACTTCGTTATTTAGGGAAATAAGGTATGTAAGAGAACTAAGTAAACATTTCAAAAAACTCATTTTAGCAATTACCGTCCATAGCAAATATGTATTCCAATTCTTTTGAACAGCCCTGTATTTGATCTGTAGGCTGATATGTATACTATATAATGCGGAAATTTAGTTTAGCAAGAAAACGCTTAACAGGCTGAAATTTCTCTTTCAGAAATTTATACTAATAGATGGAAACATACTTGTATACATTTGTACAACCTTGTAGTTAATCTAGTACCTTTACTACACGCCACTATTTAGCTAAAGGTTAATTCAAATTAAAACACTCTTAAAACTACTAAAATCACTTTTCCAGAAATTATCATTTATAGACGGCCATGTATCAGATTCTTTGCGTGAACCTGTATATAATTTTATCTATGTTCTAGAAACATTTTTTAGTAAACTAAATGCAGTTCCGCGTAAAAATGCATAACTCATTTAAAAACCACCTTTAATAATTTGCAATCATACCCAGTAACCATTACGAATTCTTTTGTGTAGCCCTGTATATGAATTATAGCATTTATACACACCATATACCATGCATAAATATAGTGAAACATAAAAGCACATAACATAATTAAAAATGTATTTCCAGCAATCGTCGCCACTGTACAGTACTTCGGATACAATATAGTATCTGGAATCTTTTGTGTGTCCCTGTAAATGCTATGCACTTCGCATTATACATGAAATAAGTTGTAAACCTCAGCGACGTATATCAATTTCATTATACATGAAATAATTTAACATAATTAAAATACGCCGCAAACAATTTCTTCCACCCCTATATCATTATATAACGGAATTCTTTTCTGTGGCCCTGTAAATGAATAATAACTATTCTTTGCACATATATTCTAAATGCATATTTTAGTACACTTGATAAATGCATATCAATTTTGTTATGCTTGAAAGCATGTAGCATCATTAAAAATCATTTTAAACGAATTTTTTCCCATAAGCCATAATGTAACGGAAAGCTTTTGACTATACCTGTAAATGAACTAAACATGCTAGAAACTTCATTTGAAATATGGAATGTGGTATGGTAAACATTAATAACATCCAAAGATTTCAGGGCATGTAGATCTGATGAAAATGTAAAAACTTTCTTTAAACCTTAAGCTTTAAATGCATAGTGATGCATATTTACATCACTTTTAATTTAATTCTTAGCAACCAGTATATTTATATAGAATGATTAATCCTGTAAAAAATTACAAAAATATAAAGTTAAAAATCTATCTTAAAATTTCTGGGGTCTAACTTTTAATAAAAGAGTAAAAAATATATTTCTAAAATATAATTTATGCATTTAAGTGTTAAGTTTTACAAAATAAAAAATAACATAAAATAAAGTATTTACACTCATACTTATTAAAATATTTAATAATTTGTAATATTTTAGTTTTTACTTGTATTTCAGATGTGCAAGATAAGAAAAGGTTGCCGTATTATACGAAAAACGTATCTGTGATATTTTTTACTTATTTTTCCTGTGTATAATTTTTTTTCGAAACAAAATAAAAAAATCATACATTTAAGGGTTAAATATTTTTCTTTAGTTAGTTTCTCAGTGTTACTTTGATAAAGCTGTGATAACATTGTTTTTTTCTTCTTTTACGTGGTATACATTTTATGTAAAAAAAGAAAAATTAAACTCAGAAAAGTTGATACTTATGTCATATCAAAATGTTGCGAGGCTAATGAAAAAGACAGGCAACAGCTATGTATTCCACGTGTCCTTTTTAAAAACCGCTAGTGACACGTGATGCTCTTTTCGCACACCTTCATTGGTGCTTTCGAGCATCACGTGACTCTAGCGGTCTGTAAAAAATGATACGTGGAATGTACCGCGATAGCCTGTCTTTTTTCTTAGCCTCGAAAATGTTGCATTATAAATAGTAGGTATTTTTGTTTTTTAAACTAAAAATTGAAGAGCTTAGTGGAAGAACATATTATGTTGCATTTTCTCACAAAAATGTTTTATTGCATAGATGAAGGTCTTCTATCATATGGTAAAGATAAAATAGATTCTAATTAGTCTTAGAGATATGATACATTACTTACAAATATTTAGAATTTGAATATTTAATTACTAAAATAATATTAATATTTTGTAATATCTGAAAATTTAAAGTTAATGAACTTTTCTAAAAATGTTTAGTACCACCTGTTACCATATTAAATAAATTCTACCAAAAAGAAAATAATTGACGAAATTTACAAGAAAAAGCTTTAATTTCCATTTTCTCGAATTTTAATTACAAAATGGCCAGGTTATCAACAGGGCAAACTTCCACCAGTAAAAAAAGGTTTGAAATTTTTGTGCTATTTGTGACAGATAATTTTCATGAATATGGTGTGATAAGATGAAAATTTCTATTAAAATTTACTTGTGGAAGGTTGCCCCGTTGGTAATCTGGATCTTTTGTAATCACAAGTATCTATTATTATATCTGGAATATATATTTACTCTTAGCCAATAGCATAGCTTTAGGGGGGGGGGGATTGGATCATTTTATCAACAGTATTATTTTATGCCATAGCTGCCAACTTTTACGCTTTTTTGCTACCACTAATATTCAACAGAGGATTTCCCCTTCTTTAATCATGATATTTCGATAATTAAATAAGAAAATACTTTCTATAAAATTTTAGTGGTAAGAAGAAAGCGTAAAATTTGGCAGCTATGTTGTATGCTAAATTTTTTGTTTAATCGTATAACGTTCAATTGTTCCAGCATTTTAAAGTAACTTACACAAGCATTTTAAAAGTAATATTTTTCGCCTTAACTAATAGCACAATTATCTGCGATTAAAAATGGCGAAATAATCTGTAAGAAACTAACGATGTCCTGAGCATTTGGAGTCCTGATTTACGCGGGACGTCTAGCAACACAAATGATGACACAAGTATAAAAATCTTTACACTGTAATTGCTGTTTCCTGTAAGTTTTGACGCAATTAACCAGTACCCCATTATACTTTTCATACAGTGCATGTATGTCTTTTATCTGAATATTTTAGTAGCAATCGTTCCCTTTTCTAATTGTAGAATTCTTGGGTTAAATAAAGCGAAAAAATTTATACGATATTTAATAGTACTAAAAATTAAAATGTCGTTAAATGACGTCCACTCTGAAGGGGTTAAATAAGACTACACAACAATCCACGATTAAAAGATCCATCAAGAACAGCACCAACATTAAAATAGGGGCGTTTTTAGGGACTTGTCTGTAAAATTTCCCTGACGTAAATCCACTTTATCATTTTTAAAATTGCCTGGTTCTTTCATGAAACTATGATTAAAGAGGAATTGATATCGTTGGTACCATGTCAAAATATCCGATGTGTAAACAGGGGGTTACTTTTTATAAATTCAAATTTTTTTATTTGCACCACTTTTTTGAAATAATAAAATTCGCCTTATTTAACCTTATTTAATGACATATTAATTAAGGCGAAAACAAGGGGAATTTTACCATTTCAGAAAAGTGGTGCAAATCAAAAAATCTCAATTTTAAAAAAGTAGCCCACAGTTTTCACATTGGATATTTTCACATAGTAGCAACGATATATCCTACAAATGGTGAAGCTTAAACTGGAACCGGTTCTGATTTCTGAAAAACAAAACTTACACCAGTAAGTTTGAATCAAAGACTTTTAAGATACAAAGATCGGCAATTCCCACTCAAAAGCATATGAAATCATGGCAGCCGTCTGAAGTAAATTGAAGCTCCTGAACCGCGAAGTTTGTCCGTCATCTGTCAGTTATTTACCGTTAAGTGCTAGGGCTAGAATGGGCTTAAAAAATAATTTTTGTCAGTATATATGAAGTTTATGGGATATTTCCTTTACATGAAGCTATTTTTTATATCTAAACATGCGTTGTAAATATTGAGTTTTCAGAAATGAAGTTAAATAAGGCGATTTATTAATAATTTTATGGATGGTATGTTTGAAAAAGAGTATCTAGTTTTAACATGTCTTATAAACCAAAATAAAGGCGAC
The DNA here is from genome assembly GCA_963932465.1 of Maratus speciosus. Taxonomy (NCBI): domain Eukaryota; kingdom Metazoa; phylum Arthropoda; class Arachnida; order Araneae; family Salticidae; genus Maratus; species Maratus speciosus. Next base: position 166,708,899 of record OZ010796.1, on the reverse strand, counting down.
ATTTATATGGAAACAGAATGTTAAAGGTTATAATTCTACCCTTTTTTAAGTTTGACTTACAAAAGTAACTGGTAGGGAAGTTTAATGAAAGGTAGCAACTGTAAGATAATATAGTACTTTATAAAATTTTAAATTAGTTGTAAAAAAATCTACGTTTTTTAAACTAATTTTTATGTTAGAAAGTAACACAATATTTTTATCATTGGAGGATGTTTATTGAAATACTTACTTGCTATACGAAAAAAACAAAAATATTGATGAATTTTAAAGTATTTTTTTTAAAAAAAGGCCTAAATGAAATAGGGTAGACTAATACTTAATGATCCGCAATAAAAAATACGATGGTAAAAGCATTTTATTAGGTAAATTAAAATATAAAACATATATACTGCCGTACAACAGCTGTGATCAAAAATCCTCAGTTAAACTGACAGTTTGCCGGTCAACGTATCTTAAAAGTCTTTGGTTTGAATAAGAACCTTCTCCTTATTAATTCATGAATTATTTCTGCCATAATCAAGTCAAGAATATCTATTGTTTAGCCAGATTTTACGATTACGCCATATTGTGATAACCTAAGCAATCCTCCTGTAAATGCCAGCGAGTTAGATTATCCCTTGGACAAACTTCCACCAATAAATTTGTATAGAAATTTTCATGATTACTTAAGCGTCTATTTCATGCAGGATTTCTTTCATAAATATGACAAAAATTTTTGATTCGTTTTTACAGGTGGAGATTTGTCCCGGCATTAATAAGAACCTGATTCAATGAAAATAAACAACAGTTGCCATCTTGTGACAACCTTCTCAGTATCCAGATACTCATGTACTCGTAACCGGTATATACTGCAATATGTGTCTCCTTTTCCTTATTCATAACTCCATTAGCTGTTTCAAGCCAATGGCTTAATGTACAAAAACTGCGAATGATTTTCTGTGGATTGGTTTGGAATGAAATAATTTAAACAACACGATAAAAATGTTGTTTCAATTATACTAAAGCTATTTTTGCACAGCACACATATGATCTTCATATAATTAGATGATAATATTCACGTATATATATATAGCCCTGTATATTCCTGTGCATGAGCAGGAATCTGAAAGGAAAATAAAAAAGTTTAACCCTTTAAGGGGAGAGGTACTTGTATTCGTAAAATGCCAAAATGAGTGGACGACATCAAAATTTATAAACACATTTATTATAAAGTAAGCTAAAGCTTTTGCTCGAGTATAAAATAAAAGGAAAATTTTCACTGAAATATTCTGATGCAAATGTGGCATTTAGGAATTAGGTTGTGTTTATGAAGGCCAATTATCACCAGGAGAGATATAGGCCCTAAGGGGAAGTGCCCTGCGTGGGGGTCTTTCTAAGGGAACCTAACTTGTATTTACGCAAGTAAATCCAAGGTTTGAAGAAAATCATGGACAACTCCGAACGATTAGGCCGACGGACACGATTGGGTTTGAACTCAGCACCTGCCGTCTACCAGCTTCGAGATTTATAAAAATGTTATAAAAATTTTAATGGCACTTCTTTCTTATGAGAAAATTTGAGCATTTGCGAGATTAAATTATTTTTAATAGATAACTGACTTCTGTCCCACGTGCGCATACAACAAAATAACTTGGCATTTTTTACAGTATTTACGGTATGTTTGAGTTAAAATTATTTAAGGCACATGTACTGTTTATCTGAATATTACTGAAATACTGTACATACACCGGTCAGATTGCTGCCAGTATATGTATCACAATTTTACAGTATTTTATATTGAGATTTAAATGTTTTTTAAATGCAGCGCATGTTTTATTAGGTCATTAGTTGCCTTAAAGAAATTAATGAAAGTTTATTTCTTTAAATTTAACACTAGAAACGCCATTAGGAGTCATTTTGATCCCTGCCAAACTGATAATAGTCGATTCGAACCAGAAATTTCTCCATTAGATATGTTAAATGTATACAGCAGAAAAATAGGCTAATTAAATAAGTTAAATAGTTTTGAATAAAAATTCTGCTGTGATACACTTTTTATAACTCTTGAGTAAAATAGCCGGCGGTTCTAGTGTTAAATGCCGAAGTAATTTTGACTCAATAAATAAGACATAAATGGGAAAATAATTTGTAAAGAAAACAGAAAGCAAACATCAAAGGACATTTCAGAGACAATTTAACAAAATGAAAGCCTATAATTTTATAAACAAATTAATGAAATTTATGAAAGAATTATGTGTGAATAGAATCATGAATGTACTTTTACTGAAATTCAATTTCACAGAGGTAAATTCCTTTACAAAATACGCTGTGAATATTCACTCGAACCGCACGTAAGCCAAAAAATAGCCTATGATATTTATTCAAGATTATTGAAGCATGAAGAAATTTTATTAAAGCAACATGTAAACGATGTCAGAAACAGGTTTAAAAACGCATTTTTGTATCTCTTGTATTGAAAGTAGAAAAAGAATACATTGTATTATTGGTATAAAGCTTCTTTTATATTCCTTGTGCGCTTTCGAACATGTATATTTAAAAATATATTTGGGGTAAATAGTTCAATAACCCTTTGAAGGTAAGCTAAATCTCATATTATCATATCACACCACAGAGTCATGCCAATTTATCAAATTAATTTATGAAAAAAGTATCTAATAAAAAAAGGTTTTGTCATTGCCCTTTTTTATCGAATTAATAAAGGCGAAGTTCAGACGCTTCAAATTTTTTTAAGGTTAACCCTTTGAGGTGCGGTGGGATATTTTATATCCCACATAATTTTAATCAAGATTTTCCCTAGAATCTTTTCATTAAATTTTACTTCTATAACTTTAGTGAAAAAAAGTTCTAAAATTATAATTCCTTAATTTCCAATAATTTCTCCCCGAAAATTCTGGTGTGAATTAAACATCACAGAAACTTAATTACTAGCCCTGGAAAAGATTAAACTAGGCATGTTTAGTGTGGTGCGGCACTTTGCGAATTTTTAAGTGCGCCGTGCCATTTTTTAAAAGTGCCATGCTACTTTTTATGTGCACCATGCTATTTTTTAGGCGTGTAGTGCTTATTTTTAGGAGCACCGTGCTAATTTTTAAATGTGTCGGACTCTATTTTAAATTCCTTGTCGATTTTCGGAGAGCGACACGCTGATTTTTCGAAAATAAGCGGTGATTCTGTTCGGAAATTTCCGTAAATTTAAGGCATTCAGTTGCGAAAAATGAAAAAAAAAATCGATCGTGAATCCGAAAATTCGCAACCAATTAAAAAATACAGAGAAATTTGTCAGGATCGCGAAAAAAACGCGAATTTCGTCCACGGAACTATTAATAAAAAGGAAATGACATATCCTTAAAACAGTGAAGCTTCAACTCTAACCGATTTTGCAGGGATTGATTAAAGCCGGGAGAAATTTACGCCAGAAAATTTAAATAGAAATTTTCACCTTATTTAAACTGCTTATTCATACAAATTTTCAGTCATAAATAATAGCAGAAACGGCTATTGATTTTTACTGGTGGATATTTACTTTGACGGTAGTCATGCGTTTCCGCCATGTTGTGACAACCTAGACAAATTCCTGTGAGTGTCAATGAAAAATATTGTAATAGATGGATAAACTGACACCGGTAAAACCAAATAGAATTTTTTACCAGATTTCCAATAAAATAATTCCTTAAATAAGACGAAATTTTGTATTCAAATTTACTGGTGGGAAGTTTACCCGCTGCAAATCAGATACAGATGACCAGATTAAAAAAAAAAAACATCCGCCATCTTGTGACAACCTCCTCAGTTACTTCACTCGCTACTGATAGACAGTACACGATAGGTCTCCTCCTCTCTATTCATAATTCCATTATAGGATGACAAATACGCAAAATGGTTTCTACACAATAGTAAACATCTTGTCATTAGTGCGAAAAAGGAAAATTGGGGACGAAATGTGTATTATGCCGGGCGAAACTACCACCAGGAAATTTAAATAGAAATATTCTCCTTATTTAAAAACTTAATATTGCAGAATTTCAGTCATAAATAATGGCAGAAACAGATATTCATTTTTAGTGGTGGAAGCGTATTTTAGCGGTAGTCAGGCTCTGCATTTCCGCCGTATTGTGACAACTTAGACAACCTCCCATCAGTGTCAGTGAAAAATATTACAATACCTGGACAAACTGAGACCAGTAAAATGAATAGAAATGTTTACGATATTTGTGACAAAATATTTCCACGAATAAAGCGTTTAAACCCTTGAGGGGCACCGGAATATATTATATACCACCTACGATTAATGAAGTTTTACACCAGAAAAAAATTATTAAATTTTACTTTTCTAACTTCGGTGGAAAAAAGCCGTAAAATTGCTTTTACTTATTTTGAAATAGTATTTTTCAAAGATTCCTGTGGGAATTCAGCATTTCACAAACGTAATTGTTTGCCCCTCAAGGGGTTAATGAAGAAGAAATTTTCTATTCAAATTTAATGGTGAGAAGTTTGGGAGAAACCACTGATCCTATTTATAAAAAACATCCGCTATCTTGTGGCAACCTCCTCGTTTACTTCACTTGCAACTGGTAGTTAGTGCACTATATGCATGGCTGCCAACTTTTACGCTTTTTTGCTACCACTAAAAATTAATAGAGATTTTCCCATTATTTAATCATGAGATTTCGACGATTAGATAAGACAATATTTCCTACAGTATTTTAGTGGTATGAAGAAAGCGTAAAAGTTGGCAGCTATGTACACTATATTGCCATTAATGATCGGCAATTTTCAATTTTAGACATTTTGTCGAATATTTAGAAATATACTTGACAGATTCTTCTGGAATTTCAGGATTAAAAATACCAGGTATGACCTCATATTTTGAAATGTCGATTTGATAAGGGGGACAATTAGGGGGGTCAACAAAAAATCAAAGAAAAAAATAATTCTTGGGATCACCCTGTAAAATAAAATACACGAAATGATCTATCGCTACCGAATATAAATAAACAGACATTGTGCAATATGTGTATTCTTTTGTGTAAGAATAGCACGTACATTATTAGAGATATAGCAATTTATTTAAAAAAATAAAAAAATTATTGCATGTTTTTTGCTTATAACATGCAGGGTTTTCAATCAAATTTAACTCCGTTTTTAGAAAAATTGAAAAATATAGTAGAAACAATATAGTGCAATTGGAATATAAATATATTAAATATTTTAGAAAATATGAGCAGTTGTATGAAATTATTTTTATCTGCGCATGCGTGAACGATAACAAGGATCATTTTACATAATTTAATAGACTACTCTATGGAGCAACTTATTAAAAAAAATTTAGAAATTAAATAGTAAAAATTCAGAAAGATATCGGCATTAGAGTGAGAAAATTTTTATTTGTTCTTTAAAAGCAGCTGAATGATAAGGGATTTTCCACAAATTGCCATTTTTAATTTTTATTTATTTTTTAATTTTCATTTTTTATTGATGCTTTAGTTCTTCTTGGATAACCACCAGAACGAGCCTATACCATGATCAAAAGAAGTATCGAAATCGAAGCATTTTTTCCAAGTCTACTCGTTGATACTCACTAAATACTAACTTTTTTCTGAAAGTCAGTTAATAAAAAATGACAATTTGTGTAAAATCCCTTATCATTCAGCTGCTTTTAGACAACAACTAAAAATTTCCTCACTTTAACGCCGATATCTTTCTGAATTTTTACGATATTTGACTAGATATTTTTTATAAGTTGCTCCATAGAATTGACTATTAAACTATGTAAAATGATCCTTGTTATCGTTCGCACATGCGTAGATAAAAATTATTTCATACAACTGCTCATATTTCCTAACATATTTAATATATTTATATTCCAATTGCACTATATTGTTTCTACTATATTTTGTCATTTTTTCTGAAATCGGCGTTAAATTTGGTGGAAAACCCTGCATGTTATGAGTAAAAAACATGCAAGAATTTTTTAATTTTTTTAAATAAATCACTATATTACTATTAATATACGTGCTATTCTTACACAAAAGAATACACTTATTGCACAATGTCTGTTTATTTATACTCGGTAGCGGTAGATCATTTCGTGCGTTTTATTTTACAGTGTGATCTCAAGTATTATTGTTTTTTCTTGGATTTTTTGTTGGCCCCCTAATTGCCCCCCTTAACAAATCGACATTTCTAAATATGAGGTCATACCTGTTCTTTCTAATCTTGAAATTCCAGAAGAATCTGTCAAGTATATTTCTAGATATTCGACAAAATGTCTAAAATTGAAAGTTGCCGGTCATTAATGGCTATATAGTGTATGTGCTACTTATTTATATAATTATGAACGCACCTAAAAATCTGATTTGCATTACTGAGGTGAACTCCAGCATCTTTTCATTAGAACATCGGGCGAGTAGGATTTATAGTTTGCTCACAGGGACGGATATAGTAATGAGCAAAAATCGTTTGTGGTACATTTTAACCCATTACCTGCTAGCGTTTCGTTTTTGAAACGTTAAAAATGAATTAAAATTAAGTATCAAGATACCACTATTCTGAAATTAAAAAATTGCCTCAATTAATTACAGAAATTTTGAACATTAAATAAAGCGAAGATTATCTTTCAATATTTGTGGTGGCAAATGTAAAAAAGTTGAAGTTTCCTATCTTACAGTTTCGGCCGTTTAATGGCTTAACACGTTCACGCCGGTGAGGTGGGTCACACTCGACTGACTCAGAGCTGCCAAGTTTCCAGCTTTTTTGATACCAGTATTTTAATACAGAAAATGTTGTTTATTTAATTAGAACAATTGGGCGATTCAAAAGAACAATATTTTCTCTATAATAACAAAGGTGTGCAAAAAGCCGGAGACTTGACAACTCTGAGACAGTCGAGTGTGAACCGCCGCGCCAGCGTGAACGTGTTAAAGATGTTATCATATTTCAAATATTATAACACTTACCGGGTGTCCCAAAAATAACTGATAGATTTTAAAATTCAATAACTTCCAAACGGTGACAGATATTAAAATATTCTTGCAGGAGGGTTATGTATGATGTCAGGGGTTTTTGTACTGTAATTCTTGATTTTAGTTCGAATTTCAAACAATAGATCGCGCTGTGAGCAATAGGCGCTCAGTCCAGACCCGATTTCTGGTACTTTGGGATACATTCAATACATTTTAATCTCCTTTTTTTGCATGGAAGAAGAGAGAGGCCGAAAAATCGAGCCTGGATTTAGCGGTTATTGCTTGCAGCGCCATCTATCGATTCTATTTGTAACTAAAACTGAGAATCGGTGCATAAAAACTCCTGACATCTTATATATCACTTCTGCAAGAATTTTTTTATTATCTGTCACCGTTTGCAAGTTATGGAATTTTAAAATCCATCAGTCATTTTTGGGACACCCAGTAAATGCAACACTGAGGTGGACAACAACATAGCTTGCATAGCATATGGGGTCCGAAGTATTTATCGTTTATTTAACTTCACCTCATCGTGTTGAAGTGTTGAAATTGCAGGATTAGACATAACTCGATAAACATATTAATATACAACTGGTCTGCAACGTCATGCCGTCGGTGCCATGTCAAACTATCCAATATGAAAACAATGTCGCCAGTGGGCTACTTTTTAAAAATTCAGATTTCTTGATTGACACCATATTTTGAAATGGTAAAATTATTCATATCTAATGACATATTAATTAAGGCGAAAACAAGGGAAATTTTACCATTTTAGAAAAGTGGTGCCAATCAAGAAATCAGAATTTTAAAAATGTAGCCCACTGGCAACACTGTTTTCATATTGGATAGTTTGACATGGTACCGAAGATATCTTGGTGAAAACCACCTGCAGACATGATTTTAGTGATTGATCGGTAGGTTTATCATTGTGTTTTCCTGCACCCAAAGGCATGAAGAGATGGAGGACTGGGAACAGGAAAACACAATGGTAATCTTACCAGTCAACTACTAAACTCGTGTATGCCGGTATTTCCCGCCAAGATATAAATTGAAAGCCCAGTTGAATTTTAATATGCGAATTTAGTTTTAATTAATCCTGGAATTACAGCCACCAACTCGATGAGGTGATGGCTTATGCAGCCATCCCCGGTATAATACATAGGGCTGAACAGGGGAATTCGCGCACATTACCAGTGGGCTACATTTTTAAACCTCAGAATGCTTGATTCCTACCACTTTTTTGAAGTACAGATAATCACTTTATTTAATGACAGATTAAATAATGCGAGAATCAGCCGAATTATACGCTTTTATGAAAGTGGTGGGGATCAAGCAATCTGAATTTTTAAAAAAGTAGCCCACTGGCAAAACTACACATTGCTGTCAATATACGGCATTTACTAAAAATGTACTTTTACTGCACTGTGCTTCGGTGAAAAAGTTGCACAATATTGGACCGATTGTTACCACTAAATTTTAATGGCATTCTTCGCCTTATTTAATGACAAAATTTATTAAATTTATTAAAACAGAGGATAATATTAAAGTTCAATGGCAGCAATTGGCCTATTACTGAATACCTTTTCCACCGCAGCATTCTGTCTTTTGTAAATTGTATATTTAGACACCTGGTTTTATTTTATGAAAAATGAAATTTCTTAACAGTATTCTGATAGTGTCAGAACGTGTTTGATAATCTATGCCTCATGCATGATTTATCGTCCGTCTTTTATAATGTTGAAGTCATCTGGAAAAGGTCATTTAAAGTATATATTATATAATACACATACAATTTAGTTCTAGCACAAGTATATCAATTTGCATAGCTGCCTACTTTTACGATTTTTTCTACCACTTTTTTTAAACAGAAAATTTGGTATATTCAATCCTAAGTTTCTGGCGAAAATAATAAATCAACTGTCTCTTTTCAAAAATAGTGGTAAGAAAAAAAGTAACATTTGTAGCTATAGAGCAGCAGTTGTATCTCACATAAGCACATATGCATTTGGATTATAGCCCCTTTATTCTCGCTCCTGTGATATTCACGCGCAGTGCCTTTTATTCAGATTTTTTGACTCCCACCAGTTTTATAAAATAGTGTAATTGGGTTTATCCTAGTATCATTTTACCTGTCATAAAATGAGGTGAATATTTCTTTTTCAAAAAAGTGGTGCCAATAAGCAATTTGAATTCTTAAACCGTAATTTAATGCGACCGCTAAAGGGTTAAAGAAAGTGATGTTTCCAAGCTGTGTTATAAAAAGTCATTTTTCTATGTATTAAACTAACAGAAACGCATACGGCTTCAAATGCCTACGATCATCGGAAAAAATGGTTCGAAAGTTTTGAATTAGCGTAAAAAAAGGGTTTATAAATTTAAAAAAACTTATTTTAATTGGCCATATTTCCAACAAAATGCAATATTACTAGCATATTCGGGGTTCCTACACTTTCATCTGAAATATCTGTACTTTCATGTAGAAAAACTCGATTTATATAATCGGGCGATTGCAAAAGGCGATTTTTTCTCTATGAAAATACTGGGTGTTTATATGACCTGAAGTCAGGTAAATTCCCTAAATTGTAGGAACCCTGATTTTTTTTTTTGCCTTTCCAGTTACTTTAAATCCTTTACTAATACTGAAATTATATTTTTAAAAAATTCCCTTTTTAAAATTAATACAATGTTGGCTCAAATTATTAGTTTTTTTTTTAATGTGTCAATTTTGAATTGAAATTCGGACAATAAAAGATCCTTGAAAGTTGATTCATCCCACATCAAAACTAAATCATAAAAGAAACATATTTACTTAAAACTATTTATTTAATGGAGCTATGAATAATGAGGTGGAGACATATAATGTGCTGTCTACCAGTTGCGAGTGAAGTAACTGTGGAGGTTGTCACAAGATGGCGACTGTTTTTTAATCGTATCAACAGTTTTAGGTTACCGCCGGGGTAAACTTCCCACCAGTAAATTTGAAGAGAAAATTTCGTTTCATTTTAGCGCCTTATTCATAGAAATATTTACTTACAAATATGGTAAAATTTTCTATTTGTTTTTACTGGTTTCAGTTTGCCCCGGTATTATACTATTTTTTACTGACACTGCTAGGAGGCTGTATATGTTGTTACAACATGGCGAAAACGCAGGGCCTCACAACCGCCAAAGTAACTTCCACCAGTAATAATGAATAGCTTCTTCTACCTTTATTTATGTCTGAAATTTTGCGTTTAATAAGGTGTTTAAATAAGAAGTAAATTTCTATTTAAATTTACTGGTGGAAATTTCACCCGGCAGTATTCAACCCCTGCAAAAGCGATTACAGTTGAATTAAGGACCTATTTTAAGGACATATCAGTTCCTTTCTACTAATATACTGTTCATACGCATCAAGAGATTCAGAGCATTTTGTGTGTTTCAGTACCAGAAATTTCGTAAAGTACCGAATGCTAGACCTGAAGATAGAATTTTTTTTTCATTAAACAAGACAAATATTTCTTTACGAAAATTCTGGTAAGAAGTGTTTGAAAGTCCTTGAAGCGCACGAATCCTGTAATAGTTCCATGATTTATTTAACGCAAGATTTCGATATGCTTGTAATGAGAAAGCACATTACTATTATGGTTTCAAAAATATATTTATACAAAAACACAAAGTTGTCAATGAACTACATAATGTAAAGTTTAATCTTAATTAGGAAAAAAAAATGACAGTAATTTGACGAAAGAAATTTTAAATGCGTCATTTATAAAAAATATTTCTTAAATATGTTTAATAAACTAGGTAAATTTTACAGATTCGAATTCTCGAAATAATTTGATACGAAACAGAATCAGTTTTGTTAATTTCATTTTCATAATCTTTCAAATCATTGATTAGAAAACAGAATTTCATATCTAAAACTGTCGTAATCTAAACATAAAATAATAGTTACCGACCTGAAAATTAAGAGAAATGAAACACCTTGCTTTGTATCACTATCCATAATGGCATTAAAATGACCATTTTGGAACAGATGTCATAAGTTCCCACGGCCGCCATCTTGGAATTTTTCTTGGTGTGAAAACCCCTTTTTCGCCAAGTAGTAAATGTCGCCAAGCACCGGTTTATACGCATGTTTCGCTTAACGAAAATAAAATGTAAATAATAAACAAAATTCGCTAAAGTGGCAATCAGTAATCTTGTATGAGCGCTTCGCGCACATTAACCGAAAAAAACATCACTGCATTCAGCAGTTCTCCCGGTGTAGCATTCTCAAAATTCAGCAGTTCTCGTTTACTAGCAATCTCAAAATGTAAAAAACTCTTAAAGCAGCAAAATATACATAGAAAACAAAACTCGCTAATGTGGCAATCAGTAATCTTGTATCAGCGTTTCGCGCAGATTAACCGAAAAAAAATCACTGCATTCAGCATTTCTCCCGGTGTAGCATTCTTAAAATTCAGCAGTTCTCGCTTTCTAGCAATCTCAAAATGTAAAACACTCTTAAAGCAGCAAAATATACATAAAATTATCAACATACCTTAACAGATATCTGCTTTCTTGAAAGCTCCAGCACGAAATCTCTCCCATAACACCACCGTCATTTTCCAAAATAGACTTATGAATACACATTGAGACACAATAAACAAACCTACTTTTCCTCTCAACATTTCCTCATATTTCTTAATTACTTCAGCAAAAGCGTTTAAACGGATTACAAAAAACATATTCAGTCAAATACATCCAATATATTTAACATAAAAATAAAAAGACAGAACGATACAACCCGATATCAAAATACATCCACGAAATCCACCAATTCTCAGGGGTTGCCAGAACACAACACGTCAGAATACACACGTCACACGGGGTACCACATATCGAGGTTGCCATATCTATAAACACCGCAAACACGCCAACAAAAAAATGGCCAAACAATTCAAAACAACGGCTGAGGGATAATAAGGCATCTAAGCCATCATTTTTATGAAAGTAACTGATGGAGTTATTATTTTATTTTTTACATATGACATGTAATCTTACTTCCCGATCGAAGTATAAACGTGTTTTTTAAGTGGGGATAGTTTTTCGACTGAAAAATTAAGAATATTTACATAGTATATATTTGTAGGTTTATGAGTTAAAATGACTGATGGAATGTAAAATAATTTGCAAACGGTGACAAAAAAAAAAAAAAAAAAAAAAAAAAAAATGCAGGAGGGTAATGTAAGATGTCAGGAGTTTTTGTGCTGCAATTCCCAGATTTTGTTACAAATAGCAGCGATAGATGGCACTGCAAGCAATAGGCGCTATATCCAGTCTCGATTTTTCGGCTTCTCTCTTCTCCCATGCGAAAAAAGGAGATTAAAATGTTTTGAATCGATCCCGCTGTACCAAAAATCGGGTACGGAATTAGCACCTATTTCTCGCAGCGCCATTTATTGTTTAAAATTCGAACTAGAATCAAGAATCACAGTAAAAAAGTCCTGACATCATACATAACCCTCCTGCAAGAATTTTTTTTAATATCTGTCACCAGTTTTGCCAGATGGGCTACTTTTTTAGAAATCAGATTCTTGATTGGCACCACTTTTTTGAAATGGCAAAACGTGCCTTATTTAATGGCATATTAATTAAGGCAAGAACAAAGTGAATTTTACCGTTTCAAAAAAGTGGTGCCAGTCAAGGAATCTGAATTTAAAAAATATACCACACTGGCAACACTGTATGTCACCGTTTGCAAGTTATTGAACTTTAAAATCCATGAGTCATTTCTTGGGACACCCGGCATATGTGTAGTAAGGTATATGATATCTAGGTTTGTGTACGAAAGAAACATACGTTTTGAACGTTCAGCAACAATTTTTATTTAAATATGAGCCTTTAGGATTTTCTTTTCCTTCGATATTTCACGGCGTATAGTGATCATTTTTATAAGAGATGTATCCGTATGCTTTCATCTGAAACAATCACACGTATCACGCTTTAAAATATGTACAATTATCTAGTCATTCACCAGCAATTTTGAAATTTAGCATTTTTAACAAAATGGCAGATTGTCAAATTTAATGTATTATGATTTAATGTATATAAACAAAATATCTTATTTTATTTATGTTTAAGAATTGGTAGGAACTCAGAAATTATGTAAGCTTTCATTAAAAAAAGCAAAAAAAAAAAAAAAAAAAAAAAAAAAAAAAAAAAAAAAAAAAAAGAAGAATCAAAAAAAGAAAATCCGTAGAAAAAATAGCTACGTAAAATTCAAAATTTTGTAACAATCGATTGTTCTTAAAATGTTGAAAAAAAATGTTTAAATACCTATTAATTAGTAAATTGGTTTAACCCTTAATTGCATAGTGATGTAAATTTGCATCACCTTTTTATTTAATTTTTAATACATAAATTAAGTTCTTGCAACCACTATATTTATATAGAAATATTAATCCTCTAAAAATTACAAAAATATGCTACTAAATAAAGTTAAAAATCTATCTTAAGATTTCTGGTATCTAATCCTTAATATAAAAATAAAAAACACAATTCTAAAAGAATAATTCATGCAATTAAGGGTTAAATATCAAAATTATCACTTTATAGGCCGCTGACTCAGTTTTGCGTTATTTATAAAATTGCTTTAAGAAATTCTAAATTCTCCCCAGAAAGTTTCAATAGTTATTCTCTGCTATACTAAAACTATAATATAAGATGTTTCGTGAATAAAATGCAGAAAAATTTCCTGGTGTAAACTCAAAATTTATAAATAAAAAAACCCTTCATACTTAGCAACACTTTTTGCTGTGCATAGTGGTAATATATGAATAGGTTATGAAGGTTTTGATTTAATATTAGTTCGTTTATATTAACATCTTAAATACACACAACATTAAATTTGTTTCAAAAATCATTAACGAGAAAATCTCAATTAACAATAAAATCTAAATAAAATTGGCTTAAATTCAAATTTGTATGATTATTTTAATTTATTTTCAGCCCCTCTGTACATTTCAATTTACAAAATAATCTTAAGATCAAAGCGAATTTAAAGTTAAAACGTTTCCACGAAATTCGCAGTCACATGAGTAAATAACTTTAAAGAGACTCTTATTGACTTGTAATCATTTAAGAATGTTTCGTGTGTATTGATTTCATGAATAAAACACGCTATTAATATACATCAATACGAAAATTCTATGAACAGAATATCTAGTTATAGAAAGCGCTTTCACGATTGAAAGAATTATCCTTTAAAGACCTTTGTTTGCAGAACAATAACTTGCTTTTATCGTATTGCTTCACTTTAAGAAGAAAACATTTTCATGATCCAGTATAAGGATATAATGGTGCTTTTAAAACTGAAAAAATCTAGCTTTTAAGTTTCAAAATTAAATAAAAGCCATATTATTTTTAAACATATATAAGCAATTCAACATTTATTTATTTCTGTATAAGAATGAAAATTGTTGTGATTGAAAAAAACAGTATAGTTCCCTTTGTTTGTTTTAAAAAGTTTCAGAGTTAATACTTAAACATTTAATGAAATATGTAACTTAAATACTTGTAAACTGTATTTTTCAAAAGTCATACATGATATTATCAAATCAGTAATGCCTTACGGCAATGACATGGAATAAACCACAGATCTTACTCATCTTTTTTCATTTAATGTTGAAATTGAAGTACTAAGACACATTATTCCATTGTTTCTTTGAAATTTTTCGGCTTTGACTGAAAATTTTCTTTTGGAAGTAAAAGTTTACAAAGTTTTTTTCGTTAATAGTTATAAAAAGTATTGCATTACTGAAAAAGAGAAACATTTTTGAAAACAGCGTTCATTTTTATTGAAAAATAGCCTAATACGTATTATCAAAATTAATGAAAACATACTAGCTCAGATGGAAGTTACAATATTTAAAAAAGAGTAATATTCCTTTAAAAATCTTATTTCAAGATCTAAAAGATGTACATCTTAAAAGATTTCTTTTCTCAGAAAAACTACCCATCAGTATTGCCAGAGGGCTATTATTTTTTTAATTATTGGCACCGCTTTTGTGAAATAGTAAAATTCCCCTTCTTTTCGCCTTAATTAATATGTCATTAAATAAGAAGAATTTTTTATTTAAAAAAAGTGGTGCGAATCAAGAAATCTGAATTTTAAAAAGGTAGCCCACTGGCAACGCGGCTACTCATAGCTACAGTATGTAATAAACAGCTGTTTTTCTTTACATTTACATCGGCGAAATTTGCTTAAAGCATTCAAGAGGAAACCATCTGAAAATAAAAACATTTCCTTTTCAAAACATTTCCATCCCGGGTTTTTACCTGAACATGACAATCACGTACATTAACACATTACCGACGGGCAAATTTATTAAATCTGAATTTCAAATCAGTAGAAGCTCTTCCCTCTTCTCATAGTCTTTTGTAAATTGGCGTTCTAGATAGCTTCCCAAATTTATGCATCGGTAAATATCTTTCAATGTACGAATTTAATATAAAATGTCTTACAATCTAAAAAAATATGCCCAACATGACATAAATGCATTTTGTAAGGTGGAAGCCACACACGTAGTCAATGGTGTTTTTTGAATGAAAACGAGAATTCTCGTTTTCCGTCGTGAATGAGTTGGGTGAATCAGTGTTGGGTAAAGCATCACTCCAAGGAGGCAGTCGTCTTTCTATTTTTCACATAAACCTAACTCAGCCCACATTTACAACAATGACTATATTTTATGGAAAGATTCAGAAATTTATGAAAGTTTTACATAAATCAGCTCTTTCTGATAAAGACCTCACATTTCATTCGTAAAAATGCAGTTGCTACAAAGAATCCTGTTTCGTTATTTTCATTCTCTTTTAACTTTTCAGCACAAAAACTGTGTTTGAAAAACTGTTGATATTTTAACCTGCTGTCTATACAGCTCCAAACTGGACATTTGATGTACCTCGAAACATGAAAAATCTTAGAAGTTGTCCAAAGAAATTATGAAAAATACGAAAATCTAATCATCACATTTCAAAACATTTTGTTTATCTTTATCTAAAAGATAATTCTTTAACCAATTAACAGTTTTGCCCGTATACCGAACGGGCAAGAAGAGTTTGCTTGATTCATTACTTAAAGCTTTTCCATACCACTAAAGGAGAGTTAATCTTTTGTGTATCTTCAAACATGAAAAAGCTAGAATCTGGCTAAAGAAATCACATGAAAAATACCAAAAGGCAATCATCATGTTTCAAATCATTTTGTTTTCAATTATCTGACAGATAATTCTTTAATCGTTTAAACCTTTCAGGGGCAACTTACTTCAATTCATAAAAGGCTGAAATGAGTGACGACACCAGCATTTATAAACCAATTTATTTCAAAATAAGCAAAAGCTTTTGTTCACGTACATGATCACTCAAACCGAAGCACCAACCAAAACATGGCATAGGATACAACCGCTGCCATCGAAATACTCAAGACCAGAGGACATGAGTGTGACGTCATCACTAATCCACCGGCCTTTCATTGGTGTTGGAATTCATACCGGAAAATTTTAAATAGGAATTTTATTTTATTTTATTTGTGGAATATCTATTATCTTATAAAGCAATAATAACTATTAAAACTTAATAGTGAGAAATTGGTATCCCCCAATAAAAAATCAGCCAGATGCGGCAAAACTGTGGCATTCCGCATCTGGCTGAATATTTATTTTTCCGAATTCTCACCAGTAAGTTTAAATAGTTATTATTGTTTTTATAAGATAATAGATATCCCACAAATAAAATAAAAGACAATTGCTATCAAAAATTTCCCGGTGTGAATTCCAACACTAGTGAGAAGTTGGTCGCGTAGGGATGACGTCACACTTGTGTCGAATGGCCGTGAGTATTTCGATGGCAGCGATATAACGATCTAGCGGAAAATCCCTACTACAATCACCGATGCCGCAGACATCGGAACGCACCCATACCAACCAGTAGAAAATATCAGTAAATCATAATAATGTTGCAAAACAATTGATGTTTTTTTCATAATAATAATAAAAATATAAAAATATATAACGATAGTGAGGTGTCTTGAATGTACAGAAAAAGTCAAATCTATAGTTCTTTGTTCAAGATTATTGCGTGTTAATGTTCATTAAAGTTCAATGTTCGAAAAAATGTTCATAAAAGTTTATTAAAGGAAAACATAATTTGAAAAATAAAGCTATAAAGTTCAGCCTTCAAGAGAAAGTCACCGTTAAAAGATATGTCAGACAAATCACATCTACTATACAAGGCACAATGTTGAGCTCGATTCTAATACAGTGTCAAAAATCCACAAAATGTCCGTAGCAAACCACTGATAAATATTTATAGTATGTTAAAAGAAAATTGTTGCAAAAGTAAAATTGTTAAAATTTATACTTAATAAATGAATATTCCTTATTAATTGCGTTGTACATAGCAAACAATTTTCTATAGAATGTTTCATCTCAGTGTACAATTCCTGTTGAAGTTAAATGTACAATGTATTAACGAAAAATGTCCAAACAAACTGTTGTATAATGCTGTATACTTCCTACATCACCACAGTTGCACCTGTTGTTTGAGCGCTTTCCTATTTTTAACAGATACTGTGGAAATGCTCGAGGTGAGGATAGAAAATAAACTATCACCTGGGATTCACGCGGAAATAAATCTTCAACTTTGATTAATATCACATAAGTATCTCTTCCCTTGCCCGAATTTTGCCAAGAATCTGCAATTGATCATGTAGAAGTGTTTTAAAATAACGTTTTAATATAGAGGTTGGTGCGGAAATGCGTAGAACTTTGTCATAAAGATCATTTACAATAACTAATTTTGCCCACATGGCCGCTCCTTCATAGATAAAAGGACACTCCGGAATAGCAGGAAACGAGGCAGCGGATCAAAAGGCAAAAGAAGCAATCATAAATCTTAACTTACCAGAAGTATTTCTACCTTTCCCACCATCTCATCTCAAACGACAACTAAAATTACAAACACAACAGGAATGGCAGATAATTTTGGATTCTGATCATAGAGGAAGGTTTACATATTCACTTCTACCTATTGTCTCAGAGGAGACATTACTATCACACAGAAACCTCTTCTTGTTTGCAACAAATCACGGACCTTTTCCAGATTATCTGGTAAAGTTCGCAAAATCTGACTCGGGCTACTGCAAGTGTGGAAAACGAGGGACCTCGCTGCACTACGTAACGGAATGCACACTAACATCCATATACCACCCCAGAATCTCCAGAACGATAAGTCTCTCTTCATGGTTCAAAATAATCAGAAAACATCCAGCACTATTACAAAAAATTATAAACTGCATAACACTGATTGAAAACAATCAAGGACTTTTCCAAATGCCTCCACAGGACCTATTATATGATAATGATAATGATATATGGAACTAAGCAAACACACTTTTACTTTAAAGCAGTTATAGAATTAGTGTTATTGCTAAAGAATAATTATGTGTTATACGTCTGTAAATCGCTCAGTTCGTCTCTTTTACTATTGTTACCTATACTTATTTCATTATCTGAATTACCTTTTATTACCTACCATTGTTTTATTACTTTTAAATTGTTCTGTATTTGTTTTTAAATAAACATTGCTGGGTGGGGCTAGTTGAGCTCAAACCAACTGGCAGGCCTCCCCACCTGGCTGAATCTGAATCTGTACCAACATGCGATTTTATCCAGCCAACATGTATGATGTTATTATGTAACATGCGCAAAGAATTGAAGATATTAAAAAGCTGACCGCTAGATGGAAATAAGCGCTGAAGAGCGTAAATTGAGGACAAGTGTTCAGTATAAAGATAAATGAATCATGTTGTGAATCAATGCATCAATTGATAGCCTCATCTATCGCTGCCAATTCAGCTTGAAAAACTGAATTATCGTCATGTAATTTTAATCTCATGCCCAGCATAAAATAATCCTTATACCAAACCGTAAATGCAGCTCCTACACTGTTCATCATTCGAGAACCACCAGTATACAATATCGGATTATTCACCTCTGGCACTGTGTCAACCACTGGCTTAACAAATTTTATATTTAAGTTTTCAAAAACTAAGTATAATTATATGTCTTCAATTTATTCATAAAATCTTCACCTTTAAAATTCATATTGTAAATCAAGACTGTGTCATTTCCATAAATAACATTATAACGCTTAGAAGACAAATTCAGTTCTATGTCTACCGGTGGAGCACCCACCAAAACACATAATGTGTTATGAGAAATCGTACGATAGGCCTTTAACCCCTTAACCCTTTCAGGGGCAAGGTATTTGTATTCGTAAAATGTTCAAATAATTTGCTGACAGCAGTATTAACAAGAGATTATATTTGTAAAGAAGTAAAAGCAAATTTTCGCGTACTTAATAAAGATGACATTTTCATCATAAAATGCTAATGTGGCAATTTGGAATTAAAATTATGTGATGCCGCGACGGCATCACCGCCCTTCAAGGGGTTAACGGTCGCATTAAATTACGGTTTAAAAAGTCAAATTGCATATTGGCACCACTTTTTGGAAAAATAAATGTTCACCTTATTTAATAACAGGCAAAATAATACCATAATAAAGCCAATTACACTATTCTATAAAACTGGTGGGAATCAAAGAAATCTGAATAATCTGAATAAAAGTCACAGCCCGTGAATATGACGGGAGCGAGAATTAAGGGGTTAAGACAGATAGCAGACATAGAAGTTGACATGAGAGTAATCTTTTTATTCCATTTTGTTTTAAGCATGGAAGTATTAATAAAAAGGAAATGACATATCTTTAACCCCTTAGCAGTGTGGCCCGAACTAGATTCGGGCAAGAACACTTTGCTTGCTTCGTTATTGAAAGCATTTTGATACCACTAATTTGTAACTGTAAATTTGTCTTTATTGATTGTCAGATATTTTTCGATTAAGTAAGGTAAATATTTTAGTATGAAAAAAGTGGTGTCCAACCCCATTTTTAATTTTTTTTTGTAAGAAAACAAATGTCACTGTTAAAGGATTAAAGTAGTGAAGCTTCAACTGTAACCGCTTTTGCAAGGGCTGAATACCTCCGGTTGAAGCTTCCATCAGTAAATTTTTATAGAAATTTTCTCCGTATTTAAAGGCGCTATTAATGCAAAATTTCAGTCATAAATAATGGCTGAAAAAGATTTTAATTTTAACTGGTGTAAGTTTACTTTTGCGGTAGTCAGGTCCTTCGTTTCCGCCATATTGTGACAACCGGTGATGCAATGGGACTGTTTTACCTGTCAAACGGACACCAGAAAATATTTGTGAGAAAATACTTCCATGAATAAGACTCTTAAAAAACATAAAATTTTCTATTGAATTATACTGGTGGGAAGTTTGGCCCGGTGGTATTTTGAAACTGTAAATCCGATTTTAAAAAAGCAGCCGCCATCTTGTGACAACCTCCTCAGTTACTTCACTCACAACTGGTAGACAGTACACTAAATGTCTCTTCCTCTTTATTCATAACTTGTTTAACCCTAGAACTACCGGAAATTTTACTCAAGTTTTATAAAAACATTCTACACCAGAATTTTTACTTAAAACTATTTAATTTGTTTATTTAACTTATTATTGTCTGATTTATACATTTAGTTTGTTTTGAAGAAATTTCTGGTTTGAATAAATATTTTGAATGTACATGTCGGGTCCAATGGACCCGTCTGGTAGACGGAAGGTTAAAGTCAGGCATTCATATTTCATGACAATATGAAATACGTTTCTTCAAGACGGTATTGTACCATATTTTAAGATAAATTGAACGAAGACCTATATCGCGGATTTCTGGTTTTGCGCATTTTACATGTGAAATCGTTAAGCCTGGCTCGAATCATATCTAGGTGATCCATTCAGTGAAACTTGCTGTCAAGTAGAAATCCCAAATAAAGAATATTGTCCTTAACACTGCTATTTTTGTCATTACGTTTTAAACTTGGTCTTCTCCGACGAAGAGTGTGGCTTCCGAATAGCATTGCGGCTGACTTCCTTGCACTAATTTGCAACAGATATTCCAAAAGTGTTGAACACTAGTATCAATTTTATGTTCCAATGCAGAGCGCGTGTTCACCTACTTAATAAAAGGTAAATTTTCATTCCACTATTCTGGTGCCAATGTGGTATTTAGGAATTAACATTTGGTCGTCCAAAAATGAACCACCGCCATTGAAAAGGTAACAGTTTTACACGTATGCCGTACGGACAAGAAGAATTTGCTTTATCCATTGCATAGAGCTTTTTGATACCACTAAATTTTTAATTATAATCTCGCTATGTTTAATGACAGAAATTTTTACATTAAATAAGCCAATTATTTTCGCTAAAAAAGTGTTTTTTAGCCATAACTTTAGTTTAATATGTCAAGAAAAAGAATATATTAAGGAGTTAAAAAAGAAGTTGAGGATCACATTATTACGGGTCTGGTCCAATGACTATTTTTCTTTTCAATCGTACTACAATTTACCTTAATTTCCGGCGTATAGCCCGCGGATCAAACAATTGTGTTTCGACCCAGAATTTTTTAAAAATAATATGTAACTTTTTAGATCACGTTAAATATTCGTCTTCAAATACTGAATAAAATTTCTGGGTCCAAACTGAATTGTTTGATCTGTGGGCTATACACCGGAAATTACGGTACAAAAAATTTCTTTGAGATTAATTTCTCTTACGGAACTATGAATAAATAGGAATGAACTGATATATCCTTACAAGAGTGAAGCTTCACCTGTAACACGTTTCGGAGGAGTTGATTACCGCCGGTGCAAATTTCCACCAGTTAATTTGAAATATTTTTCCCCCTAATTAAAGGCTTTATTAATGCAGAATTTCAGTCATAAATTATGGCAAAAACAGATATTTATTTTTACTGGTGGAAGTTTACTTTGGCGGTAATGAGGTCCATCGTTTCTGGCATATTGTCACATCCTAAACAACATTATTTGAGTGTCAATGAGATAGACTATGTTTGGACAAACTGCCACCAGAAAAAAACAAATGGAAATTTTTATCATGTTTTTGAGAGAAATTTTGCATGATTAAGGAGTTTAAATAAGACGAAGTTTTCCATTCAAATTTACTGGTGGAAGTTTGCCCCATCGGTAATCTGACACTGCTGATAAGATTAAAAAACCGCCTCTTATGAGAGATCTTATGACAACCTCCTCAGTTATTTCACTGGCAAATGGCAGACAATACACTATATGTCTTCTTTTTATACATAACTGCATTCTAAAAGTATCCTAGTACATGCGTGTGAATAGAAAAAAAATTGTCCACTGTGACATATATCTCCAGACCCGTAGTCGGAAGTATTAAGTATATGAAAAATTTAAAACGAGTTGGAAATGGTATAGAAGAGTATAGCCAAGGTGAGGTTCCATATGCTCTCGATACTACTGATTTCGTAAAATTATTTTCGCCTTATTTAATCTTCAAAAATTCTACAATGACATAACGGAAGAATATATCTTAAAAATAGTGGTAAGCAGAGCTTCTGGACTCCCACTCTCTCTATGCCATTGAAGATATATATTTATATTTTATGTTACCACAGTACAAACTACATACTTGCAAACCTCCCCCTTTCTTTTAAACGAAGAAACATACATTCAACCGGAAAATGTATTAAATTAAATGTTTCTTACTTCGATGTGGTAGTTATTCAAAATCCACATACTTTCATTTATTAAATAAATCTTCTGGTACAAAGTATGTTTTGTTGATTTTGAAAAAGCGGGAGGTTGGCAAGTATGAAACTAAGTTATTCCGTTCAAATAAAACTGTCCAGATCTGTTTTAGTTTCTAAACCTCATGTAACGTCGTGTAAAATAAAACTAATTATTTTATTTATTAACCGTACCTGATGTAGAATTTGGAAATTATGTACATGAACCAGTCTGTTTAATACGTCGCCACTTGAACAATTTTAATTAAGAAAAATTAATACATTTTAATATATCCTTAACCTCTTGGGGACGAGCGACCGGTATTCGTGCCGCCTAAGTTGCTCAGAATCTATGATTATTCTCACCAGTAAAGTTGTATTGCAAATTTTGCCTTATTTAATCCGAGCATTTTCCCGATTCAATTAGGCAAAAATTTCTGTTTTAAAAATCCGGTGACTAAAGATAAAAAATTCTGTAAAAGACGCTCGTCCCGAAGAGGTTAAAAAGAAGAATTTGGATAAGCAAGAATATAACGTTTATTAAAAATAATTTTTTTTTTTTTCACAGAGTCACTTCTGATACTTTAGTTCTCAGCAACCACTTACAATACTTTAATTTCGATAACATTTCTGGCGTTAAAATTTATTGTTACTTTTGGTAATCAATGAAGCTTTATCTCATAACCTCTACCACTCTGTTAGACTGGATGTCCTTTACCACCGAGAGCTTCTTTTGGTTGAATTTACAGTGTTTTCATAGACAACGCGTTCCGTCAAACATTTTCTTCAATTGCAACGGGGCATTTTCACGAGCACTTGTCGTGTAAGTCACATACTATGATGTTTGACTACCAATATTTTAGAACGGAAAATGTGACCTATTTTATGGGAGATATCTCATTAATTAAGGCGAAGCAAACATTTATAAAGTAACGGTGGCAAACACGCATAGTATGTGACTTACATGACAAGTGCTTGTGGAAATAACCAACGATTTTTACATGATATATAAGTTCAAATGTGTTTTAGGAATGTGTAAATTTAAAACATTGACTGATATTCCAAATAAAACTAAAATTAATGTTATAACAATTATTAATACTTGTTAAACAGGGTAATAATGTGATTGTGGAAATCTTTAAATATATCGTTGACTTAGCGTAGACTAAATAGCTGGAAAGAAGTTTCAAATTTAATTTAAAGTAGCCGACAAAGAGTTACCTATTTCACATATCTCCTCATATCTCCACAACTAATCACCAGAAGTAAACAAAATATTCTTATAAAAATATATTCTGGGGTTTTTCGAACGTAAGCATTCATCTTGTACCCAAAATAGTATAGGGGAGACAGGGGAGGTTTGACCCACTTTTTACAAAATGATTTTTTATTTTTTAAATATTGAACCTAGAATAAAGTTTTATATATCATTTTATTCGTTATACAATCAGTTATCAAAATAAAACTGCGACATAAGTATCATATATAAGAAACTAGAAAAATTATTGCTTTTAATTATAAGAAAATAATGGATCAAGGCTCCCCAAATATGGAAGGCTTGATCCACTTTATTTTACATTGAAAACATTTGTTAAGGGACATAAAATCAGTTTTAAAAAAGGCAGAATAGCTTTATGCTACATAGTTTTAAAATTATTAGAAATATTTTGGAAAATGTGATGTGTAAACAAACTTTCTTAGACGGAATTCAAGGCGCAGGAGAAAACATTCCATTTTAAACCCCCACTTTTTCTGACACTCGATCTGGCAACACTAGTTGCAAAATAATTTGGCTTCATCTCATCCTGTTCATATTGATGAAATTGGTCTGCATACCTTCCTAAACTGTTTTGATCAATGCTAGGTTTTTGCAGAGGCATGAACACTTAACATTTATTAATGATGCTGCTTTCATCCTTTCTACTGTTTTCCATTCTTTCTATTTACATAATATGGGTACTATTTAAATAAAATAAATGTTCCTATCAACTTTCCAATTTATATTTCATTAATTAATTTCTTGCTTCTATAGAAAAGTTTTCCATCTTCCTTGCACCCTTTGCACTTGAGAGTGTTTCCAGATGTCGCGCGGAAATCAGGGCTCCGAATCCTCTGGAAACCTCTAATTTCTTACTGTTTATTTAGCTATCTTTAATCGCTGATAATTCTGCCATTAGTAAGGAGAAGAAAGTACTTTAAAAAAACTGGTGTCCAGAGGATTCGGAGCCTCTATTTACACGGGAGCCTAATAGCGAGTGAGAGCTACGTCTCGAGGGCAAAGGGTTAATCAATTTTGACCCTTTAATGTGCAGCTTTGCATATATGCAAACAACAGTGTTTTTAATTTAATAGATATTTTTATTCGCATATACCTAATTCACACCAGAAAATTAAAATAGCATATTTGCTTTAAATAATAACAGATTTTCCTTATTTAAATAAAGCAAAATTAACCATTGAAACTTTCTGGTGTAAAGTCTGATTCGCAGGACTACGTAATTTCTAGAACGTATTCTATCATGAGAATTCAAGGGTTAAATGTTAAGCTATATAAAATAAATAATTATATAAAATAAGGTATTTGTACACATACTTATTAAGATAGTTACTAATTTGCAATATTTTAGCGTAAATCAGCCACACGAGAGTAGTTTTTACTTGTATTGCAGATGTGCAACAGAAGAAAAGATTGACGAATTATATGAAAAATGTAGCTTTACTTTTTTTCATTATTTTTAGTATGCAATAAACCTTTCAGAGAATCATATATAATTTTTTCGAATCAAAATAAAAAATCGCGCATTTAAGGGTTAAGTATTTTCTTTTCAATCTACCCATTTTACTGTAGCTTTACAGAATAAATTTACATTATTTTAGAAATATATTATTCATTATGTACAATGTATTATAAAAATATTTCCAAAAACACTTAATTTACGGAGCTTTGATCATCTGGTCAACCCACCCTTACATTGACTGGGTCAAGCCTCCCCACATAGCTCCTTTTTAAAGTACAGCACATGGTTATGCTTAGCCTAATTTACTGTACAATATTTATGCCTGGAATGAAAGCTCAATATTTCTGCATTACTTAAAACCTACTTACTTAAATTTCTATGATATATTTTATCTGAGAAAATCTTACAAAATGTTTTAAAAAAATACACTTTTAAGCTGAAAACACTTCATAATTGATTTTTCCACACCTGTTTCAATTATCTGCATAAAAGAATGACTATTGCTTGAGCACTTCGGTAGCTTTTGTTGTCACCTATTGGCAAAAGTCTGAAATTCTTTTCAAATATGAAAACTGAAGGGTGGGTCAAGCCTCCCCTATCAACCCTCCCCAGTCTCCCCTATGGTTTCGTTTATGAATTTTTAATAGTTATTTAATAAATTAATATTTCAAAACTGTTAAATGCAAAGAATGTACGTACGTTTTGTTTGGATTTTACCAAATTTCATACAAAATAAAAAGTATTACATAAAACACAATTTATTTAATAATTCTATGTATATTAAAAATATATATTTAATCTATATGCATTTTTCCGTGTTTATTTGACCTGACGAACGCAAGTATGTTGCCAAAAGTAAATTTTACAATTTAAAAAATAAAAGTTCATACAATTTATAATTTGTAGATGATCCATAATTTAAAAACTGTACTTATATTCGGAAAAAAGGAGCGATTCCTTGTTAAATTGTCCCCCGGAAGAAAAACCTTTAGCAAGTGATTACGATCTGGAGGCGATTTCTATGTTCTTGAGAAGTCGTTGCCAGTCTACTTAAATACTACTATAAAGATAAAGCTTGAAATCATATCGTCGCCTTAGGAGAGCAATGACTTTTGCGAAAGGAGTGTTATCGAATAAGAGTGTTTCTTTAATCTACCACTATTTACGTTTAGTAATATTGACCTTATTTAATGTTTCATTAATGCAAATATTGTTAGAAAATTCTGGTAGATGGCCGAATAATTAATTATAGTCCAAATGGCAACGCTAAATAGGATAACTTCGGCTAAATTTCGGAAACCCTTTTTAGCAAATTTCGAAATGACTATGACTTTCTTTTCACGGGGGTAATGGTAATTCGTATTTACAGCAATGATATCATCCAGTGATATCATGAATCATCCTCTTCAGGGATGATTTGTTTACGGTGAGAAAAAAAAAACCCTTAATTTTTTTTATGATTTATTCATTTTATATTAAGAATTCAAAACGCAAAAAAGGAAAAACAATAAATAAAAATGCACAAAAACCAAATAACGTCTACATTTGTGGCCGCTGAGCGTTAATCGTAATTTATGAGTGAAATGCTTTCATACATACCGGGCATACCGGTTCTTCACATTTCTCACAAATGTAACGAATTGGTCTTACACAATTTTTGTTGTGACATATTGGAGGATTTCCCGTTCCTTTTTTAGAATTTTTTTTTTTGTATTTAAGTAATAACACCACCACGAACGATAATGGTACACATATGTGTACGTTTGTTAATTTCTTAAAACATAAAAAACTAACAGTAAATTCATTTCTTATATTTCTACAAATAATTTAAAACTTAATATATTTAATATATCTGATATTATTTTTATCAAATATTAACGATTTGTTCAAATAATCCAACAACAGTGACTGCCTAAATATTACTTCACGCTTTTTTATATCTCTGATTGCATTATCAGTGCAGCCGCTGCCATCGAAATATTCAAGGACAGAGGACACGAAAGTGACGTCATCACTAATCGACCGACTTTTCACTAGGGTTGGAATTCATACCGGAAATTTTTGAATAGAAATTTTATTTTATTTGTGGAATATCTATCATCTTACAAAACAATAATAACTATTTAAATTTATTGGTGAGAATTCGGAATCCTTAAATAAAAATTCAACCACATGTGGAATTCTACAGTGTTGCCGCATCTGGCTGATTCTTTATTGGGGGATTCCAAATTCTCACCAGTAAATTTAAATAGTTATTATTGTTTTATAAGATGATAAATGTTCCACAAATAAAAAAAAAGAAAATTTCTATTCAAAATTTTTCTGTGTGAATTCCAACCCTAGTGAGAAGTGATGTCGATTAGTGATGACGTCACACTTGTGTCCTCTGGATTTGAGTATTTCGATGGCAGCGGTGCAGCCAAACAGTAAAATTTTTACTTCTCTCGTTGAGGGATTCTGTGTGGAAAAAGTTATTATAAAATTGTTGTTATTTTTATTATTAGCACTAATTATAATTTAAAAACCTAAACGTTCGCATATGTGGCCAAGGGCGTGAAGAGATTAAAGTTAAAGTCTATGAAAGATAAAAGTTCCTATTTCGAAAAGGATTGGGATTATAAACACACCATGTACGCAGTTTCATTTTTCAGGTACATAGTCATATGCATTTCAAATCATATATATTCAATTTGATGTTAGCAGAAATGTATCATGCATTTTGTCATATCACAACAAATAGTAAAGCTGTATCTTCTCGTTAACCCATTAACCGCCAAAACTATAAGGTTGAAATTTTCAACTTTTTAGCTGAACGTCGTTTGCCACCATAAACTGTGAAAGATAATTTTCACTTTATATGATCTTAAAATTCTATGTCTTTAAGTAAGGCCAATTTTTTAATTAAAAAATAGTGGTGGGTATCAAAATAAGTTAAATGTGTGCATTTATTTTGAATGTTGCGTGAACGCAACAGAAGCGGGTAATGGGTTAAAGTTTCTTATCTTTCGTTTATGAAAACAATTCTTAAATTAATATCGTACCAAAGTACAATGTAATAATTATTATTTACGCAGGCATTTAATACGGAAAGTACTAATTCTAATTTGGGGAACTTCTAAAACTTCGGGGCACACGTACGTCTGAATAAAACATTATGTAGGAAGTAATGTTTTTTATTAGTATATTATTCTTTTGTAAGAAATGTTTTAATGTTCTAGTCCGTTATAAAATAAATATTTAAAGATCAATCATAACTTTTAAAACATGATAATAATAGATTTATTTTTCTTTTGATTCATATAAGTTCATCATTAAATAGTGGAAGTAATCAGAGCGAATTCCAAAGAAGATATATCCTAGCGAATGAAGATTTTTGGCATGTAACCTACATCTTCTCCAATTTATTCTGGGATGCATCGATTTTACTAACTACTTTCTAGTAAAAGTACTTAAAAGTATTTGGTTCAATTTCAAATAAAGGGAGGCTCCAGCCTTAAATCTCAATGAAATCATCTAATATGTATTCATTTAGAATTTGCAAACAAAATAAAGTTCTCCGAGAAAGACGTCATCGATCGTAGAATTTGTGGCAAGTATGTTAACTATTTGATTTAAAAAGTGGTTTAAGAAAAGGGAGGGTACTTTATTTGTCTGAAACACATTCGTAAATAAATGGGACAATGGTAAATTAATAATTAAAAGTGAGTTTTCCCATAGGTGGAATTTACAAAATCCTTCCGTATTCTTAAGCGAGATAAAAACAGATTATCGATTTACTAATAATTATTTAGGAAATCAAAAATTTCATAGTTCGAAGTCTAAATAAAACATTGACTAGGAGATTACAATATTTATTATCAGACAAGTGTTTTGTCAGAAAACCCTTAAATTTGACTACAAACAAAAATATGCAATTATTGATTATAATCAGAAATGAAAGCGCTGCACGCCAGACGGCCGATTGCCAACACAAAATTTAAATAGTAATCTTCGCTTCATTAAATACCAAAAATTCTGTTATTAAATAAAGTGAGGAATACTATTTAACCCTTCTAGAGCTGTATTAATTTTTCAATGAACGATTTTAGTTTTCCTTTATATGAAGGAGAAATTGAATTCTATGAAATGTAGCTTGCTTTTATGAGGTTTCTATTTATATATTGTTTTTTAATTTTGTTTAATTAAATATTTTTGCCCTGGTTCAAAACATAAAATATTTCAATGCAAAAATAGTAGGCTCAAGATAGACCCTCTTGGTACTAGGAGGGGTTAAACTTAGTGGTAACAATTTTTCAGCTGGTGTGCAGTGCATTTGTTCCTGATTATAATCTATATGAAATGCCAACAGTAAATATATTTTCTTTTACAGTGATTCCAATTCATTGTTAATACAGAAAATAATAAACAACCAGTGGAATTGTGCAAGGCTCGCACAGTGTTATATTTGAGATTATTTGCTCATATGTTTTCTCATTACTTTTTAAGTGTTTGCAATTTGCAATTTCTAATTAAACAGCCAGTTTTAAATAAATGTGAATGTAGTATGTTAAAAGCCTCTTCAGAAATTGTCATATGATACCTCATTCATCGTTGTGTACATTTATGTGCATCGAAAATAGGTCGTTGATATCAGAAATAATATATATAATCTGCGGGACCATACCACATCAAATGAAGATTTTTCGTATGGTAAGGTGGTGCAGGAGTGCGCACTTCAGCTATTTGAGTAAATAACAATAAATGAAAAGACTTGAGATGTTTATACTTTATATATAAACTTATAATATTAAGCTAACAAAAAAAAATTGAATTCATCAAATTATAATAAACACTTATACGGTATGATTTGCGAAAAGATTATCCTCCTAAATGCGCACTGTTGTATAACCAGAAAGCTTTTGTCTTACAAACATCACATTTTTTGTAACCACGACCTACGTAGCCTGTGCACACTTCGTACTACAATCCTCTACAATTAGTTCTCTATAGACTTCTGAGCAGCCTGGCCATGTCCACAGTTTTTTACTGGTGCAGTTTTTGGATTCATGGGTTTACTTTTAATCTTTTTTTGGTAAAAGTTTTTGACTTTTTTCCGCAACGTCATCTTCAAGCTGTCTTTTTTATGGTTAACTGCTTAAAATTTCAAACATTCTTTTCCTGTTATTTTAGTATTGCAGCACACATCATTCTGGATACGGTGACAAATCTGACTTAAGGTGAAGTTGTTGAAGTCGAAGCTATACCTTGTGAAACTCAAGTTTGGTTTATTTCACAATAAGTGGGCAACTTTTCTTTAGATAACTTTTTGTCTTTTCTGAAATATCATCTTCTATTGAAAGCAAATCTCCCTTCCCCCCCCCCCTCATCTTCAGCGTTCTGTGGTTAATCTGACATATGTGTTTCAACAAGTTTAGATTCTAATGGTCTTCCAGAGACGCTACTTGATGAAAAGTAAGTATATTAAAAAGGGTAACTTTTGAAAGGCTGTAAAACAGTTATTTTAAATCCTACTTTAGCAATGGTAGCAGTTTTTTCAAAAGCAGGTGCGCACCTTGCACACTTTGGCACTGCACACTCTTGCACTATCATCACTAAATAAGTTTTAAACATCAGTAATGCAATCGATTGATAAAGAAATCAAATTCAGTTAGGAGACAGGTAGTCCAATAATAACCTAATCTATAAAAAAAAAAAAAATCAAATTAGCGCTGTAATCTTTATTATGATTTTCAAAAACCATAAATATTGTAACAAGAAAGACAAAATCACTTTTTCCTTCTAAATCATTAAAACGTTCACCAAAATACGCTTTTCTTTAGCCATAAACTTATTATATCATTACATAGTTTACAATTGTAGGTAAATTCAGAACTCTGTTTTGGGATAAGATTATCGCTCTATACACTCTTGCACACCACGCACTCTTGCACCACCTTACCTTATATGTTATATCTGAAAAAATTATTCTGAAATGCATCAACTTCAGAATTTGTGTCTCTGCTTAAAATATTTGATTCAATTTCAAATAAAATAAGTCTTCAGATTGAGATTTCAATAAAATTACTCTATGTGTATTCATTTGGCTCCGCGAAAGTAATAATTGATTATAGCAAATAGTTCTTTAGAGGGAGTATATTTTAGCTATTTGAATGAAAGAATTATTTCAGATTGTGGGGGGCATTTCTCAGTGGTGATCCACATTACCATTCGTAAATGAATGTGAAGGGGGGGGGGAGGGTCATTATTAAGAGTGCTTTCTCACTGGTTTAATTTACAGTATTCTTTAATACGTTTCAGCGCGTTAAAAAGACAGATAAAGGAATAATCATTTATGGTTATCACTATTATGTGCTAAAAATTTCTTTAAATGACTATTTTTTCAATAAAACTATTTAAAAGAAAAAAATCTTCATAAATTATTCAATAAAAATATTTTTTTTTCGAATTTTTTTCATTTCCTGGTAATTAATTTAATAAGTGGGAATGTTCTGTTGGCGGAAGAAGTAAATCAACGAAAACAGACCATTAAAAAACATTTTGTGTCACTAAACTTGTACAACACAATCTCCATAAAACAGGATACTTTATATGTAGCTGCAACCGTAAATAACAACAAAAAATGAATTTTGAAAAAGTGCTTTGCGCTTTTATTATTTAAACTTTGTAATCCGGCTAGATCAATGTACTTTAATAACTTATAATCATAACAAATCATAATTATGATTCAAGATTAAAACATAACTAGCATTAAATAATCAATAGTATTACTTTCCAGGTTTTACTTGCTCCATGTTTTCACGACTCGCAATGTTTCTACACCGCCCTCTGAGTACTAGGCCTACACATTGACACAAAAATGGTAGCAGAGGTAGGCAGTTTTTTTTTTTTTTTTTTTTTTTTCAAGACCGTGAATGGTCACTTGAACTTGAATACAAATAATTTTCTAAAAATTTCCCGCTTTATTTCTCTGACATTAAATAAGTAAAAGAAAACATTTAAAAAAGATTGGCATTTAAATTCAGGGTGCCGAACAAACGCTGAAAACTTCCGCCTACGGCAGCCGGCGTTTTATGCCAGCCAAGTATCCTTGGTATTCAGGGGCGTTGCTTTCTTCCCAAAAATTAAGATATAAATTTAATTATGACAAAAAAAAAATGCTTTTCATTTTTCGAATGATTTCGTGCAATGATTTCATCTTTCGTACGCCTCATTGAATTTTTCAGACCAGAAAATGATTCGGCACCAGTAATATCTTACAGAAAATCTCTTCTTAAAAGAAGCCGAAATTTTGCACGTTTAACCTAGATTTCTTCTTCTATAAAAATATACTGGTAGTTATCTGGAGAAATAACGGTATCCGTACGAACCATGGATTTCATAATTATTTCTTGTAAGTTCTCAAGGGTGTCGTATTCGAAGAGTGTTTGTGGAAAGGAGCTAATTTTGTAAAAGCAAAGCCATTCTAAACTAAAACGAGAAATTAAGATTATGATTCCTTTCGGGTAAAAAAATCTGCTTTAACCCATAAATGCATGATTTTTAATTTGTTTCGAAAAAAATTATATATGATTCTCAGAAAGGTTTACTACACAGAAAAAATAATGAAAAAAAAATCAGAGATATATTTTTCGTGTAATACGTCAATCTTTTCTTATGTTGCACATCTTCAATACAAGTAAAAACTAAAATATTGCAAATTAGTTAATATTTTAATCATAAGTATTAATTTAAATACCGTAATTTCCGGCGTATAATCCGCAGACCAAACAATCATGTTAGGACCCAGAATTTTTCTGTAATAATTGAAGTCAACTATTTACCGCGATTTCAGAAGTAACATTTTATCAAATAAAATTGCTGGGTCCAATCATAATTGTTTCCTCCGCGGTTTATGCGCCGGAAATTACGGTACCTTATTTTATATAATTTTTTATTTTGTAAAACTTAAGAGCCATTATTTTGAAATTCAGACAAAAAAGTGCTATTTTGATAGTTGTATTTTTTAATTGGCCTGATACTTTTTATGTTGAAGTAGATCTTATTTAACCCATTTGTGCCTAGCATCCCATTTTTAGGATGTTTCAAATGTTCATGAATAAGTATATTTTTCTTCCAATTTATAACATGAAAATTGTATGAAATAAATATTTATAAATGTCTTTATCTATTACCGAGAGATGACAGCATAAGGTGGATATTTATTTGTTTATATGAAGGCTTTTTCTGCGTTTATAAATTTTAAATTTTTCAAGATGGCGAAATGTAAAAAGTAAGTTTATTTGTATTTTTACAATGAAGTATCCAAAATCGCAAGTCATAATCTTAGCTTGTAGACTTTTTTTTAAACATGTATTTTTTTAAATTGCAAAATTAAATGTTCAAGCCTATTTTTTATGCATTTTTGTAACGTCCAAAATATAGGGTTCTAGGCACAGATGGGCACATATTTTTGTTGGAGATTTAGGAGACAGTTATTTATGCAATCTCCTTTTGAAGATATTTATGAAATAAATTGTTTTTACGATTATTCTTATTTTATTATTAATAATAGTTACAACGTTATTAGTCTCTGTAAAGAAATAAATATACATTTTTTAAGTTCATAAAGCTACTAAATATAGTACATAATATACAATTTAAAATATTTTTAAAAATAAATATAGACAAAACATAAAATTATACATATTATTCTACTAGAAATACTCACATGTAGGTTTTTTTTTTTCATTTTATTAAACAAATACAAAAAAAAAAAATTCAGTAAAATTTTATTTAGTATTTTTCCAGTTCGTTTTGCAATGTTTTAAAGTGATTTTACCAAAACATTTGAGAAAACTAAAATTCAGGCACAAATGGGTTAATGAATATTGTGTAATTTTGAAGCACTGAAAAAATTTCCTGTTTCCTGTAGAAAATGTCAAAGTTCAAGATCATGAATCCCTTTTTTTCAAGAAAATTGAAATGTCAGCATGTTTGGATTGCTATATCTCTGGAAAGCAAGAACATTCCAAAATTATTTTGTCATAAACTGTTAGTATAACACTACATGATTAGTAAAATTTACTTGGTTGCATGGGATATTGTTAATTTTCATTGTTATGTTGCCACAAAATGCAATCAAAATGACGTTTTTGTCCGTTTTCGGCACTTATTATCTTGGTTAAGTAATAGTACCCCAAAATACCGTAATTACCGGCGTATAATCCGCTGATCAAACAATCATTTTTCGACCCAGAAATTTTTTAAAATAAAGTGTAACTTTTTTAATCGCGGTAAATATTTGGCTTCAATAACTAAATAAAATTTCCGGGTCCAAACAGAATTGTTTGACCCGCGGATTATACGCCGGAAATTACGGTATTTCATATAGAATATGAAAATTTACTATTAGGACAAGCTATGTAATATAGAACTTTACCGGGATATCGATGCTGTTAGCAGATATAATCTGTTAAATATTAAAAAGGTTCAAAATCTGCAACTTTTGAATTAGTCCTACCTTAAAACAGCATCATAGTTGAATAAAACAAAATATTTCAGGTAGTAGTTGAACATATGTACAAAAACATGGAAACGAAAAGTAAGTGGGGTCTCATGCTATTGTCAGAAAACGTTACAAAAAGGCAGTGCGAATATAAGACTTTTACCCTATAAGAAAATGATTTATCCCGTTTCTCTTTCCCTTTCCTATGTTTTTTCCCTATGAGGAAATGGAACATCCCATTTCTATTTCCCTTCTAGGGGAAAAGATTGATTATTGCATAATCATATTTTTGTAATTTTTATAGGATTAATATTTCTATGTAAATATAGTAGTTGTTCAGGGTTAAATAAGAAGTGATGCAGATATGCATTACTATGCAGTTAGGGGTTAAAATTTCAGTTTGGCGCTGTTGCAAATTGCACAGCAAAGCGTATCTTTGTTCCCACAAATGACACCAAAGTTAAAATTCAGTTTTTACTGTGAATGTGTACAAATGATCTGCTGATATATTTCTTATTACTGTTATGGGAAAATGTGGCATTTTTGTTACGCTAAAGCTATACACAAACAAATACGTCACGCTCTTTGTATGTATTTCAGCGCGCACGCTGAAAGGTTCTGTTGAGAAAATTCTTTTAAGGCTATTCTCATATCTGAAGGAACTACTTTGTGACACATTTCTAAATTGCTTTTTGTGAAGATCTTCCAGAAAATGTTTTTTGTACCGAATTCTCGACACTCCAGGGCGAGAAAGGTGAGAAACTTGTCGTCATGAGATAAGAATCATTTATGTAATTCTATGGAACTCAAATATAATTAATTAATCAGAAAATAGAAAACGCTATTTGATTCCAAATCACTTCAATAATCAGGCCTGCCAAGATTATGCCTTTAGGTTTAAAAATGAGTCATAAAATTTTTCGTTGTTGAGCATAGATACCGCCTTAATAAAACAGTGAGATTTCACAAAAGACTTGAAAATTCGTTTGAAAGATGTTCAATAAGTAGTACCTACAATAACAAAAAAAAAACAAAAAAAAAAACATATATTTTAATAGACAAAATATCGCAGAGAAAAGGAAAATAGAGGACACCTGTGCGGTGTCCTTGGGTAAACATTGGACATACTGCGAGACAAGTAGGAGTACCTTCCAACGTGATTCACCCCCACCCCACCCCCCCCAAAAAAGAAAAAAAACTCCGAACACTATTGAATGACTGGTCGTTAGGACAGAAAAACACATGGCACCGCCCTTGGATAACAGACTCGAGCGCTGACACAAAAATGGCGGAAGCCGAAGGCAGATTCTTTTCAGCGTGTACACGATCCCTAGAATTTTGTACCAATAATTTTTTTAAGTTTTTTCCGCTTTATGTTTCTAAGGTTAAGGGGACCGGGTAAGCTCTATCTAGGCCATGTTAAAATACACCTACTTTATGTACTTTTTTCTGAGAAATGGTGAAAGATAGAGGTCTAGATTTTTTAGAGTCGTTTGAATAAAATGCTTTACGTATTTTAACAGATCATTTTCTTTCTAAGTGAAACTGAAAAATAATTATTAATTATTTATTGAAAGACATTTTTAAATTAGCATTTTTGGTAAGATTTCACTACTTAAAATAAATAATTCTCAACAAATCATTAAATCCCTGTGTTAAAGTATGCACTATAACATAATATAAGTATTTAGAAAAATCTGAGTTCTTAAGTTTAATAGGCATTGAAAAAAAGGAACGCAAACCTGAAAAATCAAAATTTTGAGAAAAAATCAATTAAAGCGGTGAAGCAGTGTTGCCAGTGGACTACTTTTTTAAATTCTGATTTTTTGATTGGCACCACTCTTTTGAAATAGTAAAATTCGCCTTATTTAATAACATATTAATTAAAGCGAAAACGTAATGGGAATTTTACCACTTCAGAAATGTGGTGCCAATCAAGAAATCTGAATCTTAAAAAAGTAGCCTACTGCTATGAAGTGCTCTTAGAAAGAATGAAAAAATCCGACACTTTTTTTATATCTATAAACATGTGTAATACATCGTTGAAAAGATAAAAGTTTAAGCTATTTAATGATATAAAAAAGTAAAAATCGATTTTTTGGTTGAATGTCGCTTACCCGGTCCCCTTAAACAAGTCAAAGAAATATTTTATAAAATACTGGTGTTTAAATTTAGGGGACCTTACAAACGTTAAAAAAGAATCCGCCTATTATATCCGCCATTTTTGTGTCAGCGCTTAGTCCTAGTATTCAGGGGGTGTTGCCTGGTTGTCCAAGTATACCCCAAGTTTACCCAAGGACATATATGCGGTGTGCACCGTATTTATATTGCAGGCTGAAAAGAAGCACCGCCCAATGAGCGTAACGTCCCTGAAACCCCGAACCTTCTTAAGCGACTGATCGTTACGACAAAAATCCCATGAATTAAATCGAGACGTTCGGGGTTCAGAACTCAGAGTGTCGCTGGCACTTCGGCTATTCCGGACGCTCACAGAAGTGGCGGGCTGTACGCTTTTATCACGCATATACCTGATGTCCTTTTGCTTTACCAACGATTCCGTAAAAGGAAATCTACAGAGGTTGTCACTTGCCCTTTTGCTAAGTATCGAATGTAGAGGTACCGCTTTCGATCTCGGAGAAATTCTTTGTGGTATATATTTACCTTATTTTATGATTAAATTTCTGGATCGAATCGAAACATATTAATTTGGTACCAGTTAAAATGACCACTATGGCCGTTCCATTGTTAGTTGTGACTAAGATCACAAACATAATTCCCCATCTCTAGTGAAAATCACGTTTAATTATATTTTTAAATGACCGAATTAAAACAGTATTATCATTTTTCGCTCATGCTATTTATAACTCTACTGTCTGTAAATTATCATATAGTTAAATATAGCATTTCTCACGTTAAAGTCAACAGAACTAGCATGTGGAGGTCACCGCGCGTGTTCCACGTACATGAGCATTTTTGTTGGACCGTACGTTCAGAGTCTGGTCTCCGATTCAACTATCCGCGTTGTCCACACTGTAAACTGAAATGTCTGAAATTCAGACATTTTAGTGTCTGAAACGCAGTGTTCAATTTTAAGACGTTTTAAAGTGTCTTAAAATTTTCAGACACTTATTAAGTCTGAATTTCAGACATTTCAAATGTCTTAATTGCGGCCATCTTTGAGCCTTTTTTTTTTTTTTTTTTAGCCAATATGAAGCCATCTTTGACCATTTTCTTTCTAAGCCATATACGCAGCCATGTTTGACCACATTGAATCATTTTTTATAAATGGGAATAATTTGTTACCATACAGCAGAGCTGATTGCAGCGTGGTAAAACTGGGATGCTTCTCTGCCCCCTGATTTTAGCGTACCCCAAATTGGGTATGAAATTTTCATAAAGCTGATATTTTAAATCAGTTTTGACCTTATGAGGATTGTAATCAGTATTTTGTAGTTTTAGAATAGGATAATATATATATATTTTTTCATCTAAATATGTATTTATGTGTTATCATATATTCCCTACGGCATCAAAAATGTTTATTACTTTTAGTGAGAACTTCAAATTGCTTCTAGTCCAAAGACCTAGTATTCATTCACTCCCTTCCCCCATTGCCTTCATATACTGTTACAAAAAAAAAATAAGCCTATTCGATGCCGTCAAATGCATATTTGGATAAATATATCATTTTCTTTAGCCTAATCATGTTCTAAAAGTGCAAAATATTTATTAAAATAAATGTAAGGTCAAAACGAATTTAAAATATCAGCTTTATGGAAATTTCGTACCAAATTTAGGGGCCCGTAAAGCTAAAGGCACATAGAAACAGCCCAGTTTGCCCATGCTGCAATCAGCTCTGCTTTATGGTAACAAATTACTCCCAAATATAAAAAAATGATTCACTCCTTCAGAAAGAATCCCATCCCTGCTATGTTGTGCAATTTTTTTCCCATTTAAATAAGATATTCCCAGTAAATTAGTTTAAGCATTTTTATTTCTGTGTTAAATAAAATCTAATACTGGATTCCCCCAAATTTACAGTATATGAGTATTATATTGTAATATTTATTAATCAATATTTATTATTAACCAATATTATGAATTTCTAGAGTAGAATAAGGTTAAAAACAAAATATATTTTTCTTAATACAGTAAAACCTCTCAATAGCGGGCACCTCGGAACCATGGAATTTGTCCGACGTTCGGAGGTGTCTGCTTTTCTGAGGTATAAGTGTATAAAAATTTTGCATATTTTCAATAAAAAAATGTGTTTCCTAAATAGTGGTGTCCTTTATTTAGGATTGTCCGTTATGGAGATTTTACTGCAAAGCCTTCATACGAACAGATGTCTTTAGCGAACACTCACCTTTATCAATATACAGTAAAACCTCCCTAATGCGAGACCACTTCCGTTCCAATAAAAATTGGCCGCTCCGAAAGGTGGTCTCTTAATGGAGGTCATGTTAAAATCTAGAATTTTTGAAAAAATGCAACAATTAATGTTACTAAAATTATATTTTTCAAATTAAGAAAACATATGAAAATTTAAGTATCAAAACAAAAGTTAGTTACATAAGTTAATTACTGCAGAGTTTAAAAAATGAATACATTGATGTTTGCTTTGCTTTTATGGTTTATCTACTACAAATTTTATTTCCAAGTCCTTTCGAAATTCAATAAATAAATGCATTTTTTTTTTTTGTCTGGAACGAATTTTTACGATTTCATTACTTTATCTATTCCTTTGAGAGTTTCCTGTCAGAATAGGGCAGGGGAATTTATGGACCGTCATCCTTAATGTGTCATTAGAGTTAAATTCATTGCCTAAAAAGGAACAAAGGGGTTTAAACACTTAAATCTTACCGGAATAAATAAAAATTCTAAACTTAGTTTAGAAGTTTGATAAATAATGCGCTCTCCGGAATTATTATTCTAATAAAACCTTTTTCAAGCGACCCGGAAAAAACGGAATTTGTTTCATTTCCTTCAAAGAAATGGGTCCCTTATGGAGGGAGTTCAACTGGAGTGGTCTCTGAATGGAGGTAAAATTAGAATTGAGCCTATTTGAGCCTATGGGAATAAATTTCGTACCATGAAAAAATGGTCGTTCAGGGGGTGGTTGCTTAATGGAGGTGGTCGCACAGGGAGGTTTCACTGTATATATATTTACCTCATAAAAGCTAACACAATCGGATAGCAGACAGATTCAGCGTTCTGAAGGTGCCCGCGATTAAGAGTTTTTACTGTATTTAAAATTTTTTGTACTTAACTTTTAATCTTATTCTACTTTTTTAGTTCAAAATACTGATTATAACCAATATACAATGTCGAAACACATTTAACGTATAAGCTTTAAAAAAATTGCATATCGAATTTGGGCCAGCAAAAATCGTAGGTGGTGGGGGGCGGGGGGGGGACATGTCAAAGTTTACCCTTGCTTTAATCAAGTCCTTCTTCTAGAAAAATTCCAACTCTGCATTGTGATTCAGTAAATATAGAATAATTCAGCTTTAAGTGCAAAATCTAGTTATGCTTAAGTACATATAGTATAAAATTCTATCTTTTTACTGATATTCATTTTAAATTTCAGATTTCTTTTTTACTAAAAATAATCAAAAAATCACTATTATAATTGATTTCAAATGATATATAGCTGTATATATTTACCGTATTTTTACAATTATGTTAACAGCACATAATTACATGAATTTAAGAATTTACAAATAATCATTATGACTAATACAGAGATAAGGCGAGAACATTTTCTAAATCGTTAAATAAGAAGATTTATTGAAGACGCCAACAAAATTTTCTCCGCTTTACGTCTACAGATTTCAGACGATTTCTGATGAGTCTTCAAATTGTGGTGTGAATCACCTAGCTTGAAAATGAAACCATCTGAAGTTGACTACTTTCAGTATAGGAAATAGAATATTTCTAAAATGCTCGGAAACAACAAAAGTATATAGCAGAAGGAAAAAACAGATTTCATGACCGGATTTAAGGGTCCTGTCCCTGCCGGCGAAGACACTCACGAGCTAATGCTAATCCTATGGGGAGGGATTTTTCTAATATCTCGTTTGCATTTTGACATTTTCAAATAATTTTTTTTTAATTGAAAAGCCGAGGTCCGTCTCTACAGCGCACTTTGGTTACTTTTTCGATTTTGGTTGCAGATATTTTTAATAAAGTTACTTTCATTTTCAAAACCGGTTCTGAAAATGAAAGCGTCATTTAAAAAAATATCTGCAACTAAAATCGAAAAAGTAACCAAGGTGCGCTGTAGAGACGGACCTCGGCTATCCAATGCAAAAAAAAATATTTAAAAACGTCGAAATGCAAACGAGATATTAGAAAAATCCAGCCCCATAGGATTAGCATTAGCTCGTGAGTGTCTTCGTCGGCAGGGACAGGACCCTTAATGAGTTTTATCAGTCAAAACAGTTTAATCTAATAAATGAAGACAAGTAATTCGCTGTATGTATGGGGGAATTAATGATATGGGTAAATGGAAGGATTTTCGAACTATATTCTTTTAAATAACTTAAAATTTATCACGGTGTATAAAATCTGAGACGCAAGAAAACGTCATCAGACATGAAAAGCATGCATAATAAATAAAAATTAAATTAGGATGTTTACTAT
The DNA here is from genome assembly GCA_963932465.1 of Maratus speciosus. Taxonomy (NCBI): domain Eukaryota; kingdom Metazoa; phylum Arthropoda; class Arachnida; order Araneae; family Salticidae; genus Maratus; species Maratus speciosus. The sequence goes on along the minus strand of OZ010796.1, from coordinate 166,667,381 downwards.
AAAGAGTTGGGAATTTCAGTACATATCACATATTGAACCTATGGGAAATGTAAAACCGATGTGAACGTTACAAATGCTGTCGCATTAAATGCTTATAAAAATATTGTATACATAAATAAAACCCATATAAAAGGTACTCCTGTGTAATAATTACTCTAAAAAACGCTGTTAAGATAGCCTTGATGGTAATTAAGAAATTATGAGCCGATCAACGGGTGCTGTCACTGCTATTTTTAAAGTAATGGCGTGCGAGTAGACAGAGAAAGAAGGTTTAGGATGGTGTATCTCCATAGATTCAGTAACAACTAATACACGATGCAGACTTGCCAAAACTTGTTTTAAGGATAAAATCGGATGTAAAATAATACAGAAACATGATTGCAGATGATATGAATAGTAGAAATTTAAATATTAGCAAGATAAAATTTTAACATGGGAATCCCATAGGCAAAATGCTTTAAACAAATTTTGGCATAACTCAGGAACTAATAAAGCTATAGACCCGTTTGAGGTCTCTATTTAAAGAAAAAACATTCGCAGAGAGTTTTCAATACATAGTGAAGGGTCCACTTACCTGAAAAAAGGTGTGATTATTCCAAAATCACATCCACTCAAGCGACGTCCGGATTGGAGGCTACGTTAGTATCCGTGAGTTAAGCAGACTTTGATATTTAAAAAAGAAAATCCCTTTGCACATCCGGCTAGCTCTGTTAAAAGAATGGAATATTTCCATCCTAAAAACATAGCCCGCCATACAACAGTTCTCTTTACCTGCTTTGACGAGACGAAGAACACTAAATTATTGTTATTGCTTGACACCTTTTATTAATATGGAATATCACTATGTCGATACGGATTAAATCCTGGACCTTCACATTCCGCAAAAACCGAATCAAGTCAAAATAAATTATTAGTTAAAATGTACGCGTAGATAAAACAAACGCTCAGTTTGAATTACAAACGAACAACCAATTCGAAACGAAAGGCATCTAAAACGCATGCGCAACTAGAGTGCCCCCTGATGGTTAATGCGGAACGGAGTTAGAAAGTGTCTTAAAAGTAGACACTTCCAGATTTTTTAGACACCTTTCTCAGTTCGTTTACACCATGATCATAGTAAGACACTTATATGTTTTAAATTAAGACATCTATCATGACTGAATTTTCAGATTCAGATACTTAAGTGTCTGAAATACCTTTTCAGTCACATATGTGTCTTAATTTAAAACGCCTCTATTTGCAGTGCATACATAAGAAGCTGCAACTGTTTGTGCTAGGCGATGTTCAATAAACACAATTATAGCAACCTTTTTGCAAAATAATCGCATTCACTTAAACCATTTTGGTGAATTCACTGGGAACTTAATAGGGCACAATTGTCAAAATGCCAGTCTCTTATTCCAAAGTATGCGGATTTTGTTCTTGTTGTTTTTGTATTTTTTTTAAATGACTATATTTATTAATTTATTATAAGTTACTCTGAATTTTTAAATATAATATTGTAGTACCGTAATCAGTGTTGCCAGATGGGCTACTTTTTTTAAATTCAGATTTTTGATTGGCACCATTTTTTTGAAATGGTAAAATGCGTCTTATTTAATGACATATTAATTAAGGCGAAAACAAAGGTAACTTTACTGTTTCAAAAAAGTGGGGGCAATCAAGAAATTTGAATTTTAAAAAAGTAGCCCACTGCTAACACTGACCGTAATTTCCGGCGCGTAAGCCACGACTAATTTAAGCCAATTTCAAACCGAAACTTTTACTGAAAAAATTTAGTCAAATAAATGCTAACTTGGAGCAAGTTTTATGTCTTAAGCAAGATTTTTATTTTTTTTTAAATTCAGGCAGGAAAGAGACTTAACTGATCTGCGGCTTATACGTCGGAAATTACGGTAAGTTTTAATATTTAATATTACCTAAAAGCTATATTTTAATAATTAAAAGGAAACATTTATATAAATGAAATAACACAGAATAAAATGATATTTAAAGTATTTCATGTTCTAACTTTAGTAATGTTGAAATATTTTTATATAGTAGAATTAATTTATTAAGGTGTTCATTTTTTAAAATAAGCATATTCTTCATATATGAATTATGCATATGATTTATCAGTTGGTGTGTATTATTTACTGTAAATAAGATAATTTTAATAAAAAGCTTTTAATATTTAATTAAAGTAAGTATGAATTATTATTTAGGCTATTGTTATGCATAAATATAGAATACGCAGAGTTAAATTATTAAAGTATTTAAGTTTTAAAATAAAGTATGATTCATCATATATAATTTACGTTAATCAATATAATAAATTATTTTGGTTTTTGTCTCGTTATAATTTAAATTTATCCATTTTTATTAAAGTATTGACAAAATTGCAATATATATATTAAAAATAATAAGTTAAAAAAAATATGGTATCAGTTGCAAAACACAAATAAAATGCTGCATTCAACAAAGATTTTGTAGTATAAAAATTAGGTCTACCGGAAGGTTGTGTCCGATAATGTTATTTATCGCCTACTTTTTTTAAAATTCAGATTTCTTGATCGGCACCACATTTTTGAAATAGTAAAATTACCACTGCAATCACATTTCACATTAAAGTGAAAACAATGGGAATTTTAACATTTCAAAAAATTGGTGCCAATGAAGAAATCGGAATTTTAAAAAGTAGTCGTTAAATATCGTTATCGGACAGAAATTTCCGGTAGACCTAATAAAATCATTTTCATCAATCAAGATAGGCAGTCGTCTCGTCACCATCGTTTTCTGCTTAACCCCTTAATTCTCGCTTCCGTCATATTCACGGGCTGTGTCTTTTACTCAGATTGTTTGATTCCCACCAGTTTTATAAAATAGTGAAATTGACTATATTTTAGTATTCACTGTTAAAAATTTGCAGCATTCTGTCCAGTCATTTGACCGTTTTTTATCGAAAACGGTTACACAACCGTAATGTAACACTATTCTGACCATATTATTGGCCATTTTACGGTCAGAATATCGTTAAATTGCGGTTATGAATCCGTTTTTTCAAAAAACGGTCGAATGACTGGACAGAATGCTGCAGATTTTTAACAGTGTGTTTTACCTGTCATTAAATAAGGTGAATATTTCTTTTTCATAAAAGTGGTGTCAATAAGCAATTTGAATTTGTAAACCGTAATTTAATTCGAGCGTTAAGGGGTTAAAAAGGTGAAAAGTTGCCTTGTTGGTTAACCCTTTCAGGAACAGAAAACTGCTGTTCGTAATATGGTGAAATGATTGACTGACACCAGAATTTACAAACGAACTTCTTAGAAAGTAAAAACTTGTATTTTGAAGTTTTCATTGTAAAAGCAAAATTTTATTAAAATATTCTTGGTGCCTTTTGTGTGTTTGGAATTAACATTACGTGGTCCCACCGTGGGATGACTGCGCTTGAAAGGGTTAATTCCCTTTCGAGGCTCCCAACGTAGGATTTAATGAAAATGCTCAGGTACATGAAACATAGTCGCCTCTAACGTCTAGTGTTAATAACTTTGAATTACTCCCTGTACCATCTATACTAATAAACGAAAGTTGTTGTTTGTGCGTTTGTGAGTCAGTCTGTTGCCAATGGATAGGGAAATCTACCACACGTTAATGTCTGAAGTATTTCATGACGATAGTCCAATGCATGATCCCTATGCATCTAGGGATTGTTTTTTTTTCTTGAAAATTAACCGAGATATTAATTATGAACCAGAATAAGCACTCATAAAAAAGACCTTTTTTTCCTCAAAATGGCACGCGTTCACGATTTCAGTTGCAGAGAATTTACGAAAGCCGAAAATGACTCTTTTTTTCGCGTCTGTCAAAGCTCGAATCGGGGCAACCGTTCACAATATGGAAAAACGAAAGATACCAAACAATATCTACATACTTTAATGTTTCTAATGGCGCAAAAAACACGAATATTAACTATTTCAAAGAATTTAATTTTCAAAGAATTGTTTTTTTTTAGCTTTGCATAGCGCACATCGGCTTAACTATACTGAAGAAGAAAAAATGAAAAACATGCACTTAAATAGCGTGCTTTTTTCTTTAACCCCTTGGATCATATTTGCTTCAGGATGGCCACTGACGTTCTTTTATTTAAATTCCATATCGCAGCACTTTCACAAAACAAAAAACTCCCATACACCTTTTGTCAGCATATGCAATAGAAATATACTACATTTTTTTCTTTAAATAGTGGTATGAATAGAATATATAAAAAAAAATTAACGCCACTGGACAAAAGCATGACGAATCTCAGTCGTCAAATGTACTCAAGGGGTTAAAATGACGTCTCCAGTTAAAAAAGTATTAGACGTTTCGAGGTTTGCGCGTTTTAGATCAATGTTTAAAGATAACTACTTAAAAATAAATACAAAAACAATATTGTTTCGAAGCAGTGTTGCCACTGGGCTACTATTTTTTAATTCAGATTTCTTGATTGCTACCACTTTTTTGAAACGATAAAATTACCTTTTCTTGCGCCTTAATTAATATGTCATTAAATGAGGCGCATTTCATCATTTCAAAAAAATGGTGCCAATCAAGAATCTGAATTAAAAAAAAGTAGCCCATATGGCAACACTGTTTCGAAGTCGTTTTACTATATGCAGATATTTCTTCCGCAATTCTAGCTTTAAGCCTGCAAGAGTTATTTCATGACAAAGAGATTTTGTTGTGAACGATGTATTTAGACTCATCAGAGAGCACAAATACCTATTCAAACTGACAATTGAAAAGTGCATCAATTTTTTATATGAATATCGTTTCATAAGCTTACTTTTTTATGTCTAAATTTACAGAAGACATAACTTAATAGAAGTGCTTTTTCCGATTTTCTAAGCGACAATTTTGCAATTAAATGTGTTTTTCTCACTATTAAACAAACTCTTAACCCCTTCAAGGACGGTGGTTCATTTTTGTACCACTTAACTTTAATTGCTAAATGCCACATTCCCACCAGGATATTGGAATGGTAATTTTCCCTTTTACTAAGGGCGTGAACAAAAGATTTTGCTTATTTTGAAATAAAGTTGTTTGCAAATTCTGGTGGCATTCGCTCATTTCGGCATTTTACGAATGGAAGTACCTTGCCCCTGAAAGGGTTAAATGAATATCCCAACATTTTATGTACACGTGTATTATTTCTATTCTTTCTTAAATAGGTATTTTGAAGAATTTGAACGTACTTTTAATAAAAGAATAAACTATACCTTTGAAAGGCAAATTTCAGTAAAAGAATACGTTTTAAAACATGCTCTTTCTGATTGTTTTTGGTAAACGAAACTTTTAAAAATGAATATATATATATATATATATATATATATATATATATATATATATATATATTCTAATATTTTTGGGGTTATACATTTCAAGGATACATACTTCGCTTTTATTCAAGCTGACTTTAACAATAATTTAATAGTGGTTAGGGCGCTAGCTACTGGACAAGAGGTGTTGGGATCGAATCCCAATTTAGACATTGTTGTTTGTAGTGGGTCAGATTTTACTTTTCTGTCTATTTAGCCCTCTTGTACAAGATATTATCAGAGCACCAGTTATCAACAATAAACCTAACTTTAAAATATATAAGAGATGAAGATCTGCCAAAATTTTGCATCAACTCAGAAATCAAATTCAGAGAACTGTCCTTTAAAAAGTAATTAAAAACTAATTAATTAATGGAATGACGAACAGCATAAATTCAAAAAATGGGATCGACAAAAAATCAAATTAAATGGTAGAAAACCGCCTTTAAAAGTGTTTTAATTAGTATTAGAATAAATCCCTTTTTTAAATGGCTTTTAATAAATGTATTTTTGCATTTATTATTTAAATTCCGCGGTACATCATTCATTAACAGCATTTTTATGTCCTGCATTCTCTGTTTAGTTTTCTGCTTTTCTACTTTTTGTATTACAAAATAGACTTTTTTATTAAAAGTGTATTTTTATGTTGTAAGGCTAAATTGTATTCGCTAAAGAGACACTTTTTTTAAAAGTGTATTTTTCAAAGCCACTGAAAATCTCAGGTTCGTTAACATATAAAAGTCAGATCACTAAAAAGGTTCTAAAATATTGTTCATTTTTATAGGGTTTAACCCTTAAATGCATGATTTTTCATTTTGTTTCGAAATTATTATATACTATTCTCAGAAAGGTTTATTACACATGAAAAATGATGAAAAAGATCAGAGATAGATTTTTCTTATAATACGTCAACCTTTTCTTATGTTGCACATCTGCAATAGAGGTAAAAACTATAATATTGCAAATTAATAAATATTTTAATAAGTACGAATCTAAATGCTTCTACGAATCTAACAACCTGTGGCCAGAAAGTTCGGTGAATGAATTTTTATTTCAAATACAGTATTATGCAGCATCAAATACAATTTACTGTCCTTCAAAATTATTTCCATGGATGGTAATGCACTGTTGGGAACGAGTATATAAGTCCTGGTAACTCCTGTAAAACAGTTCTTTCGGAATGGCTTTCAGCTCGGCCGTCATGTTGCGTTGAATGTCGGTGAATGTCGTTGAATGTCGGTCCGTAAATCTCTCTCCCTTCAGGGCTGACTTCAATCTGGGAAGAGTAAGAAGTCTGCAGGTGCCAAATCAGGTGAGTAAGGGGGGTGATCAAGTGTCACAACTCCATTCGCGGCCAGAAACTGCCGTAAAACCAAGGCGGTGTGTGGTTATCTTGAAGAAGAGTCCAGGAGCCTTTCGTGGCGTATTCAGTGTGAACGCGACGGATCTGTTGCAGTAAACGCTGCAGAACATCGGCGTAGGCAACAGCATTCAATGTGTTACTCTCAGGGAGGAATTCTTTGTGAATGAGACCATTAGAGTCAAAGAATGCGAAACGTATTGTATTTATGTACGATTTTTCTGACCGTACCTTGGTTTTTTAAGGTGATGACGGATTCCGCCGTGAAGGCCGAGCTGAAAGCCATTCCGAAAGAACCGTTTTACAGGAGTTTCCAGGACTTATATACTCGTTCCGAACAGTGCATTACCATCCATGGAGATTATTTTGAAGGACAGTAAATTGTATTTGATGCTGTATAACACTTTATTTGGAATAAAAATTCATTCACCGAAATTTCTGGCCACAGTTTGTATATATATACACTCATGTCCAAAATTAAGGTCACAAACATAAAATCTGCGAAAACTGATGAACTATTCACTGTGTTACCACGAAATTTGGCACAGTGGTATATTACAATGGGAGAAAGAAAATAGCAACATAACAATAATGAACAGATTTCAATTGTGAATTAAGATACAGGGTTTATCAAAGAGTGTTAATTCATGAATCAGAGATAAAGCATTTATCTCTGGAAAAGTCTGTCTAATATGAAGTGTGACTACCGTGCACTGCTATACAAGCCTCACAACGAGCTCTCATACTGTTTATGAGGGTGTCAAAAAATGTTTGTGGCAACAAAGACCATTCTACCAAAACCGCGGCTTTTAAGTCTTGGTGAGTCGTGGGAGGGGGATTTCGCTGTCCAATGGCTCTTTCTAAACCATCTCAAACATGCTCAATAAGACTGAGGTCCGGAAGCCACAAGGGCCAATTCATACAGCGAATATCCTCTTCTTCAAGAAAATCATCAACAATGTGAGCGTGTTGCTTCGCATTATCGTCCATAAACATGCATTCCGGTCCTACAGCACCCGGGACAACCTCACATAAGCTTCAAGGACCACATCTCTATAGCGATGTGCGCTGACAGTACCCCCATTGAAGACATGCAGTTGTGTACGACTGCCCAACATTATGCTGCTCCAGACAAGGAATCCTTTGCCACCAAATCTGTCGATTTCTTTTACGTAGGAGGGATGATATCGAGCTCCACGTTCTCCCCAGATGAAGATTCATTGTGAATCACTCTGCGTGCTGAATGTCGATTCATCACTGAAAAGAACACGCCCCCATTCTTGTTATGTCCAAGAGTGATGTCTTCGGTTCTACAACAACCAGGCTCTCCTGTTGGATGCAGTGAAAGGGACACACACAACTGGACGCCAGGCGTTAGGGATGATGTCCTTGAAGCATATGTGATATTGTTCCGGAGTACTGTAGGCCCTGTTGTTTATGTCTTCATGTTTATGGACGATAATGCGAAGCCACATAGAGCTCACATTGTTGATGATTTTCTTGAAGAAGAGAATATTCACCGTATGAATTGATCCTCGTAGTTTCCTGACCTCAGTCTTATTGAACATATTTGGTATGGTCTAGGCAGAGCCATTGCGCAGCGTAGCCCCCCTCCCAGGACCCACCAAGAGTTAAAAGCCGCACTTTTGAAAGAATGGGCTTTGTTGCCACAAACATTTATTGACACCTTCATAAACAGTATGGGAGCTCGTTGTGAGGCTAGTATAGCAGTGCACAGTGGTCACACTCCATATTAGACAGACTTTTCCCGAGATAAATGCTTTATCTCTGATTCATGATTTAACAATTTTTGATATACCCTGTATCTTAATTCACAATTAAAATCTGTTCCATATTGTTATGTTCTATATTCTTTCTCCTATTGTAATATACCTCTGTGTCAAATGTCGTGGCAATACAGTGAATACTTCATCAGTTTTCACAGATTTTATGTTTGTGACATTAATTTTGGACATGTGTGTATATATATGTATGTATTTGTAAAACGTAACCCTTAAATGCATGAATTATTTTTTTAGAATTATGTTTTATACTCTTATATTAAATATTCGACACCAGAAATTTTAAGATTCATTTTTTACTTTATTCAGTAGCATATTTTTTGTAATTTTTACAGGATTAATATTTTTATATAAATATAGTGGTTGATAAGAATTTTAAAAAAAAAGTGATGTAGATATGCATCACAATGCATTTAAGGGTTAATATTGCATTTTTGCACGTATACCCCTGCCTGTAAAGATTTTTCACTCATATGAACCTGACATTTCATTTATTACCTTTTATAAAAAGCCTACAGTCAATTTCTATCATGATTTCATATAATCTTTTATAAAAGTCAATATTAATTTAGTGTACACATTGATCTACCTCTTTTCACAATTTTTTTTTTTACAAAATTTGTAACATAACTATGATTTTCAAATATTGGGAAAGTCTAGCTGCAGGGTATCCTGTTCCTTTTGATTGAATTTAAAACTAAGAATTTGTTCTTCAAACCTTTCATTGAACAAATGAATAATATATTAAAAGAATAGTTATCTTGGGTAAATTAACGAAAAAAGGTCCATGAAAAACATTGCGCTCTGATAAAATAATAATCAATGTAAATAAAGAAAGGTAATAGAAGTCCTGTACCATACTTAATATAAAAAAACTCCACATTATAACATTTAATTATTTTTTACAAACTGTGTATTTTCTATTTACCACTAAGCATCATATTTTCACTTTTCATTTTGCAAATATTATCCATATACCTTTTTTTTTTTTTTTTACTTTTGTTTTAATCATTTATGATTGCATCTTTTCCATTACTTATTCGCTGCGCATTTTGCATCAAATCAAATAACGTATTTACTCGTGTATAATAACCATCCGTGTATAATACAAATGCTTTTTGTAAAGGAAAAAATATATAAATAGCTCATGGCTAATATGTATTACGTTTTTTTTAACGGCAGAATACCTAAAATTTGGAAATTAAAACTGTAGAAATCCCGACTTACAAGATTTTTTTAACCTACATTCACTCACGTACATTAAGTATCTTTATTAACATATTGAATGACGGCTGTTCATTTATGGACCACTTAATTTTAGTTCCTAAATGTTACATTCGCACCATAATTTTTTAATATTTTTATTTTATTTTATTAAACATCTGAAGAAAATCTTTTACTTGTTCTCAAATAAATTCGTTTATAAATTCTGGTGTCAATCAATCATTTTAGCATTTTACATATAGAAGTACTTTGCCCATGAAAGAATTAAAAGACCGCGGCAATAATGTTTCTGCAATCTGTAACTTATCTTAATAGAAATTTTTGTTTTAAAATATTTTTTGATACCGTATATTGATACGGTATATTAACTCACAGGACTTTAACTCTTTCAGAGGCAAGAAATTTTGCTTTTGTAATGTTGAATTCACCATAATATAAGAAAAAGATACTTGAAAGTGTGGAAATGCGTTTTTTTAGCTTTCTTTCACGAAAGTAATAAAATTTTAAGCAAAAATTCAGGTACAAATATTGATTAAAATTAACTGTGATAAAATATATCCCACTGCCCCACAGAGGAGTATTTGAGATTAAACCCTGGCCAAAATTGCAAAATTTAAATTTTTTCAACAATTGTAAAAAGCATTTTATAATAGCTGACTAACTGGTGCGTCGATCTATGTTTATTTCAGGAGCATTTGTTATATCCGGCGGATCTTAGCCTCAGTTGAAGAGACGATTTTTCTGTGAGAAGACGGTTGCTTTGTTACGTTTCAGATTTCTTATTATGTTTAAATGTATATTTTTGTGGCTTTATGAACTGTTGAAATGAATAGTTTTATTTTTAATATAATAATAAAAAATAATAATAATAATTGGAAATGGGTTTTTTATGACTTTTAAGCCCAACTTAGATTCTTTGATTACTTTTTAAAGGCGTGTTAGGGTTTGTCGGACCATTTTTGAAGTATGATCGTATTTCTTACAGTTTCATTCGATTTGAGTTGTATTCACTGTTCGATTCTAGATGGAGTGTCGATTGGACGTGGTGGAAATCAGTTGTTTGGTTTACATTTCATCTCCTTTCTGTTTTGAATTTTTTCTGGTTGTGACAGGTGAGGAAGAACGTAGAGCATGTAAATCTTGATTAACCTCACAGTGCTTGTCGTAAGGAAAACCGCATGTCTCCTTTTTTTTTTTTAGTTGGTTGTACTCCTTCTACTCTTTAGTTGGTTGTACTCCTAATTTCTCCTTCGTTTATGTTTTTTGTTTGTTCATTTGTTATGGATGTGCTTATAGTTTAGTTATACGTTTGGTTTTAAATTTAAATTTAAGGAATTTTGGGTTGTCTTAAATTTTATAATATATATATAAACTTTCTGTACAATAATACCATTGAAAAGTAATGAAAATTCCCAATAATTATGAAATTACAAACCCCGCATAAATGAAATATTATTTAAAATGTATAGTCCATATATATATATATATATATATATATATATATATATATATACTAGATGACGAGCCGGCGTTTACGGGTTCGTCAGAAAAATAGCATGAAAATATCAACAACTCAGAAAATCAGAATACAAAATCGAGAAAATATTAAAAATCATTGCACGAATTCCGAATAGATTTAATTCAAAAGAGAACAAAATTTAAAACTATTGGGCTAAAAGATTGAAGCCGTATTCCTTTTACTAATATGTAAAACTCGCTGCGAAACGCATTCGTATAAAATACCATTAAAACTTCAAAATTGGAAGAGAACAAAATTTACTACACTGTTAAAAATCTGCAGTAAATTCTGCAGTCAATCGACCAGTTTTAACCATGGAACTATGAATAAAGAGGACACATCCTCAAAATGGTGAAGCTTCAACTGTAACCGGTTTCGCATTATCACAGGGGCAAAATTCCATCAGTAAATTTGAATAGAAAATTTCTTCTTATTTAAACGCCTTTTTAGAGCAGAATTTCAGTTATAATTACGGCCAAAATTATATATTTATTTTCACTTCTGGAAGTTTACTTCGGTGGTAGTTAGGTCCTGCGTTTCCGCCATGTTGTGAAAACCTAGACAACCTCTTGACCATGTCAGTGAAAGAGATTTTAATACCCGGGCCAAATTCCAGAAGTAATCACGAATAGAAATTTTTACCATACTCGTGACAGAATTTTTGCCTCTAAAAAAGGCCAAAATTTTTCTATTAAAAATTTACTGGTGAAAGTTTGCTTCGGTGGTAGTGAGAAATCGTTGATCCGATGAAAAAATCAGCTGCCATCTAGTGACAACCTCCTCAGTCACTTCACTTGCAACTTATAGACTCTTTTCTATGTCTCCTCCTTTTTAGGTGCGTTCGTAATTATATAAATACGTAGCACCTATAGTCGTCGTTCAGACCGTCCGTCCGTCCGTCCGTTCGTCCGTCCGCCTGTCTGTCTGTCCGCATGTAACAGAGCAAAAACTACCCAACCGAATGGTCTGAAATTTTTAATGTATGATTGTTGCAAAATTTTGTCGAGCCATTTCAAATTTTATGAAAATCAAATGCATAGTTTAATTACAGGGACAGTCAAAAGTTTTTCTTTACATTACGGCCAATGGGAAAAATTTTTGCAAATGCATTTTAATGATGTTACAGCTTTCCGAATGGTCTGAAATTTTAAATATATAATTGTTTTTCGAGCCATTTGAAATTTTAGGAAAATCGGATGTATAGTTTAATTACAGGGACAGTCAAAAGTTTTCCGTTGCATTACGGCCAATGGGAAAAAAATATTGCAAGTTCGTTTTAATGACGCTACAGACTTCCGAATGGTCTGAAAATTTAAATATATAATTGTTGCAAAATTTTGTCGAGCCATTTCAAATTTTATGAAAATCGGATGTATAGTTTAATTACAGGGACAGTCAAAATTTTCCGTTACATTACGGGGAATGGGAAAAAAAAATTATTGCAAGTGCATTTTAATGATGTTATAGACTATGCACTTATGAAGTTAAAAAATATATACATTCAGTACAATATGGGGTACAAAAAATAACTATAAAACTAGTTATAGTACGAACGCACCTCATTTGCCACGTTTGACGAGCAATTTCCAACTTGTTATTCATAACTCCATTGTTTTAACCCCTTAATTACAGCGCCTAGAAGATACAGTGTGGAAAACGGCTATTCCTATAATGCTTTAAAAAGTTCTAAAAACTTGTATTCCATAAATCTCCAACAATGCTCAGCGGCAATATGCTGATACGAGCGCCATCTCGCAACTCTTTTCAATATAAACCCTGTGTTTTCAAAAATTATAGAATGTTAAATATCGGAAACTATAAATATAAGATATTTTAGTCTGCTATAAGCTAATTTAGTTAAGGAATGACGTGAAATAGGTTAAAGAGTCTCTTTTAGAATGACTATCGTTTTTAAATCACTACGATGTCGCTACGATCGACATCTTGTTATTCAGCATCGTTGTACATTTATGGGATTCAATTTTTTAGCACTATTTTGTAGCCGTTTTCCACACTGTATCTTCTAGGCGCTGTACCTTAATTCTCGTGTCCGAGACTTTCATAGACAGTGGAGGCAGTGTTGCCAGATAGGGGACTTTTTTAATTCAGACTTTTTGACTGTCACCGCTTTTTAAAAATAGTATAGTTCACCTTATTTTTCAGAATTTTTTAATCTAATATAAATAAACCGAATATTTCTATTTCAAAAAATCTGGAACAATCAGCAATCTGGCAACACTGAATGTAGGCTACTTTTTTTATTCAGATTGTTTGATTTTCACCTAAATAGTGCAATTGGCATCATTTTATCTATCATTAAATACGGTGAATATTTCAACTTCAAAATAGTGGTGGCAATCAAACAATCTGAATATTAAAAAATGTTTCCTACACTTATCGGGCGCGACGCTTAAGTTGTTAAAGATAACGGTTACTTGACCATATTACTAAGCGTATCTGTCAATATTAATGATCATATTACGGTCAGAATAAAATTAAATTACGTTCATGTTACCGTTTTCATTATCGTCAGAATAAAGTTAAATTACGGTTATTTAGCCGTTTTGAATAAAAAACGGTGGAATGGCTGGACAGTTTGTTGCACTATTTTAACAGTGTACAGTGGGCTAAAATATTGCAACCGGTATCGTTTCACGAATGTAAAAATATTGGAACGAAACACGGTAACAAGTTAAGGCTCACATTGATAATTATGGAAAAGAAAAGGTACTATATTAGGCTAAGCTTTGGAACCGAATTCTTGCGCACAACATGTTCATGCTCTTCTTTCTTAACCTAGATTTATAAATAAATAATTTAAAAACTATTTAATTGTTTTTATCATGTGAAAGTTTATATATTAATCTTTCCAAATGTGGTGTGATTCTACGTAGCGAAGTGGTTTTTTTTTAATTGCTTTGTCCAGCATGTGAAGAGAACTATTTATGCAATTTCCCGTATTTTTTTTTTCTAAATGCTGATGGCATTCAGTCATTTCAATGTTTCAGGATAGGAATTATTTTCTGACAATAAATAATGATAATAAAATAATTCTTTCGCTTTATGTATTTAATAATTATAGTTTTCTAGGTTTATTTCCATTTTCCTTCAATTTTTTTAAAAAAGGGATTGAATTTATTTGATTTTTTTTAACATCACAATTATTTTATATGTAAACTTTTTGGTGCATGATCCTGAGAATTATCCTCAAGTTTAGTTAAAACCCTTCTTATTTCACTAGTTTTTTAGTTTTTTTTATATTTTTTTAGTCTTCATGCGCTTTACCATTTACTGGTCTCCTGTACCATATCTTAGCAAAATGGGGGAGTCTATAACAATCTCAATGATGATTTTAAATTGTTTTATATAAACAAAATAAAAGTAACCTCAGAAAAGTCTTGTGCTTCTAATGGAGAAAATCTATATTTTTAATCTTGAAGGTGCTTTAAATACTTTAACCCCTTTAAAAGGTGCGGTTTATTTTAAAGGGGTGGTTACAACTTACTTTTAATTCCTAAATGCCACATTGGAACCAGAATTTTTGCATAAAAATTTTCCTTTTATCATATACGTAAAAAAAAAAAAAAAAAAAAAAAAAAAAAAAAAAAAAAAAAAAAAAAAATTAAAAGCTTTTACTTATTTTTAAATAAATTTGAGTGTAAATTCTGGTGTCAACCAATAACATTTTACGAATTACATTAAGGACTTTGCCGCTGAAAGGGTTAAATACCAATTGGAAATATCGTCGGTACCATGTCAAACTCTCCAATATGAAAACGTGCTAGTTCCATGGGTTTCCGTTTCCGTAGTGTAAGTCACATAGCTTAAAACCATTATGCTGTGTTGGCCACCGTTATTTTTCAAAAGTTTTTTTTTTTTTTTTTTTTTTTTTTTTTTTTTTTTTTTTTTTTTTTTTTGCTTTATTCAATTAGTGAGATATGTCCGATAAAATCAGTCGCATTTTTCTGTTCTAAAATATTGGTAGCCAAAAATAATTGCATGTGACTTACACCACTACAAGTACTCATGGAACTAGCCCACGGTATTGCCCGTGGGCTACTTTTTTTAAAATTCAGATTTCTTGATTGGCACCACTTTTTTGAAATATTAAAATTCGCCTTATTTAATGACATATTAATTAAGGCGAAAACAACGGGAATTTTACCATTTCAGAAAAGTGATGCCAACTAAGAAATCTAAATTTAAAAAAAAAAGCCCACTGCAACACTGTTTTCATATTGGATAGTTTGACATGGTACCGACGATATGATACGTAACTTTCAAAAGATACTACTAAACAGAACTGAGTCGATTACTTGAGAGATTGAAAATATGCTATCCTTCACTTATTTTGGAGTATTATCTTGTTTTAAAATGTACCGTTGTAAATATATTACCGTTGTATGAAGGTAATACATTTGATCGCAAAATCACTGTGTTTTTATTATACGATGTTTCATACAACATTAACCCTTTCACTACGGGTCGGGACATATACGTTTCAGTGGACATTTTTTTATTAAATTTCTAACACGTTTTGAAAAGTAATCTTTTCCGTACATTTATACTAGGATGCTTTCAAGAAAATTATACCACAAAGAAACATTTTGTAAATTGTAGTACGATTGAATAAAAAAATAGTCTCTAGTCGTGGCCCGTAATGAAAGGGACGTATTCAGTTCAAGTTCACAAGGATAAACTCTCAATATCTCAGCGTTAAGTTATTGTTGTGGTGCATTATAGAATTAGTGAAGATGTTTCAAATCATAACCAGATTTATTCACCATAAATTACCATATTCAAAAAATGATAGCACTTCGTTTGTCCTGAGACTAACGTTTTTTGAGACAACAAAATCAAATTTTAAATTACTACAAAATAGCTCCAAACGTGTTTCAGTGGATATGTGTTTATATCTATTGTTTATATCTATGTTTATATCTATTGTTTTTGAATGTTTATATCTATTGAAAAAATGTAGAAGTAATTTCGAAAAATCTAGACGCATTTGAATTAACTTGGTGGGTTAACGTGGTAACTTGTTAGTTTTCTTTTGTGTGTTCCGTAGTTCACTTCAGGACTGAGAAAAGTACACCAAATAATCGAATATAAAAATATCTGAAATATTACACATTTTTTCGTGAAGTACGATAAATTCACAAATGTTATTTTAATGATATTATTGAATGAAAATATTTTCTTACATGTTATTCAAAGCGCGTTTAAGGATATTTAGAAATTGGCCGAATGATAATGGGTTTACTATATTTCGCATCTGGCACTACACATTATAAATATATCTATTCCTGTTCGCGAATTTATTCAAGTTGAAATTACTTACTTTTGACACTGGATATAAAAGATTTTAAATAGTTTCCGATTCCGCTTAAACATAACACAATCCTCTTTCCTGTTGAATTTTTAATTAAAAATTATACATGAGTCATTTTTATGAATAACCGTGTGATAAGTTTCAAATTGACTTCGTCTGTAATAAATTATAAAAGCCGACTTTACATTAACATTTAAAACTAGCAAGGCCGGAAATTTTACCTAAGTTTTATAAAAAATATTTTACACCAGAAATTTTATTTAAAACCGTTTAACTTATTTATTCAGATTTTCTCTTTGTAGTTTTTAAATGTAATTTATAAAGAAATTTTTTGTTCGAACCGAAATATATTCATATGTTAGGAGTCAAAATGACCCCTCACGTTCCTTCTATTGTTAACATATTGTCGGTACCATGTCAAACTATCCAATGTGAAAACAGCGGGCTCCTTTCTTTAAAATTCAGATTTCTTGATTGACACCACTTTTCTGAAATGGTAAAATTCCCCTTGTTAATTACCCCTTGTTTACTTAATTAATATGTCATTAAATAAGGCAAATTTTAACAACTCAAAAAGTGGTGCCAATCAAGAAATTTGAATTTTAAAAAAGTAGTCCACTGTTTTCACATTATAAAGTTTGACATGGTACCGACGATATGATCTCTGAATGCTCATGTATTTATTTAACTTGACAAATAATAATAATTGAAAGCTACCAAATAAAGTTTATTGTATTAAGTATTGTTATTTTCATCTCTTTCATAAATAACGAAGAAACCATGAGTACTCAGAATTACTTTTTATCTACTGGTAAACAATAGGATAAAAAACATGTGTCACTTCAATAAAGAAATGATGTATATTGTTTACTGAAATTTGCTCTGAGAAAAAAGATGTTATAAATCATTAGTGGAAGTCAGATTTGTGTTATCGAATGTGCAGTACAGGCTTTTTTAAAAACTCAATCTTTAATATTTTTATATCCCTAACTATATACAATTTGCCTAAAAACTATACAATTTGAAAGAAGTGTCTTTTTTTTCTAAAATTTTCTTCATTTAAATTACACTTTTTGTACAAGAAAATTATATTTTACTAGTTAGTAATCAATACCGAATGCAGGGATGCCACGGGCAGCTATTTTATATTCGATTCGCACCACTCTTTTAAAAAAGCGCATTTTATAGTATATTTCTCTTGAAAATGTTGTCAAAACGTATGTAAAAGATTTTTGTTTTAAAAAAGTGGTATGAAATTGAATTAAAAAATAGTCACCTGTGGCAGCCTTGCGGATGTAAAAGGAATTTCAGGAGTCATTGAAGAACATTGCGCAGAATAATGAAACAAACTCGAAGAAAACTCAAGACGCTTTTTTCTCAAAACGGCATGTTTGGCACTCTAGCTCAAGGCTGTCCAACCTGACGCCCGCGGGATACCAGATAATTCTTACAGAAAGGGACAGAAACACTCAAACAGGGTGCCAACCAGATAGGCAAAGGCAAAAAAGATAATTATTACATAAATAACCACCATATTTAATCGGAGATGTTGGGAGATTAGATAAGATAAATATTTCTGTGAGAATTTTCTGGTGTTTCGCGGGCGCCAGGTTGGACAGCCCTGCTCTAGCTCCACCAATAAATTTGTATTTTTCTAAAAAGAAATCATCGCCTATTTTTAACCCCTTGAGGGGCGGTTATGCCATCACGGCATCACATAATGTTTATCCATAATTGCAACGTTGGCTCCAGATTTTTTGAATGAAAACTTCACTTTTATTAAATAAGCGAAAATATACCTTTATTTCTTTACAAATAAATTTTCTTGTAAATACTGGTGTTACTCAATTATTTCAACAGTTTACAAATACAATTACCTTGCCCCTGAAAGGGTTAATAGTGAAATACCTAGGATTTTTAAAAAATATTAGTACACACAGGGTTCACACAATTTTACTACAAGTTTTTAATAGATTTTGTCTTCTTATTTCTCTGGAGAAAAATATTTAAAACGCTGCTAAAAAGCAGTATGGTTACGGATTCTGTGTATTAAAGGTTAATCAGAAAATTGCTCATCTTTAATAGTGGTACCAGACTCCTTGAAAATTACAAGGGGTGATAGAACCTTGCACTTCGCTTTTATATGCAGCGTAATGCAAAGAAAAGTTTGGATGAAGATTAACATTTTAGTTTGGATTAATCTCTTCAGGGAGGATTTTTTTAATGGTGAGGAAAAAAAGAAATAATTTTTCTTACGCTTTATTCATGTTATGTTAATAAGAATTCAAAAAGCAAAAATATTAAAAAAAAAATGGTTAAAACAATAAAAATTCACAAAAAATAACGTCCAATATTTTGTGGCCGCTGAGCATTAATGGTAATTTATGAGTGGAATGATTTCTTATAAAATAAAAAACTAACAGTAAATTTCTTTCTGACATTTCTACAAATTATTAAAACTTAATATATTTAATATATCTGACACTATTTTTATCAAATATTAACGATTTGTTCAAATAATCCAACAATACCGACTGCCGAAAAATTACTTCATGCTTTTTTTTATACATCTAACCATGGAACTATTAATAAAGAGGAACTGACATATCCTTAAAATAGGGAAGCATCAACTGTAACCGCTATCGCAGGCGTTGTTTACGGCCGGTGGAAACTTCCACCAGTATATTTATATAGAAATTTTCAACTTATTTAAGCGCCTTAATATTACAAAATTTCAGTCATAAATAATGGTAGAAACAGATTTTCATTTTTACTGGTAGGAATTTGTTTTGGCAATAGTTAGGTACTGCGTTTCCGCCATATTGTGACAACCAGGGAAACAAACTGACAGTTTTAATAAGCATACTGACACCAGTAAAAACGAACAAAAGTTGTTACGACATTTTTGAGAAACATTTTTATCAATAAGACGTAGAAATAAGACGAAATTTTCTATTAAATTTTACTGGTGGGATGTTCGCCCTAGTGGTAATCAGAAACTGGAGAACCTATTTTAAAAAAGCAGCCGCCATCTTGTGACAACCTCCTCAGTTACTTCACTCGCAACTAGTAGACAGCACACTACATGTCGCCTCCTCTTTATTCATAACTCCATTATCTAACCATGGAACTGTGAATAAAGAGGAAGTGACGTATCTTCAAAATGGTGAAGCTTCAAATGCAACGGGTTTCGCAGCGGCCTATTACCGCCAGAGAAAACTTCTACAGTAAATTTGAATAGAAATTTTACCCTTATTCAAATGCCTTATTAATGTATAATTTCAGTCTTAATTATTGTCATAAACATATATTAATTTTTACTTCGGCTGTAGTCAGGCACTGAGTTTCCACCATATTGTGACAACCTGAACAAACTCCTGTCTGTGTGTGTAAAAGAGATTATAATACCCAGTCAAACTTCCACCAGTAAAAAGAATAGAAAATTTTACTATATATGTGAGAGAAAATTTGGATGAATAAACCGCCAAAATAAGAAGAAATTTTCTATTCAAAATTTACTGATCAGAAACTGTTGATTGAATGTGAATAACAAGCCGCCATCTTCTGACAACTTCATTTGTTTCTTCACTATATGTCTCCTATTGTTTATTCATAACTTCATTCATCTAACTGTACATTGATTCAGCCAAACTGAAAAACTTTTACTTCTCTTGTTAAGGGATGCTGTAGTGAATAATTTATTAATAAATATTTGTTCTTTTTATTATTGGCAATAATTATAATTATAACAAACTAAACGTCCATATATGTGGCCAATGGCGTGAAGAAGTTAATGCCATTTCACAAACAATTGTTATTTTAAAAAACGGCTACATATTTCACTCGCTTTTCGACAAAAAAAATTTTTTGTACTATTATTCTAGGTCATATTGACGATGAGTTTTCGTGTCCGCCGACTAACAATCTTGGTTTGAAGCGCTTCGGCCCATCAACTTTCAAGCCAACAATTTTTATTATAGGAACTAAACGAAGATACAATTTTCTACTTTAATACAAGTATATTAAATTAGTGTAAATAGATTTTTAGAAACACGTCGCATTTGTTATAAATATTTCCCGAAAAAGTCATAAATTTCAGGATATCAAAGGGGATGCTCCTTTAACACTTTTAGGAGCAAGGCACTTCTATTACCGTAATTTCCGGCGTATAATCCGCGGATCAAACAATTCTTTTTGGACCCGGAAATTTTATATAGTAATTCAAGCTAAATAGTTACCGCGATCTGAATAGTTACATTTTATTTAAAAATATTTCTGAGTCGAAAAATGATTGTTTGATCCGCGGATTATACACCGGAAATTAAGGAACTAAAATACTAGATTGAATTAATGACATCGGAATTTATAAACGAATTTATTTGAAAATAAGTAAAAGCTTTTCTTCATATACTTGATCACCCGACCGGAGCACCAACCAAAGAATGGCATAGGATGTAACGCTCCGGTGGAAAATCCCCACAACAATCACCGATGCCGGACATCG
Organism: Maratus speciosus; assembly: GCA_963932465.1. Classification (NCBI taxonomy): domain Eukaryota; kingdom Metazoa; phylum Arthropoda; class Arachnida; order Araneae; family Salticidae; genus Maratus; species Maratus speciosus. Next base: position 166,646,304 of record OZ010796.1, on the reverse strand, counting down.
GAAAGCACCCAAAATAACAGGGAAAAAGGCACATATTCTGACGAACTTACAAAGTAAATCGTAAATTTACAAAACAATTGATGTTGCTTTCATCATAATAATAAAAATAAAAACAAAAGTGAAGTGACTTAAATGTATAACAAAAGTTAAGACTATAAATCCTTGTTCAAGATTATGAAGTGTAAATGTTCATAAAAGTTCACTGTTCACTAATGTTCAAATGAGTTCAGTGTTCGAAAGAAAAATGTCCATAAAAGTTTTATATAAGATAAACTAACTTGAAGAAAGATCACCATAATGTTCAGACCTCAAGAGAAAATCACCGCCAACAAAAATGTCAGACAAAGGACAGTTACCATAAAAGGCACAATGTTGAGCCTTTGATGTAGTGTCAGAAAACCACGTAATGTCCGTAGCGAACCACTGATGAGTATTAACAGTATGATAGAAGTAAAAAGTTACAAGTGTAAAAATTATCAAAATTTATACCTAATAAATGAGTATTCCCTATTAAGTGCGTTGTACATAGCACACAGTTTTCTATAGTTTGAACGGGTGGTGAGAACGTTTCGAATATTCCATCTCAGTGTACAATTCCTGTTGAATTTAAATGTACAAGGCATTAACGGACAATGTCCAAACAAATAATGTTGTATACTTCCTACTTCACCACAGTTACACCTGTTATCTGGGCGTTTTCCTATTTTAAACAGATACTGTGGAAATGCTCCATGTGAAGAAAGAAAATAACCTATCACCTGGGATTCACATAGAAATAAATCGTTAACCTTGTTTAATATCGCATAAGTATCTCTTCCCTTCTCCGAATTTTCCCAAGAAACCTGCCATTGATCATGTAGAAGTGTTTTAAAATGACGCTTTAAAATAGAAGTTGGTGCAGGAATGCGTAGAACTTTATCATACAGATCATTTATAATAACTGATTTTGCCAACATGTCCGCTCTTTCATTTCCTGATATTCCAACATGCGATTTTATCCAGCCAATATATATGACTTTATTATGTAACAGGCGCAAAGAGTTGAAGATATTAAAAAGCTGACCGTTAGATGGAAATAAGCGCTGAAGAGCGTAAATTGATGACAAGCTGTCAGTATAAAGATGAAATGAATCATGCGGGGAGTCGATGCACCAACTGATAGCCTCGTCTATCGCAGCCAATTCTGCTTGAAAAACAGAGTTATAGTCATGTAATTTTAATCTCCTGTCTAGCATAAAAGAATCCCTATACCAAACCGTAAATGCAGCTCCTACACTGTTCATCATTCGAGAACCGTCAGTATACAGTATCGGATGATTCACCACTGGTACTGTATCAACCACTGGCTTAACAAATTTTATATTCAAGTTTTCAAAGAAGTAAGGATAATTATATGTCCTCAGTTTATTCATAAAATCTTCACCTTTAAAACACATATTGTCAATCAAGACTGTACCATTTCCATAAATGATATTATAACGCTTAGAAGACAAATTCAGTTCTATGTCAAGTGGTGGAGCACCCACCAAAACACACAATGCGTCATTAGAAATCGTACGATATGCCTTTAAGACAGATAGCAGACATAGACGTTGACATGAGAGTAATCTTGTTATTCCATGTTGATTTAAGTCAGGCATCCAGATCTCATGCCCATATGAAATACGTTTCTTCAAGACGGTATTGTACCATATTTTAAGATAAATAGAAGGAAGGCCTCTATCACGGATTCTGGTTTGGCGCATTTTACACGTGAAATCGTTAAGCCTAGTTCTAATCATATCTAGGTGATCCATCCAGCGAAAATTGCTGTCAAGTAGAAATCCCAAATAAAGAATATTGTCCTTTACACTGATACTTTTGCCATTATGTTTAAAAATTGGTCTTCTTTTACTAAGAGTGTGGCTCCCAAATAGCATTGCGGCTGACTTCTCTGCACTAATTTGCAAATGATGTATAGAACAGATATCCGAAAAGTGATGAACACTAGTATTCATTTTATGTTCTAGCGCAGAGCGCGTATCTGCGCCCTCTATAATAACGCTATCATCAGCATAAGAAATAATCAGTAATCCTCTCTGCTTGCAACTCTTTAAAATCCTGTCAGCAACTAGTGTCCAGATAAACGGCCCAAGACATGACCCCTGCGGGCACCCACGGAATACATGAAACCATGTTAATCCATGCGTATATTTAAAACAAATAAGCCTATGACTCATGTAATTTTTAAGTGTAGACTTCATGTAATCAAAAATAGGTAAGATATTTATGATATCGGCTACAATACGCCAATCCAAAACGTCGAAGGCACCACTGATATCAAAAGAAATCATTGCACAGTATTTATATACTGATAGTGTTTCTCCAATGATATTCTTTAACGCAGAAAGTGCTGTCAAGGTGCTCCGTCCCTCACGAAAGCCATGTTGTCCATCATCAAGATAATTAGAAGACTCCAGCATCGTAATAACTCGAAGTTTTAAAAGTCTTTCATATAACTTACCCATCATAGGGAGAAGAGTAATAGGTCGATACGAATTAATTTTTTCAGCTGTCCTATTACGTTTTCGAAAAAAGATGATCATTCCTCGTTTCCAACATTTTGGGAAGTGACCAAGTAAAAGACAAGTATTAAATAGCGTCAACATAAGAGTTGTAAATCTGTTACACAAATTTTTAATAATTATTCCATCAATATCGTCCGGTCCTGGAGCTTTATTTATGTCCTGAAGGCGCAGTACATGAAAGAGTTCTTTTTCTTTAAATGGAATAAAATCAGGTGATGAGGAATAATTGAATGAGCTAATGTACTCATAAGGGACAGAAGGTCGATAATCCACGTCAAAATGACCAGACATAAGACTATGTGCTACGCTATCATATGTGTCAAACACAGAAGATTCTTCTAATGTAGTAAAGATCATGTCGTTATGTTTCAGGGTTTTACCTGAGACATGTCTGTATAGAGACCCATAGGCATTATCAGTGCGTTCACAGAATGACAGCCAACCCTGTCGTTTTGCACGACGTAAATTACTTTTGTATTGTCTTCTAGCAGTCAGATATTTATCCTTGTACTCTTCTCTATTCAAATTCTTCCTATAACGCTTATACAAGGCGTTAACTTTGTTTCTTTCAACCCTAAGAATTTCTGTATACCATTTTGCCGTAGGTTTATATGATAATGAACCTCTTTTAAAACAAGCACTCATAATCTCATGCAAAAGGTCATAAAAATTAGCCGTCCAATCTTCTAGTGCATCAGGACTAAAAACTCTACGTAAAGTGTTCATCAACTGAGGAAGATACTCCAAGAGTCTTTTGTTGAAACTATATAAACTCTTGTTTTTTGTTTTATATCTTGTATAAGTCTTAAATGAGGGATCAAGAACAAGGTGAAACCTGATGTAGCGATGATCACTGTATGAAAAGACACTATCATCTACAGACCAACCATCCAAAACCTGTACAATTTCGTTACCGCCCAGCGTAAGATCTGGACGGCCCTTTCGGTCGTCTTGAACGTAACTATGAGGTGCCTCTGGGTCATTTAGAATAAATAGGCTGTGAGACATTAGTAACTCCAAAAGAGGCTCAGCCCTATCACTGTCGCAAGTATATCCCATCATCTTAAGCGGGACGTTGAAGTCTCCTCCAATCACATGCCTGGAAAAATCTGGATAAAAGTCAGTCCATGGGTCCATGTCATCTTGAAAATTTCCAGAAGGTGGTGAGTACACTGAACCAATAATAATGAAACCTTTTGCTGTTTGCAAGTTTACAAAAATACTATTTCTCGACTCAAAACTTTTCACACATGCATGTCCTGACAAAGTTGAAATAATAGCTGCAGTACCACCAAAAGAAATAAAGTAAACCCAGTCAGGAGGAAGACCAACAAAACAACCGTTAACCAAATATGGATCTTGACAAAGTACAAAATGTACGTTAAAAGAAAATACGTATTTAATAAGAGCATCAGTGGCGTCCGCACAGTGATGAAGATTTATCTGGACAAAATTTAATCCGTAATCATCAGCCGAAGAGCCCGAGACAACTATCACAATCGTTTGGCTAAAAGTCCATCCCTGTAAGCCTTAAAAGATGGACAGTTCGGGCTATCGGCACGATGGGAATGATCAATTTCATCATCCTGAAAGAAGCAATTACTGCAAGTAACTGTGTCCACGGTGCAATCCTTTATGTTGTGC